>CM060926.1:1054331229-1055531229 GCA_030737875.1 Allium sativum | reverse complement strand
CAACATTTAGTTCATGATAAATATAACTATCCTCAATTTTACCTGTAATTATCTGATTTTTAGTTTAATAGTTCGAAAAATTAAAAACGGAAAACCTTACATTTCATACTATCTTACATGTTATCTAACATCACAGAAAGCAATAAAAGTTAAATTTTAATAAGGTGCATCAATATCATAGGTTAAAACCTATTGGTAGAACACAATAGTAAAAGGAAATGGAATGTGGAAAGGATCAAATAATTAAATGTTTATATGGGCAAATTACTTATGAAAAGTTGCATGCAAAATTTAGGGAAATAATTATACACAGAAAAAAGTAGTGAGTATTAGGTGATATTTAAAAAGTGAGGGGCAAATTCAGTATTTCAAGTCGGACCAAAGGTAAGATTAGTGGTAATTATATAGACTAGTATTTTTTGCCCGCTTTGCTGGGCAATAAAATTTATTTTATTAAAAAAATTTGTAATGATTAAATATAAAAAATAAAAGAAAACTAAAGTAACGTAATCAATATTAAATAGTTACATATATATTTTTAAATATTATAATTTATGCGGCAACAATAATAAATTGTTCTGTTGTTCATCCAAAAATAATTTTATTATGGATGATTATTTTGATTAATTGTTCTGTTATCCATCTAATTAATTTATGCAGTAATAATAATTAATTATCATGTTGTTTATTCAACAATAATTTTGTCATGGATGATTATTTGGTTAATTATTCTGTTATCCATCTAATTTTTTTCTTATGAATGGTTATTTTTTGGCATAGATATAAAAAAAATTGATTATTTGTGATTTTATTCTGAAAACATGTTCTTAATTCATTACAATTTAAACTTATTTTTTGATCTTTAAATGTGAAAATTTGAACAAATAATCATTAAAATTATATAAGTGATACAATTCAAGTAATATTATATAAATTATATACAAACTACAATATGATAACTTTTTTCGATGAAGAAAAAAAGTGTGATGATGTCATTATATATATAATATGATGCAATGTATGCTTTATTATTAAGTTTTAAATATATTTTTATATGTGTAATAGGCATTTTAAGTAAAATTTCAAGTTACAACATAAAAATAAACATCCATAACAGAAAAATACATTAATCAATAACAGTTTTCAGAGCAAAATAAATATAAGATCATGAGTTGTTTTCTTTCCAAACAAATTAATTATGAAAATCAGAGAAAAATAAATATAAAATCATGAGTAGTTTCCAATCCAAACAAAATAAACATGAAAATTATGTTCAATCCAATCTTGTTCCCAGCGTACTTCATGATTTCCACTTTTTTGAATAGTTTTCATTCCTGTAGTGCAACAAACATTTGAATAGATGAGCAATTAATTAGTCATTCCTTATCAAAATATTAATAATATGTACACCGTATATAAAATAACCATCAAATATATATAACTTACTTTTCTTTTTTAAATGCTTTCAGTTTTGAAATAAATTAATTTTCATTATCTTTTTTATCCTTAAAGTCGTCAAAAATACATGGCAGCTTAACATCATTATCAATCTCTTTGCTTTTCCTCTTCAAACTATTAGTGTTTGTAGATTTTTCAGTACCGGGGCTTTGCATATTGATGTTAGTTTTAAATTCAGTGCTGAAACTTGGTATAGACATATGCACATAAATGAAATAAAATAACTTGTTGCAATGAACATGACTAACTATATATATATGTATATGTATATGTGTGTATGTGTGACAACAAAATACCTGTGCAATTTGTAATGCAACTGCATCGTCTTCACTTTTTATCATAGAATTCCCAATCAACTCAAAACCTTCATATATGTCTATGGCCGTGTACATGCTTGAACCTCTGCGTACATTATTCTCACCAAAACATATAGTAATTGTATACTTCCTTTCATCCAAACACTTCAAAATTGTTGGAAATTCATTTTTCTTTCCTTGCTAGAAAGAATATTATAATTTATTTAATTTTGTCAAAAAATAAAGTACTAAAATTTTCTTTTAGTATATTTGGAGCTATACATACTTTTTCTTGATCTCCCATCATGTCATAAACATTTTTCTTAACTATTTTGTAAACCTCACGGTCTTGCAAAATTATTGCAGCACTACCACTATTATCTTCAACAATAACACATAATCTAAATCTGCACACAAACACACTCACACACACGCACATATATAAAAACTATTAGTAGGAAAGTAAGTATTTTTTTCTCTAGCATTACAGAAAATTACCTCATGTCTGGACAAGGTATGCTTCTTTTACAATTAGGACATTTATACTTCCCATTTTTCTACTCAACTTCTTGATCACTACATGCTAAGCAAGCATCATAATACCAAGTTTGTTCCTCTTTTACAGTCCTAACGGTTACTTGATAAATAACTTCTTTCTAAAATTTATAAAATATAGTAAATTCAGGTACTTGAATAGGAACGACAAATTAAAAATAAAAATTATTATAGTCTAGGTAGCATACCTCAATATATTCAGATTTCAAGTTCCTTTTCTCACCAATACTCAGTATTTGATAATCTCCGGTAATCATATCATTAACATCAACTTTTCCTTCATTGAAATCAGTAATATCCAACCTACATATTTTATAAGTTTAATTTTTGATGTATATTATATTTAAAAAATATATTATATTACATTTCAATAAAACTCAAATTTACCTCTTTCTCATTTTAACAACACTGTGATGTTTGTAGTTGATGAAAAACCGTGTTGCACCAACATTGGTCATATTAGCTTGCTCTACAATGTAATAAACGTCACGTTATTAAATTTTCACATATTGAAGTAATTGATAGTCGATAGCATAATTGGACCGATGGATGAGAGAATTGAGCAAGAATGATGGAAAAAAGGGGTAAATCCTACCAAAACATATCTTAATAAATTTTCTCAATTATGAATAACATAAAAGTCATACTAAAATTGTACCTTTAAATGAATTCAACCTACAACCTGCCACAATGATGATAACTGTTTTCTCAGTAGCTTCTTTTAAAGAGATGGCAAACAATTTGGCAAAATCATCCAAAAAAAAAATTCACAGTAGAACTTTCAAAACATAAAAATGGGAAGAAAAATATTGTTTATGCATATAATAAAATAAAGATTTAAATTCCATAATATTTGAAGTGTTATATATACATACCTCCCATCTGTAAGTTCAAATATAAAATTGCATTGCTCTTTTCCATTTGCATTCACAAACTCATTTAAACCATCTTTTGAAATATCTCAATCCTTATACTTGAGCATTCCAATAAAATCTAATAAATAATAATAATAAATAAATGAAACTTGCTACTTATTGTAAAATAGATGTGTTTGTATGTCTAAAGTATCTTAGATCATACCTAATAATTGAGCTTGGTCTTTCTCTAGTGATAACTCTTTCACATCAGCAATATCAAAGAAATCAAATTCATTTTCCGTATCATCATCTTATAATTCAATAATTTGGTTACCTTGGTGCGTCTTGTTAAACAAATCTGTAGATCGTTGCGGATAGGTTTTATAGATCCTGGTTTGTAGGATTTGACACACAAATTGCTGAGAATGTATATTTGTCCTTTTTCCAACTTGTCCTTCAAGTATTCAACATGATTTGCCCATATAAAAGCATGAACTTGGGTATGCTATGTTATGCAATTAAAAACATTTGAAAAAAATGAATAATTATGAGATTGCAATATATATATATATATATAAAGAATAAACTGTTTAAATATAATTATTTACCTTGTCATCTAACAATAGGAGATTTCTTCCTAGATATTCCTTGTCACCTTTACTACTGTAATTTTCCCAGATTCTAATAACTCGAACTCTGATT
Source organism: Allium sativum (assembly GCA_030737875.1). Classification (NCBI taxonomy): domain Eukaryota; kingdom Viridiplantae; phylum Streptophyta; class Magnoliopsida; order Asparagales; family Amaryllidaceae; genus Allium; species Allium sativum. The sequence continues at coordinate 1,055,527,361 of CM060926.1, read as the reverse complement.
CTCCAGTCATATTTATTATCAATAGGTTTTAGAGAGCTTAAGCTATCAAATCTTTCCATATATGCCGCTGATATGAGTTCTTATGAAAAAAACAAAAAAATAGCTAAGTTTTGATAATCAATGATATATGGATTAAAAAAAATAAAAGAGATGTTACATGTCTATGTGCAATATTGACAGTTTTTAGAAGTACTAACCTAAGAATACAGAGAGGCTTAGAGATGAGGAGGGTGTGACAATATGGAGAAGTAAGGACAAAAGTGACTTATATTGTGCAATGTACAATCTCTTTAGCTGGTCAAACATGATGGTCCATATTATTAGATTAATATTATATGTTAAGATATTACTTATATATGTTAAGATATCAGTGTAAAATTATATACAAATAATTGGTATCTATTTTAGTCAAATGAGTAAAGGTATTAATGTTATATCACTGTGGTACATAATATAAAAAGAAATAAAGAAACGAAACATATGAGAGTATATGGAAAAATGTTATATGTTAAGATATTACTTACATATGTTAAGATATCATAGTAAAATTATATACAAATAATTGGTATCTATTTTAGTCAAATGAGTAAAGGTATTAATGTTATATTAGTGTGGTACATAATTTAAAAAGAAATAAAGAAAACAAACATATGAGAATATATGGAATATATATATATATATATATAACAACTGAAATTTATTGCAAGTGTATAAGTTAAGAATTCAAGTAAATCAAGTATAATGTGGGAACAATTGTCAAAGAAGGGAAAATATCATAACATACCATTAAAAGCCTGAGCATTACATGAGCCATTAAATATTATTCATAATCAATTCATGTCAATAATGGAATTAACAATTCCTTGATGCGTTTTTGATTGTTTATCAAACAGGTGTATTTGGAAGCAATATAAATTTATTTCATATAAAAATATCATAAATTATATTAAATTCAATAAACATAATTAGAATGTTTGCACTAAATTAAGAAAATGTAATAGGTGTATTTGGAAGCAATATAAATTTATTTCAAGTAAAAATTATCATAAATTATATTAAATTCAATAAACATAAATATAATGTTTGCATTAAATTCAGAAAATGTTGTGGCAACATTTTATAGTGTTTATGTTTTTAATAAAGTGTTCAGACACACAACATAAGATGTATGTTAACCATATAATGCAATCTACATATAAGAAAGAATTAAGATAAATCTAAATGTTCAAACAACACTACCTTCCTTGTTGAAGCAATAAACACTGGCAGTAAACAGTAATAAAGTATGATTAAAATATATATTTCTATTAATTATAGATGGAAAAATATTGATTTCTAATAGTTATTACCTTTTAATTTTTTCTTAGTTTTTGTCGTGGCTGATTGTTTGGCATCAACTGTAAGCAATTTTTTTAATGTAAAAGTAGTGGTTTAAGAGCTGATGACTGAAGAGAAATAGAAATGAAGGTAATAATAATTGTAGTAATGAAAAATAATAGAAATAAGTATACATATGCAACTGAGAATGATATATAGTATATATGGAAAAAAGCTAGTCTAGCAATATAATTATGCAACACATTAAGCAGGAAATATATTTTATATTGGATGATTGGTAGATATATTAAAAAATTGAACCTATAAAGATTGAAACAGGTAGTATATTCAAAAAGCGTAAACATGTTACACACTGCTGACAACAACATGTTCAACAAAAAAAAGTATTCTTGAGTTTTCCTAATCATTCCCAAGTTAATAGTATACAAAAAAAGTCAATAAAAAGCGCAAAACAATATTTACGTTTTACTTCTTTAATTGCTTGCATCCATCATAGTTTACAAATAACCAACAGTGGGTCATCACGTTGATTAAAAATGGGTATACTAAAAATGACATTTGTTGTCAATATTATCTAAAAGACTAAAATAAATCCAGAGTATTAATTCTGAAATACAGACATGCAATCTAAAAAAATAAAACTAATCCATGTACTATATCGAGGAATAATTAAATTTATCAATATTTGGATGAGCGGTTCTTCTTAACTGGAAAACAAAAACTGCATTTTGTATGTTGTTAATGTTTAGAGAAACCCAAAATAACAAAAATATTTGAACTTACCAGCAAAATCAAAGAAGGTCTTAATCTGTTTCAGTGGCTGTATGACTATGACAGATCCACCACCATCATTTTTTTTGAAATCGAAGTAGTGCGAAGTTGAGTTTAACTTGTTAACAACCAATCTTTGTTGCAAATGACCCCGGTTGGATAACTGTACCTGATCCACTGCCCTTACTGTTAAAATAAACAAAGCAAATCCAGGAAGAATCAAGTTTAGTTATGCATAACAAATCTAATCAACAAAACCAGCAGAAAAAGGATTTTTTACTTGGAGTATGATCGTTAGCTAAGAAAAAAATATGAAGGAACAAACTATGCAATATGACACCTCAAATAGATCTGAGAAAGAGAAATAGAGCCGCCACTACAAATTGGTGGAAGACATTAGAGAAGGCGACGATCGATTTTCCAGTTTAATTTGACTTTGGAATGTTAGATGAAACCGGGGTTAGAACAAGGGTGAGGAGCGCGAAGGAATTAAAAGAAAAACCGATGATTCAATTCTTGTATGACATGGAATATCTCAGATCTATTTATTTTGAATTTGGTAACTATAGTATAGTATAAATTGTGTAATATTTTGATTTAATACAAATATCTTGAGGGAATTAAGGAGAATAGAGATAATTGAGGGAATTAAGGAGAAAGAATCAAGGAGGTAGCAGGAAATTTTTCTGCTGTACTATTATTTAATAGATTTCGTACTAAACATATCATATGTTTTTTTTATTTCTTTAAAACCGTTGATTGCATTCATGTCTAGTTCTATTTAAACTATAGAATTCCAATTAATTTAAAAGCATTAATTTCAACATTGAATTCTAAAATAAATTTTAATTTCTGAAAGGTAAAAAATAGTTGTATTCTAATTATACTAATAGAAACATATTAATAACTTTACAAAATTCAAGAGGTTAATTGGTACTAATCATTGAATAGAAAGGAAAGAAATCAGGGAAGATAATTGTAGGTGTACGCATATATGTATATGTTGATAGATTTTACACATTTAAACAATTAAAATTAAATACACAGAGGTAGATATTTCCTAATGTTATGAAACTAATTATAACATCTTCATTAGAAATGTTCTAGTATTTAAAAAAGGGATGTAACGACCAGGAATTCCGCTGTGATCCGAATCAGTCGCTAAACCGACCCAGACCATTCGAAACGCCTGATTGTTTTGAGAACACAACAAATTAGAACGTAGACAGAAGAACATTTCATTGTTAATTACAACAATTCATCAGAATACAAGAATATACAGAGTATAAACAAATAATATACATCAGAAAAATATCAGAGATTACAATTCATTACATAACAGCGGAAAATAATACAATACACAACTAGAAGTAATACACGGATACAGAGCTTTCCGAGTATCATTCCAGCTGTAAATCAGGATCCTATGAATATAAATCTGCAAAACCAAAACTACTGGCTGCCTGTGTCAAAATAAGGGCACCCAGAGTTTAGGTTAAAACAATAAACTCCAGGTCAGTCATGGGACTGGTGTGAGAACTAAAACAGTTATTAATCTTTATTTTAAAGTTTGGAAAATCAAGGGACCACGCCGTATAACACGGAACGGGTTTCCTCCCAAGAATACCAGTGCATAAAACAAACAGCGCTATGCTAAATAAAGAACAATGAAGCTATTATAAGACCCAGGTCCCATCACACAATGCAACACAAACCGGAGGATAGGGTTTTCCCTTATAATAGCCAAAGCATGCTTGATACGTTTAAAACAAATCATTTGATACTATCATAAGTGTATAGTGTTTAAAACAATTTCAATCATAAATATCAATCATAGACGGCATGGGTACCATATATCATGTCGCCATACTAGGCTATACAATCAAAACCGCAAATGTCACGTATTTGGAAGTTGGATTTCCATCTGTGAACCGAGGCAAGGGATCGTCCTCTACCGAATTCGAGACAATCTAGCCCATGTCTCAGGGACAGAACGCATCAACCCTTGGATCCTCAGGGCCGGTCCACCGATGTGGATTAGACGAAATCCTGAACACTACGTCTCCCCGCCCTATGCGGCGTAATTGAGCCAAAGAATGACTCCATCGGCTCGAGAACGACCGATATATCCGAGGCGCCTCGCAACAGCAACAACCACATAAGTCAAACTCGTCAGGGGGTGTAAAACCACTGACGCCACTTCTAGCTAGAAGGAAACGCATGCCCTCCCTGCAGTCCTCTCCCGTTTCTCGTTCACAGCCGGGGTTTCAGGCTCGCGAATTAACGCTACACAAAGCTGTGCCACACAGGCTGTGCTTTGATCATCAACCACAAGACTCTGCTTTTCAACAGAAGCCATGATCATTTGAATCTTAGCATGCCACACAGGCAATTCACGCTATGCAGCTGATATCAATCACACAGAATGAAATCCGATGTCGGACACACATCTATTTACAAGTCCATTCTGGGTCTGAACGAAACCGTAGGTAACTTATTCCTCGCATATCCATTGATCTCCAAGTACGTCTGGACGACCACTAACTGATTCCCTCCCCTTGGGTGTACGGCCCAATCAAGATCATCAGTAATCACCCAAACGACGTGAAGACCTCCGGTCTTCAACCACCGTCTTCCTCTTTGACTATTCGTCGAATCAGTTATTCAAAATGGGATAAACCTGGCCTTTCTGAATAACTCGCGTATATAATAAACAAGTGTTACACAAACACAACATACGCCTCATTCCAATTCATCAGTCACTAACCGCAAATTAGCAAGAGAATAATTCCCCAAACATTAACCCCGAAGGCCGAAACCAACATCAGATCAATACCCAGGAAGCCATTCTTCTTAGCTAACCTACAGTTAGTTTCTAAATTTCACATTCTTAGGGAAAGGTTCCCATTAATTTTATCAAAGATAAATTCTTTTAAATTTATTCTTTAATCTTCCTTTGAATATCACTTCAAACTAGTCGGGATTAGCGAACCACACCGAAGTAATTATTTATTTTATTTCCCAATCCCAACCTATTTATCCCATGAAGTGAAACTGGTAATACTTCATATCTAACATCACGGTGTTATCGGTAAATTCAATTACCATTTCACGTTCAAATCTAATTAAAGATTTAACTATCGCCTGGAGTAAAACTGGTGATACTCCATTCTCGATCTTTTCAATCTAATTAAAGATTCATTAAAACTCCACTTAGTTTTAATCCTTAACTGGGTAAAAGAATTAGTGTCATTTAAACCACGGTTCACGATAAACCCAAAATCATATTCCATTAATTATCGGGTTAATGAACAAGTGTTATTTAAAGCACCATTCACGGTAAACCAAAAAATCAATTAAATTCAATTCCAATTAGATACCATTTAATTGGTACACTTCATTAAATCTAAACAAAAAGAATTAATCTTTTTCTAAACTATGTTTAAGAACAGTGTTAATGAAGACACCATTCACGACAAACCCAAATCACATTTGATAATAAATACAAGGCTTTGAATAGAAAATATATCGGCTTATATTCAATATCAAATTCTACGACCAACAAATATCGTATTGGAAATAACGATATAAATATATCTTTCAAATTTCCATAACAATATCTATATAATCACGAAACCCAACATCAAAATATTCCGAAGACAATTTCGATTCAAATCCATTCCAATTCAATTATTGGAAATTCTGGTTACTTTTAAAACCCTTTTCACATTCAATTTATTTATTTAAAAAAAAATAGAATTATAATTCTAGTTCAAAACTAGTTCATTTCGATAAAAATCTATTTTTATCTTTTCAAATATGGAGTTTTTCATCCCAATTCTTCCCAAACCATTTTTTATGATTTTACACAAATTACTATTTTTAATAATTTTATCAAGGCCCGTACAGTCGATTTCCATCAACGGCCATCGAACTGCACTTACAACGACCTTTTCCAAATTTGATTTGGATATAATTCCAAATCCAACCATTAGGTTTTTAATTTCTAATATTCGTTAGAAAGCTCTCTTCGATACGAACCCAACTGTTTCGGTTTTAGGAGAATCCGACGGTCGGATCTCCCGCAATATCCATTCGAAGTCAATGGTCGAAATTCACGAACTACCGCAGCGCGGTGCGTTCCATTCAGGCCATTATATTATATATACAATATATACTTCGTCGATTTCCTTTTAAAATGTATTTTGTAAATCGTTTTAAATTCGCTTTCGAAACGATTTCAAATTCAAATCAGGATTGGATTTTTCAATATAAATTCGTTTTAAATTCATCTCAAATTGGTTTCAATTTAAATCGATTTTTAATTCAATTTCAGTTCGTTCTCAGTTCAATTCAATTTCAATTCGAATTCATTTCTATTCAATTTCAATTCGAATTCAATTCTATTCAATTTCAATTTGAATTCATTTCTATTCAATTCAATTCTATACAATTTCAATTCGAATTCATTTCAAATTGATTTCCATTCAATTTCAATTCGATTCGAATTCATTTTCAAAATATTCGATTTTGAAATCACTTTTCAATATTCATTATAAAAACGAATATAATCGATATAAATATCGTTTGCATCAAAATGGCGTCAATCTAATCAACACGGCTTCATATATTTCTATTTTCAAATATTCTATTTCAAATATTTCTTTTTCAAATATTTCTATTTTCAAATATTCTATTTCAAATATTTCTTTTTCAAATATTTCTTTTCAAAACTGGAATGAGGCCCAATCAATTGCCATAGATTTTATTTCTATGGATTTCCATACAACGCATGTATATATCGACAATGGCATATAATCAACCGTCATCCAAAGTGCATTCTACATTGTATAAGCATCAAATATAAATATTCAACGCTTATAACAGTCTGTCAATCAATCGATCGACATACAACTAATTATTGGGATTAGTGTATGTCATATATCACCCCAATACCCATGTGGGGTTTTCAAACAATCAAACACAGATTTTATTTGTGCAGTTGGGCGATGTGTAAAATTTATCGTCCGAATCAATATCAGTCAAATGTGTGTATATAAACAAATCGTCCGATTTGTTTATTTTTGTTTCATTTTAAATACACGTTAAAAATTATAATTTTAACTATAAAATATTTCCCACTATAAAATATTTTATATCATTTCCCATCACACAATCAAATTTCACTACATAGCAACCAAACAAACAAGTCATCCATGGTCTGTGGACGATGGGTGTCGGGTGCTACTAAGCACATTCTGCATCCTAGTGTATAATTCAACTAGAAATAAATTTAAAAGTGAGGAGTTCTCGCCTTTAGTTTCCACTCCGCCTGTTTTTAATTGAACGGTTTGGATTCTGGTCGCTCCCAGTTGATTCCATCGCAATCTGTTTCACATGATTTTTATATTAAAAATCACATTTTTATTATATACTATATATAGATATAGATAATTTCATTTTTTTTCTTTCTAATGTTATTTATATTTTTAAAACTGAATATAAATCAATGATATTCAAATAAAATCTATGCAAATTTATTTAAAGACAATCCTATTCTTATTTATAAAACACTTTCTAATTTTATTTATAAAGCATTTGCTAATTTTATTTATAACCAAACTAATTTTATTTTTAAAACACTTGCCAATTTTATTTTTAAAACGCTTTCTAATATTTAATTTCAATTAAACTAATTAACCCTAACGACACATTAATTACTTAATTAAGGTCATTACCCTTTCTTCTTCAATCTGTAGCCTTCCAGTATTCCACGACCAAAAATCCCATCATCGAAATCCAACTCCCCTCCGCCGTGACCACCTCAGCACGTCGGACATCCATCAGAGGGGCCCCCATCGACGGCCTACACGTCGGCCACCATCTCCAGGAGTTCTGGCGAACTCAAGTTCGTCCATGCGCCAGAAATCGAGGATGAAGCGACGCCTTTTGAAGCTCGAATTCGAGCAGAACTTCAAATGAAAATCGATCATATTATATGGTTGTGTAGATCCCTCTTAGTAGCTCCATTTTAGTTTTTGAATCATCATGTATTTCGATCGGAATTGGAAGAGATTTTGGTTTTATTTTCGAATGGTTTCGTCCGTTCAATCGTGGGTGACGGCTGCGCAGTAGGGATTAGGGTTTAGAAGAAACTAGGGGTATTTATATAAATTAATATATTATTTAATTCTCTAATTAATTTGTTCACGTCTGAACTCCAATCAAACTCCAACGACTGTCGTCCCTAGTTAAATACCCCCATTTCGAACATAATGGGATATGTTTCGTAACCTAATTCGGCTGTTACGATCAGTTTTCGTCAAGATTAAAATATAAATCATTATATTGAATTTTAAACGTACATTTAAATTTACTGGGTTCACATATTGATTCAGAAAATTCCAGAAAAAATATGTCTAGCTTCGTATTGGCGATACGGTCCTAACAAAACTAATTTCGTCAAATTCTGAGACCGTTTGAAAAATGGCCATTTTTTGGTCGATCGAAATTGATTGAAACTGTTAAAACACGTTTAGCTTCGCCACGCTCACATACCGATTCGGAAAATTATGAACTTTGAAACCTAGCAATAATTTGACATCCCGGATCCAAAAAAAGTGGTTTCGTCGAAATCCGAGGTCGTTTGCAAAACGGCTATTTTCAAGGCCTTTATATATATTAAAATATATATAAATTCCACAGCGACTTTTCTGACTTTTAAATTGGACATATCTTTTTATCCCCGCTATGAAATTTCAAATTTTCTGATTCATTGGAGAGATATTCACAAATAGATTCTATTATTTTTTGTTTCGCTAAAATCCGGTTTATTTTGCACCTGGAACATTCATTTAATTTTGAAATCGAATTTTCAAACTACCGCGCCATTTTCAATTCCTTTTATAATTTAAAATAAATATTTATATTCTAACGACGATCTATATAATATATACGTTCGAATTCTATTCAAAATAAATTTCTCGTCGATATTATTTAAAATAATTCATTTTAAATAATCAAAATTCACTAAAATTGCCAAAATAAAAATTTTAAATTGGCTCAGATTTCTGGGTTATTACAATCTCCCCCACTTAAAACTTTTCGTCCCCGAAAAGGAACGAAGCCGAAAGTTGTTTAACTAATCAACTCAACTTTCGCTATTTCCATTACGGCTTAAGTTTTTCAACTTTTCAGTTTCTAAAAACTTTTCAAATTTTTCAAAAATTTGGCTAACACCCTAAATTTTCGAATTTTTTTGTCATAACCTCCCCTGCACCGGGGACTTCGTGATATTTCATATAACCTCCCATGGCCTTCTTCAATCAAAAGGAAAAAGAAAAAGCCAAGCGGCTAGCCAATCGGCTCATAAAATCATCATCACCCAAACAAAACAGTAAATTATGGTAAACATGTACCTATTTGTCGGGCAAACAATTTTATTCTCTGCTCTAGCCTCCTTGCAATGACCTGTTCAATGTAAGTACATGTATATGCAAGCAAATGCGATAAATTTTCAATACAATTTACTATTTGGTTCAAATTGGCTATATGGTTCAAACTTATGAATCAAACAATAATCAAACAACACAATCAGCAATCAATTAGTTGATTAGCTTTTCAGATTCATAACTTTGATACATAGTCCAAAAATCAGATTTTTGATGCCAAATCACAACAATAAGCCATATCTAATTTTGGTTCTCACACCAGTCAATAGGAAATATATAGAAATCCCACTTTCAAAACTCGAACATGAATACTGATGATGCGATCGCTATAACGATCATCAGAACCATCTTCGGGCGACTAGAGTGTGATTCTGTATCTATCCAGTATATTAAAACTCCAAATACACGCGGATCAGACGTATACGCAAAACCTTTATATACTGGATTGTCCAAATCAATCTAAAATAAATAATCAAAAACGAATAATTGATTTCAATTTTCAAAACAATAGTTGTTTTCATTTTAAAAATATACTCTTCACACTCGTTCTAGGATACTACTGATCCCATCTCTAACGAGTCATTCCCATTGGATATTACTAATCCAATATCTGATGAATTCTTTCGTATGGTTCTAATGTGTCTTGTTCTCTGAGCTTTGTAAACCAAAGCTCTGATACCATGTTGTAACGACCGGGAATTCCGTTGCGATCCGAATCAGTCGCTAAACCGACCCAGACCATTCGAAACGCCTGATTGTTTTGAAAACACGACAAATTAGAACGCAGACAGAAGAACATTTCATTGTTAATTAGAACAATTCATCAGAATACAAGAATATACAGAGTATAAACAAATAATGTACATCAGAAAAATATCAGAGATTACAATTCATTACATAACAGCGGAAAATAATACAATACACAACTAGAAGTAATACACGGATACAGAGCTTTCTGAGTATCGTTCCAGCTGTAAATCAGGATCCTGTGAATATAAATCTGCAAAACCAAAACTACTGGCTGCCCGTGTCAAAATAAGGGCACCCAGAGTTTAGGTTAAAACAATAAACTCCAGGTTAGTCATGGGACTGGTGTGAGAACTAAAACAATTATTAATCTTTATTTTAAAGTTAGGCAAATCAAGGGACCACGCCGTATAACACGGAATGGGTTTCCTCCCAAGAATACCAGTGCATAAAAAAAACAGCCTATGCTAATTAAAGAACAATGAAGCAATTATAAGACCCAGGTCCCATCACACAATGCAACACAAACCGGAGGATAGGGTTTTCCCTTATAATAGCCAAAGCATGCTTGATACGTTTAAAATAAATCATTTGATACTATCATAACTGTATAGTGTTTAAAACAATTTCAATCATAAATATCAATCATAGACGACATGGGTACCATATATCATGTCGCCATACTAGGCTCTACAATCAAAACCGCAAATGTCATATATTTGGAAGTTGGATTTCCATCTGTGAACCGAGGCAAGGGATCGTCCTCTATCGAATTCGAGACAATCTAGCCTATGTCTCAGTGACAGAACGCATCGACCCTTGGATCTTCAGGGCCGGTCCACCGATGTGGATTAGATGAAATCCTGAACACTACGTCTCCCCGCCCTATGGGGCGTAAATGAGCCAACGAATGACTCCATCGGTTCGAGAACGACCGATATATCCGAGGCGCCTCGCAACAGCAACAACCACATAAGTCAAACTCGTCAGGGCGTGTAAAACCACTGACGCCACTTCTAGCTAAAAGGAAACACATGTCCTCCCTGCAGTCCTCTCCCGTTTCTGGTTCACAACCGGGGTGTGAGGCTCGCGAATTAACGGTACACAAAGCTGTGCCACACAGGCTGTGCTTTGATCATCAACCACAAGACTCTGCTTTTCAACAGAAGCCTTGATCATGTGCATCTTAGCATGCCACACAGGCACTTCACGCTATGCAACTGATATCAATCACAGAGAATGAAATCCAATGTCAGACACACATCCATTTACAAGTCCGTTCTGGGTCTGAACGAAATCGAAGGAACCTTATTCCTCGCATATCCATCGATCTCCAAGTAGGTCTGGACGACCACTAACTAATTCCCTCCCCTTGGGTGTATGGCCCAATCAAGATCATCAGTAATCACCCAAACGACGTGAAGACCTCCGGTCTTCAACCACCGTCCTCCTCTTCGACTATTCGTCGAATCAGTTATTCAAAATGGGATAAACCCGGCCTTTCTGAATAGCTCGCGTATATAATAAACAAGTGTTACACAAACACAACATACGCCTCATTCCAATTCATCAGTCACTAACCGCAAATTAGCAAGAGAATAATTCCCCAAACATTAACCCCGAAGGCCGAAACCAACATCAGATCAATACCCAGGAAGCCATTCTTCTTAGCTAACCTACAGTTAGTTTCTAAATTTCACATTCTTAGGGAAAGGTTCCCATTAATTTTATCAAAGATAAATTCTTTTAAATTTATTCTTTAATCTTCCTTTGAATATCACTTCAAAATAGTAGGGATCAGCGAACTACACCGAAGTAATTATTTATTTTATTTCCCAATCCCAACCTATTTATCCTATGAAGTGAAACTGGTAATACTTCATATCTAACACCACGGTGTTATCGGTAAATTCAATTACCATTTCACGTTCAAATCTAATTAAAGATTTAACTATCGCCTGGAGTAAAACTGGTGATACTCCATTTTCGATCTTTTCAATCTAATTAAAGATTCATTAAAACTCCACTTAGTTTTAATCCTTAACTGGGTTAAAGAATCAGTGTCATTTAAACCACGGTTCACGATAAACCCAAAATCACATTCCATTAATTATCGAGTTAAAGAACAAGTGTTATTTAAAACACCACTCACGGTAAACCCAAAAATCAATTCAAATTCAATTCCAATTAGATACCATTTAATTGGTACACTTCATTAAATCTAAACAAAAAAATTTAATCTTTTTCTCAACTGGGTTTAAGAACAGTGTTAATGAAGACACCATTCACGACAAACCCAAATCACATTTGATATTAAATACAAGGCTTTGAATAGAAAATATATCGGCTTATATTCAATATCATATTCTACGACCAACAAATATCGTATTGGAAATAACGATACAAATATATCTTTCAAATTTCCATAATAATATCTGTATAATCACAAAACCCAACATCGAAATATTCTGAAGACAATTTCGATTCAAATGCATTCCAATTCAATTATTGGAAATTCTGGTTACTTTTAAAACCCTTTTCACATTCAATTTATTTATTTAAAAATAAATAGAATTATAATTCTAGTTCAAAACTAGTTCATTTCGATAAAAATCTATTTTTATCTTTTCAAATATAGAGTTTTTCATCCCAATTCTTCCCAAATCATTTCTTATGATTTTACACAAATTATTACTATTTTTAATAATTTTATCAGGGCCCGTACAGTCGATTTCCATCAACGGCCATCGAACTGCACTTACAGCGACCTTTTCCAAATTTGATTTGGACATAATTCCAAATCCAACCGTTAGATTTTTAATTTCTAATATTCGTTAGAAAGCTCTCTTCGATACGAACCCAACGGTTCCAATTTTAGGAGAATCCGACGGTCGGATCTCCCGCAATATCCATTCGAAGTCAATGGTCGAAATTCACGAACTACCGCAGCGCGGCGCGTTCCATTCAGGCCATTATATTATATATATAGTATATGCAATATATACTTCGTCGATTTCCTTTTAAAACGTATTTTATAAATCGTTTTAAATTCGTTTTCGAAACGATTTCAACTTCATTTTCAAATTCAAATCAAGATTGGATTTTTCAATATAAATTCGTTTTAAATTCATCTCAAATTGATTTCAATTTAACTCGATTTTTAATTCAATTTCAGTTCATTCTCAATTGAATTCAATTTCAATTCGAATTCATTTCTATTCAATTTCAATTCGAATTCAATTCTATTCAATTTCAATTCGAATTCATTTCTATTCAATTAAATTTCAATTTCAATTCGAATTCATTTCAAATTGATTTCCATTCAATTTCAATTCGATTCGAATTCATTTTCAAAATATTCGATTTTGAAATCACTTTTCAGTATTCATTATAAAAACGAATATAATCGATATAAATATCGTTGGCGTCAAAATGGCGTCAATCTAATCAACACGGCTTCATATATTTCTATTTTCAAATATTCTATTTCAAATATTTCTTTTTCAAATATTTCTATTTTCAAATATTCTATTTCAAATATTTCTTTTTCAAATATTTCTTTTCAAAACTGGAATGAGGCCCAATCAATTACCATTGATTTTATTTCTATGGATTTCCATACAACGCATGTATATATCAACAATGACAAATAATCAACCATCATCCAAAGTGCATTCTACACTAAATAAGAATCAAATATAAATATTCAACGCTTATAACAGTCTGTCAATCAATCGATCGACATACAACTAATTATTGGGATTAGTGTATGTCATATATCACCCCAATACCCGTGTGGGGTTTTCAAACAATCAAACACAGATTTTATTTGTGCAGTTGGGCGATGTGTAAAATTTATCGTCCCAATCAGTCTCAGTCAAATGTGTGTATATAAACAAATCGTCCAATTTGTTTATTTTAGTTTCATTTTAAATACACGTTAAAAAATATATTTTTTATTATAAAATATTTTCAACTATAAAATATTTTATATCATTTCCCATCACACAATCAAATTTCATTACATAGCAACCAAACAAACAAGTCATCCATGGTCTGTGGACGACGGGTGTCGGGTGCCACTAAGCACCGTCTACATCCTAGTATATAATTCAACTAGAAATAAATTTAATAGTGAGGAGTTCTCACCTTTGGTTTCCACTCCGCCAGTTTTTAATTGAATGGTTTGGATTCTAGTCGCCCTAGTTGATTCCATCGCAATCTATTTCACATGATTTTTATATTAAAAATCACATTTTTATTCAATACTATATATATATAGATAATTTCATTTTTTTCTTTCCAATGTTATTTATATTTTAAAACTGAATAAAAATCAATGATATTCAAATAAAATCTATGCAAATTTATTTAAAGACAATCCTATTCTTATTTATAAAACACTTTCTAATTTTATTTATAAAGCATTTGCTAATTTTATTTATAACCAAACTAATTTTATTTTTAAAACACTTGCCAATTTTATTTTTAAAACGCTTTCTAATATTTAATTTAAACTAAACTAATTAATTAACCCTAATGACACACTAATTACTTAGTTAAGGTCATTACCCTTTCTTCTTCAATCTGTAGCCTTCCAGTATTCCACGAACCAAAAATCCCATCTTTGAAATCCAACTCCTCTCCGCCGTGACCACCTCAGCGCGTAGGACATCCATCAGGGGGGGGCCCATCGACGACCTACGCGTCGGCCACTATCTCCAGGCGTTCTGGCGAACACGAGTTCGTCCATGCGCCAGAAATCGAGGATGAAGCGACGCCTTTTGAAGCTCGAATTCGAGCAGAACTTCAAAAGAAAATCGATCATATTATATGGCTGTGTAGATCCCACTTAGTAGCTCCATTTTAGTTTTTGAATCATCATTTATTTCGATCAGAATTGGAAGAGATTTGGGTTTTATTTTCGAACGGTTTCGTCCGTTCAATCGTGGGTGACGGCTGCGCAGTAGGGATTAGGGTTTAGAAGAAACCAATGGTATTTATATAAATTAATATATTATTTAATTCATTTAATTCATTTAATTCTCTAATTAATTCGTTTCACGTCTGAACTCCAATCGAACTCCAACGACTGTTGCCCCCAGCTAAATACCCCCATTCTGAACACAATGGGGTATGTTTCGTAACCCAATTCGGCTGTTATGATCAGTTTTCGTCAAGATTAAAATATAAATCATTATATTGAATTTTAAATGTACATTTCAATTTACTGTGGTCACATATTGATTCAGAGAATTCCAGAAAAATTATTTCTAGCTTCGTATTGGCGATACGGTCCTAACAAAACTAATTTCGTCAAATTCTGAGAATGATTGAAAAGTGGCCATTTTCTGGTCGATCGAAATTGACTGAAACTGTTAAAACACGTTTCGCCACGCTCACATACTAATTCAGAAAATTATTAACTTTGAAACATAGCAATAATTTGACATCTCGGATCCAACAAAAGTGGTTTCGTCGAAATCCGAGGTCGTTTGCAAAACGGCTATTTTCAAGGCCTTTATATATATTAAAATATATATAAATTCCATAGCGACTTTTCTGACTTTTAAACTGGACATATCTTTTTTCCCCACTATGAAATTTCAATTTTTCTGATTCGTTGGAGAGATATTCACAAATAGATTCTATTATTTTTGGTTTCGCTAAAATCCGGTTTATTTTGCACCTGGTACATTCATTTAAATTTTGAAATCGAATTTTCAAACTACCGCGCCATTTTCAATTCCTTTTATAATTTAAAATAAATATTTATATTCTAACGACGATCTAATAATATATACGTTCAAATTCTATTCAAAATAAATTTCTCGTCGATATTATTTAAAATAATTCATTTTAAATAATCAAAATTCACTAAAATTGCCAAAATAAAAAATTTAAATTGGCTCAGATTTCTGGGTTATTACAAGGGAGATATTTAAATTTCAAAAATATTTTATTTTCAAAGAATTTATGGATTCTAATTAAAATCTCGCAAATGAATGAAACTTGCGTATTTTACTATGACAAGCATATATATGCAAATGGTTAAGAAATGTTGAAATAATTGGTAAGTATGTGAAAGCTAAACAGGTAATATAAAGAACAAATGGTTAAAAAATTAGCGTTTCTAGAAAGATTATGTATTAAATAACATAATCATATTTAGTAAGAAATATTAAATTTACGTATATAATGTAAAGCATTTCCAGAAATATTATGTTTGTGATAAGGAAGTTTTTCGTCATATCAGCATTTCCAGAAATATTATGTATTAAATAACATCATCATATTTAGTAAGAAATCTTAAATTTACGTATATTATGTAAATCAATTCCATATACTAATAAAGTTTTTTGTCATCTTATGTAAAGCCTTTCAAGAAATATTACTGAAAACGTTATTATGTATGTTATTTTTACAAATAATATACATTTGTAAAAAAGATCAGTGAACTTAAGATTAGTAAATTTACGTATATTATGTATGTTATTTCCAGAACTAAAAAAGATTAGTAAAGTTACGTATATTATGTATGTTATTTCCACAACTTAAAAAGTTTAGTAAATTTACGTATATTACGTATAATATACATTTGTAAAAAGAACTAAAAAGCATTTCGTCATATCACGTATATTATTGAAAACGTTATTATGTATGTTATTTTTACATAATATTTCCAGAAATATTTATTGTAATTTACGCCATCTTGGAAATAATAGTTTACGTATATTATGTAAATAAAGCATTTCCAGAAATATTTGAATAGACAAAATTATTAATTATACATGTGATAAGAAATCAATTAAAGAGCAATGAAAAAATTATTATCATCATATTATGTAAAGCATTTCTAGAAAATTTACGTATATTACGTATAATATACATTTGTAAAAAGAACTAAAAAGTATTTGTCATATCACGTATATTATTGAAAACGTTATTATGTATGTTATTTTTACATAATATTTCCAGAAATACTTATTGTAATTTGCGCCATCTTGGAAATAATAGTTTACATATATTATGTAAATAAAGCATTTCCAGAAAAATTTGAATAGACAAAATTATTAATCATACATGTGATAAGAAATCAAGTAAAGAGCAATAAAAAAATTATTATCATCATATTATGTAAAGCATTTCTAGAAATATTACTGAAAAATTTATTATGTATGTTATTTTTAGAAATAATATACATTTGTAAAAAATATTAGTGAATTTAAGATTAGTAAATTTACGTATATTATGTATGTTATTATGTATGTTATTTCCAGAAGTAAAAAAGATTAGTAAATTTACGTATATTATTTATGTTATTTCCCAAAATTAAAAAAATTAGTAAATCTACGTATGTTACGTATAATATACATTTGTAAAAAGAACTAAAAAGCATTTCGTCATATCACGTACATTATTGAAAACGTTATTTTGTTTGTTATTTTTACATAATATTTACAGAAATATTTATTGTAATTTATGCCGTTTTGGAAATAATAGTTTACGTATATTATGTAAATAAAGCATTTTCAGAAATATTTGAATAGACAAAATTTTTAATTATACATGTGATAAGAAATCAAGTAAAGAGTAATAAAAAAATTATTAATTACATTTGTTGGTCGGACCAAATATATGTAATTTTTCCTAATTTGTAAAAATACATGTAATTTTTTGAATAATTTTTCCTAATTTGTAATAATACATGTAATTTTTTTAATATATTGCCATTCGTATGAAGTTTCAAATAATTTAAAAATACAATAAAATAATATTTTTAATCAATTATGTCAAACCTTTTAGACTTTTTGGTTGAATATTTATTTATGTATTTAATATTTGCATGTGCTTGATTAGTTAGAATAATTATTCCTAATTTGTAACAATACATGTAATTTTTTAATATATTGTCATTCGTATATAGTTTCAAATAATTTAAAAAACTACAATAAAATAATACTTTTAATCAATTATATCAAACCTTTTAGACTTTTTTGTTGGACATTTATTTATGTATTTAATATTTGCATGTGCTTGATTAGTTAGAATAATTATTCCTAATTTGTAACAATACATGTAATTTTCTTAATATATCGTCATTCGTATGTAATTTCAAATAATTTAAAAAACTACAATAAAATAATAATTTTAATCAGTTATATCAAACCTTTTAGACATTTTTGTTGAATATTTATTTATGTATTTAATATTTGCACGTGCTAGATTAGTTAGTATAATTATTCCTAATTTGTAACAATGCATGTAATTTTTTTTAATATATTGTCATTCATATGTAGTTTCAAATAATTTAAAAAACTACAATAAAATGATATTTTTAATCAATTTTATAGCATTACAAAGTTGGAATAATTAAAGATTAGTGGGAATAATTCAAGGTCGGACCAAAGGTTAGAATAATCAAATGGCCTTGATAAATGTAACACCCCACCTCTGCCAGGGTAACTCTTGCAAGCACTTTAACTTTGGAGGGGCGTTTGAATCAGGTAAACATGCATAATGATATATCAAGGCAGAACAAGAACATATGTATATATGTAAACAGAGTAAATAACATAGATAAAACAGCGGAAGATTTTAAACCATTTCAAAACAAGTCTGGTACAACATAATATCAACTTTCCAAATAAACAAGTCTAGATAAAACAACATCATCTGAAAACTGAAATACATAAGTGCTATCCCCAAAATAAATGATAACCATAGCTAGCTTCATGTCAAGACTGTACATGAGCTAATCCCACAAGCAAGCGATCAGAAATCCAGCTAAGCTCCAATATTCCCTCCCTGAGAACCTTGGGGGGGGGAACGGAAGAAAAGAGGCGAAAGAAAACAGGTCAGTCAAAAAGACTGAGTAAGCCCTACTACAATCAATGTAAACTGATAAAGTTAACTGGCATGAGCAGTAGGGATGAACATAAGGATAACAACATACTAGCATGATGATTAACTAACAAGGTAGATAAAGGTGTCATCGCATAATCAGGTTTAAGGTTTTGCACCACAGGTGTATCAACATTCTAACATGTCATGTATAATCGAGAATTTATCCCTTGGCCTAAACTTGGCCCAGTATCAGGTGTTTGACTCAAATCAAGATCCAACTTCTTGGTACCAATCCTAGTATAACAGGATTAGGTGTTACCCCAATGTTCACATCGAAACAGGACGGAACAGAATGGTCCATACAGAAATAGAGCTTGGGAAAAATGGTCTCTTACCATCCCAACAGATAAAGTACAGAAACAGAATGCTAACAATAATGGGCCTTAACCACCCTAACAGATAAAGTACAGAAACGGAATACTAACTATAATGGGCCTTTACCACCCTAACAGAACGGTACCACGCAGAAACAGACGGGTGTTGCCACCCAACAGAACAGACGGTACCAACAGAATCAGACAGAACTAAGTGTACCCTAAATCCTACCCAAGCGATCGACTCCCTAATACATAAATACCCTGTGTCGGCTCCACGATAGGGTGTATCACCCCCTAAAGTGGCAACCAATTGGCACAGGCATATTTATAGATGTCACGGCGTCTTACATCCTCAGAGGCAGACCGGGATCCATGCACGCACATGACCCGGTTGGAACGCACCATCAACACCCATCGCCACTATCAGAATGAACCACTTATAATTAGTTCAGTAAGCGTGCCCGGACCCTACCTACAGTTGGGTCAAAGTTTTGATACCAGAAAGGGTTACTGACTAATATGGGTCCCAAACAACAGATGACACAAGTATTCCCCCTTGTGTCCCCAGACTATCAGATTCAGATTAACTTATTAACAGAGTTCAGACATACAAAGTTCAGACGATTAGTTTTCAGACTAACGGATCAGATAACAGATTTACAAACCTGCCTAACTTAGTGTGGGTCCTACAGATCCGCAAAGCAGGTTCGTTTAACTTATCAATCAAGTTAGTTTATCCAGACCAGGTATCAAATCGGTTCTCAGCCTTATCAAATTACTGAGTTGGATTGGTATAGTTCAACTTAACCCCGTGAAATTACCGAGTTCAGATTGGTTAAGTGTAGGTTAACTCAACCCCGTTAATCTACCAAGCCCAAATTGGTTAAGTATTAAATGGACCATGACTTAACCCTAATCATGAGGCATTAATTAATTAATGCGCCTTAACCTCTCACATTAGACTTTGTTGTGGTTACTAGTTAAGCCGGGCGGGTCCGGGTAGCTTTACACCACAACTTGGTCTAACCTCGGGTCTAAGGTACAACATGACCAACTTCTCACATTGGGTCCTATTGTTTGTAGCAACTAGTTAGGCCGGTCGGTTCCGGGTAGGTTTACGCTACAAACTCAACCCAACCTCGAGTTGGCCACACTTATCTTTTCTAAGTGTCATGTCCATCATGTTTCCAAAACATGTTACAAATTTTCAAGCAATTGGGTAGACCTAACTTAATAGGTAAATTCCCAATGGGTAGACCTAACTTAATAGGTAAATTCCCAAGCTCATGTTTTTATGTCTTTTAAGTTTACCCAACCCCAAACGCAATCCCATCGCTTACATATCGCAATAGCGCATAAAGGATAGAAAGAGGGAACTTGGCATAATCATGACATAAAAATGTTAATGCCACAAGTTCAACATGGTGGCATATGAAAGGTTCATGTGTTCATACACTTGCATATTACATTTTTAGGCCCAAAAAGCATGCATAAAACCAAACTTGGCATATTCATGATACATGGTGCTAAATGACATGTAAGAATGGCCACAAGTTCGCATTTAGCCTCACATGCAAGTTATCATAAGTGATATGATAACTTACATGTTGCCAAAATGCAACCTTTGGCATAAAGCTTGAAGCTTTATGTTCACATACTCAAAATAAGCTTGCATAACATGAACCATATGACCATCCCAAACTTGCATAACATACTTGCATATCATATGACACTTGCATAACAAACTTGCATAATATATGACAACTTGCATATCAAACTTGCATAAACAAACTTGCATAACATATGACAACTTGCATATCATACTTGCATAAACAAACTTGCATGACATATGACAACTTGCATATCATACTTGCATAAACAAACTTGCATAACATATGATAACTTGCATATCATACATTTAACTTTAGAGTTTAAGTATGAAAGGAATAGGGCTTACAATGCTTATGCGGACTCAAATGAGTATAGCAAATGTAAGAAACCCCTTATGCAACTAATTAAACCCCAAAAATGCAAGCAAACTTGATCAAAACTCTTCCTTTAAGATGCCAATAGAGAAACAAGACTTGAATGCAAGCTAATGATGATCATACAAGTCTAAAAACACTTGTATGCATGGAAAATCACTTAGGAATTTATTTAGGAATTTTATGAAGAGAGTGGAGGCCATGAGAGGATTGATTTTGCCATAGTTTAGTTGTATGAATGAATAATGATGATTTAGGGTAGGTTAGGGTCTTATTTATAGATTAGGCAAGTGTTTTAGGCCATAGGATTAACCCTAGATTCAATCCAAGCCATCAAAGCATGTCTTGGGGAAGAAGTCAAGTGTAGGAACCATCTAGGGCCTTTAGATTAAAGATGGACCATGAGAACCATTCAAATGCAAAATCTGCATTTGAGCGAATCGGCCCACGGGTTGACAGCCAAACACCCTGGATTAACCCCTAGTCGACCCAGCGAGCTCGGGTCGACCTCAAAAATCGGCCGGTTCGGTTATTCCCCTCTCCCAATTCGCTGTTTTGAACATTTTTGCATATTTATTTAATTTCCAATTATATATATATATATATATATATCAATATATATATATTTCTCTGCGCAACCCATTTCACTTAATTAAGTATACTTTAATTTGGGAATTTTTCGTGAAACTTCGCGAGGCCATATCTTGGTCATACGGACTCCGATTTTCGAAAACTCGGACTCTATTTCGCGTATTTTTCCGAGACGAACGCAATGGCATAGCCCGTTTCCTTTGATTCAGATTTTACAGTTTAATTCTGCCTCCATTTATGTTATAACATGTTATTCAAAAATACGGGTTGTTACAATAAATATGGGCAATTTGGGTATTTTACGGTCGGACCAATTAGTAATCATTAAAGATTAGTGGGAATTATAATATAAATAGATATAGATAGAAGATAGATACGAGAACAACCTTAAATGACTGGAATATTGAGATTATTACAGACAACTAAAAACTGAAATTAAAGTATACAAACTGTATATTAGTGTAGAGGTTAAAATGATTGTAAGCATGCATACTTATTATATATGGGAAGTAATACTTAAGTAATGAAATATTAAATTTATATAATTTATGTATTGTGGTTGAAATAAATGGAGAAAATAAAACTTATGTTTTGTAAGGTTCTATTCTAACACAAACATAAGTTACCTAAATTATACAAAAGTTAAGGTGTTTGGCATAAGAGACAAGATATCACATAAGAGAATTAATTTGAAAGTTAATATTGCTCATTGGTTATAAAACAATAATAATAGATATATTAAATGAGTAGGCAAATAAGTATATTGTTATAAACGAACACAGAACAGAAGAAATAAGGGAGAGAGGACATTTCTATTCATTCAAATGTGTGTTTCTTTCTATTACAATAGCTCCTTTATATATAGGTTTTGGAGCTGATGTTTAACTTTTTCCCATGATGTGGGACTAAACAGAGAACTAATAAAAGCATATTCACAACATTTATATATATATATATATTACAACATTCCCCCTTGAATATGCGTCTTCAAAAACTTGAATGCTCTGCTAACTTGAAGTTGTCCCTTTTAAAACATATATGATGATTGCTCCCCATTACAATTATCCGTCCAGTCGATACAAGTATTGTCTGTTGCCTTCAAAACTCTATCAGGAAAAACCCAATGGGAAAAACCTTGAATGAGAAAAAGAGTACGATGTCTGACATTATGAATATCATATTAAAATGATATTCCTTAAAAGAGTTTGATTCTTCAGGATCAAAACAATGCCTCATTAAAAAAACTTTTTATGAAAAACCCTGTGGGAAAAATCATAAACAAGGAAAAGAGTGCAAATTCATTTCATCTTTAGGTAACATGTTTTACAATGTTACAGTAAGGGTTGATACTTCATGATCAAGATAATACCTCATTGAAAACCTGACTAACAAAAACCCAGTGGGAAAAATATTATTGAAGGAAAAGAGTACATTATAGCATATTTTTATATGCCCCACTTATTTATTATTCAATTAGTCTATTGATGTAGTCGACGCATGCCAATTTTGTACATCATCTTCTGGAATGTTGATTTTGAAATATCCTTTGAGAACAGATCTACCTGCATTTCTTGAACTGAATTTGTTTCTCCTCATTCTTGTTATCCTTCCATTCATGTATGAAGAGAAAATTAGAAGAAATTTGCTCCATCCTTTCAGCCTTGATATAATTCACTTGAATTTGAGCCATGCAAATTGTCTTGTCTTCATAAGTAATAGTTTACTACATCAAAAGATGTTTGATACTTCTAGATCAAAATGTTGCCTCGTTAGAACCTTACTAAGAAAAACCCGATGGGAAAAATCTTAGTGAAGGAAAAAGAGTACAATATAAAATGTCATATTTACTACGTCAAAAGTAGTATGATACTTATGGATCAATGTAATGCCTCGTTAAAACCTTAATAAGAAAAACCCAGTGGGAAAAATCTTAAATAAGGAAAAAGAGTACATTATAACTTATTGTTGTATGTTACTTTTGGGTTGATACTTCTGGATCATGACCCGTGCCTCATTAAAACCTTACTAAGAAAACCCAGTAGGGATAAACTTAGTTAAGGAAAAAGAGTGCATTATATCATACTTATGGATGCTTAATTAAACAAAATTCACATATCAGTATACACGTTCTATAATTATCAAACCAAATTAACAAATTAACGAACAGACAAAATGATGAAACTGTAACTGTAGTACTATTATATCATAAAAAAATGCAGATCTCGTAAAATAGAATAGGACCGTAGACATGCATGTAATAAATTGAATATATTACGGCATGGGATCATAAAAAATATATCCAAATCTGCAAGACTTTCTCTATACATTTATGAAACGACCCGAACTCCCCCGGTCTCCGAAGAGAAGAGAAAGAATGAATTGTTTTGAGAACACGACAAAATAGAACGCAGGCGGAAGAACATTTCATTGTTTATTACAACAATTCATCAGAATACAAGAATATACAGAGTATAAATGAATATTACACAGAAATATCAGAGATTTAAATTACATTTAAATACATCGCAGCGGAAAATAATACAATACACAACTAGGAGAGATATACGGATACAAAGCTTTCCGGATATCATTCCAGATGTAAACCAGGATCCTGTGAATATAAATCTGCAAAACCAAAACTACTAGCTGCCCGTGTCGAAAATGAGGGCACCCAGAGTTTAGGTTAAAACAATAAACTCCAGGTCAGTCATGGGACTGGTGTGAGAACTAAAACAGTTATTAATCTTTATTTAAAGTTTGGTAAATCAAGGGACCACGCCGTATAACATGGAACGGGTTTCCTCCCAAGAACACCAGTGCATAAAACAACAGCGCAATGCTAAATAAAGAACAATGAAGCTATTATAAGACCCAGGTCCCATCACACAATGCAACGCAAGCCGGAGGATAGGGTTTTTACCTTATAATAGCCAATAATGCTTGATACGTTTAAAACAAATCATTTGATACTATCATAAGTGCATAGTGTATAAAACAACTTCATATCATAAGTATCAACCATAGACGGCATAAGCGCCCTATCCCACTATGTCGCCATACTAGGCTCTACAAATAAAACCGCAAATGTCACGTATTTGGAAGTTGGATTCCCATCTATGAACCGAGGCAAAAGATAGTCCTCAACCGATTCGAGACTGTCTAGCCCGAGTCTCAGGAACAGCCGCAACTGCCCCTTGGATCGTCAGGGTCGGTCCACCGATGTGGATTATAATGCCTGAACACTACGTTTCACCGCCCTTTGGGGCGTAAGTGAGCCAACGAATGACTCCATCGGACCCAGATCGTCCGATCAAACCGAGGCGCCTCGCAACAGCAACAACCACACAGGTGAAAAGTATATAAATGTCAGGGCTGGTAGGTCACTGACACCACCCTAGCTAGAAAGAAAATGCATGTCCCCCCTGAGGTCCGTCTCCCGTTTTTGGTTCACCACCGGGGTGTGAGGCTCGCGAATTCACGTTACACAAAGCTGTGCCACACAGGCGGTGCTTTGATCATCAACTAAAAGACTTTGCTTTTCAACAGAAGCCTTGATCATTTGCCACTTAGGCATGCCACATAGGCAATTCACTCTATGCGTTTGATATCCATCAGTATATAACCCCTGAGCTCGTACGTCTCGGAGAAGGGCGTTAAGAAAGAGAATAAATTCTCCGCCGTCAAACAGATATATATTTAATAGAAATCAATCACACAGACTAAAATCCAATGTCAGACACACAGTCCATTTACAAGTCCGTTCTGGGTCTGAACGAAACCGGAGGCACCTAGTACCCCGCATATCCATCGATCTCCAAGTACATCTGGACGATCACCAACTGTTTCCATCTTCTTGGGTGTACAGCCCAATCAAGATCATCAGTAATTACCCAAAACGACGTGAAGACCTCTGGTCTTCAACCACCGTCTTCATCTTCGACATATCGTCGTATCAGTTATTCAGAATGGGATAAACCCGGTCTTTCCGAATAACTCGCGTACATTTTAAATAAGTGTTACACAAACACAACATATGCCTCATTCCAATTCATCAGTCACTAACTGTAAATTAATCAAGAGAATAATTCCCTAAATATTAACCCCGAAGGCCGAAACCAACATCAGATCAATATCCAGAAAACCATTCTGCTTAGCTAACCGACAGTTAGTTTCTAAATTTCACATTCATAGGGAAAGGTTCCCATTAATTTTATCAAAGATAAATTCCTTAAATTTATTCTTTGATCTTCTTTTGAATTTCGATTCGACTAGTCGGGATTAACGAACCTTATCAAAGTAATCATTTGTCTTAATTTCCTAATCCCAACCTATTCATCCCATGAAGTAAAACTGGTAATACTTCATATCTAACACCACGGTGTTATCGGTAAATTCAATTACCATTTCACGTTCAAATCTAATTAAAGATTTAACTAACGCCTGGAGCAAAACTGGTGATACTCCATCCTCGATCATTTCAATCTAATTAAAGATTCATTAAAACTCCACTTAGTTTTAATCTTTAACGGGGTTAAAGAATCAGTGTCATTTAAAAACACTGTTCACGATAAACCCCAAGATCACATTCCATTAATTATTGGGTTAAAGAACAAGTGTTATTTAAAACACTGCTCAAGATAAACCCAAAAATTAATTCGAGTTCAATTCCAATTAAATATTATTTAATTGGTTCACTTCATTAAATCTAAATAAAAAGATTTAATCTTTTCTCAACTGGGTTCAAGAACAGTGTTAATGAAGACACCATTCACGACAAACCCAAATCACATTTGATATTAAATACAAGGCTCTGAATAGAAAATATACCGGCTTATATTCAATATCAAATTCCACGACAAACAAATATCGTATTGGAAATAACGATATAAAAATATCTTTCAAATTCCCATCACAATACCCGTATCATCACGAAATCCAACATCGAAATATTCCAAGGATAATTTCGATTCAAATCCATTCCAATATAATTATTGGAAATTATGGTTATTTTCAAAACCATTTCAAATCCAATTTATTTATTTTAAAAATAAATAGAATTATAATTCTAGTTCAAAACTAGTTCAATTCGATAAAAATCTATCTTTATCTTTTCAAATATGGAGTTTTTCATCCCAAATTTTCACAAATCATTTCTTATGATTTTACACAAATTATTACTATTTTTAATAATTTTATCAAGGCCTGTACAGTCGATTTCCATCAACGGCCATCGAACTGCACTTACAACGACCTTTTTCAAATTTGGTTTGGACATAATTCCAAATCCAACCGTTAGATTTCTAATTTCTAATATTCGTTAGAAAGCCCTTTTCGATACGAACCCAACGGTTCCGGTTTCAGGAGAATCCGACGGTCGGATCTCCCGCAATTTCCGATCGAAGTCAATGGTCGAAATTCGCGAACTGCCGCGGCGCGGCGCGTTCTATTCAGGCCATTATAATATATAATATATACTTCGTCGATTTCAATTCAAAACGTGCTTTATAAATCGTTTTAAATTCATTTTCAAAACGGTTTCAACTTCATATTCAATTTCAAATCAAAATTGAATATTCCAATATAAATTCGTTTTAAATTCATTTCAAATTGATTTCAATTCAATTTCGATTTTTATTCGATTTGAATTCATTTTCTTTTCAATTCAATTCAATTCGAATCCGTTTTAAATTCAATTCAATTCGAATTCATTTCTATATTCAATTCAATTCGAATTCGTTTTACATTCAATTCAATTCGAATTCGTTTTACATTCAATTCAATTCGAATTCATTTGTATTCAATTTCAATTCGAATTTCAATTCTTTTCAAAATATCAGATTTTGAAATCATTTTCGATATTCATTATAAAATGAATGAAATCGATATAAATATCATTCACGTCAAAATGGCGTCAATCTAATCAACACGGCTTCATATATTTTTATTTTCAAATATTCTATTTCAAATATTTCTGTTTCAAATATTTCTATTCAAATATTTCTTTTTCAAATATTTCTATTCAAATATTTCTTTTTCAAAACTTTCTTTTTCAAAACTTTCTTTTTCAAAACTGGAATGAGGCCCAATCAATTACCATATAATGTTAATTATATGGTTTTTCTACAACACATGTATACAATAACAACGATGAATAATCAACCATCATCCAAAGTGCATTCTACACTGTATAAGCATCGAATATATATATTTAACGCTTATAACAGTCTGTCAATCAATCGATCGACATACAACTAACTATTGGGGTTAGTGTATGTCATCTATCATCCCAATACTCGTGTGGGGTTTCAAACAATCAAACACAGATTTTATTTGTGCAGTTGGGCGATGTTTAAAATTTATCGTCCCAATCAATATCAGTCAAATGTGTGTATATAAACAAATCGTCCGATTTGTTCATATTTATTTCTTTTCATATATACGTTAAAATTCTATTTTTAACTATAAAATATTTTTAACTATATATATATATATTTTTTATTTCATTTCACATCACAAACACACAATCAACTACACATCAAAATCAAACAAACAAGCATACAAGTCGTCCATGGTCTGTGGACGACGGGTGTCGGGTGCTACTAAACACCGTCTGCATCCTAGTATATATTTCAACTAGAAAAGAGATTGAAGAGTGAGAAATTCTCAACGAAAGCTAAATCCAACGCCACGATTCTTCTTATGTAGAAATCTTTGCCGCTCTTGCCCCTTGCCACTTCCTCTGCCCGTATCCTCTACATATGTAAAAATCACATTTTTACTTCGCTATTCGATATATAAAAATCGAATTTTTATTTTTCTATTCCATATATAAAAATCGAATTTTTACTTCACTATTCAATATATAGAAATCGAATTTTTACTTCGTTATTCAATATAGAAAAATCGAATTTTTACTTCCCTATTCAATATCGAAAAATCGAATTTTTACTTCGCTATTCAATATATAAAAATCGAATTTTTACCACTTCGACTTCATATACAAAGATCGAATTTTTGTTTCATCACTATGAAAATCACATTTTTATTACAACATATATATAAGAAAGATCAGATTTTTAACTTCTTCATTATACAAAAATTATATTTTTAATACTTCTACCTTATAAAAATTATATTTTTATTACTTCTACATTATAAAAATTATATTTTTATTACTTCTACATTATAAAAATTATATTTTTATCATCGCCACTATATAAAAATCGTATTTTTATTCTCTACACTGGATAAAAATCATATTTTTCTATAATATAAAAATTATATTTTTAACCTTTGAAAAATCAAACCTTTCTACTTTGCAAAATCAAACCTTTCTTCTTTGCAAAATCAAACCTTTCTTCCTTTTCTATATAGATAAAAATCGAATTTTTATTACATTAAAAACTGAAAATAAGTCTAACGCTCCTTATATATAAATTAGATTTTTATTTAAAGATTATTACACAAAACAAAAACGAAAACTGAAATAAAAATAATTAAAACTAAGAAAACTTACTGTGGTTGATCGAACGGGGAGGAGAGCGTCGCTAGGGGGGTCTTCGATCGGCAGCAGGAGGAAGGGGGTATCGATCGCGCAGAGGAGGATATGGGGGTATCGATCGCGCAGAGGAGGATAGGGGGGTATCGATCGCGCAGAGGAGGAAAGGGGGGGTATCGATCGCGCAGAGGAGGATAGGGGGGTCGATCGCGCGATGGCGTCGCTGATTGGTGGGGGGGGGGGGAGGCGCGGCGCGATTAGTTTAGTTTTTTTTTTCTTTCTTTCTGAATGATGAAACGGGGGGGGGGGGGGCAAGGTATAGGAGAGGAAATAGGGGTTTTTATTTTTAATTATTTTAATTATTTAATTTCTGAAAGTTCACTTTTTCATACGACCTCTAAACGAGGCCCACCGCCTGTCGTCCATAGCGTTTCACCCCCATTCCGAACACAATGGCATATGTATCGTAAGCTGATTCGATCGTCTCGATCAGTTTCCGTCAAATTTACATTTAAATCATTATATTGAATTTTAAACGTACATTTCAATTTACCGGGGTCACCTACTAACTAGAAAAATTCCCGCTAGCTTCGTATTGACGATACAGTCCTAACAAAACTAGTTTCGTAGAATTCTGAGACCGTTTGAAAAATGGCCATTTTCCAGTCGATTAAAATCAACTGAAACTGGTCATTTTCCTTTGCAACGCACACATATTGATTCGAAAAATTATGAAATTTGGAGTCTAGCAATAATATGACATCACGGATCCAACAAAAGTGGTTTCGTCGAAATCCGAGGTCGTTTGCAAAATTTCCATTTTTAAGGGCTTGAATTCCATAGCGACTATTCAGAATTTTCAACTGGACATATCTTTTGATTCCCGCTATGAAATTTTGATTTTTCGGATTCGTTGGAAAGATATTCACAATTAGATTCCATTATTTTTGGTTTCACTAAAATCCGATTTATTTTGCACCCGGTATGTTCAATTGAAGTTTGAAATCGAATTATCGAACTACCGCGCCATTTACAATTCCTTTTATAAATATAAATAAATATTTATATTCTATCGTCGATCTATATAAATATATTCGTTCGAATTCTATTCAAAATTAATTCCTCGTCGATATTATTTAAAATAATTCATTTTAAATGTTCAAAATTCGCTAAAATTGCCGAAATAAAAATTTTAAACTGGCCCCGATTTTCGGGTTGTTACAATCTCCCCCACTTAAAACTTTTCGTCCCCGAAAAGGAACAAAGTCGAAAGTGGTTTGATTAATCAACTCTACGTTCGATCTGGCTTCCATTCACCAACTTTTCAGTTTCTGAGAATTTTCAAATTCTTCAAAAATTTGGCTAACACCCGGAATTTTCGAAAAATTTCGCCATAACCTCCCCTGCACCGGGAGCAGCGGGAAAATCCCGAAATTGCCATATAGGCCTTCTGATCTCAAAAAGAAAAAGAAAAAGCCAAGCGGCTAGCCAATAGGCTCATAAAATCATCATCACCCAAACAAAATAGTAAATTATGATAAACATGTACCTATTTGTCGGGCAAACAATTTTATTCTTCTGCTCTAGCCTCTTTGTTATGACCTGTTCAATGTAAGTACAAGTATATGCAAGCAAATGCGACCAATTTTCAATACAATTCACTATTTGATACAATTTGGCTAAAGGTTCAACATTTTAATTAATCAAACTATAATCAAACAACCCATTCAGCAATCAATTAGTTGATTAGCTTTTCAAATTCATAACTTTGATATATAGTCTAAAAATCAGATTTTTGATGCAAAATCACATCTATAAGCCCTATCTAATTTTGGTTCTCACACCAGTCAATAGGAAATATATAGATATTACACGTTCGTCACTCGAATATAAATTCTGATGATGATATATCAATCATCAGAATCACCCCCGGGCGACTAGAGTGTAATTCTATATCTATCCAGTATATTAAAACTTCAAATGCACGTTTGCAAGGCGTATATGCAAAATCTTTATAAATTGGATTGTCCTAATCAATATGAAATAAATATTCAAATACGAATAATTGATTTAAATTTTCATAACAAAATTTGTTTTCACTTAAAAATATACTCTTCACACTCGTTCTAGGATACTACTGATCCTATCTCTAACGAGTCATTCTCATTGGATATTACTAATCCAGTATCTGATGAATTCTTTCGTATGGTTCTAATGTGCCTTGTACTCTGAGCTTTGTAAACCAAAGCTCTGATACCACGATGAAATAGCCGACGAAATCCGGTAGGCTTTGCAACCATCCCTTCATCCCCCAAGCAGCAGGTAATACCCACCGTGGCTCCCACATGGTCCCCCAGTCCCTTGTTTTACGGCGACCCTCTCGAGTCTCGCGCCTATTGGCGAACCAACGCTCTAAACTGCGACATGTAGGAGTAAGAGTCTCCCGTTCGCCACCAAACCGCGAAGCGAGAACCCCCTATCATGCGTACCCGGCCTACTCAGGGCCAGCAACAAGAACTGGTGATACTCCATCCTCGATCATTTCAATCTAATTAAAGATTCATTAAAACTCCACTTAGTTTTAATCTCTAACGGGGTTAAAGAATCAGTGTCATTTAAAAACACTGTTCACGATAAACCCCAAGATCACATTCCATTAATTATTGGGTTAAAGAACAAGTGTTATTTAAAACACTACTCACGATAAACCCAAAAATTAATTCGAATTCAATTCCAATTAAATATTATTTAATTGGTACACTTCATTAAATCTAAATAAAAAGATTTAATCTTTTCTCAACTGGGTTCAAGAACAGTGTTAATGAAGACACCATTCACGACAAACCCAAATCACATTTGATATTAAATACAAGGCTCTGAATAGAAAATATACCGGCTTATATTCAATATCAAATTCCACGACAAACAAATATCGTACTGGAAATAACGATATAAATATATCTTTCAAATTCCCATCACAATACCCGTATCATCACGAAATCCAACATCGAAATATTCCAAGGATAATTTCGATTCAAATCCAATCCAATATAATTATTGGAAATTCTGGTTATTTTCAAAACCATTTCAAATCCAATTTATTTATTTTAAAAATAAATAGAATTATAATTCTAGTTCAAAACTAGTTCAATTCGATAAAAATCTATCTTTATCTTTTCAAATATGGAGTTTTTCATCCCAAATTTTCACAAATCATTTCTTATGATTTTATACAAATTATTACTATTTTTAATAATTTTATCAAGGCCTGTACAGTCGATTTCCATCAACGACCATCGAACTGCACTTACAGCGATCTTTTTCAAATTCGATTTGGACATAATTCCAAATCCAACCGTTAGATTTCTAATATTCGTTAGAAAGCCCTTTTCGATACGAACCCAACGGTTCCGGTTTCAGGAGAATCCGACGGTCGGATCTCTCGCAATATCCGTTCGAAGTCAATGGTTGAAATTCGCGAACTGCCACGGCGCGGCGCATTCTATTCAGGCCATTATAATATATAATATATACTTCATCGATTTCAATTCAAAACGTGCTTTATAAATCATTTTAAATTCATTTTCAAAACGGTTTCAACTTCATATTCAATTTCAAATCAAAATTGAATATTCCAACATAAATTCGTTTTAAATTCATTTCAAATTGATTTCAATTCAATTTCGATTTTAATTCGATTTGAATTCATTTTCTTTTCAATTCAATTCAATTCGAATCCGTTTTAAATTCAATTCAATTCGAATTCATTTCTATATTCAATTCAATTCGAAATTGTTTTACATTCAATTCAATTCGAATTCGTTTTACATTCAATTCAATTCGAATTCATTTCTATTCAATTTCAATTCGAATTTCAATTCTTTTCAAAATATCAGATTTTGAAATCATTTTCGATATTCATTATAAAATGAATGAAATCGATATAAATATCGTTCACGTCAAAATGGCGTCAATCTAATCAACACGGCTTCATATATTTCTATTTTCAAATATTCTATTTCAAATATTTCTGTTTCAAATATTTCTATTCAAATATTTCTTTTTCAAATATTTCTATTCAAATATTTCTTTTTCAAAACTTTCTTTTTCAAAACTTTCTTTTTCAAAACTGGAATGAGGCCCAATCAATTACCATATAATGTTAATTATATGGATTTTCTACAACACATGTATACAATAACAACGATGAATAATCAACCATCATCCAAAGTGCATTCTACACTGTATAAGCATCGAATATAGATATTTAACGCTTATAACAGTCTGTCAATCAATCGATCGACATACAACTAACTATTGGGATTAGTGTATGTCATCTATCATCCCAATACCCGTGTGGGGTTTCAAACAATCAAACACAGATTTTATTTGTGCAGTTGGGCGATGTGTAAAATTTATCGTCCCAATCAATATCAGTCAAATGTGTGTATATAAACAAATCGTCCGATTTGTTCATTTTTATTTCTTTTCATATATACGTTAAAATTCTATTTTTAACTATAAAATATTTTTAACTATATAAATATTTTATTTCATTTCACATCCCAAACACACAATCAACTACACATCAAAATCAAACAAACAAGCATACAAGCCGTCCATGGTCTATGGACGACGGGTGTCGGGTGCTACTAAACACCGTCTGCATCCTAGTATATATTTCAACTAGAAAAGAGATTGAAGAGTGAGAAATTCTCACCGAAAGCTAAATCCAACGCCACGACTCTTCTTATGTAGAAATCTTTGCCGCTCTTGCCCCTTGTCACTTTCTCTGCCCGTATCCTCTACATATGTAAAAATCACATTTTTACTTCGCTATTCGATATATAAAAATCGAATTTTTATTTTGCTATTCCATATATAAAAATCGAATTTTTACTTCACTATTCAATATATAGAAATCGAATTTTTACTTCGTTATTCAATATAGAAAAATCAAATTTTTACTTCGCTATTCAATATAGAAAAATCAAATTTTTACTTCGCTATTCAATATATAAAAATCGAATTTTTACCACTTCGACTTCATACACAAAGATTGAATTTTTGTTTCATCACTATAAAAATCACATTTATATTACAACATATATATAAGAAAGATCAGATTTTTAACTTCTTCATTATACAAAAATTATATTTTTAATACTTCTACCATATAAAAATTATATTTTTATTACTTCTACATTATAAAAATTATATTTTTATCATCGCCACTATATAAAAATCGTATTTTTATTCTCTACACTGGATAAAAATCATATTTTTCTATAATATAAAAATTATATTTTTAACCTTTGAAAAATCAAACCTTTCTACTTTGCAAAATCAAACCTTTCTTCTTTGCAAAATCAAACCTTTCTTCCTTTTCTATATAGATAAAAATCGAATTTTTATTACATTAAAAACTGAAAATAAGTCTAACGCTCCTTATATATAAATTAGATTTTTATTTAAAGATTATTAAACAAAACAAAAACGAAAACTGAAATAAAAATAATTAAAACAAAGAAAACTTACTGTGGTTGATCGAACGGGGAGGAGAGCGTCGCTAGGGGGGGTCTTCGATCGGCAGCAGGAGGAAGGGGGGGTATCGATCGCGCAGAGGAGGATAGGGGGGGTATCGATCGCGCAGAGGAGGATAGGGGTGTATCGATCGCGCAGAGGAGGAAAGGGGCGGGTATCGATCGCGCAGAGGAGGATAGGGGGGTCGATCGCGCGGTGGCGTCGCTGATGGGGGGAGGCGCGGCGCGATTAGTTTAGGTTTTTTTCCTTTCTTTCTTTCTGAATGATGAAACGGGGGGGGGGGCAAGGTATAGGAGAGGAAAAAGGGGTTTTCATTTTTAATTATTTAATTTCTGAAAGTTGACTTTTTCATACGACCTCTAAACGAGGCCCACTGCCTGTCGTCCATAGCGTTTCACCCCCATTCCGAACACAGTGGCATATGTATCGTAAGCTGATTCGATCGTCTCGATCAGTTTCCGTCAAATTTACATTTAAATCATTATATTGAATTTTAAATGTACATTTCAATTTACCGGGGTCACCTACTAACTAGAAAAATTCCCGAAAAATATTTTCTAGCTTCGTATTGACGATACGGTCCTAACAAAACTAGTTTCGTAGAATTCTGAGACCGTTTGAAAAATGGCCATTTTCCAGTCGATTAAAATCAACTGAAACTGGTCAAACGCGTTTTCCTTTGCCACGCTCACATATTGATTCTAAAAATTATGAAATTTGGAGTCTAGCAATAATATGACATCACGGATCCAACAAAAGTGGTTTCGTCGAAATCCGAGGTCGTTTGCAAAATTTCCATTTTTAAGGGCCTGAATTCCATAACGACTATTCAGAATTTTCAACTGGACATATCTTTTGATTCCCGCTATGAAATTTTGATTTTTCGGATTCGTTGGAAAGATATTCACAATTAGATTCCATTATTTTTGGTTTCACTAAAATCCGGTTTATTTTGCACCCGGTATGTTCAATTGAAGTTTGAAATCGAATTATCGAACTACCACGCCATTTTCAATTACTTTTATAAATATAAATAAATATTTATATTCTATCGTCGATCTATATAAATATATTCGTTCGAATTCTATTTAAAATAAATTCCTCGTCGATATTATTTAAAATAATTCATTTGAAATGTTCAAAATTCGCTAAAATTGCCGAAATAAAAATTTTAAACTGGCCCCGATTTTCGGGTTGTTACAATTTACAATGAACTTCTTACAATAATGAAACAATACAAACCGTCAAGAAGCCATACACCATGTTACATAACAAAAAAAATGGCCACAGTAATACATATGGTGGCTAACAAGCAGCTTTCTATTTAAATATATGCATACCTATTAGCAATGGCTTCTCTGTTATTGAAGAGAGAAAGTTGGGAATGAAGATGTTTTATGTATGGCGTATGGGGTAAAAGATCCATATATAATATTATAAAAAGAAAATGAATGGATCTTCCTAAAAAAATATTTGGTATACCATAATACCAGATCTAATATGAATAGGTGGATATCTAAAAACCACTAAGTTAAAAAATAATTTGATCTAAAAAGTTTAGATCCACTGGAACATAATCTAGATCTACAAAAAGTATATAGATCCATAGATCAAATATTCTCAAATAGAAAATAATTATAGAACAAATATAGAAATCCACAAATTGATATTCTCAAATAAAATTACTTACATGACAAATTTTGTAACGTCCCGAATTTTTGTTATTTATAATGAATATTTAAATTTATTTTAAATATTGAACAGAAATAGTAAATGAATTTTTTATTGAATTAATCGAATTAATATATGATTTAATTTTGAATATAATTGGGTTTTTATTTTGGAATTTATCGGTTTAAAAATCAGTGTAGGATTTAATATCGAATATAATGATAATAATTGAATTCGGATACAAAACTGAATCGAAGCAATTCAATTGGTTAACATAAATTCTAGTTGAATTAGGACGATAATAATAATCTATTATCGATGGATTAAATTGTTTTGGAATCAATTTATATTAATTGAATTTATTTTTAATCATCAATTTAAATTAGTCATCTTCTTTATATAGTTAATTTCAGAACCCGCTTCGTTGAGACCAGAATACTAAATAACGTTGGGAACATCAGTCGTTACGGTTGAAATAGGGGTTCGAGGTTTTAAATTAAAGGACCACAAGATATTTATCTCTTTAATCAAAATAAAAATAAAATAAAATAAAAATACATTAGCCGACCTATCCTTTACAGCGCTGAGCCTACCCTAGCTACTGTTGTCTTCTTACAATATCGCACATCATACATTTTCTCCTCGAGCACACATTTTTGTCTTCCATGTTCGATATCAAAGAAACAGGGATTTAATGGAGTTAGTACGTTGGTCTCCCGTTCGCTCTATAAATTCAGCTCGCCATTATAATTCATTCCATCTCAAAAATATCAATCCGAAGCATGTCTTCTTTTCCATCTTCGTTTCCAGTTAATGGAAATCAATACCTCCAAAAAAAAGGGGGGAAATCAAAATTGAATTGCAATTAGAAACCGCGATACTTCCTGAAGCTCGAAGCATGCTGAAACGTGCGAGTGGGAGGAGATAAGGGGAGTTGTGTGATTAGTTGCAAGAGGGAAGAGATGGAGTTTTATCTTCACCGTGGGTTGTAGGAGTTTGACGGTCGAACAAGGAAGGGTCGATGTTGATTTTAAGGGTCAACTGGAGTTCGTTTTTCTCTAGTGTCGAATGGGGGAAGTGACGCACTGAGCTATTGTGCGTGATGATGAAATTGGATGGTCGTGATTTGGATTTTGAAGTGGGTAGAATCGCGATATCATAGGATGGACTGAAGTTCGGTTTTCAGGCCAAAGCTTGGCAGAATGGTGCGAAGGTAGGAGATCGTGATTTGAGGCTATGGATTTTGTGCGACGGAATCCAATGATCTAACTGGGTACAATGCCACTGAGATTTTTGTGGAGTTTGATTTATATTATGATTTTGTTTTTGAAGGGGAAGGGGAGTTCGAGTTGCTGGTTGTTGAGCTAAGAGTACAGAGGAGTTTCTACGTGGATGACATACTGGAATTTTAGATGATGCGATGTTGATGAGGTAACTTAAGGTGAGTTCAGTCTCTA
Source organism: Allium sativum (assembly GCA_030737875.1). Taxonomy (NCBI): domain Eukaryota; kingdom Viridiplantae; phylum Streptophyta; class Magnoliopsida; order Asparagales; family Amaryllidaceae; genus Allium; species Allium sativum. The sequence continues at coordinate 1,055,489,084 of CM060926.1, read as the reverse complement.
AATTTTTTGGAAGTTCGACAATATGGTATATTGGGAGTTTGGCCTGTAAATTAAAGAATTCGATCATATTTTTTTTTGGAGATATTGGGGTATTGGCATGACCAGTAAAGGTGTGTCAATGGAAGGGCTTGTCTGAACTGTGAGGGTGGTGAGATTTAAAGCTGTCACCTAGGTGAGTTTGTCGGGGCAAGTAAGGGTTGATGGATTTGTTAATGACAGTATGATGTTCGATGATATGCCGTAATAAATGGAGCAGTGTTTTGAGACCGTTTGCGGTGAGAGTGGATTGATGAATCATTGAGTTTACTTCGTTATTGATCGAGGTAATAAGGTTATGTTATTTAAAAATATAAAATGCATAGATTAATTGTTAGTATTTAAATTTGAAGTGTTAATAGCTTAACCGATTAATTTAATTTATCATAAGTACGAAATAAAATTCCATTCAAGACTATTTGAGTAGATTCATAACGCAACGATAGGGAATTAAACAGGATATTCGACAATGGAAAATCAAGGTGAGTAAATCCCTCTTAAAAATTTACTTTTATTATTAAAATGAATTGTTGGCTGCTTGGTTGCTTTTATAAATTGTTTATCAATTGTGGTTATTATCTATATTAGTTATTTAGGCTTGGTGGTTGTGGTTATTATATATATTGGATTTCACGTAGTACCATCAGCGGATGCCCGCAGTATCATTAGCGGATGACCCTAGCCCCCCCAACATATGAGTGGATGACCTTCATACCGCGATATCCTGTTTTAAAGCAGGATTGGTATTATTATTGTTGTTACTAACATCTGTGGATGCAGGAAAAACTAGTTGGAGGAATCCAACTAGATTCCTCAAATTTATTTACTATTGTTTAAATATTTATATATGTATGTGATGTGTGAATTGAATGGATGATTTGTGTGTTAGATATTAGAATATCACTGGCCGAGATATTATATTTAATAATATCGAAGAGGATCTTTGGATTTAAAAAGGAAAAATTACTTTTCGAAATGGAAATGGAATTTTGAATGGATTGTGAGATATTAACTTGTTTAAATAATAAAAAAAGTAGCTGAAATTATAAATAATGTTATCATTGATAATATTAGATTTTTAAATTCAATTCTGAATTTAAAAGGAATAAAAATTCTAGAATGAGAATTGAATTTCAAATAAGATTTGAAATAGGAACTTGTTTAAATATTTAAACAAGTAATGGAATTTGTAAATGATGCTTATAAATGAAGAGAAATATTATCATTTGATAATATTAGAATTTAATATCAAATATGAATTTAAAAAGGAAAATTTATTTTCGAAGTGGAAATTGGAAATAGAAGTTGGTTTCATTATTTAAAAAAAAAACCAAAAACGAAATTTATAAGCGATTTTTATAAATAAAGAAGGGAAATTCCAGATGGATAATTTATAAATTCAAGTATGAAATTTAAAGATGGGTCTATAATTTGGAATCGTTTCAGAAAGGAAACGATGAAATTTATTCCGATGTTCGGAATGTAAAATGAATTGAAATAAATCCATACGGATTTTTGATTAGAATTTGACCATATCAAATTATAAAACTAATAAATTATTTCAATATAAGATATTGGATTTATATTGAATAGAAACTGAAATTTAAACATGAACATAGATATAGTGAAGAAAGTTAATTTATATTGAACTGAAATTTCAAACATGTTTTTAAAATAGAAGTTGTTTAAATAAGAAAGTTAATTTATAAACAACATTTATATATATAGTGAAGAAATTTTCATCAAGCAATTTGGAGATAAATTTCCAAATGTAAGAAATTGAATAAAAGATGAGTTTTAAATCGAGTTTTGGGTATTACAAGCTTTTGTCTATCTCAAGATAAAAACGTTGTCGTTCAAGGTCCGAGAGGTAAATAAAATACCCCAACTTGAACGACTTCACTATTATCATGGGATGATATTAGTTTGTGATGGAAAAGGATGTCGAATTAATTAATTTATAAATGAATTAATAATCGGAATTCGATTATATCGAATTTAACTCAAAGGGAAATGGAATTGAATATAAGAAATTGAGTTGAATAAATTCATAACTGAGTTGGGAATGTGAAATAAATAATTGCTGATTTGAATAATATGAATTGTTGAGATAGTTTTGGATAGCAGGTTCGATTTATTGAAATTGGAGTTAGAATTATTTTATAACGAAGTTTTTTTTAAACGTTTATATTCAATTTAATTAAAACAAACTCGCTGCAGCGTGGTAGTTCGAAATTTGGCGTTTTGAACTTCAAACGAGTTTATAGAACTCAATATAAGTCAGAATGTAATGACACAGATTTCGCTCGGACCTAATCGATCGCTAAATCGACCAAGACCGTTCGAATCCCGCATACGCTAACTCTGGGCATACAACACATCAGAACAAATAACAGAAGACTTCTATAAACATCATAATAATGTTACATCAGAGTACAAAATATCAGAGTATATCGAAATATAATCAATACAGCGGAAGATGATTTTACAATAAATGTAATACAATGCACAGCGGAAATAAATAAATAACACAGCGGAAGACGATAAACGCACTGGACACAGCTTTAAGCTTCGATCCAGAATCCTGCTTATAGATCTGCAAAATAAACTACTCGACTGCCCATGTGGAAAATAGGGGCACCCTAGTTTGCAAGGGAAAAGCAAACTATAGGTCAGTCATAGGACTGGTGTGAGAAACTCTAAACAGTTATAATTAACTTATTTAATAATATGGCATAACACGGGACCACGCCGCTAACGCGGAACGGGTTTACCCCCATGAATGCCAGTGTATAAACAACAATCAATATAGGTATATGGATCTACTATGCATCAATCAACATGCAATATCCCAATCTACCCATTTAGATTAATCACCACACGTAGATTTTCTAAATCCAATTCAATTTACAGAAATTATTCCTTTGGACTTTATTTCCCGATTTCTATTTCAAATCATTTGAAATACATATCTAACTTTCTATAACAAAGTAGATTTCACTTCGGGATCTCAAATCAAATCGTTTGGAAACGTGAATTCCAAAACATAACAACGCATACAAACAAGTATGCAACCAAATATCGGGCTCCTGCTAGACAAGGCAAAGGGTACGCACCTAGCAATTTGATATATAAATGTGCACCTACCCCACATAGGAGCAGGCTATACCGACGATGCACCGCCCACACATGGAGAGCATACACCGCCCTCTCACCCATACTTTTAGTCTCAGGGTTACCCGAATCTTTAGCCGATACTATTTTCTATTCAGAGCCTTGTGTTTAATATCAAATTGGATTTGGGGTTTGTCGTGAACTGTGTTTAAATGACATTAGTTCTTTAACCCGCGTAAAAGCAGGATTAGTTTCCAAAAAGTAGAACAATCAATATGAAATGATTTTATAGATGAAACCAATTGGGGTTTAAATAAATCTTTAATTAGATTTGGTTGAATGAATGGTGATTAAATTTACCAAAACACATGATGTGATTAAACCAAATTTACTTAGTTGTTGATATTGATTGTGGTTGATTGATTGTTTGGATGGTGCTCGACCAGTTTATGAGCAGAATATGCCTTTACATTTAGCATTGGGTTGGGTAAAGATATATGTGTGCTAACACCTTGTGAAACACTTCACGATTTGACGATAAGGTGTTTAGCGAGGTTGTGTTCATTTCAAATTTAATGAATGATTGTGAAATGATATATTTTTCTTAAGTGAAAAGAAATGTATTCCCGATTTTAGACAGGGAATGTTTTATAAAAATGTTTTATAATACAGAAAGGATTTCGAGGCCTAAAACCCAATGATTTCTAAACGACTAAGAAATGTATTATGTGTTACATTGTGGTTCATCGCGTATTCGATTAGTTTCTATTAATGATGTATCTGTTTGGTGGTGGAGAATTTATTCTCTTGCTTAACACCCTTCTTTGAGACGTACGAGCTCAAAGGTTATGTGATTAATAGTGACTGATCATATGTGTGAATTGCTGATGTGAAGTACTATATTTTGAAAGTACTTGTGGTTATTATGCTAATGCGTTTTAAATTGGAAATCGACGAAATATATAATATAATATATATATATATATATATATATATATATATATTATATAATGGCCTGAATAGAACGCGCCGCGGCAGTTCGCGAATTTTGACCATTGATTTCGAATGGATATTAAGGGAGATCCGACCGTCGGATTCTCCTAGAACCGGAACCGTTGGGTTCGTATCGAAAAGAGCTCGGAGAACAAGACAAGTTAGAACCAAATGAAAGAATTCATCAGAAATTGGATTAGTAATATCCAACGGGAATGACTCGTTAGAGTTGGGATCAGCAGTATCCTAGAACGAGTGTGAAGAGTATATTTTTAAAATTGGAAACAAATTTTGTTTTGAAAATTTAAAACGAATTACAGATATATATTTAATAGAAATCAATCACACAGAATAAAAATCCAATGTCAGACAAACAACCCATTTACAAGTTCGTTCTGGGTCTGAACGAAACTGGAGGCACCTTGTACCTCGCATATCCATCGATCTCCAAGTACGTCTGGACGACCACTAACTGATTCCCTCCTCTTGGGTGTACGACCCCAATCAAGATCATCAGTAATCACCCAAACGACGTGAAGACCTCCAGACTTCAACCCCCGTCTTCCTCTTCGACACCACGTCGAATTAGTTATTCAGAATGGGATAAACCTGTTCTTTCTGAATAACTCACGTATATTATAAACAAGTGTTACACAAACACAACATACGCCTCATTCCAATTCATCAGTCACTAACCGTAAATTAGCAAGAGAATAATTCCCTAAACATTTACCCCGAAGGCCGAAACCAACATCAGATCAATACCCAGGAAACCATTCTTCTTTGTTAACCTACAGTTAGTTTCTAAATTTCACATTCTTAGGGAAAGGTTCCCGTTAATTTGATCAAAGATAAATTCTTTTAAATTTATTCTTTAATCTTCCTTTGAATATCACTTCAAACTAGTCAGGATTAGCGAACCACACCGAAGTAATTATTTATTTTATTTCCCAATCCCAACCTATTCATCCCATGAAGTAAAACTGGTAATACTTCATATCTATCACCACGGTGTTATCGGTAAAGTTAATTACCATTTCACATTCAAATCTAGTTAAAGATTTAACTATCGCTTGGAGCAAAACTGGTGATACTCCATTCTCGATCATTTCAATCTAATTAAAGATTCATTAAAACTCCGCTTAGTTTTAATCTTTATCTGGGTTAAAGAACCGATGCCATTTAAAACACGGTTCACGATAAACCCCAAAATCACATTACATTTCAATCAGTCCCTAGCCGTAAATTAGTAAGAGGATAGTTCCCTAAAATATTAACCCCGAAGGCCGAAACCAACATCAGATCAATATCCAAGAAACCCTCCAACTTAACTGATCCCCAGTTAGTTCCTAATTTTCGTAACTCCATTTGGGTTTAAGAATAGTATTATTAAAGATACCATTCATGACAACCAAAAATCCCATTTGATATTAAACACAAGGCTCTGAATAGAAAATATATCGGCTTATATTCAATATCAAATTCTAAAACCAACAAATATCGTATTGGAAATAACGATATAAATATAACTTTCAAATTTCCATAACAACATCTGTATAATCACGAAATCCAACATCGAACTATTCCGAAGATGATTTCGATTCAAATCCATTCCAATTCAATTATTGGAAATTCTGGTTATTTTCAAAACCATTTCAAATCCAATTTATTTATTTTTCTAGTTCAAAACTAGTTCATTTCGATAAAAATCTATTTTTATATTTTCAAACATGGAGTTTTTCATCCCAGTTCTTCCCAAATCATTCCTTATGATTTTACACAAATTATTACAATTTTTAATAATTTTATAAAGGCCCGTATAGTAGATTTCCATCAACGGCCATCGAACTGCACTTACAACGACCTTTTCCAAATTTTATTTGGACATAATTCCAAATCCAACCATTAGATTTCAAATCTCTAATATTCATTAGAAAGCCCTTTTTGATACGAACCCAGTGGTTCCAGTTTTAGGAGAATCCGACGGTCGGATCTCCCGTAATGTCCACTCGAAGTCAATGGTCGAAATTCACGAACTGCCGCAGCGCGGCATGTTCTATTCAGGCCACTATATATATATAATATATACATATATTATATATATTTCGTCAATTTCCTTTTAAAATGTATTTTATAAATCGTTTTAAATTCGGTTTCAAAACGATTTCAACTTCATATTCAATTTCTAATCAAAATTGAATATTCCACATCATCGATATACAAATGATAATATTTTCAAAACGGCACTTCGTTTTCTATATTCATTGTAAAAATGAATAAAATCGATATAAATATCGTTCACGTCAAAATGGCATCCATCTAATCAACATGGCTTTTATTCAACACATGAATATTTTTCAATGCAACACATGAATTTATTTTCTATTCAACACATGAATTTATTTTCAATTTAACACATGAATTTATTTTCAATATTGGAATGAGGCCCAATCAATTACCATATAATGTTAATTATATGGATTTTCTACAACACATGTATATAATAGCAACGATAAAGCATCAACTATCATCTAGAGTGCACCACACAACTGCATAAGCATTTAAATATAAATAATCAACGCCTACACAATCTGTCAATCCATCGATTGACATACAACTAAACAATCGGGATTAGTGTACGTCAAATACCATCCCAATACCCGTGTGGGGTTTCAAATCAACAAACACAAATTTTATTTGTGCAGTTGGGCGATGTGCAAAATTTATCGTCCCAATCAATATCAGTCAAATCAGTGTATATAAACAAACCGTCTGGTTTGTTTATAAATATTTATTTTATATACATGTTAAAAATTATATTTTTAACTATAAAATATTTTCCACTATAATTTTTTTTATTTCATTCCACATCACACAATCAAATTTCACAACATAGCAATCAAACAAACAAGTCATCCATGGTCTGTGGACGACGGGTGTCGGGTGCTGCTAAGCACCGTCTGCATCCTAGTATATATTTCAACTAGAATTCAAAATAAAAGTGAGGAGTTCTCATCGAGAAGCTAAACCAAACGCCACGACTCTTCATATGTAGACATCTTCGCCGTGCTCTCCCTTTGTTACTTTCGTTGTACGTAGCCACTACATATATAAAAATCACATTTTTATATTGTTGCTATGTATATAAAAATCACATTTTTATAATCACTCTATATGGATAAAATCCCATTTTTATACCGCTACTGTATAGATAAAAATTCTATTTTTACACCGCCACTATATAGATAAAAATTCTATTTTTACACCGCTACTATATAGATAAAAATTCTATTTTTATAACGGTGTTCATATAATAGAGATCATATTTTTATATCGCCACTCATATAAAAATCACATCTTAGCTCCTTCTACATAATAAAGATCGAATTTTTAAGACTTCTATAATATAAAAATCATATTTTTATATTTTCTATCTCATAAAGATCATATCTTTAATCTCTACTTATAATAAAAAACATATTTTTATTATTTCTACTATATAAAAATCCGACTTTTTCTATTTGATTAACCATATAAAAAATCCGACCTTTCTTTACATTCATACCTATACATTTCAGATTTTTAATTATATATATATAATAAAAACCATAAATTTTATCTATATGAATGACATAAAATTAAAAATAAACACTCACTAGCGTTGACGGTTGGAAGAGGAGAATTTATTCTCTTGCTTAACGCCCTTCTCTGAGACGTACGAGCTCAGGGGTTATATATTGATGGATATCAAACGCATGGAGTGAATTGTCTGTGTGGCATGCCTAAGTGGCAAATGATCAAGGCTTCTGTTGAAAAGCAAAGTCTTGTGGGTAATGATCAAAGCACCGCCTGTGTGGCATAGCTTTGTGTAATGTGAATTCGCGAGCCTCACACCCCGGTTGTGGACTAGAAACGGGAGAAGGACCTCAGGAGGACATGCGTTTCTTTCTAGTTAGAAGTGGCGTCATTGGTTTTACACACCCTGACAAGTTTGACTTATGTGGTTGTTGCTATTGCGAGGCGCCTCAGATATATCGGTGACTGTGTGAAGCCGATGGAGTCATTTGTTGGCTTATTTACGCCCCAAAGGGTGGGGAAACACAGTGTTCAGGCATTTTAATCCACATCGGTGGACCGACCCTGACGATCCAAGGGTCACTCGAGCTCTGATCCTGAGGATCGGGCTAGAGAGTCTCGAATCGGTAGAGGACTATCTTTTGCCTCGGTTCATAGATGGAAATCCAACTTCCAATACGTGACTTTGCGGTTTTGATTGTAGAGCCAAGTATGGCGACATAGTGGTATGGGGCACTTATGCCGTCTATGATTGATACTTATGATTAAAGTTGTTTTATACACTATACACTTATAGTAATAATAAATGATTTTTTTCTAGCGTATCAAGCATTCTTTGGCTATTATAAAGTAAAACCCTATCCTCCGGCTTGTGTTGCATTGTGTGATGGGACTTGGGTCTTATAATAGCTTCATTGTTCTTTATTTAGCATTGCGCTGTTGTTTTATGCACGGGTATTCTTGGGAGGAAACCCGTTCCGTGTTATACGGCTTGGTCCCTTGATTTACCTAACTTTAAAATGAAGATTAATAACTGTTTTAGCTCTCACACCAGTCACATGACTGACCAGGAGTTTATTGTTTTAACCTAAACTCTGGGTGCCCCTATTTTTCGCACGGGCAGCTAATAGTTTTGGTTTTACAGATTTATTTTGACAAGATCCTGATTTACAGATGGAACGATACCCGGAAAGGTCTGTATCCGTGTATTACTTCTAGTTGTGTATTGTATTATTTTCCGCTGCTATGTAATGTATTGTAATCTCTGATATTTTATAATGTGTAATATTTATTCATACTCTGTATATCCTTGTATTCTGATGTAATTGTTGTAATAAGCAATGAAATGTTCTTCTGTCTGCGTTCTTTTGTGTGTTGTTCTCAAAGTATCTGCTCTTTCCTTCATGCGGAAGTTACGGGTCCTTTCACGGAATTTGATGAAACAAGAAATGCCCAGATCTATAGAATGATAGTTTTCTAATGGAAGAGAAAAATCTTGATTACGTCGTATAGATTTTGAGTTATGTCAAGATCAATTTTTTAGAAAAACAGCGCCATAATCGCTTTTAAACCATAACAGTTTATAAAATAAATAAAAAGGGTTTTGAATGAATAAAAATCTGTATTTCCAATAGTAAAAATCTAGATTTGAGTTATAAATTAAATATGAACTCGAATGTAGTAGATGAAGTGATTCTTGAAACAAAAATTAGATTTTTAACTACCAAATGAAGTTAACTAATTTCAAAAGAAATTAGTTAATACTGTTTGAATCAAACCTAACTTGGTTTGGGAGAAATGTAAATTGTTAATTGATATTGGAAAATTGAATATGAAACTCGAGTTAGAAGTTGAATCCGATTTGTGTATTAGTGAATTAAAATATATTCAAATATGATATGTTCAAATCGAAAGTGCATTAGGGAGCGAATTAAAGAAGCGTTAGCAGATTTTGTTAAAATGGGAATGGATTGATTGAAATGAGTTGGAAATGGATATGTATATCTAAACAGGTATGCAATGGAGAATATGAAGATAATGAAGATTACAGATTAAGTGCCCGACAAAAAGGTACATGTTTAAATTTCCATATGAGGTTTTATGCGCCGACTCGGCAAGCCGCTTGGCTTTTTGATTTTATTTTTGAATGGAAAGGGCCTAGAGAGGCGAGTTGGGGTTTGAACTATTGACCGGTACAAAGGAGGTGCTGGCGAAATTTTGTGGAAATTTAAGGAGTTAGAATATTTTTAAGAAATTTTGATAATAGAAATCGATATAACAATATATATAGAATTCGCTAAGAAATGAATTTAATATAAAATATTAGAAAGGGCCAGTGATTGTGAAATTGTTTGATGGATGTTTATGTTTTCCCTTTGATAGTTAAATCACCGACTATCAAAGATTTTTGATCATCGTTGTCAATACAGAGAGACCGGTTGGATTTAATATCCAGAAAACCACTCCATATAGGCATAGGCGTTGCGAATTAGATTATGCTGAAGATAATCCAAGACGGAATGAAATTCAAGAGCTGTTATGTTCGTCCATTTCCAGGACAACATGTATGGACGAATGTCTGACAGAGTAGTCCTAACGGTCACATAAGACGATCTTTTCATGGTATTACGTCTGGTGGCGGAGGAATTCGTTTCTCTTAGCTTTTATACCCATAATATTTTTAGGAAGATCAACTAGTGAATTGACGGGTTTGATGATGTGGCATTCAAAGTATATGGTGGCCAGATGTTCTAAAAGATAGACGTAGCCTCAAGCTTCACAACCGGGAAATGACAAAAATCGGGCAAGCAGCATGGCTATGTGGGTCGTTTCCATTAGGATGTATAATCACCTATCTAGAGAAATTCCTTTTACTTCTTTAATCTATTTCGATGTTGTCCCTTTCCGGGAAACGGTGGTTTGAGCCCAACCGTTGGTGATATACATTCGATACACTCAAGCGAAATGAATGGTCGGTCATGTATGGGCCGGGTTGCAAGATGTTCTTATTGAACCCCAGTGTATCCCCTCTAGAGTACACTGATCGGGAGGTGGTCCCATACCTTGTCATAATTGGAATCCAATCTCCAATAAGCGCCCTGCGATTTTTGATTTTATACTATATATATAGAGAGCGTGAGATGCAAGCGCTCTACTATTTGGTTATTTATTTGATTAGACATTATTATAATATCACTAGATTTGATATCAAAAATGTTTTGGGTTATAATTAGGTAAAAATCGTCCACGTTTATGTGTGGGTTGGTCTTACTATTATCCTTTTCTTTCAAAAGGATTTTTAAAGTTAAACAATATGGTTGGAGTTTACTCACACCAGTCCCATGACTGACCCAGAGTTTATTTTGTGTTGCTTTTCCTAAACTCTTGGGTGCCCAAAATTTGTACGGGAAGTCAAGTGTTTCAGGCTTTACAGATACACTTGGAGGAGCTTGAAGCAGGAGGCTTCAACATTAATTATTTAGAGTTACTTCCGCTGTACCAAATGCTATATTGTACTTTGATGATGGTATGTATATATGATATAAAATTTTGTATTTCAAAGCTTATGTTATATAATATATTTTATTCATTCCGCTATGAGGTTCTGTATTGTTATTTCTGTTCATTTTCTATCTTTTCTATTTTCTTTAACCCTAATGACTCGTATTTCTGTATTATTTGAGTTGGATGTGACGACCCGGAATTTTGGGGCCAATTTAAAATTTTTAATTTAGAAATTTTAAGGGAATTTTAATATTTAGAATAATTTATTTTAAATAATAACGACTAAAAATTTACCTTAAAACGAATAAATTTAGTTTAATTATAAAAGGGAGTTTAAAACAGCGCTGTAGTTTGAAAATTTGAATTTGAACTTTGAATGACTGTACAGGATTCAAAATAAATCAGAATTGAGCGAAACAAGAAATATTTAAATCTGTTTAATAATATCTTTCTAATGAATCTGAAAAATTGAAATTTCATAGCGGAAATCAAAAGTTATGGCCAAGTCAATTTTTAGAAAGGTCGCTGTAGAATTTATATATATTATATTGGACCCGAAAGGCTACTTTTCACATATGAAGGAATTTCGACTCGAAACCACTTCCATTGAGTTCGGAATGACGTTTCTGCATTGAAAAACAGTAAACACTTATATATTTTGAGTTTCGGAATTTATTTGTTTAAAAATGTATTTTTAATATTAAATATATTAGCCTTAAAAATAGTCATTTTTCAAACGACCTCAGTTTTCGAAGAAACCACTTTTGGTGGAACCGGAATGTCAAATTATTGCTAGGGTTCAATTTTCATAATTTTTCGAATTAATATGTGAGCACAGTAAAAGAAAATGTGTTTGACCAATTTCAATTAAATTTAATCGACTAGAAAATAGCCATTTTTCAAACAGTCTCAGAATTCGACGAAAATAGTCTCATTGGAACCGTATTGTCAATACGAAGCTAAAAATATTTTTTCTGTAATTTTTAGAGGTCATATGTGGCCCCGGAGAATTTATATACACGGTTAAATTAAATAAATAAATGTTTTTATATTAAATTAAATAAAACACGCAACAAACTTTAGAATTGGGCTACGGGACATAGCCCATCGCGTTCAGAAAGCGTCAAAACCTTAAGTTTGACACTAACTTGGCTTAATTCTGAGTTGGTGGCTGAACGGACCTTAATTGGGCTAATTATAATTTAATAATTAAATAACCCTAGGAATACTCAGTATAAAATACGTATACAGTATACGGTCTTCATCGTCTTCCCCAAAATCGTGGCCGCCTCCCTCTTCATTTCTTCCTCCACCAAATTCTCTCTCCTCCCTTCGAGTTAGGATACAAACCATACGCCAAACTGAAGCTCTTCTCCTCCTCTTTCTTCCCATACCCGAACCAAGAGCTCTAGTGGCCCGAAGCTCGAGAACCGCGCCCATAAAGGCCGCGACTTTCACACGCCACCGGCCCCACCAGGCACCACCGCGCCCTCCACCGTGCTAGGCGAGCATAGGCCTCTCCCAGCTCGACCTCCTCCAACTGACGGCACCTTGAACTGACGCTATACCTCCTGCAATTTGAATTCAAAGTTTTGAACCATTCTGAAAACCCACGGCCGATTAATCAGAGAAGGAAGAAAGGTTTAAACACTAATCACCATGGTTAATTAATTAGTCTAATCTAATTATCAACTTGTTATGGTCATAACTTCTTCATTCGGATTCGAAATTTGAAAATTTCAGAAGCGTTGTGATCGTACGAAGGAGATCTACGCCTCTAGACTGAAACAAGACTATTTCGGGACTATTGAAAAATTTGACTAATCATCGAACGACGGTGAGATTTCTATTTTTTTAATTAAAATTAATTATTTATTTTATCGTGAAATTTTTATTCATTCTCTATTTAAATTTCATGTTGATGTGGTATGCGTTATTCAATGTTGATTTGTTTGTGAATGTGATGAATAAATTGGATTGAATCATGTGGATCTAGACTTTGCTTACAATAAAAATCAAATTTTTATTGTATTTATAAATATTCATGTTTGTGAAAAATATATGTTGATCAATAAAAATTACATTTTTATTTTGTATAAAGGGATAGTCATGTTATATTAAAAATATCATTTTGGTGGAATCATGTTATGATAGAAATATAATGTCAATTTAGTTGTATAAAAAAATTGATAATATAAATCATGTCATTATTGTGAATCAAAATTGACAAAGCGAACAAATGTTACATTTTTGTGTTAAACTTGATTAGCGAACAAATATTACATTTTTTGTGTTGAACTTGATTAGCGAACAAATATTACATTTTTTGTATATTTTAAAGGGATTGGATAAAAATAACCTTTTTGGTCAAAAGAAAGATTAGAAAGAAATTAACATTCTTATCAAAATAAAGATTTGCAAAGAAAATAACATTTTTGTCAAAAGAATGATTTGTGTTAAAATAGCATTTTTGTTAAAACATCCTTTTTGTTCAGTTTATGAGAATGAGAATAAAACTTTCTTTTGGTCATTTTATAAGAATAAAACAAAAACATCCATTTTTGTTACTTTAAAAAGAATAAATTGAGAACATTCATTTTTGTCTAATTCGGAAAAATGTAAACAAACCATTCATTTTTATCAGTAAAGAAGAATGAGATAAAAATGTCCACTTTTGCCAATTGAAAGGAATGAAATAAAAAGAGACATTTTTATATAATATTATTCTCATTAAAAGAATAAGATTGAAGGATTGCATTTTTATGTGGTATTTAAAATAGACATTTCTCTCATTTAAAAGAATGAGACTAAGATAAACATTTTTGTGCATTAAAAAGAGTTAAGCCAAAATAACCATTTTTGGTCATTAAAAAGAGTTTGACCAAAATATACATTTTTGGCAATTAAAGGGATTAGGGGAAAAAAAAATAATTCATTTTGTTTATTTAAAAGAAATAGACAAGATTATCATTCTTGTTAGCATTGAAAAGAATAGAAACAAAGGGTAAGATTTTAATTGTCACTTATTAGCATTGAAAAGAATAGAAATAAGGTTAAGATTTTTATTGTCACTTGCTACCAATAAAAAGAATGGAAATAAAAGCCTAGTTTTTTTTATTGTCACTTGTTAAAAATAAAAAGAATGAATATGAAATGCCCATTTTTGGGCAAAATAAAAAGAATGAATATGAAATGCTCATTTTTGGGCAAAATAAAAAGAATGAATTAGAATGGACACTTTTGTCACATTAAAAAGAATGAAGTGAAAATACACATTTTGTCAATTATAAGGAATGAAACAAAAATAATTATTTTTGGTCATAATAAAGAGTTTAACCAAAATATACATTTTTGTCATTATGAAGGAAGTTTACATTATTGATCATTAATAAGGATTAAAACCAAAAGTACATTTTTGGTTCACAAAGAAGAAAGGGTACATTTTGATCATTAAAAAGGATTTAAGTAAAATTAGTATTTTTGTTTACTTTAAAAGAATGAAGACAAAAATAACATTTTTGTTTATTTTAAAAGATTTGACAGAATTATCATATTTTGTACATCAGAATTGAATTTGACAAAATTATCATATTTTGTACATTGTAATGAATCAGACAAAATTATCATGTTTTGTACATTGAAAGGAATTAGACAAAATTTCAACATTTTTGTCACTTTAAAAGAATTAGAATAAAAGAGACATTTTTGTCGCTTTTAAAAGAATTGAAATGAAAGAGTAGATTTTTACTGTCATTTGTTCACAATAAAAAAGTATTGAAACATATGTCTGTGATGTTGAAATGTTTAATGTGTTAAATATATTGCTAGTATATTCAAACTGAGTATTACACTTCCATTTACAAGTCATCCGACTTGTTTATGTGATTGGGTCGATAATTTTTACACATCGCCCAAGTGCACAAATATGTTATTATTCGTATTGTTGGATGAAATCCCACACGGGTAGTGGGATGATATTGGATACACATTAATCCCAATATTTAGTTATCTGTCAATCGATGGATTGACAGTCTGTGATGAGCGTCAGTTCTTTACGTTTATGCTCACACAGTTATAGATTCCACTTTGGTCGTCATTTGGATGTTTGATAATTATTTATCATGATTGTTGATTCCATACAAATTATATGGTTGTTGGTTGAGTCACATTCCAATAAAGAATATTCTAGGAAAAGAATATTTTAGAAAATATACTTTTGAAAAGAATATTTTAGAAAAAGAATATATTTTGAGAAAATATATTTTTATTGAAATAAACTAGTTATTAATTAGAATAAATCATAAAATTTAGATTTAATGAGTTTTCCAATTTGTGAAGATTTAATTGAAGTTAAATTAAATAAATTAGATTTTGGGTTTGTCGTGAATAGTGTCTTAAATAACACTGTTCTTAAACCCCATATAAAAAGAATAATCTTTTAATTTAGATTATTAAAGTTTTCATTTAGTAATTGAAATAAGATGAAATGTGAGTTGGGTTTATTGTGAACTGTGTTTTTAAGCGATATTTGTTCTTTAACCCAACTGACAGTGAAAATATGATTTGGAATATATAAATCTTTTATTAAGATTTAAATGGGAATTTTCCCAAAAGTAAAGTTTTCCAATTTAATATATTAAATTGGAGTCGAATGGAATTTGAATTAATAATAACCGAGATAAGCTTCTGTAAAAGAAGATCGATACTACATATGGAATTTAAAAGGCTTCGCCATTATTCCATTTATATTACTGGTCGGATACAGAAATTTATAACGATTATATTTTGATTTGATTTCTGTGAAGATTCCATATTTTATGGAAGATGATTTTGGGTTTATCATGAACGGTGTTTTTAAATGACATTAGTTCTTCAACCCAGTTAAAAATAAGATTAATTCCTTAAATTTAATTAATCAGTGAATAATGATTTGTGATATTTAAACCCAAATTGGTTCTTAATAAATCTTTAAAAGAATGATTTAAGAATAAATTTGAAGAATTTATCTTTGATAAGATAATGTGAATATTTTTTTTAAAAGAATATTCTGAATTGGAATGAGGCGTTAGATGTGTTTTTATAGTACTTGATTTTTAATCATAAATACGCGAATTATCCGGAAAGACCGGGTTTAACCCATTCCGAATAATTACTACGACGATGAAGAGTCGAAGATGAAGACGGTGGTTGAAGACCGACGATCTTCACATCGAATGGATGTGTTGCTACAGAGACCCTTGATGGGAGTAGCTACCTTGAATGGGCTTCAGTGGTGACTGTCCGGACTATTGTTGATTGTTCGGATTTGGTTTTCGCTCAGACCCAGAGCATAAGCTAGTAAATGGATGCGTGTCTGACATTGGATTTCGTTCCATGTGAATTAAATCGATTTCTGTTAATGTATGTCTGTTTGGTGGTGGAGGATTTATTCTCTACTTAACACCCTGGTATATATTAATAGTGATTGATCGCATGGCGTGAATTGTCAATGTGGCACGCCAAGAAGCAATTGATCAAGGCTTTTGTTGAAAAGAAGGGCCTTGTGGGATGATCAAAGCATAGCCTATTACGGCATAGCTTTGTGTATATCGTGACTTCGCGAGCCTCACACCCCGGTATGAGTCAAAAACGGGATATGGACCATAGGGAGTGCACACGTTTCTTTCTAGCTAGTGGTAGTGTCAGTTCTTTAACACGGCTAGGCATTTTACTTATGTGGATGATGGATTTTGAGGCGCCTCGGATTTTTATAGGCCGATAGTGGTCATGTTATAGGTTCAAAGGAACCGGGAAACGTGTGTTCAGGCATAACCAATCCACTGCCGATAGGCGGGGACCGGCCCTACCGCATCCAAGGGTTCACTGCGGGGGATCCTGAGGCATTTGCTAGAGTGTCTCGAATCGGAGAGGTGCTTTCACCTAGCCTCGACTCATGATGGAAATCCAATTTCCAATACGACCTTGCGGTTTTGATTGTAGAACTAGTATGGCGACATAGTAGGATGGGGTACTATGCCGTCTATGATTAATACATTATGATTGAAATTGTTTTTGAAATATATATACCCATATATATACACACTAATATTAATTCCGTTTTATCGTATCAAGCATCTTTTGACCATTATAAGGTAAAACCCTATCCTCCGGTTTGCGTTGCATTGTGTGATGGGACTTGGGTCTTATAATGGTTTCATTTTTCTAAAAAACATTGCGTTGTTTAACGATTTACTTTATGTTATGCACTGGCAAATCCAATGGAGTAAACTCGTTCCGCGTTAGCGGCGTGGTCCTGTGATTAGCCTTATTAGATAAGTTAAGTTAGATTCTTCATACCAGTCCCATAACTGACCTGTAGTTTGTTTCACTGGTAAACTCGGGTGCCCTTATTTTCCACACGGGCAGTCGAGTAGCTTTTTGCAGATATATTTACAGGATCCTGGCTTACAGCTGAAGTGGTATTCGGAAAGCTCTGTATCCGTGTATTCCTTTCGGTTGTATATTTGTATTATTTTCCGCTGCTATTTAAGTGTAATTTAAAACTCTGATATTATTGTATTTCTATTTCTGTAATAAGTATTCATACTCTATTTATATTCTTGTACTCTGATGTAATTTTTGTAATCAGCAATAAAATGTTCTTCAGTTTGCGCTCTAATGTGTATTGTTCTCAAAGCAATCCAGTCTTTCCTTCACGGGGAAGTTTGGGTCGTTTCAGTTGGTATTAGAGCTTTGGTTTACAGAGCTCAAGAACAAGACACATTAGAACCGAACGAAAGAATTCATCAGAGATTGGTTTAGTAATATCCAATGAGAATAACTCGTTAGAGATAGGATCAGTAGTATCCTAGAACGAGTGTGAAGAGTATTATTTTCTTTAAAATAAGAACAAATTAATTTTGAAATTTTATCTTAAAATACGTATTTGAGTATATTATATTTTAATGTGGACAATCGAGTATATAAAGATTTTGAATATACGAGTAATTAACAGATATTCGAAGTTTTAATATACTGTATAGATATAGAATCACACTCTAGTTGCCCGGAGATAATTCTGATGATGGGGCCCCATCACCAGTACTTATGTTCGAGTCTCGAAAGTGGGATTTCTATATATTTCCATTGACTGGTATGAGAACCAAAACTTAGTTAGTACACATTGCTGTGATTTGCACTAAAAATATGATTTTTGACTATATATAAAAGTTATACATATTTGAAAAGTTAATTACCTAATTGATTGATGGTTGCGATGTTTGATTATTAGTTTAGCTAACCAAAAAAAAAAATTGGAATGATAATTACTTTAACTAATAAAATTATTGAAAACAATAAATAGAAATTTAATTAAGTTAGTTGATTAAACAACTTTTAGCTTCGTTCCTTTTCGAGGACGAAAAGATTTTAAGTGGGGGCGATTGTAACGACCCAGAATTTTGGGGCCAATTTAAAATTTTTAATTTAGAAATTTTAAGGGAATTTTAATATTTAGAATAATTTATTTTAAATTATAACGACTAAAAATTTACCTTAAAACGAATAAATTTAGTTTAATTATAAAAGGGAGTTTAAAACAGCGCTGCAGTTTGAAATTTTGAATTTGAACTTTGACTGACTGTACAGGATTCAAAATAAATCAGAATTGAGCGAAACAAGAAATATTTAAATATGTTTAATAATATCTTTCTAACGAATCTAAAAAATTGAAATTTCATAGCGGAAATCAAAAGTTATGGCCAAGTCAATTTTTAGAAAGGTCGCTGTAGAATTTATATATATATATATATATATATATATTATATAGGGCCCGAAAGGCTTCTTTTCACATATGAAGGAATTTCGACTCGAAACCACTTCCATTGAGTTCGGAATGACGTTTCTGCATTGAAAAAGAGTAAACACTTATATATTTTGAGTTTTGGAATTTATTTGTTTAAAATGTATTTTTAATATTAAATATATTGGCCTTAAAAATAGTCATTTTTCAAACGACCTCGGTTTTCGACGAAACCACTTTTGTTGGAACCGGAATGTAAAATTATTGCTAGGGTTCAATTTTCATAATTTTTCGAATTAATATGTGAGCACAGTAAAAGAAAATGTGTTTGACCAATTTCAATTAAATTTAATCGACTAGAAAATAGCCATTTTTGAAACAGTCTCAGAATTCGACGAAAATAGTCTCATTTGAACCGTATTGTCAATACGAAGCTAAAAATATTTTTTCTGTAATTTTTAGAGGTCATATGTGGCCCCGGTGAATTTATATACACGGTTAAATTAAATAAATAAATGTTTTTATATTAAATTAAATAAAACACGCAACAGACTTCAGAATTGGGCTACGGGACATAGCCCATCGCGTTCAGAAAGTGTCTATACCTTAAGTTTGACACTAACTGGGCCTTGTTCTGAGTTGGTGGCTGAATGGACCTTAATTGGGGTAATTATAATTTAATAATTAAATAACCCTAGGAATACTCGGTATAAAATACGTATACAGTATACGGTCTTCATCGTCTTCCCCAAAATCGTGGCCGCCTCCCTCTTCATTTCTTCCTCCACCAAATTCTCTCTCCTCCCTTCGAGTTAGGATACAAACCATACGCCAAACTGAAGCTCTTCTCCTCCTCTTTCTTCCCATACCCGAACCTAGAGCACTCGTGGCCCGAAGCTCGAGAACGGCGCCCATAAAGGCCGCGACTTTCGCACGCCGCCTGCCCCACCAGGCAACACCGCGCCCTCCACCGTGCTAGGCGCGCATAGGCCTCTCCAAGCTCGACCTCCTCCAACTGACGGCACCCTGAACCGACACTCCTACCTCCTGCAATTTGAATTCAAAGTTTTGAACCATTCTGAAAACCCACGGCCGATTAATCAGAGAAGGAAGAAAGGTTTAAACACTAATCACCTTGGTTAATTAATTAATCTAATTTAATTATCAATTTGTTTTGGTCATAACTTCTTCATTCGGATTCGAAATTTGAAAATTTCAGAAGCGTTGTGATCGTACAAAGGAGATCTACGCCTCTGGACTGAAACGAGACTATTCGGGACTGTTGAAATATTTGACTAATCATCGAACGACGGTGAGATTTCTATTTTTTTTAATTAAAATTAATTATTTATTTTATCGTGAAATTTTTATTCATTCTCTATTTAAATTTCATGTTGATGTGGTATGCGTTCTTCAATGTTGATTTGTTTGTAATTGTGATGAATAAATTGGATTGAATCATGTGGATCTAGACTTTGCTTACAATAAAAATCAAATTTTTATTGTATTTATAAATATTCATGTTTGTGAAAAATATATGTTGATCAATAAAAATTACATTTTTATTTTGTATAAAGGGATAGTCATGTTATATTAAAAATATCATTTTGGTGGAATCATGTTATGATAGAAATAAAATGTCAATTTTGTTGTATAAAAAAAACTGATAATATAAATCACGTCATTATTGTGAATCAAAATTGACAAAGCGAACAAATATTACATTTTTGTGTTAAACTTGATTAGCGAACAAATATTACATTTTTAGTGTTGAACTTGATTAGCGAACAAATATTACATTTTTGTATATTTTAAAGGGATTAGATAAAAATAACCTCTTTGGTCAAAAGAAAGATTAGAAAGAAATTAACATTCTTATCAAAATAAAGATTTGCAAAGAAAATAACATTTTTGTCAAAAGAATGATTTGTGTTAAAATAGCATTTTTGTTAAAACATCCTTTTTGTTCAGTTTATGAGAATGAGAATAAAACTTTCTTTTGGTCATTTTATAAGAATAAAACAAAAACATCCATTTTTGTTACTTTAAAATATATTTATATATATTCTTATGATTTCTAAAGGACTTGAAATCAAAACCTGGGAATTTGAATTCTGGAATCTAAATTTAACTTAAGCAAGTAAAATAAATCGAAATGTTGAAAAGTAGTTAAATGAGCTAAATTTGAATATTCCCATGAAAACTTAAAGTTGTATCAGACTTGAGTTATAAAATATGGAATATTGAGTTACAACAAATGAGTTTGGAAAAGTTAACGTGTCTGTAGCATTTCTTCTGCCTTAGTAATTTCGCGGACGAAATTCATTTAAGGGGGAAGGAATGTAACGTCCCGAATTTTTGCTGTTTATAATGAATATTTAAATTTATTTTAAATATTGAACAGAAATAGTAAATGAATTTTTTATTGAATTAACCGAACTAATATATGATTTAATTTTGAATATAATTGGGTTTTTATTTTGGAATTTATCGGTTTAAAAATCAGTATAGGATTTAATATCGAATATAATGATAACAATTGAATTTAGATACAAAACTGAATCGAAACAATTCAATTGATTAGCATAAATTCTAGCTGAATTAGGATGATAATAATAATCTATTATCGATGGATTAAATTGTTTTGAAATCAATTTATATTAATTGAATTTATTCTTAATCATCAATTTAAATTAGTCATCTTCTTTATATAGTCAAATTTAATTTCAGAACCCGCTTTGTTGAGACCAGAATACTAAATAACGTTGGGAACATCAATCGTTATGGTTGAAATAGCGGTTCGAGGTTTTAAATTAAAGGACCACAAGATATTTAGCTCTTTAATCAAAATAAAAATAAAATAAAAATACATTAGCCGACCTATCCTTTACAGCACTGAGCCTACCCTAGTTACTGCAGTCTTCTTACAATATCGTGCATCATATATTTTCTCCTCGAGCAAGCATTTTTGTCTTCCATGTTCGATATTAAAGAAACAGGGATTTAATGGAGTTAGTACGTTGGTCTCCCGTTCGCTCCATAAATTCAGCTCGCCATTATAATTCATTCCATTTCAAAAATATCAATCTGAAGCATGTCTTCTTTTCCATCTTCGTTTCCAGTTAATGGAAATCAATTCCTCCAAAAAAAAAGAGGGGAAAATCAAAATTGAATTGCAATTAGAAACCGCAATACTTCCCGAAGCTTGAAGCATGCTGAAACGCGCGAGTGGGAGGAGATAAGGGGAGTTGTGTGATTAGTTGCAAGAGGGAAGAGATGGAGTTTTATTTTCACTGTGGGTTGTGGGAGTTCGACGGTCAAACAAGGAAGGGTCGATGTTGATTTTAAGGGTCAACTGGAATTCGTTTTTCTCTGGTGTCAAATGGGGGAATGACGCACTGAGCTATTGTGCGTGAAGATGAAATTGGATGGTCATGATCTTGATTTTGAAGTGGGTAGAATCGCGATGTCATAGGATGGACTGGAGTTCCGTTTTCAGGCCAAAGCTTGGCAGAACGGTGCGAAGGTAGGAGATCGTGATTTAAGGCTATGGATTTTGTGTGACGGAAGCCGATGATCTAACTGGGTACAAGGCCACTGAGATTTTTATTGAGTTTGATTTATATTCTGGATTCGTTTTTGAAGGGGGAAAGGGAGTTCGAGTTGCTGGTTGTTAAGCTGAGAGTACAGAGGAGTTTCTACGTGAACGACATACTGGAATTTTAGATGATGCGATGTTGATGGGGTAACTTAATGTGAGTTCAATCTCTAAATTTTTCGAAAGTTCGGATGTATGGTGTATTGCGAGTTTGGCCTGTAAATTAAAGAATTTGATCTTATTTTTTTTGGAGATATTGGGGTATTGGCGTGATCAGTAAAGGTGTGTCAATGGAAGGGCTTGTCTGAACTGTGAGGGTGATGCGATTTAAACCTATCACCTAGATGAGTTTATCGGGGCAAGTAAGGGGTTATGGAGTTGTTAATGACAGTATGATATTCGATGATATGCCATAATAAATGGAGCAGTGTTTTGAGACCGTTTGCGGTGAGAGTGGATTGATGAATCGTTGAGTTTACTTCGTTATCGATCGAGGTAATAAGGTTATGTTATTTAAAAATATAAAATGCATAAATTAATTATTATTAGTTAAATTTGAAGTGTTAATAGCTTAACCGATTAATTTAATTTATCGTAGGTACGAAATAAAATTCCATGCAAGACTATTCGAGTAGATTCATAACGCAACGATAGGGAATTAAACAGGATATTCGACAATGGAAAATCAAGGTGAGTAAATCTCACATAAAAATTTACTTTTATTATTAAAATGAATTGTTGGCTGCTTGGTTGCTTTTATAAATTGTTTATCAATTGTGGTTATTATCTATATTAGTTATTTAGGCTTGGTGGTTGTGGTTATTATATATATTGGATTTCCCGCAGTACCATTAGCGGATGCCCGCAGTATCATTAGCAGATGACCCTAGTGCCCCACGATATATGAGTGGATGACCTTCATACCGCGATATCCTGTCTTGAAGCAGGATTGGTATTTTTATTGTTGTTACTAACATATGTGGATGCAGGAAAAACAAGTTGGAGGAATCCAACTAGATTCCTCAAATTTATTTACTGTTGTTTACATATTTATATATGTATGTGAGTGTGAATTGAATGGATGATTTGTGTGTTAGATATTAGAATATCACTGGCCCGAGATATTATATTTAAAAATATCAAAGAGGATCTTTGGATTTAAAAAGGAAAAGTTACTTTTCGAAATGGAAATGGAAATGGAATTTCGAATGGATTGTGAGATATTAACTTGTTTAAATAATAAAAACAAGTGGCTGAAATTATAAATAATGTTATCATTTATAATATTAGGTTTTTAAATTCAATTCTGAATTTAAAAGGAAGAAAAAAAATTCTAGAATGAGAATTAAATTTCGAATAAGATTTGAAATAGGAACTTGTTTAAATATTTAAACAAGTAATGGAATTTATAAATGATGCTTATAAATGAAGAGAAATATTATCATTTGATAATATGAGAATTTAAGATCAAATATGAATTTAAAATGGAAAATTTATTTTCGAAGTGGAAATTGGAAATAGAAGCTAGTTTCATTATTAAAAAAAAAACGGAAACGAAATTTATAAGCGATTTTTATAAATAAAGAAGGGAAATTCCCGATGGATAATTTATAAATTCAAATTCAAGTATGAAATTTAAAGAGGGGATCTATAATTTGGAATCGTTTCAGAAATGAAACGATGAAATTTATTCCGATGTTCGGAATGTAAAATGAATTGAAATAAATCCATACGGATTTATGATTAGAATTTGACCGTATCAAATTTACAAACTAATAAATTGTTTCAATAAAGGATATTGGATTAATATTGAATAGAAACTCAAATTTAAACATGAACATAGATTTCATATTATATATATATAAGTTAGAAAAATAAAATATTCCAAAACAGGAGTGGAGTTTCAAACATGTTATTAAAAAAGAAGTTGTTTAAATAAGAAAGTTAATTTATAAACAACATTTATATATATAGTGAAGAAATTTTCATCGAGCAATTTGGAAATAAATTTCCAAATGTAAGAAATGGAATAAAAGATGAGTTTTAAATCAAGTTTTGGGTATTACAAGCTTTTGTCTATCTCAAGATAAAAACATTGTCGGTCAAGGTCTGAGAGGTAACTAAAATACCCCAACTTGAACGACTTCACTATTATCAAGGGATGATATTAGTTTGTGATGGAAAGGGATATTGAATTAATTAATTTATAAATGAATTAATAATCGGAATTCGATTATATCGAATTTAACTCCAAGGGAAATGGAATTGAATATAAGAAATTGAGTTGAATAAATTCATAATTGAGTTGGGAATGTGAAATAAATAATCGCTGATTTGAATAATATGAATTGTTGAGATAGTTTTGGATAACAGGTTCAATTCATTGAAAATGGAGTTAGAATTATTTTATAACGAAGTTTTTTTTAAACGTTTATATTCAATTTGATTAAAACGAATTCGTCGTAGCGTGGTAGTTCGAAATTTGGCGTTTTGAACTTCAATTGAGTTTACAGAACTCAATATAAGTTGGAATTCGATGAAACAAGAAACGCCCGGATCTATTTAATGATAGTTTTCTAATGGAAGAGAAAAATCTTGATTTCGTCGTATAGATTTTGAGTTATGTCAAGATCAAATTTTTAGAAAAACAGCGCCATAATCTCTTTTAAACCATAATGGTTTATAAAATAAATAAAAAGGGTTTTGAATGAATAAAAATCCGTATTTCCAATAGTAAAAATCCATATTTGAGTTATAAATTAAATATGAACTCGAATGTAGCCGATGAAGTGATTCTTGAAACAAAAATCAGATTTTTAACTACCAAATAAATTTAACTAATTTCAAAAGAAATTAGTAAATAGTGTTTAAATCAAACCTAACTTGGTTTGGGAGAAATGTAAATTGTTAATTGATATTGGAAAATTGAATATGAAACTCGAGTTAGATGTGGAATCCGATTTGTGTATTAGTGAATTAAAATATATTCAAATATGATATGTTCAAATCGAAAGTGCATTAGGGAGTGAATTAAAGAAGCGTTAGCAGATTTTGTTAAAATAGGAACGGATTGATTGAAATGAGTTGGAAATGGACATGTATATCTAAGTAGGTATGGAATGGAGAGTATGAAGATTATAGTTTAAGTGCCCGATAAAAAGGTACATGTTTAAATTTCCATATAAGGTTTAATGCACCGAATCGGCAAGTCGCTTGGCTTTTTGATTTTCTTTTTGAATGGAAAGGGCCTAAAGAGGCGAGTTGGGGTTTGAACTATTGACCGGTACAAAGGAGGTGCTGGCGAAATTTTCTGGAAATTTAAGGAGTTAGAATATTTTTAAGAAATTTTGATAATAGAAATCTATATAACGATATATATATAGAATTTGCTAAGAAATGAATTTAATATAAAATATTAGAAAGGGCCAGTGATTGTGAAATTGTTTGATGGATGTTTATGTTTTCGCTTTGATAGTTAAATCACCGACTATCAAAGATTTTTGACCATCGTTGTCAATACAGAGAGACCGGTTAGATTTAATATCTGTAAAACCACTCTATATGGGCATAGGCGTTGCGAATTAGATTATGCTGAAGATAATCGAAGACGGAGTGAAATTCAAGAGCTGTTATGTTTGTCCATTTCCAGGACAACTTGTATGGACAAATGTCTGACAGAGTATTCCTAACGGTCACATAAGACGATCTTTTCAAGGTATTACGTCTGGTGGCGGAGGAATTCGTTTCTCTTAGCTTTTATACCCGTAATATTTTTGGGAAGATCAACTAGTGATTTGACGGGTTTGACGATGTGGCATTCAAAGTGTATGGTGGCCAAATGTTCTAAAAGATCGACGTAGCCTCAAGCTTCACAACCGGGAAATGAAAACAATCGGGCAAGTAGCATGGCTATGTGGGTCGCTCCCATTAGGATGTATAATCACCTATCTAGAGAAATTCCTTTTACTTCTTTAATCTATTTCGATGTTGTCCCTTTCCAGGAAACGGTGGTTTGAGCCCAACCGTTGGTGATATACATTCGATACACTCAAGCGAAATGAGTGGTTGGTCATGTATGGGCCGGGTTGCAAGATATTCTTGATGAACCCCAGCGTATCCCCTCTAGAGTACACTAATCGGGAGGTGGTCTCATACCTTGTCATAGTTGGAATCCAATCTCCAATAAGCACCCTGCGATTTTTGATTTTATACTGTATATGTAGAGTGTGAGATGCAAGCGCTCTACTATTTGGTTATTTATTTGATTAGACATTATTATAATATCACTGGATTTGATATCAAAAATGTTTTGGTTTATAGTAAGGTAAAAACTGTCCGTGTTTATGTGTGGGCTGGTCATACTATTATCCTTTTCTTTCAAAAGGATTTTTAAAGTTAAATAATGTGGTTGGAGTTTACTCACACCAGTCCCATGACTTACTTAGAGTTTATTTTGTGTTATTTTTCCTAAACTCTTGGGTGACCAAAATTTGTACGGGCAGTCAAGTGTTTCAGGCTTTATAGATACACTTGGAAGAGCTTGAAGCAGGAGGCTTCAACATTAGTTATTTAGAGTTACTTCCGCTATACCAAATGTTGTATTGTACTCTGATGATGGTATGTATATATGATATAAAATTTTGTATTTTAAAGCTTATGTTATATAATATATTTTATTCGTTCCGCTGTGAGGTTCTATATTGTTATTTCTGTTCATCTTCTATCTTTTCTATTTTCTTTAACCCTAATGACTCGTATTTCTGTATTATTTGAGTTGGAGTGTGTTGTATTAGTCAGCTCAGATAGTATGGATTTTCAAGCCGTTACAAATTCATAGATGTAGATCTAGAAGATTTTAACTAATAACTATAATAGAATCTCGTGTTGATAATGTGTTATAAAACGAACACAGAACAGAAGAAATAAGGGAGAGAGGACATTTCTATTCATTCAGATGTGTGTTTCTTTCTATTACATTGACTCCTTTATATATAGGCTTTGGAGCTGATGTTTAACTTTTTCCCATGATGTGGGACTAAACAGAGAACTAATAAAAGCATATTCGCAACATTTATATATATATATATTACAACATATATGAATATATGGAATAATATAAATTTAACTACTTTAGTGTCAATAGTTAATAACCATAATTGTTGGAAATATAGATAAATGACATAAAATAAATGTGTAAAAACTATTAATTGCAAATATGTAAAGTTTAGGTAGTGGAAATAAATAAATAAATAGATAAATATGTGCTTAATAAATTTTAGGGAATTAAATTTAATTAAGTAAGATTAACTAAAATATAATATTTATTCGAATTAATGGATTAATTTGAATTGGATGCTTTGGAATCAATGTATGAAACCAATGGTGAACTTAACTTGAAATTTATGTTTTATTCCAAATGACTGTGTTGGTTTGGATGTTCTATTATTGCTTTGCTACTATTATTATGTCATGTAAGGTTGTTGCATATATAGAGGATTATTCCCTTATATATATATATATATTGTGTTACTTTTTCTTGTTGAGTTTGGTAGCAGGTACTGATGGAATCCACTCGCTTAGAGGATGCTTGCACATCATGCTTCGCTTTTACTTGCTTAAAATAAAGGTAATATGCTAAAAAAACCAATGAAAACGCTAATGAAAGGTACGTATAACGGTTTTTATATTATGTTTGGATATTATATAATATTCCCAATGTTTTCGGATGCCTCATCACTGAGTTGGGATGTATATTTGTGATATTATATATATTGTTATTTTCCGGACCCCTTCGTACAAAGGAGACGCTGCCGAAATTTTTCGTGAAATCTAGACTTAGAAAATTTTGTGAAATTTGTTTTCAAACTCATGTTATCTATATATTTAGTTAAATGTTTTCTAAGTTTAGTAGAAATTTTATATTATTTTAATTTTATTTTGCCACTTCATTACTACGTTCCTTTTGGGGGACGAAAAGTTTTGAGTGAGGGAGAGTGTAACATCCCGAGATTTTTGCGGTAATTTAAAATATTAAATTTAATGTGATTTTGGACAAAATTGGTTTAAATATTAAAATTAATGATTTATGTCATCTATTGATAAGTTATGAACTAAAATTGACTTGTTAAACAATGAATTGCAATAGCTATGTATGATAATGACAATGTTTGATAATCTATTTATAATGGAATTTGAAATTTATATTGAATTAACAATTTAAAACGGTTTAACTAATTTTGAGATTTATTTTATGTTGATAATTCTAATATATGGATATGAATAATAAAAAAATGTTATGTAATGAAATTCTACTAGTTATAAAATGTAATAATTTGCATTAATTGTAAATATAACAACGATTTGATATATATAGTTAAATATGGAGATTTGAGCTTTAATATTAATTTTTATGAATTAAATTGAGTTAATAAATTTATAATTTAACATTAATGTTTCAGATATGAATATTTGTGTGGTGGGAACTTAATTAAATTATTTAAGCAATCATGTTCAGCTTAGCTTGACAATAGTGATATATTAATTGCTCATAAAATTGTTAATTTAATTATATTGGTAATAATGATATTTGAAACATAATATTGAAATATTTTGATTTCTATAATTTATAATTGAAATACAAAAATTTGAAGTAGTAAATGATCAATATTGGAATTCTAATAAAAAGATTTTTTTAAATTAATTTGTATCCTATTTTGATTTAAATAAAGATTTTAAACTTTTGAATTTGATTTAAAAGTGAATAACGAAAATTGAATTCTACTAAGTAAAGTAATACAATTTCACTAATGAAATAAATTAGTTAAATAAATCTACGGTCATAAAAAGTTATACTCTTTTTATGTATATGAAGAGAAGAGTATTTAAAGAAATTTTCGAATGATGAATAATGCAAATGAATATGAATGGAAGTTGATTTTGTTATATGGATGTAAATAAATCAAATGGTAAATTGAAATGATTATGTGATTTGGACTATAATTAAACAAAAAAAACTTAACTAACTTGAGTGCAATGTTGTATTAGGATGAAGTTGGTAACATTTGAAATTGAATTAAATATTGATTAACGGAAATAAACTGACTACATTAAATTTTTGATTGATTCCTATAATTAATATTGTCATGTTAAAACTAATCAATGAAACCAAGCAAATTTATAACGTATGTAATTGATTCCTATAATTAATATAAGCCATGTTTTAGGAGATTATTATTTGGAATTGAATTAAAGATGGACAAATAAAATTTTGCATACTTTGTTTATTTAACCGTTCAAATTCTTTGATATATATAAAAAAACATTTGCCTATACAATATCTCAACTCTAACCTAGCTACTTTCTCTTGCCTGTAACAAAAAAACAAATAGCCGCTTTGTTCTCTTTTTAGAAATCTTCAATGACCATTGCTTTTCATCTTCAAAAATCCAAATCAAACAAATTACTCAATGAAAAATCCTGAATTTTGATCCGATAGGATCGTAACGAGAAGATCTAAATCCTCATGCCATTTTTATTGTATTCGATCTTCACCAAGAAATTCATGTTGGAGAGTAGCGAGATAGGGTGGCGATTTTGTCAAAATATAAGGTATATTTTATTATTTAATTTATTTATTTAGTATATGTGTATATTAATTGTTCTAAAATGTTTATAACTTTCTGCTACGAGGTCGGTTTTGGACAAATTAAATTGCGTTGGAATTGTACCGACGAACCCTTCGCAATGGCATTGATTTGGAAAGATTTTAAGACAGTTAAATTTTGGGGCTTATTTTGGATTTCAAATGCATTCAGGACCAAAGGTGAGTAAATTTTTCGCTCACAATTAACATAATTGTTCCCATATTCATTAAATTAAATTATGAAATAAAATTGATTGTCTAGTTGTAATTGATTATTGATTTTCGCTTAAATTGACATACAAGTTTATTTCAGTGTTAATTCAGAATCAACATTAAATTATTTATTCGAAATTAAATTGCTAGTCTGAAAGCCCGACCGTGGTTAACTAGTGAAACGATATAATATTGACTGTTGGATGAAATGGTTGTGATGGGTGCCTTGTACTTATTACTAAATGGATATTGTTAATGTAAATTGAAAGGTTGGATTTGAATGTTGGTTGAGATCGAGATATGGAAATGAAATAAACTTTATAGAAGCTGGAATATAAATTTTAAGTTATTGAAATTTGGAAAAAGGAAACTATTATGGTTTTAAAATAGTTAACTATATATATACACCTATAGTTTTTAAATAAATTATATTATATTATTTATTATTTAAAGATTATTTCAGTAAAGCATTTAATATGTATATATATAGTGACTTAAATTATTTTATTTTAATATATGTACCTATAGTTTTGAAATAAATTATATTATTTTTTATTTAAAGATTATTTTAGTAAAACATTTAATATGTATATATATAGTGATTTAAATTATTTTATTATACTTTGATTATTTATATATATATATATATTTTTCATAAAAGGGTTTTATTTATAATCATTTATTTTTCAAGTTATTTAAATATTTGTAATGTTTATTAAATTGGATTTCTCTCAATTTAAACCATTGATTCAGATAGAGATTTGAAATAAAAATATATTCTTCTTTGAATAAAAATCGAGGTTTAAATAATCATGATATTGATATAAAATTTCATTCTAATTTGAATATGAATTTGGAAGGAGACTTAAATGGGAAATCTGTAACGATCCATAACTATTGTTTTAAAAATGCGCTTATTATTTGGGAAGACCGGGATCGAATATATATTTGAAAACCATTCCAAGTAATAATACGATATTATAAAGAAATCAGAAACTTGGAAGGCGATAAGTAAAGATCGAGAATCTTCGAATTATTCGGATTGATTGCTGATGTCTCGTTTGGGCCGGTCACTCGATATGAGGTTATAAATGGCATGAGATCTAAATATATATAGAGATTTTCGGATTGACGTTTCGTTCAGACCCAGAACGAACTTGTATGGATTGTATGTCTGACATTGAAATTGACTGCGTAGCACTGATCTCTATTAATATATATCAAATTTGTGGCAATAAATTATTCTCGTCTCTAAGACATATGAACTTAGAGGTTATGTATCGATAGAAATCAGTGACACATCGTGAATTTTCAATGTGGCATACTCGAGTTATGAAATGAACTAGTGATGATCAAAGCATTGCTTATTGAAGCGTAGCTTTGTATATATCGTGACCACGACGAACCTCACACCCGGATTGATGGTAAACTGGTGGTTAGGTTATATACATATCTCTATTGAAACTCAAAAGCTTCGGTGGTAGATCTATTTACGAAACCTAGGGAAAATAAAGTATATACGGTGTCCAATGTCTGGATGAAACCCGGGGTATATACTTTGTGCTCTGTATTCGATGTCCGATGTTTGGATGTTAGCCGGGAGATACTTAGCTTCGTGTCTTCGATTGATCTTTCGTGTCAGGAACCATCATATTGGAAACCCAACAACCAATACGAGCCCTTCGTTTTGTTTGTAAACTATGTATGTGGTCATAGTCACTATGCTTGCTAAGATTAATGTATTTATTTGCGAAATGGTTTTCAACACTATGCATTAATAATAGTAAAAATGAGGATTTTCACATATGAAAGCATTTTTTGTTATCATAAGACAAAACTCTCCCATTCGGTGTGCGCTTGCATTGTGTGATGTGGGAAGAGCTTATGATAGCTCCATTTTTCCAAAATCATTTGCGAATTTCTATGTACGGGAATTCACAATGAGTAAACTCGTTTCACGTTAGCGGCGTGGTCTGGTGAATTTCCCATAACATTTCTTAAGTTATTGCACCCATGAAACTCATGTTATTTTGTATTTTAATATGACTAATATGAGAATGATTTAGTTCTGATCCGAGTGTTCGTTGTGTTTTCTTTTTATGCAATACGCTCAGGTCAGCTGAAGTTGCAGTTAGCAAAGATTACCTTGCCTTAGAGAAAGTAGACAAAGATTTGGTATATATTTATTATATATATGATTTTTCCGCTGCACATTGTTTCCGCTGGCTTGTTGTATATATCTATGTATGTGTAACTCTAATAATCATTTTATATTATAGTCAAATGTATATATATCAACTGCTTTTGAACAGTTATTTATCTATTATATTTTGTCCTTTCGTTGTGAGATTATGTATTTTTTTTTCTTTTTTCTTCTTTTTCTTATATAAATCCCAATAACTATCTTTATTTTTGATTTGTTTAAGTCAACATTGAGGATTATTATCGATCTGAACGATCAAAAATCAAGGTCGTTACAGACTCACACTCAGGTAACTAGGAAATTGGAAATTCACATCTGAACATAATAGAAATCCTGAGAATCATGCTCGGGTAAATAGAAAATCAGAATTCCATATATGATATTAGTAGAAAATCCTGAGACTCACACTCAGATAAATAGGAAATCATAAATTCACATCTAAACATAATAGAAATCTCGAGATTCATGCTCGGGTATATAGAAAATCAGAATTCCACATCTGAAATTAATTGTAAATCCCGAGACTGACATTCGGTTAAATAGAAAATTAAAAATTCACACCTGAACATAATGGAAATCCCAAGACTCATGCTCGAGCAAATAGAAAATTAGAATTCTACATCTAAAATTAATAGAAAATCCCGAGACTCACAGTCGGGTAAATAGGAAATCAGAAATTCACATCTGAACATAATAGAAATCCCAAGACTCATGCTCGGGTAAATATGAAATCAGACTTACACATCTGAAATTAATATAAAATCCCGAGACTCACACTCAGATAAATAGGAAATCAGAAATTCACATTTGAACATAATAGAAATCTCGAGACTCATGCTCAGGTAACTAGAAAATCAGAATTCCACAAAGAATCATGTCTTAATTTGAAGTTACTATTAAGTGTCATAGTTGAATAAAGTGCCTTGACAAAGGTATAAAATAATCATTAAATATTATTCAAGAATCATCTAATAGAGGCATCAAAAATTATTCTAAGACCATCTATGTGAATAAATGTTGAAACAACCCAAACATCATTGGAAATGATCAGATAACCATAAATTATTTGTGGGATTCTTGGATGCTTGTTAAGAACATTCAGAGAAAATACATGGGTGAAAGAGTCTTAAATATCGCAAGAAATAACTTTTCGGATGCTTATGTAGGGGACTTCTTTCGGAATAAGTTAACCCTATCCTGAGTTGATTAGTTGTTCGGTGGAAGTTCCATTCAGTTTTTTAGCCACTGGGTATCTAATGCCTAGTCTTATTCTTAACCCATGGGATATGCAAATGTATGGTTACTCTCTAAGAGTGTGACATTGATCCCTTTACATGGGATGATGTATGCATTATAACTAGCCCCACTTTGGGGGAGACTCTACTAGTTGGAGATGTAAGTATTTAGCCCTACTTAGGAGGCGACTCCATTGTAGGAGATGAAAGTAATGTAGCCCTACTTGAAGGCGACTCCATTATAGGAGATGCAAGTAACGTAGCCCTACTTGAAGGCGACTCCATTGTGGGAGATGCAATTTTGTAGCTTTTCTTCTTGGAAGCTTTGTTTGATGTTGCTTCTCTTCTTAGAAGCTTTGTTTGGTAATGCTTCTCTTCTTGAAAGATTTTTTGATGTTTCTTCTCTTCCCAGAAGCTTTTTTTGATGTTGCTTCTCTTCCTGGGAGCTTTATTTGATGTTTCTTCTCTTCTTGGAAGCTTTATTTGATGTTGCTTCTCTTCCTAGAAATTTGGTTTGATCACCTTTTCTTCTAAAGGCTTTATTCATTCACTTGTTCTTCTAAAGGCTTTCATCAAGGGTATGCTCCACACCTTCCATTGAAGTATTTGGATATTTCAATATAATATGGGTGGAAAGCTATTTATGAATTTTTAAAGCCAATGGAGACAAAATTTAAAGGAATCTCATTTAATCCAAGCAATGATTGACATTTAATCGCTTCTTCATTGTATATTTCTTTGGGAGGCTTCTATTGAAGATTGTCATTCGCTGGCACCACCGTCACCCTATTCATCCACTGCAATTTCTAAGCGCTCTCTTTTGATCTTTTGTTGTATGCACAAGCTTTTAACAAGTTTTGATTTTTACCTGTAATTACACTCGAACTTATATCAGTATTTGTTTGATCATAAGCAAAAAGACAAAGTTAAATGAGTAATAAAAGTAATCATTTGATATAGTCATTTGATATAGGGGACTTATATTTAAATTCTCATTCCCATGTTGCGGTGTTTCTGACCACCTTTCCCATTGATCTTACTCCAAAATTCTCAGTTAGGCTTTCTTTTCTTTTTGTCTTGGTGTATTTTACTAGACCACGACATTTACTGGTTTTGTATCCTCTTGTCTTGTGATAGGAACAATAATCCTTTTCTTTGCCTGACTTTGAAATGCCTTCTGCGAAAGTATTAGAACCAAACTCTTCTATCTTCTGACCTTGCTTCAAGCTTTTCTTTGTGTTAAATATTTCTTCCAGACGAATGAATTTGTCGGCTCTAGAATAAAAATCACCCAAGCTTTCACAATCCCTTAAGATAAGTTATTTCAAAAAGGGGGAAGGTGCGAATAATCCAGACTGTACAGCTACTAGTTTTTCTCTATTCGTTGCCTTTTTACGTTGAGGGACTTGGTACGAAATCTGTTCAGATAACAGTCTAGCGGCTCCTCTGGTTTCTCTCTGACTATGGATAGATCATAAATGTTGATTGTTGAGATTTCTTGCATATGGAATTGTATGCTGACTGCGATGGATAGTTGTTTCCTAGTTGTGATGATTGGGCCACAATAATGCCTACGCCATTTACTAGCTTCTTTATGAAGGATTGTTAGGAAAATCTTACATCGAAGTACTTCGGAAGCGTTATATGAATCCATGTAACTCTCAAAGATGGAGAGGTACTCTTTGGGGTCTGTATCCCCATCACAAATGAATCGTGGCATTTCATGTCAAATGGAATCTCAACCATCTTTATTTTCATGGAGAAGGAGATTCCTTGCAACTCATTGTCTCCTGGCGATATTAAGCTTACATTTTCTTCTGAGTTAGCCACTTCTCTCAATGCCTGGTAGTTTCTTTGCAAAGATTAACTATTCTATAGATTTGAATGGGACCTGATTGGCTAGCAAACCCTCTCGATGTCATTGTTCCTTATTCTGCTTCATAGGGTTCTACTTTAGGGACCTTTGACTAGTCTTCTTCAATGAACTTTCTAGTGGCATCAATCTGCGATGCCAAGTGCAATATTTCTAATTCATTACTTGTTTTGTTAGTGTCGAGGATTCTCCAGTCTCCAATTTTGCTAAGTTAAGATTTGAAGGAATGCCATATTTTAGAGCGGACGGTGTGTTGGAACCTTTTTCACAATCTTCTTTAAATCGATCCATCTTTAATCGATCTTTAGATTATCTTGTTACGATGGGATAAGAAATAAGGACACAGAGAGAAATAACGATGGAATGAGATATGGGGACGGAGGTTCAGGCCCCTCACTCGAGTGCTAAAATGTTAACGGTACTTTTCGTTAACACCGAAATATGGGGTAATCTTTTCCTTTTAAGCTTGACTGAATTCAACTTTCCTAAGGTATCAAGACCTTTAGTTACTCTTCCTTCAAGAAGTGAGTATCACGCTAATGAAACTTTAGGACCAACAGTTACTTTGGGATAGGGCTGCAACAATGGTCACTCATCGGAACTAAAATATGCATTAAAGGTAATTAGGTAATTGCTGGAAAGGTTGGATTGAGGAGAATTGATATGCATAAGCATAACAATATACAAGATAATATGCAAAATAGTTTTGGTTCTGATTTTATATGGATACATTTGGTAAATAGCTTTTGCTAGTTTTGGTTAGGTTTCGATCTTGTTGGTTTTGGTGTTGAGTTGAGACTGTCATTTCTAGCGTTGTGGCTGCCTGTGAGAGGTGTTACTTATTCATGTGTGTTGTCTTGGACTTTTAGGTTGTTGTGTAGTAGTTTGTGCTAGTTTAGATTGCTACTTATCTCTAGTTCTAGATCTGAATGGAAGGTTTAACTGATGAATGCCAATGTAGCTTTCTGATGCTTCTTTATGTCGGTTCGTGCCTTGCATACCAGTTGTTGATTAATAATTATTCTTCACTCTGCATCATGATTCCTTCAATGCACTTGTATTCTTCTTTTGCCACTTTCAATATTCTGCTTTGTTCTTGTGCTTGAAAAGATAGCTGCTCTATTGGTTCTTTTCTAGTGCACTTATAGATTTCTGCTTTATTCATTCTCTGCTTGGTATTCAGCCCATTTTTTTGCTGGTGAGTGTGAGTCTCTGCAATTGTATCTGCTACTGGCTTGGAGTATTTGCATTGATCTATTTCCACTTTCCCTGCATGCTATTATCGGCAAGTATATGAAGACTTAAAGTGAGAGTAATATTTGTGAGTGAAACACCCCACCTCCGTTAGGGTCACTCTCAAAGGGAATGCCCTAATTTTGGTGGAGGTTTATAAGTACAAGTCACAGATATACAAGACAGATATAAGAACACATATTTGTAAACAGCGGAAGAACAACAAACTTTTATTTCATAAAGTCAAATACGTGTTACAACAACATCCTTTCCAAAAACATAACATAACACTTTCATAATCTGTCTTGAGTACATTATTTAAAGAAGCATAAATAAAACGTAGATAAACCGCAAAAGCCCCATAGTGGATTGTCCAAAGCCATAGTTCAAAACAGGAAAGTCCAAGCAATACATTTCTCTTCTTCAAGCTGGATGTTGAGGTAGGTCAAGCTGCTGTGTTCCCTCCCTGAGGACCTGGGGGGGAAACGGAAGAAAGAAGACGAAAGAAAAATAGAGTCAGACATAAAGCCTGAGTAAGTCTAGTACTATTTTGTCTATGAATAAAGAACTGGGTATGATAAGTATAAACAAGAAATGGGCATGCACTATAAACTTGGTTAAGTTGTCTAGGGTCGAATATACTATCGTACCCCATGTTAATCTCTGAACCCATATAAACTAGTTTCCCACTGGCACCCCATAATCAGGGTGATGTGATCCATTCTATGATGATCGGCTCCTACTCGCATAGTTACATGTGTCTTACGGCCCCCGATGTCGTAGTTACCTATGCTGGTCCCACCATGGGGTGTATCAAGTCCCATGGCGGCGGCCCGACACAATCCTAGAATGCACAGGTATGCTACTGGTGTCCAGTGCCTTATTTTTCTGCGCCGGAGTGTGTGCACGCCCGCACTCCGTTAGAACCTACACTGCTACACCACCGCCGTCGATTTTTGACCTCTTACAATCAGCCCAGTAATCGTGCCCCACCCTGCCTAGTTTCAGGGTATCATGATACACCGTGTAGGGTTACTGCTGAAAAGGGTCCCCCGTTACTAGGTTTTCTATCTCTAGCCAACATGCTAAGTTGGTTAAGTATTTTCTAACCTAACCCCCACCAGTCTGTTTAGTTTAGCATGTTCCATTTTGATTAAGTCTTTAGTTCACTTAATCCTATCAATCCTGACTCAGCCTTAATTGTCTTATTAAGGCCCGGACCTCTCACATTAGACATGTATTGTTGTGGCTGCCTGTTGCCGGTTGGTTCCGGGCAGTCTTACGCCACAACTCAGTCTAACCTCGGGTCCTTGCTGGGCTCCATGTTTAACCTCCCACATTGGATAGGTATTGTAGTGACTACTGGACAGCCGGGCGGTTCCGGGCAGGTTTACATCACAACTCAATCCAACCTCGGGTTAAACACATCGTATGTTCTACATTTACATATTTTGTCATTTTTCTTTATTTCTTATATGTAAATATTTGCGGCCCATTATTAAGTTAATGGTGTAAAGGTTACACCAATCATGGGCCCAACCCATACTTGAATTTGGGCCCTTCTACTTTAGTTTTCATTCATTAGTAATTTTAACCCAACATTATTTTCCCCCGTTTTACACGTCCGTTTATATATATTGGGCTTAGCCTTTTAAAGCCCAATTTAGCCATGCGAAAAGGGGAGGCTTAAAGCGTGATTACATACACAAAGAGGGGAAGGTGAGCGCATGAACTTGCATATGACGTTGGAAATACATAATAGAAACTGGTGTACTTGCATAGTGGTAACATAGGTGACATGAATCAAAGCATGTGAACTTGTAATTGAGATATCATTATTGACCCATGAACCTATATTTTTACTTAGGCATAATGTCAAACATAAGCATGGCATAAATACTTTTAGCATAAACATGGCATAATGTCAAACATAAGCATGGCATAAATACTTCTAGCATAAACATGGCATAATGTCAAACATAAGCATGGCATAGGTATACTTAAATTTGTTCATGGCATAAATATAAACAAGTCATGTTCATAAGGTTTCTACATGTTTACAAAGAGGATACTTTGTTACTAACACAAAAGCATAGTTCAACTTAATTAAATTTAATCACATAACGATGGTATACTTATGCATAAATATTCCTAATCATGGTGTTTGCTTTTAACTTGCAAAAAAGGGATTTTTGTGTCTAACTTAGCCATGTCTCACATATGTCATCATATAATTCTTTTAAACAAGATAGACTTAATCATGAATTTCAATTATGCCCAATATCATTCATAGCCTAGCCATATTCATAAGTTTTGCAAAAGCATGACTTAATACATGGATTATGGTGTCAAAATTCCAACATAGTTTCATATGAACTATAACAACCAAACTTGTCTCAATTACTTGCAAAATGATTTATGCACAAAATAGACATCATGATGGCATAATAACAAAGCCCCAAACTTGCATGAATTTCAATCAACTACATACATGTAGCTTCAACATAGACTACATAATTTGCGCAATATTCCAAACGTATATTTGCATAGAACTACCGCATGTAGTTCTTTATAATTGAATGACATAATTCAGAATATCCAAAAGTATATAAATCGCACAAATACGAATTTCATTGCCACAATTCAAGCATACATATCTACACAATCATTTGTTCATACCAAAGTAATACTCTACTTACAATGGTTGCGACAAATTCTCTAATTAAGAGATATGATTCCTTTGTTGAATTGATTAGCTTTAGGTTGCTTGAATTGCTTTAGGCTTTAGAACTTTCTCCCTAATCCTCTCTCTCTAGATGGCGGCTACTCTTAGTCGTTCCTCAGCAACATGGCGGCTATGCTCTTAATTTGAATGAATAGATTAGGGTTTAGTCTAGGGTTGTTTATATAGAGGTTAGGAATTGATTAGAACCATTGATGTTGCTAGGTTAGATCGTAGCCATTCATTAGATAGAGAGACCAATTAAAACTTGCCACCTAGCCCTAATGACAAAGCAACCCACAGAAATTCGACCAAACACAGACCAGGCCAGCCAGGAGGGACTGGGTTCGATTTTCAAAAATTAAACTTTAAATTGAGCTGTTTTAGTCTATTTGAATTTTATCTATTGTATACATATATTTTTGCATATATATATATATATTCTCATATATATACATATATTTTCTTTATTTCCTTATATGTACGTTCTTATCCTTTCAAAATTTGAATTTGTATACGTACATGTATTTGCATGCTCAGTTGGCCCTCTCTAAAACAGAGATAAAAATTATGTCGCCGCCGGGGTTCGAACCCCCGACCTCCATGCTACAAATCCAATGCCTTAACCAACTGAGCTACAGAGGCTTTTGTTAATAAGTCTTAGAATAATAATAATTATTGTCCTCTCCTTACTTCTCTTTTTTCATGTTTTGCTGTAATATTTAAATTAAAGATATCTTCTTCATACGTTATCCGTTTTGCGCAAACTCGGACTCTATCTCAAGCAGAATTCCGAGACGAACGCAATGGTGATGTCCGTTTCCCTTAATTTTTCTGTTACAATTTAATTATACTTTAATTTGTTAATTTACTGTTAACGGAAAAATCCGGGGTGTTACATTCTCCCCCACTTAAAAGGATTTCGTCCCCGAAATCTTCAAGTTTAGGAAGAATGTAAATCCTAACATTCAATCATCCATCTACTCATCCATCAAACACGAGCATCCATTGTCCTTAAAAGACTTCTAATGCTTCATGATCATATGCGAAGTGTGTGTGTGTTCATGAACTTATCTAATGCAAAATCAGGCGGTCTACTGATTCAGTTGACCTCCTTAATGCGAATCATGTAAGTGCCATGTATCCATTATGTATGCAGATTTTTCCTATTCATGATTCTACATGGGTGCACAATCTTTCATACAAATGCAACATCCATATGACAACACATTACAATTCAACCATATACGAGTGCAAACATATATGCATATGCAATATGAAGTGACTGAGCCGATCTAAAACCTAGATTGTGTGTGTATATGCAGCCACGAGCAACTACTAGCAATCACTTGCAACCACTTGCAACCATCATACATAACATGTTTCAATTACATGTTTTCATCCAAAAGGTTTCTATCTAAAAGATAAGGTCGAGGAGATATTCCTAAAAAGATAGATAAAAGCGCAACTTAAGGAAAAAGAAAGATCAAGGACGTACCCTCGAAAAGAAAAGGGTAAGCAGTGCGTATTCTAGCTTCAGTTTCCCAAGTCGCGTC
The DNA here is from genome assembly GCA_030737875.1 of Allium sativum. Taxonomy (NCBI): domain Eukaryota; kingdom Viridiplantae; phylum Streptophyta; class Magnoliopsida; order Asparagales; family Amaryllidaceae; genus Allium; species Allium sativum. Next base: position 1,055,447,806 of record CM060926.1, on the reverse strand, counting down.
TCCCTCGGCGTCGCTCCACTGAACTTTGACGAGTTTGACTTCGCGGTTGCGTAGCTTCTTCACTTCCGTTCCTAGTATGCGGGTTGGAACTTTTCTTATGGTTGCTTCGCGTTCCACTTCGGCCTCTTCGAGGATATTTGGCTCTACCACTTCAGCAGACTCATGTAGACATTTTCGGAGATGTGAAACGTGAAAAACGTTGTGGACTCCGGCCAATTTCTCGGGTAGCTCTAATCTATAGGTCATTTTCCAAATTTTCTCAATGATAGGAAATGGTCCTACCTAAAGGTATAGTCGAATGATAGAAGCAAGTAAAAATTTTGTGCCCATTAGGCAATGTCAAAACTGGAAATCTATGCCACATATATATTGATTAGGAGAAGAACTCTCTAAGCATCAGCCCCGAAGACCGAAATCAACATCAGACTGACACCCAAAGAATTAATCAACCCAACCACCACATATGATTCTAGGAAACTAAGCATGATGGACTCCTTTTAGGTCACAAGGGAGTCCCTTCCTAAGTCCAACTATGTTGCCAAATGTACTTACTAAGGTGATTCTTTACAACTCATGCATAAGTGAAATGAACCTTCAGCCTTAGTGGCGAACACTCCTGGAGTGCCCTATTCTGAAATGCTCCACCTAATGAACCCCTTCTCTAGAAGCTCTTTAATCTGTTTACTGAGCTCTTTTCTTTCTCGTGGAGCCATGTGTCTAACGGGCAACGCAACGGGCTTTGCATTATCTACAAGATATATGCGGAAGTCTATTTCCCGCTTCGGAGGCAAGCCCTTCACCTCTTCGAAGACATCCGGATATCCCCGGACCACTCTAACTGATTGCAAATTTTCAACAGAGGCATCTAACGATTCAAGATAACTAAGCATAACCGCATACGAGGGATTACAAGAAATTTCCAAAGTATTACCGAGCTGGGTTAGGAGCCTAACAACCCTTTTCTCACAATCAAGGATGGCCCCATTACTGGATAGCCAATCCATACCCAAAATCAAACCATACCCCGAAAAGCCCAAAACAAAGGCACTACATTCAAATTCTACACTTAGAATAGAAATTTTCAAATCCAAACAGATCATAGACAAATGAGCTGGGCCCCCAATTGGGTTTGAAACAATTAAGGGATCCTCTACCATACTAGTTTTTAGGTGCAAAGATTCTACTAGAGCAGACGAGATAAAGGAGTGTGATGTGCCAGAATCAAATAAAGTGCGAACGGGGTGATCCTAAAGATAAACTACACTTTCTACGGAAGTATTTATACCTCGCTGTTGCAAAGGTGGCGCTTCCAGCACATGAACCTGTGCTCCTGGGGTGGATCCAGCGCCCTGCCCCTGTCCTCGTTTCTTTGGGCAGTCCCTAGCCCTGTGGCCCGTCTCACCGCAAGAAAAGCACCCACCATTCTCCTTGGCCTTCTTTTTCCGGCAGTCCTTTACTAAGTGCCCCACTTTGCCACAGAAATTACACTTCCTCTTCTCTTTGTTGCCTTCCCCGCCTTTCTTAAAGTCTGTCTTCTTAGGCTGCAAACCCTCTTTCTTCCCTTGAGAGTTTTCTGCCTTTGTCTCCTTCTTGCCCTTATCCTCTTCATTCAGCAATGCCATTTGCACCAATCTTTCATACGTGGCTCCCATGGGTATATGGGTCATGGCCAAACTGTGTAATGGCTCATTCAACCCTTTGACGAAACGGAGAGCCTTCTTGTGCGGGGTGTTGACTAGGTCAAGCCCAAACCTAGCCAGCTCATCGAACTGATTCACATACTCTCTGACAGTCTTGTCTCCTTGCTTAAGAAATAAGAATTTTTCCAACTGCAAACTTCTTTCCGCATCTGAGAGAAATTTGGTCTCAAACCTTGCCCTAAAGTCCTCCCACGTCTCCACTGGTCTTTCAGCATTAGTGACTTCCCACCAGTAGGAAGCCTCGCCCTTCAATAGCCACACCGCCAGTTGTACTTTTTGTCTATCTTCTACCTCAAAGATGATGAATAGGTCCTCCGTTTCTTTCAGCCAATTTCTTGCTGCCACGAAGGACTCAGTTCCATGGAAATCCCTTCCTCCCATAGCTTTAAAATCTTTACATATCTTAGCAAACGTGTTTCCCCGTGGAGGAGGTAGAGGAAAAGGTGCTGCTGCAGCTGGATGATTTCCTGCAGCTGGGGGAGGAGGAACGGTAGAACCTGGCTGAGTGGCCCTTGCTTCTAAGAACCGTCTAAACCAACCAGGTATTGGTACTCCTTCCGGTAAGTTAAGATCTTCGGACATGCTGAAACAAAAAGGATAGGTTCAAAACGAAGGATAAGAGATAGTACCTATGGCTTTGGGGAGTGGACTTTGCCTTTTTTTTTAAATAAAATAATATTTTATCTTTTAAAAATGCTTCTTTAAATTTCCTTTTTGAAAATAATTTTTTTTCAAAACTTTTTATCTTATCTGGTAAACCTATGCTCTGATACCAAGTGAAACACCCCACCTCCGTTAGGGTCACTCTCAAAGGGAATGCCCTAATTTTGGTGGAGGTTTATAAGTACAAGTCACAGATATACAAGACAGATATAAGAACACATATTTGTAAACAGCGGAAGAACAACAAACTTTTATTTCATAAAGTCAAATACGTGTTACAACAACATCCTTTCCAAAAACATAACATAACACTTTCATAATCTGTCTTGAGTACATTATTTAAAGAAGCATAAATAAAACGTAGATAAACTGCAAAAGCCCCATAGTGGATTGTCCAAAGCCATAGTTCAAAACAGGAAAGTCCAAGCAATACATTTCTCTTCTTCAAGCTGGATGTTGAGGTAGGTCAAGCTGCTGTGTTCCCTCCCTGAGGACCTGGGGGGGAAACGGAAGAAAGAAGACGAAAGAAAAATAGAGTCAGACATAAAGCCTGAGTAAGTCTAGTACTATTTTGTCTATGAATAAAGAACTGGGTATGATAAGTATAAACAAGAAATGGGCATGCACTATAAACTTGGTTAAGTTATCTAGGGTCGAATATACTATCGTACCCCATGTTAATCTCTGAACCCATATAAACTAGTTTCCCACTGGCACCCCATAATCAGGGTGATGTGATCCATTCTATGATGATCAGCTCCTACTCGCATAGTTACATGTGTCTTACGGCCCCCGATGTCGTAGTTACCTATGCTGGTCCCACCATGGGGTGTATCAAGTCCCATGGCGGCGGCCCGACACAATCCTAGAATGCACAGGTATGCTACTGGTGTCCAGTGCCTTATTTTTCTGCGCCGGAGTGTGTGCACGCCCGCACTCCGTTAGAACCTACACTGCTACACCACCGCCGTCGATTTTTGACCTCTTACAATCAGCCCAGTAATCGTGCCCCACCCTGCCTAGTTTCAGGGTATCATGATACACCGTGTAGGGTTACTGCTGAAAAGGGTCCCCCGTTACTAGGTTTTCTATCTCTAGCCAACATGCTAAGTTGGTTAAGTATTTTCTAACCTAACCCCCACCAGTCCGTTTAGTTTAGCATGTTCCATTTTGATTAAGTCTTTAGTTCACTTAATCCTATCAATCCTGACTCAGCCTTAATTGTCTTATTAAGGCCCGGACCTCTCACATTAGACAGGTATTGTTGTGGCTGCCTGTTGCCGGTTGGTTCCGGGCAGTCTTACGCCACAACTCAGTCTAACCTCGGGTCCTTGCTGGGCTCCATGTTTAACCTCCCACATTGGATAGGTATTGTTGTGACTACTGGACAGCCGGGCGGTTCCGGGCAGGTTTACATCACAACTCAATCCAACCTCGGGTTAAACACATCGTATGTTCTACATTTACATATTTTGTCATTCTTCTTTATTTCTTATATGTAAATATTTGCGGCCCATTATTAAGTTAATGGTGTAAAGGTTACACCAATCATGGGCCCAACCCATACTTGAATTTGGGCCCTTCTACTTTAGTTTTCATTCATTAGTAATTTTAACCCAACATTATTTTCCCCCGTTTTACACGTCCGTTTATATATATTGGGCTTAGCCTTTTAAAGCCCAATTTAGCCATGCGAAAAGGGGAGGCTTAAAGCGTGATTACATACACAAAGAGGGGAAGGTGAGCGCATGAACTTGCATATGACGTTGGAAATACATAATAGAAACTGGTGTACTTGCATAGTGGTAACATAGGTGACATGAATCAAAGCATGTGAACTTGTAATTGAGATATCATTATTGACCCATGAACCTATATTTTTACTTAGGCATAATGTCAAACATAAGCATGGCATAAATACTTTTAGCATAAACATGGCATAATGTCAAACATAAGCATGGCATAAATACTTCTAGCATAAACATGGCATAATGTCAAACATAAGCATGGCATAGGTATAGTTAAATTTGTTCATGGCATAAATATAAACAAGTCATGTTCATAAGGTTTCTACATGTTTACAAAGAGGATACTTTGTTACTAACACAAAAGCATAGTTCAACTTAATTAAATTTAATCACATAACGATGGTATACTTATGCATAAATATTCCTAATCATGGTGTTTGCTTTTAACTTGCAAAAAAGGGATTTTTGTGTCTAACTTAGCCATGTCTCACATATGTCATCATATAATTCTTTTAAACAAGATAGACTTAATCATGAATTTCAATTATGCCCAATATCATTCATAGCCTAGCCATATTCATAAGTTTTGCAAAAGCATGACTTAATACATGGATTATGGTGTCAAAATTCCAACATAGTTTCATATGAACTATAACAACCAAACTTGTCTCAATTACTTGCAAAATGATTTATGCACAAAATAGACATCATGATGGCATAATAACAAAGCCCCAAACTTGCATGAATTTCAATCAACTACATACATGTAGCTTCAACATAGACTACATAATTTGCGCAATATTCCAAACGTATATTTGCATAGAACTACCGCATGTAGTTCTTTATAATTGAATGACATAATTCAGAATATCCAAAAGTATATAAATCGCACAAATACGAATTTCATTGCCACAATTCAAGCATACATATCTACACAATCATTTGTTCATACCAAAGTAATACTCTACTTACAATGGTTGCGGCAAATTCTCTAATTAAGAGATATGATTCCTTTGTTGAATTGATTAGCTTTAGGTTGCTTGAATTGCTTTAGGCTTTAGAACTTTCTCCCTAATCCTCTCTCTCTAGATGGCGGCTACTCTTAGTCGTTCCTCAGCAACATGGCGGCTATGCTCTTAATTTGAATGAATAGATTAGGGTTTAGTCTAGGGTTGTTTATATAGAGGTTAGGAATTGATTAGAACCATTGATGTTGCTAGGTTAGATCGTAGCCATTCATTAGATAGAGAGACCAATTAAAACTTGCCACCTAGCCCTAATGACAAAGCAACCCACAGAAATTCGACCAAACACAGACCAGGCCAGCCAGGAGGGACTGGGTTCGATTTTCAAAAATTAAACTTTAAATTGAGCTGTTTTAGTCTATTTGAATTTTATCTATTGTATACATATATTTTTGCATATATATATATATTCTCATATATATACATATATTTTCTTTATTTCCTTATATGTACGTTCTTATCCTTTCAAAATTTGAATTTGTATACGTACATGTATTTGCATGCTCAGTTGGCCCTCTCTAAAACAGAGATAAAAATTATGTCGCCGCCGGGGTTCGAACCCCCGACCTCCATGCTACAAATCCAATGCCTTAACCAACTGAGCTACAGAGGCTTTTGTTAATAAGTCTTAGAATAATAATAATTATTGTCCTCTCCTTACTTCTCTTTTTTCATGTTTTGCTGTAATATTTAAATTAAAGATATCTTCTTCATACGTTATCCGTTTTGCGCAAACTCGGAATCTATCTCAATCAGAATTCCGAGACGAACGCAATGGTGATGTCCGTTTCCCTTAATTTTTCTGTTACAATTTAATTATACTTTAATTTGTTAATTTACTGTTAACGGAAAAATCCGGGGTGTTACAGTGAATTACTGTATTTAGTGTATCTGTTTGTAAACTAAATTGTAACTAATCACACCCTATGTGGTGTTTTGATTACAAGTCTCTATTGTTAGTAGTGTCAGTATGTTTGTAGTAGATAACCCGCTAGCTTATCTCCTATTATATTTTGTACTCATTATTTGCTATAATGAAAAAGTGGTAAAATCCACTCTAAAAAACGGCTGGCTTTGGCAAAAAATAACAATATGCAAAATAGTAGAGAACACAACTTTTATAATGGTTTGGTTCGGATTTAATCTACGCCCACTTTGAAAGGTTAGAGGATTTTATTCATGGTGGTAGTTACAAGGGAAATCCCCAATTTGATTTACAAATTAGGGTTTAAACTCTCAGAGTAGAATGCAAGATTTGAGAATGAGGGAAAGTCCTCCATAAATGAGGCCCTTGGGGTCTTATTTATAGAGATTTTACGCTACCTTCCACTGCTGTTGCCTGACATCGATTTCGATGCACATTTTTTGTTTCGGTCCACTTTCGTATCTTTTGATTTTGGTGCCGAACCTTCTAAGTGTTTTGATGCTGGCTTTGTTGTCTTCTTTTCTTGGTATTTGATTTCACCATTGTCACTTATCTTAATGGGTGTTGCCCTTGCAAACTAGTATCAGTATCGTATCTATCGATATAAGTAGCTTTCTTCTGCTCCACCTTGCTTATTTCTAGTTTCACGAGTTTGGCTTCTGGTATCTAATTGTAGGAACCTCGGTACCGACATTATATTAATGCTTTAGTGCCAGCTATGCTATTTTCTTCACTTTATACTTGGTTGTGCCTTCAACAATGTTGGTCTTTAGTGTCTGGTTCCATCTCTATTACTTTTGTTGATCGGAGTTGCTTTTGCTCATCGATGTCTAAACTATAGCTACTAATAGCACTTCTTTTGCTCTTTTTCTAGCTCTTTACTTCCCTTGATTAGTTTGGTTTCAATATCATGCCTCCATCTTAAATACTTAGTAACTTTATAAATGCCTTCCTCTAATCTGAGTTTGGTATCGTCTTCCACGATACTGGATCTCAGCCTTTTGTTTCGGCCTCTATACTGAATTTCAAATTTGTGATGCCACCTTTGAAGCTTTTAGTTTCATATTACTTTGGAATCATCTTGCTTATCGGATGCTTTTATTTCCTTAGTGTTGGCCCTACGGTTTGAGTTATTTCTCCTTCGATGTCACATCTCTAGGTATCGTCTTTATAAATTTGCCTTCTTGATTGGATGTCGACACCAAGCTAATCGTTCATTGTGCATTAGTGTCGACACTAGGTCTTCATCTTATTCTTTTCTAGCTCTTTTGGTATTCTTGTTGTGGTTGTTCCCTTGTATAATCTTTGCTAATAGTGCCGGTATAGTTGGCTTTCTCTTTATATCTCTTGGTACTGATTTCCTAGCTCTCATCCTTTTAATATGTGCTTCTTCGTGTTGTTTCCATGCTTTCCCTTCATAGTTTTGGTGCTGCTTTCAACAATACCTAGGTGTTGGCACATGGTTCCATCGTGGACCCTTTTTTGTTAATGCAAATCTTGCTGTCTCAAGATTCCCCCTATTGTGTCTTTTGGAATTGATTCTGCAACTTTCAATCCCTGCTTCTGGTGTCGCCTTGGCTTTCCCTAAGGCTATTTCTTCTTGATTCTAGCTTCATTGCCTTGAGTCTCCCCTTGTTCTTCCAACTTCGGGACTCTCGCTCTTTTATTAAGTCGAACAAAATTTTGGTGTCAACATATCCTAACATTTTTATTTTTGTATGCATGTGAAATGTGCACACGCAAAAAGGGAGTAGGCATGTTTTTCATCTTTTCATTTTTGCTTTTACTTTACTACAAAACATGCTTTACCTATTTCATGAATCAAATATATTCCACTATAAAATGATTTAGCCAAAGCTTTAAAAAAAAGTTGTAGAGTATGAGTTAGGCAACTTTTTTGCTTTTGTGGTTTTTAAAATAGGGTGTATGAAAAAGCTGCAATTACAGTATATAGGAGAAAAGTGTGTTGTGTTCGATAAGATGGCAGCAGTGCAAGCAAACAAGGGAGAGAAGAGATATTGCCAGTGGTTTGGGCAATTGAAGCCGGGTAGATGGGTGAGATTGAATGCATGTGTAAATATTTGTTTAAGTGTGTTTGGGTGCCAGAGGGAGTAGAGGTGATAAGAAAGCATAGGCAAAGTTGAGGTGTGCATGAGAAGAAAATAAAAACATGCATAGATGAAGGAGTTGCGGGCAATGTGAGGGAGGGGAAAGGGTACTAACAGGCACATGTGTGAGTTTCATGGAGAAAAATAATAATAAACAAATAGGCACATGGATATATAATATAAGTAAGAAGGAGTCGAAAAAGGAGAAGGGAGAAGTAGTTTGTTTGTTGCATCTTGTTGGGCCAGCTATAAAAAAATTAAGGTGTGAGTAATCGGGTGCAGGTTTTCTTGACTGATGAATGGAAATATATGTAAGAAGAAGATGTTAAAGAAGAAGTTGCAGCAGCATTTAGCCGATGCAGTTGAAGAATTCTGAAGCGTGTGTGGTCTGGTTCAATAATAATGGGCTGGGTTGAATTCTTGCATAGGGTCAGATTTAATTTAAATATAAATGGTTAATATATATAAATATATGTGTTGATTGTAACAAAGTATTTTAGTGGTGTATATACTTTAGTGTATTTTAGTGATTAAAATGAGATACTAACCTGGTGGAAATCTGGCTCGTGAGTCAATCCAACATCAAGCTCTAATAAGCATGCATATATCCTAGCACCACTACCACATGAATGGCAGTATCTTATCAAGCGTGCACGATTCCAAAACACAAGACATAATCTTAGCCAATGGACTGCTAATAGCCAGTCCCCCAAATACTATACCAAATGAGAACATACAATGGGATATACAGTTTGGAAAATAACAATGAAAGGCATACCTTCTACCAAAGATGAGAGCTTGTAAGGCAAGATACAGCCTGGTATGCAGTTGCACGATCATCTCGCTCACCCTCAAAGTATAATGTAAAGAACTATACTAGAATAAATTGTCATTAGAACTTGGCATCAAAATTTACAAGCTCAAATGTCGTAAGTACCTTGCATCAAAATTGTTTAACAATAACTTCATTAAACACAACATTTTAGTATTTTTATCTATTGTAATAGCCAAAACAAAGTCACCTAAGAATGGTAAAGTACAAAATCAACAAGCTAATACCAATTCCATAAACCATTAGTTGGACTCTATGTAGTTATAGCACTCTGCGGATTCGATACGGTAGAGGTGCAAAAAGTTATAACAGGGATAAAGCAAGGAAATAGCAGGATATAGCAGAAAAGTCCAAAATATCATGTAAAACTTGTATTTATTCCTTTTACAAATATATAAATGATAAATAAATAGAAAATTAACATTCAACTTAACTATAATTAGTACATTCTTAATTTTAAATGAAAACATAAACAATTATATGTAAATAAATGTAAATTGCTAATTTACTATTTTGATTAATTTCCTTGTTGTTTTTGATACCCATTTGCCTGTAATGATGTGCTTAAATAGGGTTTAGAAACCCTTTGATATCTCTAATTTCACTTAAGACTTGCCCTGATTTACCCATTCTATTTTGGAAAGGTTTGATAGGTTTTCTTTGCTAAAAAGTGCTCTGTAATTTTCTGGAAAGGCTTGAAGCCGTGAATTCATTTTTTCTTATAAACTGAATCTTTGAAACGTTGATAAATCCATCCGTGATTACCCACTGTTGAATTCTTTACTACTTTCTTGAAATACCATTTGGGTCGAAAATTGCTTATTGTGTATTTGGGAAGTAGATGTATATTCTTGCATGACATTCCAGATTTGAATTTCGATTATTTCTGGAAAACTTGAAATTTATTCCCTGCTGATTTTACCACTATCGATACTTTTCAATATTATTTTAAAACGCTTTCTGGAAAGTATTGACTCGACATAAAAGAAAATTAGATTGGTACTTATAAGATCCTTTACCCGATCTTAAAATAACAGTTGCTTGCCTCCCTGTCCTTATTTTATCTTTGACCGTTTTTGAACATCTTGCTTTGCTTCTTCTTCTTGACAATAAGAACACCGGAACTTGAATTTTTTGCTGCACGCGCTTGGCACCAGCACATGTATTTATTCTCTATACCTAATGCTTTGTCATGCACACATATGCATGTTTGATTTTTTGAGTTTCCTTGTTGTCCATGCGAACCTGACTTGTTTTATTACCATGTTTTTTTGAGAAAAATGTTATGTTTGCCTTCATGCATACTTATGCATACAATTCCATGCATTGGTCTTGTGCATATGCTGCTCCTTCCTTTGGAAGATCGATTTGGTGCATTTTGAGATGCTATTGTTGAACCATGAGCACGATCACCATGTATTATTGTTGTGCACCCATTTTTGCTTTTATTGTCATGACAAAACTACTGAGTCATGCTCATTTTTACTGACTTGGATTGAACTTGAAACCGCACCATGTTGCTTTATGATGATATCACTTGAACTTGTCTTGTAATTGTTGAGCCATTGATCTATTGTGTATGACATTACTGCTTTGTTCATTCTTGTACAATTTTTCATGTGGGTTGCGTTTAGTTTCCGTTATCATGTATAGTGATGTCATTGCTGTATATGAACCTGCCATTTTGAATATGTACGCTTACACTCCCTTGTGATTCTTTTGTTCACTTTGAATGCTCTATGCATGCCGCTTTATCTGCTGGTTTGCCATGTACCTGTGTTCTTGAACATTGCTTGCTTATGTACACTTATGTATGTATTCCTAAGATCCCTTTTTGTTGAGTAGAGTTGAGTCACTTGAATTCACTTATCTCTTTCCTCTTTGCACTTGTTTGCTGCCATTTCTACTTGTTCATGAATATTGAACTGTTGTGCACATATTGCTTGGTATCTTGGTATATCTATGGCTTGCATATACACCCATGTTGTGCATTATTGGCCCTTGACAGACCTGGCACGTGTGTGTGTGTTCATTTCTATTCAAAAAATGACTTTCTGTTTTGAACCATCCGCATGTGTACTTGCCCCTTTCATTTGTTGCTTCTGAGTTGATTTTGACCAGGTTTTGTGTACTTTGATTCTTTGCACCATGTTGAGCTCGAGCTGAGCCAGTTTGCATTTCTGTGTGTGCGCCTTGCATGCAGCTGCAAATTTCTTTGACAACTTAACTTGTTGTTTACATGCATGACGTATGCACCTACACATTATAATATATATGTGTATATACATTCACATGTATGTGTATATACATACACATGTATGTGTATATATGTATCGTGCATGTGCAATTATATTTTTCTATTTACATCAGCATACCACTATACGATGTGTCGGTGCTGGTCAAGATCAGTAGACCACAAATGTGAGTTGATGCTAGTCTTGATCAGCAGACCATTATAGCAGTGTTGAGGCTGATCTCGCACTAGTCTTCAGTCTACCTTATGCTATTTACAGTGAATCACTGTGAATATCACAAACAGTCTAGACTCAAATAAATGTATATACATATCAGACCAAGTCTAGAAAAATGATAATAAACGCACCAAAATTCCAAAGCAAATAAAATTCAAAATAAATTTATATTTACTAGAATGTAAATGAATTTTTATTCTAGTTTAATCTACGCATTTCTATGACAGGTATACAGGTGACTGGACTAAATCAAAAGCTGACTGAAGACTCAGTGTGTGTCAGTGTGTGTCTGTACAAGAAATTTTATCTACTAACTGAGGGCAACGTAGTGAGGAACAATGTATAAGAAATTGAATGTATCATATTACAGAGAAATGTACAGTAATGGAGTTTGAAGTTTGTATTGTTCAAATGTTGAAATAAAATATTTATTTGAGTAAATCACTGTTTGAATATTAAATTCTTATGCAATACCATTTTATTCAAATTAAATATTTATTTCTATATGTGATGTAGTATAGAATAGTATAGTTGCAAGCGCATTTATATTATAATATATATGTTTGTTATCATCAAACAAAAATCATATTGTTATATTCAACAATCTTCCCCTTTTGATGATGACAAACACACATTATGGTTTTGAATACAATAAATGTGTTTGACTGTGAAGTTTGAGAACTCCCTCTAAACCTGTGCTCCCCCTACAATAGAACTCCCTCTACATATGTGCATATGAGTGAGTTAAAAAAATTGAATTTCCAAATAAAAATGTTCTTGAATTATTCACACATCAATGAAAATCTTAAGCATTCTCCCCTTTTTTGTTATCATCAAATAGATATAGAAATCGAAATTGTGATGAATATAGACTAGAAATATAAATTCAAACCAAGAGAGAGAATAAATGTCGTAAGCCATGTCTATTCAAATAAAAATCATAATATTCTTCAAACTAGAGACAAAATTCACATTTTAGAATGATGGATTTACGATGGATTTTATAAAATGGAGAGAGTTATAACACATATGAATTCTAATTATTTTAGAATAAATTTAAAAGTTAAGCACAAAATAGAGGTGGATTTGGACTATGATTATTAATTCAAGTCAAGAGAAAAAAATCTAATATTGCAAATCCCAAAACTATCAACCAAAAAAAATCATAATATGTCATAGAATAGTACACATTTCACAATTCAGAAAATGGGTTGATAGGTCGGTTTTTACATAATAAGGAGGATTTTTTATATATAAGCTATTTTTTCTTTTCGTTTTTTTTTTCTTTTTTATTTTAAGAGCACAACATCCACCCATAACCATAAGGACTTTAAATGAGGTCAGTAGCAACTTAAACTATAAGCATTCTCTAATTATGCATGACTATATTTAGGTTTTTTAAATGAGGTTAGAGTAACACTTATTATATAAAATTCCGCTCATTATATAAAATCAAAATGAATGATAGAAATATGGTAGAGATAGAGATAGTCATGAAATAAATTTCTAAATAAATCATATTATGAAATATGTTCAATCGTACCAAAATTTTAGAAAATTTGCAGCTATCTCTTATTCTGAAAAAAAAATATATTAACATTTCCATCTCAAATTTTGAAACTGTACTTCCTTTTAATGTTGTAAAAAAATTAAACTTTCCTCATTATATAAAACCATGATGAATGACAGAAAAATGATAGAAAAAGAAGATGTTCGTGAAATAAGCACTAATTCATAGGTATTATAAAATCTGTCCAATCATCATGAGAATTTAAGTAAAATCTCCTCCTATAGTGAAATATACTATAGTCACAACTCATCACAATTTCATAAATCTGATTATAATTTTGATGAGTTCCAAAATAGTTCAATTTGGTCAATAATTTCAATTTTTGAATAAATAATCAAAAGCAATTTTAAAATTGAAAAAAAACAATTTCAAAAGGGATTCTAAAGGAACTATACAAGTTGAAAATGAGTTTCAAAAATCAATAAGTGGAATGAGAAATTTTTCAATACTTCTAAGATTAATTCCACTTCTAGGTCTAGAATGCCCATAGAAGTCAATAAAAACTAAAAACAGAATTTTCAACATATCGAGCAATCATCAAAAAACTTTTTAAAATTCTTATATCAGAGAAGCAGTATATCTTGACTAGCATAACAAGAGAATTTTTACAACATTTATCAGATCCAAGAGACAATCAATGATTCAAATAAAAAGCAAGTTATTTGAAATCACTTGATGAAATTTATTTTCAGAAATCAAAACGGTATCCAAGAAATTCAGTATACAATCACAAATGATTTCAAAAACAAGACAGTCAAGATTTGTTGTAATGACCCGCCTTTTGCCCGATTCTCGCCCGTAATTACACCAACTTAAATCATTCATAAAGATGGATGTTTATGGGTACTAACATATTTGAACACAAATCACAGAACTTTTTATTTCATTACAAAATATTTTACATTAGAGTTACAATGAATCATAGTATATACAAACTCGGCAGAAGCGAATAGCTCACAGCGGAAGAAGTATATCCAAAACAAACTCTATCTCCAAATCTGAATCCATCTCAGAAGACTAAACATGAAAACTAAACTACTAGCTACCCGTGCAAAATTATGGGCACCAAGAGTTTAGGTAAGGGAAAAATAAACTCCAGGTTAGTCGTAGGACTGGTATGAGAACTCAAAACGGTTATTCTTTTGGATTGATTTTAGCGTTGAGAAGTCCACCGGACCACACCACTAACGTGGAACGGGTTTACTCTATGTGAATTCCCATGCAAAGAAAAATAGCAATGACTTTGGAAAATGAAGCTATCATAAGCTCGTCCTATATCGCACAATGCAACCGCACACCGGATGGGCGAGTTTTGTCTTATGATAACCAATAATACTTTAATACGTAAAATCCTCTTTGAATATTATTAGTGCATAATGTTGAAAACCATTTCACAAATAAATATATAAATCTTAACAAGCGTAGTAACTATGCCCACATTATAGTTTACAAACAAAACGAAAGGCTCTTATTGGTTGTTAGGTTTTGCAATATGATGGTTCCTGGCACGAAAGATCAATCGAGGACACGAAGCTAAGTATCTCCCGATGAAAATCCAGAGAACGGACACCGAATACATAACGCGAAAGTATATAACCCGGACACCGTATATACTTTACTCCCTCAGGTTACGAGGTAGACCTACCACCGCAACTTTCGAATTTCACTAGAGATTATTTATACAACCTAACCGCTAGTTTACCATCAATCCGGGGTGTGAGGTTCGTCGATGTCATGATATACACAAAGCTACGTTTCAATGAGCCACGCTTTGATCATCACTAGCTCATTTCATAACTCGAGTATGCCATATTAACAATTCACAACATGCCACCGATTTCCATCAATACATAACCTCTAAGTTTGTATATCTTAGAGACGAAAATAATATATTGCCACAAATCTTGTATATATTAACAGAAATCAGTGCTACGCAGTCAATTTCAATGTCAGACACACAATCCATACAAGTCCGCTCTGGGTCTGAACGGAACAACAACCCGAAAATATCCGAATATATTCAGATCTCATGCTACTTATAACCTCATATTAGGTGATTGGCCCAAATAAGACATCGGCATTCAATTTAAACAATTCGAAGATCCTCGGTCTTCATTTATCAATTTCCAAGTCTTCAATCTCTATATAGCGTCGTATTATTACTTAAAATAGTTTCGAACGTATATTCAATCCTGGACTTTCCAAATAATAAGCATACTTAAAAAAAACAATAGCTATGGACTTTTCGGATTACCAAACTAAATCTCCTTCCAAATAGTTATCGATTCGGTTATAATCAAGGTTGGATTTATTCCAATTTCGTAAATCTCGTTATCGTCTTAACCTTTCATGAAATTAAATATTCATTTTCAAATCTTATAATTCAGAATGAAATTTCTTTTATTCGTTGCAATCATTTCATAAGTTTTCAAATTTTCCAAATCTAAATTTGGTTTGGATTCCATTCACGATAATTCTGACCATTCATATTTCAAAAAGGGAATATACGTCTCATATCAACTATCACAATCATACCAAATCTATTTATATTTAACATATGAAATATTTCATATCGAGATGTCATAATTATTTCAAAAATCGATTTTATATTCAAAATAGAATATTCTTGCTAATCACCATACCATAATCCTCTCCAAAAATCAGTTTATATTCAAAGGAAAATATATTTTATTTCAAATCTCAACTTGAATCAATGGCTTAAATCGAAATCAATTCCAAATTTGGAAGAAATTACCATTATTTAAATAACCTGAAAAATAGATAATCATAAGTAAAATCCTTTATGAAAATATATATAATATAATAATTAGAGTATAATAAAATGATTTAAACACTTTATATACATATATGAAATGCTTTACCAAAAAAATCTATCAAAATGTAAATAATCTTTAAATAATAATTATATAATATAATTTATTACAAACGATAGATATATATGTATATAGTTAACTCTTTTAAAACCATAATTGTTTCCTTCTTCCAAATTTCAATAACATAAACTTTTTATATTCCGACTTCGATAAAGTTTATTTCATTTCCATGTCTCAATTCCAATAACATTCAAATTCGGCTCTCAAATTTAAATTCGTATTCAATTCAAGTCTCAAACACTTCTAAGTAGAGCTGCATGCTCTTCTTTCAATTAAATTTAAAGAGAATTATTAAATTCTGCTTTAACAATTAAATTTGAGTACTCAAAATCATAATTAAATTTCATTCTAATTTTTTTTCATATAAATTCGTTTATTCGATTTCCATTACGGTCGTCGGACTGCACGTATAGGGACCTTTCCTAATTTTATTTTGGATATATCTCGAAAATCATAATTTAGAATTTGAAAATTTCCTTCCTATTCAAAAACTATTATAAATAGAATCCTGACGTTTCTCGTTTCACGTCAGTCCAATTTAAAATGTTCAGGTTAAAGTCGTTTGAAAATTAAATCGATATTAACGAACTGCTGCTACGTGGCGCATTCAGTTTAAGCTATATAATGATTAAATATAAATCGTCTAATTTTTCCAAAATAAACTTAAATTTCCATACTTAATTTTTTTTGAAATTTAAATTTGTAAACCATATTCTGAATTTATTTTCATCTAACTTTATTTTAAAATTCATCATTACACATTTCTCAATCTTCATTTCAAACTAAATTGATTGGAAATTTGTTTTCTTCAACTTATTTGGTTTGAAAATCCAAAATTAATTAAAAAAAACCTTTCCGAAATCGTTTCCGCTTTTCCACGATGTCTCTTATCATTCATAACTAAGATTTCCCAAATCGTTTGAACTCTAAATTAAAACTTAGTTGCCGATTATTATGTTAATATAAAGAAAAATAAATATAAAACCATTATAGAAAGGAGATTTGACTCAATTATCTGTATAATCCAATAACTACGATGTGCAAGTGCTACAACCATTATCAATTAGCAATTAACAATATACAAATTAATTCATCCATCGTAAATACAGCAATTAACAAAAGTTGACCAATTTCATTATGCACAAAGCATTACGACCAATAACGCTTAGTGTATTCTAACTAGATAATCATCCATCATACATCATATATAACCACAACCGTCCACAAACAACCAATCATCATCAACTTATTATAATTATAAATTGATCATAACTAATTAATTCCACTAAATAAAATAATAATTAAATTGGAGTTCTCACCTGCATTGCGCTCCGATTTTGTCTTTGTCAAAACTCTGTATCAACAAACCGAAGGACTACGCACGCACCGTCTTCCCCGCAACTATCGTGTACGTCAACTTCCATTATTTCTTCACAATGGTTAAATAATTATAATTCACAATTTCTAAACAAAATATTTTAAATAAGAAATTCTCACCTCCCTGCATCCTATTATCACTGGCTAGGCTCTGGGTTAATTACGAACGAATCTCGGATGGTCACGCTATCTCTCTTCTTTGTAAACCCAAAACACTTTATAGATATAAATATATATATATTTTCTTTCACAACCCTTTACGTATTGTGTTTTTCTTTCATATGGGGAACTGCATGCAGGTTAAGGGGAAGGGTGCAAACCCAAAGTAGCTCACCGCGGTTGGTGAGGAGTACCCGGTGGCTGTAACGACCTGGGGCTTTTGCGACCTTGAGTACTCAACATACAACATTATGTCGACTAATCAAGCATCGGAAATACCCGATAGTCCATGAAAGAAATTAGAGCGTGAGGATAGATAAGATAGAAACTTAAAATAGAAGAAGAAGAAGAACATACAACATCAGAGTAAACACGAACCTCACAGCGGAACAAATAAGTATATTTCATAACATAACTTTGAAATATAAATCTGTACTTGAATATACAAATCATTTCCAAAGTACAACACTTACAACACAGCGGAATAACCATAGCTATATAATTCTGAAGCCTCCTGCTCCAACACTTCAAGTATCTATAAATCCTAACTACTTGACTGCTCGTACAAAATTGGGCACCCAAGAGTTTAGGGAAAACCAAACAAAATAAACTCCGGGTCAGTCATGTGACTGGTGTGAGTAAACTAAAATCATTTGTTTAACTTTAAAGATCCTTTCAAAGAAAGAATAATCGTAAGACCGATCCACACATAAATAAAGATGGTTTTTACCTTACGATAACCCAAATCATTTGTAAACAATATTATTCTGATGTTATAATAATGTCTAACACAGGTAATATCAATCTAGTAGAAAAGCTTGCATCTAATGTTCTACATATATAATATACAATCAAAACCGCGGGCTCTTATTTGGGGATTGGATTCCAACTATGACAAGGTATGGATCCACCATCCGCTCAGTGTACTCTAGAAGCGATACACTGGAGTTCAACAAGAACATCTCGTAACTCGGCCACACATGACCGACCATTCATTTCTCTTGAATGTAACGAATATATTGCCACCTTACAGTTGGTAAACCAACATAACCATTCCCGGGAGATACAGAATTGAAAGAAGTAACAAATTTGAATATTCTCTAGATGGTGACAATATACCCTACTTGGTTGAACCAATTAGCCATGCTGCCTGCCCGATTTCTGTCATTTCCCAGTTGATGAGGCTAGAGATCATAACATATCTTTCAACAGATTACTCATTCATTCACTTTGAATGCCACATCGTCATACCCGTCAAATCATAAATTGATTTCCACAAAAATACCACGGGTATAAGCTAAGAGAAATGTAACAACCCGTAAAATGCGAGCCAGTTTGAAATTTTTATTTTGGCAATTTTAGCGAATTTTGATTATTTAAAATGAAATATTTTAAATAATATCGACGAGAAAATTTATTTTGAATATAATTATAACGTATGTATTATATACGTCGTCGTTAGAATATAAATATTTATATATAATTATAAATAGAATTGAAAATGGCGCGGTAGTTCGATAATTCGATTTCAAACTTCAATTGAATATACCGGGTGCAAAACAATCCGGATTTTAGTGAAACCAAAAATGATAGGATCTAATTGATAATATCTTCCCAATGAATCCGACCAATCGAAATTTGATAGCGGGAATCAAAAGATATGTCCAGTTGAAAATTCTGAATAGTCGCTATGGAATTCAGGCCCTTAAAAATGGACATTTTGCAAATGACCTCGGATTCCGACGAAACTAGTTTTGTTGGGTCCGCAGTGTCAAGTTATTGCTAGGTTTTAAATTTCATAATTTTTCGAATCAAAATGTGAGCGTGGCAAAGGAAAACGCGTTTGACCAGTTTCAGTTGATTTTAATCGACTGGAAAATGACCATTTTTCTAACAGCCTCAGAATTCGACGAAATTAGTTTTGTTAGGACCGTATCGTTAATACGAAGCTAGAAAATATTTTTCGGGAATTTTTCGAGTTAGTATGTAACCCCAGTAAATTGAAATGTGCGTTCAAATTCAATATATAGAGTTATACTTTGATTCTGATGAAAACTAGTCGAAATGATCGAATCAGCCAACGATACATATCCCATTGTGTTCGGAATGGGGGTAATTAGCTATGGACGACAGGCGGTGGGTCTCGTTTCGAGGTCGAAAATAAAAGTTGCTTTTTAGAAAATTAAATAATAAAATAATATAATAAATATTATAAAACCTTTCTCTCTCACTCTCTCTCCCCTCATAACTGTCAGCGATAAAAAAAGGGAGATCGAACCCACGAACCCGCCGCCCCCTGCGCCTCACCGACGCACTGCGATCCCCCCCCGATGATCGGCGATCCCCCACCCAACCTCCAAAAAGCTGCCGCCCTCCTCGATTGGGAACCGCCCCAACCCCGAAAGCTTCACAAATCCGAACACTGCCCAACCACCGCGGGCCCTACAGCGCCGCCGCCGTGCCTAGCTACCTCCTACTGGCCTGCGCCGCCATCCCTTACCCAGGCGCCACTCCCCCCACCCTCCTCGAAGCCAACCACCGTGTGAGCCACCTGATGTCGAATGCGAACTCCGATCAACTCCAGTGACGCCACCAATGACCAACACCGCTCCGACGAAGTCTGGCGCAAGGAACCCTAGAAAAAATGCTGTAAGTTTTTATCTTTTCTTATTCGGTTCTAAATCTAAGAAAAATACATAATTCTTCGATTATGAAAAATATGATTTTTGATTATAGGGAAAATCAAATTTTTGTTTGATAAAAAAAAATGAGATTTTCAATGAGATGAATTCCTAAGTGAGATTACGATTTTCAATATGAAAAAGGTTCGATTTTTAATAGGAAATAGTCTGGATTTTTATTCATAAAAAGCTTTGATCTTTATTTTTGAATAGCTTTGATTTTTAATTACATAAAAATTCGATTTTTAGTTAGAAAAATATGATTTTTATATGCATAGATTAAAAGTAAAAATACCATTTTTAATGAATTAAAAGATTAGATTTTTTGAAATCGAAAGAATTTGATTTTTATTATATGTAGAGATTAAAGATATGATTTTTATCATGAGGGTAGAGTATAAAATAATTTTGAAGTAAGATAGAGGATAAGAATATAATTTTTATTAATGTAGTGATAATATAATTTTAATAATATAGAGAAGTTAAAAATATAATTTTTATACTAATGGCATATTAAAAATATGATTTTTATAAGGTAGAAGTAATAAAAATACGATTTTTATATTATATAAATAGTAAAAATTTGATCATTATATATATAGCGAAATAAAAATCTGATTTTTATTAGATATATGTTGAAATAAAAATGTGACTTTTATATCGATGAAATAAAAATTCGATCTTTATATGTGAAGTAGAAATATAAAAATATAATTTTTATATAGAATGAAGCGTCGAGAAAATATGTATATAAAGAAGAAATAAAAATACGATTTTTATTTATTGAATGAAGTGATAAAAATATAATTTTTATTATGAGCAGTGTATTAAAGACTGCATTGGAATTTCAGTCAGATCCAGACGGTTCAGCAGTTCAACAGAAAAGCACGGCGGAGTGGAACCCTCTGTGAGAACTTCTCACCTTTCAATTTAATTTTTCTAGTTATATATATACTAGGATGCAGACGGTGCTTAGTAGCACCCGACACAATCGTCCACAGACCATGGACTTGTTTGTTTGGCTGTTTGGTGATTGATTGCGATATTGGTTTGAATGTGGTTTGTGGTGTGAAAAATCGAATCGATAAATTGGTTAGGATTAGACGTGCGCCGTTATAAGGCGAAGGAGTAAGGCTAGGATAGACTCTTACTCCAAATTTTGTGGTTTGCATAACGAATTGATTTGATTGATGTGTGAATGGCGTGGGCCTTCACTAGACCGGGGATAAGGCTAGGCCTCGTCCCGTTTCTAGTATCGTGCCGTTATGCCGCCGAAATTTTCTAAAAAAAATTAGAAAAATAAAAATACCATTTTATTGAATAAATGAATTGAATAGAAATTCATAGGTTGGAATAAAATGTTTTATCGTTAAAAATATAATTTTTAACGTGAAGTGAATAAAATAAAATATTCATTTATAAACCGAACGGTTTGTTTATGTACACCTATTTGAATGACATTGATTGGGACGATAAATTTTACACATCGCCCAACTGCACGAATAAAATATTTGTTTGATTGTTTGAAACCCCACACGGGTATTGGGATGAAATTTGAAGTTCACTCATCCTGATTGATTAAATATGCCGATCGATTGATTGACAGGCTGTTATAAGCGTTGAATATCTATATTTGATGCTTATATAGTGTAGTGCACTTTGGTTGATGGCTGATTATTTTTCAATGCTATGATATACATGTGTTGTGTGAAAATCCATATAATCAACTTTATATGGTAATTGATTGGGCCTCATTCCAATTTGAAAAATAAAGAATAATATAAAATAAAAGTTCATGTGTTGACAGTACTCATTCATTGAGATTGGTCATGTGTTGAACAAAATATTTTAGTAATAAAATTTACCTCTTTGTAATATAAAATAAAAGTTCATGTGTTGACAGTACTCATTCATTGAGATTGGTCATGTGTTGAACGAAATATTTTGATAATAACAACTATTTTGAAAAAGAAATATTTGAAATAGAATATTTGAAAATAAAGGAATATATGAAGCCGTGTTGATTAGATTGACGCCATTTTGACGTGAACGATATTTATATTGAATTGAAAACGATTTCGAAATGAATTGAATATATATCGATTTCGAAATGAATTGAATATATATCGATTTCGAAATGAATTGAATATATATCGATTTCGAAATGAAATGAATTGAAAACGATTTCGAAATGAATTGAATATATAACGATTTTGAAATGAATTGAATTGAAAACGATTTCGAAATGAATTGAATTGAAAACGATTTCGAAATGAATTGAATTGAAAACGATTTCGAAAGGAATTGAAAACGAATTCAAATTGAATTGAAAGCGAATTGAAATGAATTCAAATTGAATTGAAATTTGAATTGAATAGAAATGAATTTTAAAACGAATTTATAAAGAAGAATTCAATTTTGATTTGAATTGAAAAGAAAGTTGAAATTGCTTTTGAAACGATTTCAAAACTATTTATATAATTCGTTTTAAATAGAAATCGACGAAATATATATTATATATATTATATATATAATATAATGGCCTGAATAGAACGCGCCGCGCCGCGGCAGTTCGCGAATTTCGACCATTGATTTCAAACGGACACTACGGGAGATCCGACCGTCGGATTCTCCTAAAACCGGAACCGTTGGGTTCGTATCGAAAAGAGCTTTCTAACGAATATTAGAAATTTGAAATCTAACGGTTGGATTTGGAGATACGTCCAAATCAAATTCGAAAAAGGTCGCTGTAAGTGCAGTTCGATGGCCATTGATGGAAATCGACTGTACGGGCCTTGATAAAATTATTAAAAATAGTAATAATTTATGTAAAATCATAAGAAATGATTTAGAAAGAATTGGGATGAAAAACTCCCTATTTGAAAAGATAAAAATAGATTTTTATCGAAATGAACTAGTTTTGAACTAGAATTAAAATT
This sequence comes from Allium sativum, assembly GCA_030737875.1. Taxonomy (NCBI): domain Eukaryota; kingdom Viridiplantae; phylum Streptophyta; class Magnoliopsida; order Asparagales; family Amaryllidaceae; genus Allium; species Allium sativum. Next base: position 1,055,424,714 of record CM060926.1, on the reverse strand, counting down.
CTATTTATTTTTAAATAAATAAATTGAATTAGAAAAGGGTTTTAAAAATAACCAGAATATCCAATGATTGCATTGGAGTGGATTTGAATCGAAATTGTCTTCGGAATATTTCGATGTTGGAATTCGTGATTATACAGGTGTTGTTATGGAAATTTGAAAGATATATTTGTATCGTTATTTCCAATATGACATTTGTTAATCGTAGAATTTGATATTGAATATAAGCCGATATATTTTCTATTCAGAGCCTTATATTGAATATCAAATGTGATTTGGGTTTGTCGTGAATGGTGTCTTCACTAACACTGTTCTTGAACCCAGTTGAGAAATGATTAAATCTTTTTATTTAGATTTAATGAAGTGTACCAATTAAATAATATTTAATTGGAATTGAATTGATATTGATTTTTGGGTTTATCGTGAACAGTGTTTTAAATAACACTCGTTCTTTAACCCGATCATTAATGAAATGTGATTGTGGGTTGTCGTGAACGGTATCTTCAATAATACAGTTCTTAGACCTAAAGGAGTTAAGAAAACCAGAAACTAACTGGAGATTAGTTAAGTTGAATAGTTTCCGAGGTATTGATCTGATGTTGGTTTCGGCCTTCGGGATTAATACTTAGGGAATTGCTCACTTGCTAATTTACAATTAGGGACTGATTGAAATGTGATGTGATTTTGGGTTTATCGTGAACCGTGTTTTAAATGACACTGATTCTTTAACCCAGTCACAGATTAAAACTAAGTGGAGTTTTAATGAATCTTTAATTAGATTGAAATAATCGAAGTGGAGTATCACCAGTTTTGCTCCAGGCGATAGTTAAATCTTTAATTAGATTTGAACGTGAAATGGTAATTGAATTTACCGATAACACTGTGGTGTTAGATATAAAGTATTACCAGTTTTACTTCATGGGATAAATAGGTTGGGATTGGGAAATTAAAATAAATGATTACTTCGGTAAGGTTCGCTAATCCCTACTAGTTTGAATTGATATTCAAAAATAGATTAAAGAATAAATTTTAAAGAATTTATCTTTGATAAAATTAATGGGAACCTTTCCCTATGAATGTGAAATTTTGAAACTAACTGTCGGTTAGCCAAGCAGAATGGTTTTCTGGATATTGATCTGATGTTGGTTTCGGCCTTCGGGGTTAATGTTTGGGGAATTATTCTCTTGATTAATTTACGGTTAGTGACTGATAAATTGGAATGAGGCATATGTTGTGTTTGTGTAACACTTATTCAAAATATACGCGAGTTATTCGGAAAGACCGGGTTTATCCCATTCTGAATAACTGATACGACGATAAGTCGAAGATGAAGACGATGGTCGAAGACCGGAAGTCTTCACGTCGTTTGGGTGATAACTGATGATCTTGATTGGGCTGTACACCCAAGAAGATGGAAACAGTTAGTGATCGTCCAGACGTACTTGGAGATCGAAGGATATGCGGGGTATTAGGTGCCTCCGGTTTCGTTCAGACCCAGAACGGACTTGTAAATGGACTGTGTGTCTGACATTGGAATTTAGTCCGTGTGATTGATCTCTATTAAATATATATCTGTTTGGCGGCGGAGAATTTATTCTTTTGCTTAACGCCCTTCTCTGAGACGTACGAGCTCAGGGGTTATATATTGATGGATATCAAACGCATGGAGTGAATTGCCTGTGTGGCATGCCTAAGTGGCAATTGATCGAGGCTTCTGTTGAAAAGCAAAGTCTTGTGGTGATGATCGAAGCACGACCTTTGTGGCGTAGCTTTGTGTAACGTTTCCTTCGCGTGTTTCACACCCGGTATGAACCAAAAACGGGAGAGGACCTCAGGGAGGGCATGCGTTTCTTTCTAGTTAGAAGTGGCGTCAGTGGTTTTACACGCCCTGACGAGTTTGACTTATGTGGTTGTTGCTGTTGCGAGGCGCCTCGGATTGATCGGTCGTTCTCGAACCGATGGAGTCATTTAGTTGGCTCATTTACGCCCCAAAGGGCGGGGAAACGCATGTTCAGGCATTTTAATCCACATCGGTGGACCGGCCCTGACGATCCAAGGGCCCACCTGAGTCTGGGTCCTGAGGCTCGGGCTAGACAGTCTCGAATCGGTTGAGGACTATCTTTTGCCTCGGTTCATAGACGGAAATCCAATTTCCAAATACGTGACTTTGCGGTTTTATTTGTAAACCTATATATGGCGACATAGTGGCATGGGACGCTCATGTCGCCTATGATTGATACTTATGATTTGAAGTTGTTTTATACACTATGCACTTATTATAGTATCAAAAGCTTTGTTTTAAACGTATCAAGCATCCTTTGGCTGTTATAAGGGAAAGCCCTATCCCCCGGCTTGCGTTGCATTGTGTGATAGGACCTGGGTCTTATAACAGCTTCATCTTTCTTTATTTAGCATCGCGCTGTTTGTTTTATGCACTGGTATTCTTGGGAGGAAACCCGTTCCGTGTTATACGGCGTGGTCCCTTGATTTACCTAACTTTAAAGATAAAGATTAACTGTTTTAGTTCTCACACCAGTCACATGACTGACCTGGAGTTTATTGTTTTAACCTAAACTCTGGGTGCCCTTATTTTCGACACGGGCAGCTAGTAGTTTTGGTTTTGCAGATTTATATTCACAGGATCCTGGTTTACAGCTGGAATGATATCCGGAAAGCTTTGTATCCGTATATCTCTTCTAGTTGTGTATTGTATTATTTTCCGCTGCTATGTATTTAAATGTAATTTAAATCTCTGATATTTCTGTGTAATATTGATTCATACTCTGTATATTCTTGTAATCTGATGCATTGTTGTAATATACAATGAAATGTTCTTTTATATGCGTTCTGATTTGTCGTGTTCTCAAACGATAGGGCGTTTCGAACGGCCTGGATCGGTTTAACGACTGGTTCGGACCGAGCGAAATTCCTTGCCGTCACAGTTGGTATCAGAGCTTTGGTTTACAAAGCAGAGAACAAGGCACGTTAGAACCATACGAAAGAATTCATCAGATATCGGATTAGTAATATCCAATTAGAATGACTCGTTAGAGATAGGATCAGTAGTATCCTAGAACGAGTGTGAAGAGTATATTTTTTCAAATGAAAACAATTTTTGTTTTGAAAATCTAAATCAACTATTCGTATTTGATTATTTATTTATTTTAATGAGTTTGGACAATCCAGTATATATAGATTTTGCGTATACGTCTGATCCGCGTGTATTCGAAGTTTTGATATACTGGGTAGATATAGAATCACCTTCTAAGTCGCCCGGAGAGAACTCTGATGATTGATGCATCATCATCAGAATTTATGTTCGAGTGACGAAAGGGAGATTTCTATATACTTCCTATTGACTGGTGTGAGAACCAAAATTAGATAGGGCCTATTGTTGTGATTTGGCATCAAAAATCTGATTTTTGACTATGTATCAAAGTTATCAATTTGAAACTCTAATCCACTAATTGATTGATGTTTGTGTTGTTTGTTTATTTGTTTGATAATTTTGAACCATTATGCCTAATAGCATCAAATATTGAGTTATATTGAAAATTGGTCGCATTTGCTTGCATATGCATATACTTACATTGAACAGGTCATAGCAAGGAGGCTAGAGCAGAGAATAAAATTTGTTTGCCCGACAAATAGGTACATGTTTACTACATAATTTACTGTTTTGTTTGGGTGATGATGATTTTATGAGCCTATTGGCTAGCCGCTTGGCTTTTTCTTTTTCTTTTTGAGATCTGAAGGACCGGGGAAGCTATTTGAAATTCCCCGATGCTCCCGGTGCAGGGGAGGTTATGGCGAAATTTTTCGAAAATTTAGGGTGTTAGCCAAAATTTTGAAATTTTTGGAAATTCTCAGAAACTAAAGAGTTGGAGAATGGAAGCCAGATCGAGCGTAGAGTTGATTAATCAAACCACCTTCGACTTTTTCCTTTTCGGGGACGAAAAGTTTTAAGTGGGGGAGATTGTAACAACCCGTAAAATGCGAGCCAGTTTGAAATTTTTATTTTGGCAATTTTAGCGAATTTTGATTATTTAAAATGAAATATTTTAAATAATATCGACGAGAAAATTTATTTTGAATATAATTATAACGTATGTATTATATACGTCGTCGTTAGAATATAAATATTTATATATAATTATAAATAGAATTGAAAATGGCGCGGTAGTTCGATAATTCGATTTCAAACTTCAATTGAATATACCGGGTGCAAAACAATCCGGATTTTAGTGAAACCAAAAATGATAGGATCTAATTGATAATATCTTCCCAACGAATCCGACTAATCGAAATTTGATAGCGGGAATCAAAAGATATGTCCAGTTGAAAATTCTGAATAGTCGCTATGGAATTCAGGCCCTTAAAAATGGACATTTTGCAAATGACCTCGGATTCCGACGAAACCAGTTTTGTTGGGTCCGCAGTGTCAAGTTATTGCTAGGTTTTAAATTTCATAATTTTTCGAATCAAAATGTGAGCGTGGCAAAGGAAAACGCGTTTGACCAGTTTCAGTTGATTTTAATCGACTGGAAAATGACCATTTTTCTAACAGCCTCAGAATTCAACGAAATTAGTTTTGTTAGGACCGTATCGTTAATACGAAGCTAGAAAATATTTTTCGGGAATTTTTCGAGTTAGTATGTAACCCCAGTAAATTGAAATGTGCGTTCAAATTCAATATATAGAGTTATACTTTGATTCTGATGAAAACTAGTCGAAATGATCGAATCAGCCAACGATACATATCCCATTGTGTTCGGAATGGGGGTAATTAGCTATGGACGACAGGCGGTGGGTCTCGTTTCGAGGTCGAAAATAAAAGTTGCTTTTTAGAAAATTAAATAATAAAATAATATAATAAATATTATAAAACCTTTCTCTCTCACTCTCTCTCCCCTCATAACTGTCAGCGATAAAAAAAAGGGAGATCGAACCCACGAACCCGCCGCCCCCTGCGCCTCACCAACGCACTGCGATCCCCCCCCGATGATCGGCGATCCCCCACCCAACCTCCAAAAAGCTGCCGCCCTCCTCGATTGGGAACCGCCCCAACCCCGAAAGCTTCACAAATCCGAACACTGCCCAACCACCGCGGGCCCTACAGCGCCGCCGCCGTGCCTAGCTACCTCCTACTGGCCTGCGCCGCCATCCCTTACCCAGGCGCCACTCCCTCCACCCTCCTCGAAGCCAACCACCGTGTGAGCCACCTGATGTCGAATGCGAACTCCGATCAACTCCAGTGACGCCACCAATGACCAACACCGCTCCGACGAAGTCTGGCGCAAGGAACCCTAGAAAAAATGCTGTAAGTTTTTATCTTTTCTTATTCGGTTCTAAATCTAAGAAAAATACATAATTCTTCGATTATGAAAAATATGATTTTTGATTATAGGGAAAATCAAATTTTTGTTTGATAAAAAAAAAATGAGATTTTCAATGAGATGAATTCCTAAGTGAGATTACGATTTTTAATATGAAAAAGGTTCGATTTTTAATAGGAAATAGTCTGAATTTTTATTCATAAAAAGCTTTGATCTTTATTTTTGAATAGCTTTGATTTTTAATTACATAAAAATTCGATTTTTAGTTAGAAAAATATGTTTTTTATATGCATAGATTAAAAGTAAAAATACCATTTTTAATGAATTAAAAGATTAGATTTTTTGAAATCGAAAGAATTTGATTTTTATTATATGTAGAGATTAAAGATATGATTTTTATCATGAGGGTAGAGTATAAAATAATTTTGAAGTAAGATAGAGGATAAGAATATAATTTTTATTAATGTAGTGATAATATAATTTTAATAATATAGAGAAGTTAAAAATATAATTTTTATACTAATGGCATATTAAAAATATGATTTTTATAAGGTAGAAGTAATAAAAATACGATTTTTATATTATATAAATAGTAAAAATTTGATCATTATATATATAGCGAAATAAAAATCTGATTTTTATTAGATATATGTTGAAATAAAAATGTGACTTTTATATCGATGAAATAAAAATTTGATCTTTATATGTGAAGTAGAAATATAAAAATATATTTTTTATATAGAATGAAGCATCGAGAAAATATGTATATAAAGAAGAAATAAAAATACGATTTTTATTTATTGAATGAAGTGATAAAAATATAATTTTTATTATGAGCAGCGTAGTAAAGACTGCATTGGAATTTCAGTCAGATCCAGACGGTTCAGCAGTTCAACAGAAAAGCACGGCGGAGTGGAACCCTCTGTGAGAACTTCTCACCTTTCAATTTAATTTTTCTAGTTATATATATACTAGGATGCAGACGGTGCTTAGTAGCACCCGACACAATCGTCCACAGACCATGGACTTGTTTGTTTGGCTGTTTGGTGATTGATTGCGATATTGGTTTGAATGTGGTTTGTGGTGTGAAAAATCGAATCGATAAATTGGTTAGGATTAGACGTGCGCCGTTATAAGGCGAAGGAGTAAGGCTAGGATAGACTCTTACTCCAAATTTTGTGGTTTGCATAACGAATTGATTTGATTGATGTGTGAATGGCGTGGGCCTTCACTAGACCGGGGATAAGGCTAGGCCTCGTCCCGTTTCTAGTATCGTGCCGTTATGCCGCCGAAATTTTCTAAAAAAATTAGAAAAATAAAAATACCATTTTATTGAATAAATGAATTGAATAGAAATTCATAGGTTGGAATAAAATGTTTTATCGTTAAAAATATAATTTTTAACGTGAAGTGAATAAAATAAAATATTCATTTATAAACCGAACGGTTTGTTTATGTACACCTATTTGAATGACATTGATTGGGACGACAAATTTTACACATCGCCCAACTGCACGAATAAAATATTTGTTTGATTGTTTGAAACCCCACACGGGTATTGGGATGAAATTTGAAGTTCACTCATCCTGATTGATTAAATATGCCGATCGATTGATTGACAGGCTGTTATAAGTGTTGAATATCTATATTTGATGCTTATACAGTGTAGTGCACTTTGGTTGATGGCTGATTATTTTTCAATGCTATGATATACATGTGTTGTGTGAAAATCCATATAATCAACTTTATATGGTAATTGATTGGGCCTCATTCCAATTTGAAAAATAAAGAATAATATAAAATAAAAGTTCATGTGTTGACAGTACTCATTCATTGAGATTGGTCATGTGTTGAACAAAATATTTTAGTAATAAAATTTACCTCTTTGTAATATAAAATAAAAGTTCATGTGTTGACAGTACTCATTCATTGAGATTGGTCATGTGTTGAACGAAATATTTTGATAATAACAACTATTTTGAAAAAGAAATATTTGAAATAGAATATTTGAAAATAAAGGAATATATGAAGCCGTGTTGATTAGATTGACGCCATTTTGACGTGAACGATATTTATATTGAATTGAAAACGATTTCGAAATGAATTGAATATATATCGATTTCGAAATGAATTGAATATATATCGATTTCGAAATGAATTGAATATATATCGATTTCGAAATGAATTGAATATATATCGATTTCGAAATGAAATGAATTGAAAACGATTTCGAAATGAATTGAATATATAACGATTTCGAAATGAATTGAATTGAAAACGATTTCGAAATGAATTGAATTGAAAACGATTTCGAAATGAATTGAATTGAAAACGATTTCGAAAGGAATTGAAAACGAATTCAAATTGAATTGAAAGCGAATTGAAATGAATTCAAATTGAATTGAAATTTGAATTGAATAGAAATGAATTTTAAAACGAATTTATAAAGAAGAATTCAATTTTGATTTGAATTGAAAAGAAAGTTGAAATTGCTTTTGAAACGATTTCAAAACTATTTATATAATTCGTTTTAAATAGAAATCGACGAAATATATATTATATATATTATATATATAATATAATGGCCTGAATAGAACGCGCCGCGCCGCGGCAGTTCGCGAATTTCGACCATTGATTTCAAACGGACACTACAGGAGATCCGACCGTCGGATTCTCCTTAAACCGGAACCGTTGGGTTCGTATCGAAAAGAGCTTTCTAACGAATATTAGAAATTTGAAATCTAACGGTTGGATTTGGAGATACGTCCAAATCAAATTCGAAAAAGGTCGCTGTAAGTGCAGTTCGATGGCCATTGATGGAAATCGACTGTACGGGCCTTGATAAAATTATTAAAAATAGTAATAATTTATGTAAAATCATAAGAAATGATTTAGAAAGAATTGGGATGAAAAACTCCCTATTTGAAAAGATAAAAATAGATTTTTATCGAAATGAACTAGTTTTGAACTAGAATTAAAATTCTATTTATTTTTAAATAAATAAATTGAATTAGAAAAGGGTTTTAAAAATAACCAGAATATCCAATGATTGCATTGGAGTGGATTTGAATCGAAATTGTCTTCGGAATATTTCGATGTTGGAATTCGTGATTATACAGGTGTTGTTATGGAAATTTGAAAGATATATTTGTATCGTTATTTCCAATACGACATTTGTTAATCGTAGAATTTGATATTGAATATAAGCCGATATATTTTCTATTCAGAGCCTTATATTGAATATCAAATGTGATTTGGGTTTGTCGTGAATGGTGTCTTCACTAACACTGTTCTTGAACCCAGTTGAGAAATGATTAAATCTTTTTATTTAGATTTAATGAAGTGTACCAATTAAATAATATTTAATTGGAATTGAATTGATATTGATTTTTGGGTTTATCGTGAACAGTGTTTTAAATAACACTCGTTCTTTAACCCGATCATTAATGAAATGTGATTGTGGGTTGTCGTGAACGGTATCTTCAATAATACAGTTCTTAGACCTAAAGGAGTTAAGAAAACCAGAAACTAACTGGAGATTAGTTAAGTTGAATAGTTTCCGAGGTATTGATCTGATGTTGGTTTCGGCCTTCGGGATTAATACTTAGGGAATTGCTCACTTGCTAATTTACAATTAGGGACTGATTGAAATGTGATGTGATTTTGGGTTTATCGTGAACCGTGTTTTAAATGACACTGATTCTTTAACCCAGTCACAGATTAAAACTAAGTGGAGTTTTAATGAATCTTTAATTAGATTGAAATAATCGAAGTGGAGTATCACCAGTTTTGCTCCAGGCGATAGTTAAATCTTTAATTAGATTTGAACGTGAAATGGTAATTGAATTTACCGATAACACTGTGGTGTTAGATATAAAGTATTACCAGTTTTACTTCATGGGATAAATAGGTTGGGATTGGGAAATTAAAATAAATGATTACTTCGGTAAGGTTCGCTAATCCCTACTAGTTTGAATTGATATTCAAAAATAGATTAAAGAATAAATTTTAAAGAATTTATCTTTGATAAAATTAATGGGAACCTTTCCCTATGAATGTGAAATTTTGAAACTAACTGTCGGTTAGCCAAGCAGAATGGTTTTCTGGATATTGATCTGATGTTGGTTTCGGCCTTCGGGGTTAATGTTTGGGGAATTATTCTCTTGATTAATTTACGGTTAGTGACTGATAAATTGGAATGAGGCGTATGTTGTGTTTGTGTAACACTTATTCGAAATATACGCGAGTTATTCGGAAAGACCGGGTTTATCCCATTCTAAATAACTGATACGACGATAAGTCGAAGATGAAGACGATGGTCGAAGACCGGAAGTCTTCACGTCGTTTGGGTGATAACTGATGATCTTGATTGGGCTGTACACCCAAGAAGATGGAAACAGTTAGTGATCGTCCAGACGTACTTGGAGATTGAAGGATATGCGGGGTATTAGGTGCCTCCGGTTTCGTTCAGACCCAGAACGGACATGTAAATGGACTGTGTGTCTGACATTGGAATTTAGTCCGTGTGATTGATCTCTATTAAATATATATCTGTTTGGCGGCGGAGAATTTATTCTTTTGCCTAACGCCCTTCTCTGAGACGTACGAGCTCAGGGGTTATATATTGATGGATATCAAACGCATGGAGTGAATTGCCTGTGTGGCATGCCTAAGTGGCAATTGATCGAGGCTTCTGTTGAAAAGCAAAGTCTTGTGGTGATGATCGAAGCACGGCCTTTGTGGCGTAGCTTTGTGTAATGTTTCCTTCGCGTGTTTCACACCCGGTATGAACCAAAAACGGGAGAGGACCTCAGGGAGGGCATGCGTTTCTTTCTAGTTAGAAGTGGCGTCAGTGGTTTTACACGCCCTGACGAGTTTGACTTATGTGGTTGTTGCTGTTGCGAGGCGCCTCGGATTGATCGGTCGTTCTCGAACCGATGGAGTCATTTAGTTGGCTCATTTACGCCCCAAAGGGCGGGGAAACGCATGTTCAGGCATTTTAATCCACATCGGTGGACCGGCCCTGACGATCCAAGGGCCCACCTGAGTCTGGGTCCTGAGGCTCGGGCTAGACAGTCTCGAATCAGTTGAGGACTATCTTTTGCCTCGGTTCATAGACGGAAATCCAATTTCCAAATACGTGACTTTGCGGTTTTATTTGTAAACCTATATATGGCGACATAGTGGCATGGGACGCTCATGTCGCCTATGATTGATACTTATGATTTGAAGTTGTTTTATACACTATGCACTTATTATAGTATCAAAAGCTTTGTTTTAAACGTATCAAGCATCCTTTGGCTGTTATAAGGGAAAACCCTATCCCCCGGCTTGCGTTGCATTGTGTGATAGGACCTGGGTCTTATAACAGCTTCATCTTTCTTTATTTAGCATCGCGCTGTTTGTTTTATGCACTGGTATTCTTGGGAGGAAACCCGTTCCGTGTTATACGGCGTGGTCCCTTGATTTACCTAACTTTAAAGATAAAGATTAACTGTTTTAGTTCTCACACCAGTCACATGACTGACCTGGAGTTTATTGTTTTAACCTAAACTCTGGGTGCCCTTATTTTCGACACGGGCAGCTAGTAGTTTTGGTTTTGCAGATTTATATTCACAGGATCCTGGTTTACAGCTGGAAAAATATCCGGAAAGCTTTGTATCCGTATATCTCTTCTAGTTGTGTATTGTATTATTTTCCGCTGCTATGTATTTAAATGTAATTTAAATCTCTGATATTTCTGTGTAATATTGATTCACACTCTGTATACTCTTGTAATCCGATGCATTGTTGTAATATACAATGAAATGTTCTTTTATATGCGTTCTGATTTGTCGTGTTCTCAAACGATAGGGCGTTTCGAACGGCCTGGATCGGTTTAACGACTGGTTCGGACCGAGCGAAATTCCTTGCCGTCACAAGAAACGAATTCCTCCGCCACCAACGTAAATACGTTTGAAACGATCAACTTACGTGATCTACCAGATATACTCTGTGAAACATTCGTCCATTCAAGTTGTCCTGGGACTGGACAAATCGAAGGCACTATTCCGTACATCCATCCTACGCAATCTCAACCTAGGACTTAAACAACAGCCCTTGCACTTTACTTCGTCTTCAATTTGTCTTCTATCAATTTGATTCGAACGCTAACGCCCATACGGAGTTGTTCTTTGGATAAGAATCCAACCGGTCTCTCAGTATTGACGACGGAAAAATGGTCAAAACTTTGATAGTCTGTGATTTAACTATCAAAGAAAAACATGTGTGCAAACAACGATATTATTTCCAGACGGAAATTTTATCGATCAATCATCATTTAACATTTATCTCTTTAGTTCATTAATTTACTTATCTCCTGTTTCCACATATTCTAAATTCTTATTTTCTATCATCAGAAAACATTTCTGATTCTTATTTGGAAAACATTTCAAAAACCCCTTCACTGGATTTAAACTGATGTTTAAATCAAACATCGCCATACCAACTCAAACCATTTCACTCATTAACTAAATTCACTTAACCATTATTCACTATCAAACCTTACCATTCCTTAGTTAAGAAGGAAGTCAATCAAGTTGGGGTATAATTACCTCACAGACCTTAACTGAACAACGTTTTAACTTCGAAATAGTCAAAGTTTATCTTTTAAATCTTTAACAAGCTTCCTTATGTAACTCTCTTTCGAATAAATCTCTATTCGACAACTCTTTCCTTCGAATAAACTATATTCGATAATCTCTCTTCTTCGAATAACCTATATTTGAGTAACTCTATTCAATTAGCAATATTCGATTAACTCTAATCGATTTACTCTTATCAGTTAGCTCTATTTGATTAACTCTATTCTATTAAGTCTATTTGATTTACCCTACTGGATTAACTTTATTCAATTTACTCTAACTAATTTACTCTTATCAATTAACTCCTTTAGAATAAACTATATTCGATTAACTCCTTTCGAATTACTAATATTCGATTAACTCCTTTCAAATAACTAACATTCAATAACTCCTTTCGAACAACTAATATTCGATAACTCCTTTCGAATAACTAATATTCGATAACTCCTTTCGAATAACTAATATTCGATCAACTCCTTTTGAATAATTAATATTCGATAACTCCTTTTGAATAACTAATATTTGATAACGCCTTTCGAATAATTAATACTCGATTAACTCCTTTCGAATAACTAATATTCGATTAACTCCTTTCGAATAACTAATATTCAATAACTCCTTTCGAATAACTAATATTCGATTAACCCTTTCGAATAACTAATATTCCATAACTCCTTTCGAATAACTAATATTCGATTAACTCTTTTCGAATAACTAATATTCGATTAACTCCTTTCAAATAACTAATATTCGATTAATTCTCTTATTCGAATAACCATATTCGATAACTTTTCTTTGAATGAACTATATTCGATTATCTCTAATCCGACTAACTCTAATTCAATTAACTCTATTCGAATAACAAATATTCAACTAACTCTTGTTCGATTAACTGTATTAGAATAACTCTAGTTCGATTTAACTCTAATCGGTTATGTAACGTCCCGCATTTTTATCGGTTTGTATTTGAATACTTAAATCAGTTTAAATATCGAATTCGTAATATAAGTGGATTTATATATTAATTAAAAACGAAGTTGAACGTATAAAAATATATATTAAATATAATCGAGCCCGTAATATCGCAGCAGTTCGTAATTTAACGTTCTGGACTTCAACTGAGTGTACAGGACCTGTTATCAGTCGGATTTCCTCGAAACAAGAAACGTTCGAATCTGTTGAACTATATCTTTCTAATGAAAGTGAAAAATCGAGATTCCGGATTATATATTATAAGTTATGTCCAAATTGAATATTCAGAAAAGCAGCGACATATTCGTTATGGCTATAACGGTTATTTGAATATATTTAGATATTAGATTCGAATTTGGATAAGGTTCTTTTGAGACGTAGTGATAATTTAATTTTTATAATTTTACTATAATTTTTAATTAATTAAATAAGCTACTTTTTATTTGGAGTGTTTTGCACCCTGTAACAGCATTTCGGGGTTTCACAGAATAATTTAACCTATCGATATTATTATATGCTTGGGATCATAAAGCATCGTTGGACACAACTGTATTTTTATTTCTATCCGTAACAGCTCGTTAGTGAATCGAATTTTATGAAATAAGGTGCGCTAAAACTAAAGCTAAAATAAAAAGGACCATAGAATATATATAACTTGAACGTAATTCTTTGGTCATCCTACACTGTACGAAGCATGCTTAAACCATAAGTAAAATTTAATGAACCCATATGCCTATTGTACTAAACAACTACCCTATGTGTAAAAACGTGGCCAACTTACCTTACTCTATATAGGATTCTCAACTAAAACATGATAGCATGGTACCAAATAATAAATTAAGACCATTCCCCTATGAACACACCTAAGAAACATTTCACATACAATGCGCAGGCATTGTCCAATCAACATACACCTATGTTGTTACCTCCCCTATCACCTATATCTTAATACCGAAGTTTCTCTCTTGTATATAAAATCGCAAGAACTTATGTCTTAGAAAAAACAAACAAAAGTTACTTCTCATTTTAGATCTTACTTCTTTTATTAATTAAAGAATCATACTCTATTCTGAAAAGCTAAAGTACATAGCTTCTGCGTTTGTATGAGATCCGCTTCGCTTTGGACTCATACACGTTTCGATGGGTTCTTGCGGAATCATGATCGTTTTATTTCGAATTGCTGGAACACAGTGGGTCGGTGGGAAACACCGTTGCGTGCTGAAAGGAGGTACAAAGTTGTGTCGTGCTGTGGTGAATACGTGCGTGAGTTCACCGTGAAGAGGAACAGTAGTCAGACGTGGTGATGGAGTTAATGATGGTGAAACTTATAAGCGTGCGTGGGATGATAACGGTCTGGCTGTAGGAAGAAAACAGACAGTTTCTTTTGATCAAATTGGTCAAGCAAATAGAAAAGGCCTGTTATTGGTTCAAAAGAGAAAGAAAAAGGAAAGGCAGTTTGCTCTGCACTATAGCAACAAATAGCAAATGAAGAAGGTGAGGTCAAAGCATTTGCTTTGTATGGGATTTACTGGAAGGAGCGTCTGATGGTGACTGTGGGACGAGCTTGACGAGCAGTCGTATGTTAGGGAGGAGTTTTAACGGTGATTAGCAAATAGAGGGATCGGGCTTGAAGACCTGGAATAGTGCAAACTGCATGGGCTTGTGTTGATGACGTGTTAAGGAGACAAAGGGGAGTAAACGGTTACTGGTGGAGTGTGTTTGAGTTGGAGGATAACACGGAAATGTCCTTGAAATTATAAAAGAGAAAGGCAGCAGCTTTCAAGTTTTGTTATTGATGGGAGGAACACGTTATGGTGTTCAGGGAAGCTTCGGGTCTACTGTGTATATGGTTCGATATGCGGAGCATGACTATTTGGGGCTTGACAAGATGATGATCCAAGGTGAGGAGAGAACAATGATAAAGGAGGAAAACATTGGTATGAAAGGAGATGCGGCTACATCTGCAAAGAAGAAGAGCTTCTGTAGGGGCTTAAGTGTGGGTTGATGGGCCAACTTAGAAAAATTTGGTTTAAGGACCAAGAAGGAAAAATGAAAATAAAATAAAAATAAAGGGGTTTTAGAAAGAGTTGTGGCCAAAGATTTCATTGGGGAGATGTGCCTTCGTTGATACTAGAAAGGGGTTCAGGCTTCAGGCGTCGATAGTTTACTGTGTTCAAAACCAAATGGAGCAAGTACACAGGATTTTTTTTATTTGGTTCAAATGTTGCGCGTAGAAGAGAATTCGGTTGTCTTAACTGACAGTTGCTCTTCAGTTTCATGCTCTAAAACAACAGCTGATATTGTTTGCTCAACTTATCTCTCATTGCTTAACAAAGAAAGAATAGACATTGGGGTTGAAGAGAAAGTGCTGGGCGCTAGTATACGGTGGGAAAAGAAGGCGGCACAGTGAACTTTAAAGGATGGGAATGGTGCTTGAGTTGTGAAGTTATTACTGGAGTTTATCGAAAAAGAAGGCAGCAACATATTTTCTGAAACTTGGAAGGGAGGCTGTTGGTGAAAGACTACGATGGAGTTGGAATTTTTGTTGAGGACGTTCGCTAGGTGGTTGCAAAGTGTAGCTGTCAGAAGTGGAGGCGATGCGGTAGACGCATGCTACATTATAAAACTGATTTGGAGCAGTTGCTAACTACGGCAGAATAAAACGCCAGATCGAATCGACTGACGTAGATCATTTTTTAATGGTTAACGCGCCAAGGTGAGTAAATTCACTAACTCTAATCTTTTTATAATATTATAATCGTTATTTAATATTGATAAATAGTGGTTAAATGATGTGTGATGGTTGTTTGGATGAATTGCTGATGAATTGGTTGAAATAATCATATTTGTTGTTTTCATATATTGCATTAGCTGATGTGATAGATAATCTGTTATTTATTGTTGTTTGTTGGGGATGTGGGGTTACACTGGCCTTGAAATAACCAACATTTTAATACCGTAAAAAATAGATGGAAATTGATTCGAGTTTAAAAAAAAATCTATTGTTTAAATAACAGTTGAATTTAAATTGGAATTATATTATTAACTCATTTTAGTTATATTAAAACAAGCTGTTTAATTTGTAAACAATGTTTAGAAATAAGGTTAAATGATTATTATTAAATAGATTGGAAATATAGAAATAGACTTTTAAAGGGAAGTTGGGAAATCATTTTAAAAGAAAACAATGAAGTTTATAAAGTAGGATATGGTTCTGAATTTATAAATAACTCGATAGACAAGAGTGTAGCCTATAATGGTATTTATTATTTAAATAGAGATTTATTTAATAAATATTCAACTTTCACTAAAGAGACGATATTAAAAATGTAAAATGAATCATAATTCAAAAGCAATCATTTTGTAGATTAAAATGGTTTAATAGAAATTGGAAATGTTTTCCATGGTTAGTAATGAATATTTTCTAAAGTTCAGAAGATATGGAAGTAAAAAAAAAGGAATATAGCAGCGTATATCATTAGTTATAAAGGGGAATATAGCAGCGTATGTCATTAGTTATAAAGGGGGATATAACAGCGTATGTCATTAGTTGTAAAGGGGAATATAGCAGCGTATGTCATTAGTTATAAAGGGAAATATGGCAGCGTATTGCAGTAGTTATAAAGGGGAATGTAGCAGCGTATTGCATTAGTTATAAAGGGAAATAAAGAAGAGTTTATAAAAATATGGGAAACTAGAAAGTTAGTATTAAATAAAAGGGCCAGTGTTTGTATGATGTTCAGAGTATACCTAACAAATCACGTACGGTTGATCTTTTAAAAGTATTACGTCTAGTGGAGGAGGAATTTGTTCCTCTTAGCTTTTTATACCCGTGATATTTTTGGAAATCGATTAGTGAATTGACGGGTTTGAAGATGTGGCATTCAAAGTGAATGGTGATCAGATGTTCTGAAGATAGACGTAGCCTCTAGCCTCACAACTAGGAAGTAACAAAAGTTGGGCTAGGCAGCATGGCTAGTTGGGTCATCCCCAAGCAGGGTGTATTGTCACCAATCTAGATAAAATTCATATTTGTTCTTCTTTTTCGATTCTGTATCTTCGGATGACGGTTGGATGGCCTACAACCGTGGGTGGCAATATATTCGCAATACTCAAGCTAAATGAGTGAGCGGTCATGTGTGGCCGGGTTGCAAGACGTTCTTGTTGAACCCTGAGTGTATCCCCTCTAGAGTACACTGATCAGAAGGTGCTCCCACACCTTATCTGTTGGAATCCAATCCCCAATAAGCGCCCTACGGTTTATGATTTTATACTATATATATATGTGGAGCGTGAGATGCAAGCGTTCTGCTACTTGGATATTTATTTGTTTAGACATTATTATAATATCACTGGAATTTTGATATCAAAGATATTTGGGTCATAGTAAGGTAAAAAACCGTTCATGTTTATGTGTGGGTTGGTCTTACTATTATCTTTTTGTTTCAAAAGGATTTTCAAAGATAAACGATATAGTTGGAATTTACTCACACCAGTCCCATGACTGACCCAGAGATTATTTTGTTTGTGTTTTCCCTAAACTCTTGGGTGCCCAAATTTGTACAGGAAGTCAAGTGTTTCAGGCTTTGCAGATTCACTTGGAGGAGCTCGAAGTAGAAGGCTCCAACATTAGTAATTAGATATTATTTCCGCCGTGATATGATGTATTGTACTCTGATAATGGTATGTATATAAAATACAATTTTGTATTCAAAGTTTTGTTATATAATACATTTTATTCATTCCGCTGTGAGTTTCATATTTACTCTGATTCTGATGTTCTTCTTCTTCTTCTATTCTATTAGTTCTATCTTATCTTTCTCGTCCTCTTAATTCTTTCTATTAATGACCTGAATTTTCGTGCACTTTGGGTTGAATGTGTAGGATATTAGTCAGCTCAAATTAGTACGGATTCACGGGCCTTTACAGGTTAACTCTAACTAATTAACTCTAACTGGTTAACTCTAACTCTAGTCGATTAACTCTAACTCTAATCGATTAACTCTAACTCTAATTGACTTACTCTAACTCTAATCGATTAACTCTAACTCTAATCGATTAACTCCTCTAACTCATTTTGATTTACACATTTTGATTAACTCCTTTTATTAACTCTATGTCCATATTCAGTTTCAAATATCGATGTTGAAATTTGATTCTTACTTTTCTATATAAACCCTGACTTATATATTCTATTTATCCAATGATAAATATTTTATTTAATTTATAAAATAATATTTATAAATTAATCTTCTCAATTTATTGGTTACAACATATTCTATTTAAAATCTTTGCTTTAAATCCATATCATGTTATACCCGTGTGCGAAGCACGGGTCTATACTTTCCTGATGTAAAATTCTATTCATTTGCCAAATATTTCCTTATATGACATTCTTTTCATTTCCCAATAAATTCCTTTATAACTCTATTTATTTTCTAATTAAACATTTCCTTTTCAATTCCATTTGTAAATGTTTTACAAATATTCCCTTTCCACTTCTATTTGTAAATGTTTTACAAATACTCCCTTTTCAATTCCATTTGTAAATGTTTTACAAATACTCCCTTTTCTATTCTATTTGTAAATGGTTTACAAATATCTCCTTTTCAAATCTATTTGTAAATGTTTTACAAATATCTCCTTCTATTTTATTTGTAAATGTTTTACAAATATTTCTCATTTTCAAATCTACTTGTTTTACAAAAATTTTCCTTTATAAAATCCCTTGATTTTATAAGTATTCCTTTATATAAAATCCTTTGATTTTATAAATATTCCTATTTCAATATACAGTTTGAAATCTTCCTTCTATATAAAATCTTTCGATTTTATATAATATTTTATTTCAATATAGTTATTGAAAATTTCCTTTTTCATCCCAGGGTTTTCTTACGGTATTTAAAATACCAAACAACAGTGATCGATATTATTCAAACAAACATGATCATCACAGATTATATATCACATCATATATTACAATATATGAAAAACAGTAAAATAAAAGTTGAGGAATCCAATTGGATTCCTCCGACCTGTTTCCCTGCATCTACAGATGTTAAACACATAAATAACATCGATTTCATTTCCATATGAAATATTCTGCTAAACAGAATCAATATTTGATTAATGATTTATATATATATATCGTTATCTACAATTTCACCCAATACACAAGCAATTTAGCCAACCAGTTAACACACAACAATCAACAGATGATTAATAGTTCTAAAAATATGTTGTACAAATATAACTGCTCATAGTTGGTGAATTTTACTCACATTGGATGATCATCGTTAAATAACGAATATCACTTGATTTGAATCAGATCAGGACAACTTATTTTGCTATAAATTGTAACGAGCTCTAATCCACTCCCAGTTAGTTCCATTGTGTAGCCGTCGTCCATACGATCTCAACGCGACAAACGATTTGTAAAACTGATGATGTATGAGAGAGATATGGTGTTAACAAATTTATATACTAATTTGAATTAAAATAAACTTGGTTTTATTCTTATAATTGGGCCTCACTTGATTTTTAACGGCCCACCTTCTTAGGAAACCAGACCTGCCCATTTACCCTTTCTTCCCCAATCTCAGTAAACACATCGCTCCCCCTGTACACAAAAGCCATAGCCGCAATACACCGCCCAACATCTCCTTCTCCTCTTCTTTTGATTTCACAAAAAAATCACCATAATACTTGTCATCAAAATCTCTATCAAACCATACAACTTTTACCAAATTCGAAATACATTCTCTCACCGCGACTTGGGTATCTTACGCACCATGTACAGTGATTGATCGACAAAGACAATCACGGATTTCCTCGAAAAATTGCAATGAGATGCTATTTGATCTTACGAGCAACAATCCCACCTCCAAATCATGATTTGAAGCTTAAATTACTCGGAAATGTAAACCCTACCTTCACTATCAATTTTCCAACTACATGAAATGACGTCGCACCTACCAAGTTGAACATCGATTTGAAGCTCTCTACCGAACGATTCCATATATATATGTTTTGAGAATTATAGGAATTTATTTGAATTCCTTTTGATTTTCAAAAATCACGATTTTGGGTTTGGAGAATTAAATACTGGCGGCGAATTTTTCTTGCGTTTATAAAGGTGAATGTGAGGCTGAGAAAGGACAATGTGGACTGTTTACGTTCAAACACAAGTAAGGATATTTTTTTAATAATATTTTTTATTTTATTTTGCCAATTTCTCATTGTATCTGCCTTCTAAAAGTCCGTACGATCACATACGATACCTAAAAATCACGAAAATGGGCATGCGGCTACAGCTCGACATTAAGGTCCGAACGAAACTGGTTTCATCGAATTTTGACTTCGTTTGCTCACCCAGCGTACTTTTAACTGTCAAAATATCGACTGTTTTTCACATTAAAATACCGTACAGCCACATACTGACTTCAAAAATCACGAAAACTGAAATCTAACAATCATTTAATATTGCGGATCCAAAAAATTAGTTTCGTCGAATTCTGAGGTCGTTTGCAAAACTGGCTATTTTTAAAGCTCTAAATAACCCTTTTTAAATATATAAATATATTTAAAACATTTGAATTAAATATTTATAAATAAATATTATCGTATATATTCACATACGATGTCATACAGCTCCACCATATTCCTATATGAATTTCTAACGCGATATTTCAAATCCCGATATAAATCGATATTCGGTTTATAATGAAATCCCTTTTTAAAATATAACTAAATCATTATAAATTATAAAGGAATTCAACAGCGACTTTTCTATAATTTGATTTGGACATAAATCAAAATCTACACGACAAAATCTCGTTTTTCTCTTCCATTAGAAAAATATACTTCACCAGCTCTGAACGTTTATTATTTCACAGAAATCCAATTTAAAACGGACCTTGTACATTCAGTTGAAGTTCGAATCGCCAAATAGCGAACTGCCGCGCCATTTTGAGCTCGATTTTAATTATATTATAATTATACATTCAATTATCGTTCAAATAATATATTCGTCATCCCAATTCAATTCTAAGTTGAATTAAATACTTTGAATTGTCCATTTCACATTATATTGTCAATTCACTATTTCTGATTATTTCAGAAATTAAATATATTATCCTATTATTTATATAAATTAAATATTCAATATAATTTAATTAAACAACCATTTAAATCTCCAAACCATTATTTAAATAATTAAATAAATTAATTATTATACCATATAAATATGGGTCGTTACATTCTTCCCCCCTTAAAATAATTTCGTCCTCGAAATTGCTAAGGTAGAAAACAAACCCTATTGACTGGTTAAAATTTATTTTTACTTCTTTAACTTCTGTTTCAACTGAACCAATTTAATTTCAATTATAATTTTATTTAATTCTTATCAACGAAAATTTTCTAAAACCCGAAATTACTGAAAAATTTCGCCAGCACCTCCTTTGCATGGCTCAATCGGTACAACCACAATTCGCGTCTCTGGGCCTTCTTCAACCTAAAAGAAAATCAAACAGCCAAGCGGCTGGCCAATTCGGCTCATAAATCTCATGCTTATAGCAAATATAAACTGGTACCTTTTTGTCGGGCATATCGTTATATCATTTCCATCTGCTGTTAATTCAGCATATACAAATGTTATCCCAATCAAACTCAAATCACCTTTATCTCCAACACAACCATTCACTTATCCAAGCCAAATTCCATTTCAAATTCAAATTTCATTTTCGATTCCAAACTCATAATCCAATTTTTCTCGATACCATTCTAATCCAATTCAATTTCCACTTAATTGGTTTTCATTCCAATTTATTTCCACAAATTTTTATTTAATTTTTTTTTAATTCAAACAGTCTCTTCTTGGGAGTTTTTAACAGCTTTGCTTTCATCAAAATCAAACTTTCCTTATTAGGATTTCAAACAAGTTGTTTTTCTCAAAACAATTCAAAAACAAAATCATTGGTAGTAATCTGTCAATTAGAACTCGGAATGAACACTAACGATGCCGCGAATCATCATCAGCGTTATTTCCCAGCCATCGAAGTGAGTTCTATACTATATCACTTTCAAAATCACTTTTAAACTATTCCATTTTGAAATACATTTCAAAATACCATTCACAATGCTTGAACCACAATTTAAAATCTCCTAGGATTTTAAAATTTCCTTATACTTAATCCAAGTCCATTTACAAACACTTCCCAATTTCTAGGGTTTTAATTTCAATTCTGATTTAATTTCAGATTTAATTCATCCGATTTCACATATTTCACTTATGAATTCTGATTGGCTATTTATGTAACGATTCAATTTATAATCTTACTCGATTATTTTAACAAACAATATATCCAATATATTATAATCATTTCAATATAAATCCTTTATATCAAAATATAATTTGGGTAAAACTATTTCATTTACCCTCTTTTCAAAACATATCGTGTCGACCCATCGTATTCGAGTGTTTATAAACTCTTACCGATACAATGGATCAAACTGATCTACCAAAACCCATAAACAACTCAATGAATAAATCTCCACAATATAAAATTTTATATTGAATAACAAATACGTTCACTCGTATATATACACTCAACTCAATCTAGGGTATTACTAACCCCATCTCTACTGAGTCACGCCACAGAGCCAAGTTAGTCACTTAACCTTCACTCTGATACCACTGTAACGACCCAGGGCTTTTGCGACCTTGAGTACTCGACATACAACATTATGTCGACTAATCAAGCATCGGAAATACTGGATAGTCCATGAAAGAAATTAGAGGATGAGGATAGATAAGATAGAAACTTAGAATAGAAGAAGAAGAAGAAGAAGAACATACAACATTAGAGTAAACATGAATCTCACAGCGGAACGAATAAATATATTTCATAACATAACTTTGAAATATAAATATGTACTTGAATATACATATCATTTCCAAAGTATAGCACTTACAACACAGCAGAAAAACCATAGCTATATAATTCTGAAGCCTCCTGCTCTAGCTCTTCAAGTATCTGTAAATCCCTACTACTTGACTACCCGTACAAAGGTGGGCACCCAAGAGTTTAGGGAAAACAAAACAAAATAAACTCCGGGTCAGTCATGTGATTGGTGTGAGTAAACTCAAATCATTTTTTTAACTTTAAAGATCCTTTCAAAGAAAGAATAATCGTAAGACCGATCCACACATAAACACAGATGGTTTTTACCTTACGATAACCCAAATCATTTGTAAACAATATTATTCTGATATTATAATAATGTCTAACACAAGTAATATCAATCTAGTATAAATGCTTGCATCTAACGTTCTACATATAATATACAATCAAAACCGTGGGCTCTAATTTGGGGAATGGATTCCAACCATGACAAGGTATGGATCCACCTTCCGCTCAGTGTACTCTAGAAGCGATACGCTGGAGTTCAACAAGAACATCTTGTAACTCGGCCACACATGACCGACCATTCATTTCTCTTGAATGTATCGAATATCTTGCCACCTTACAGTTGGTAAACCAATATAACCATTCCCGGGAGATACATAATTGAAAGAAGTAACAAATATGAATATTCTCTAGATGGTGACAATATACCCTACTTGGTTGCGAACCACTTATCCATGATACCTGCCTGATTTCTATCATTTCCTAGTTGATGAGGCTGGAGGTCATTACGTTTCTTTCAACAGATTACTCATTCATTCACTTTGAATGCCACATTGTCATACCCGTCAAATCACAAATTGATTTCCCCAAAATTACCACGGGTATAAGCTAAGAGAAACGAATTCCTCCGCCACCAACGTAAATACGTTTGAAACGATCAACATACATGATCTACCGGATATACTTTGTCAAACATTTGTCCATTCAAGTTGTCCTGGGACTGGACAAACAGAAGGCACTATTCTGTACATCCATCCTAGGTAATCTCTACCTAGGACTTATACAACAACACTTACACTTTACTCCGTCTTCAATTTGTCTTCGATCTATTTGATTCGAAACGCTAACGCCCATACAGAGTGGTTCTTTGGATAAGTCTCCAATCGGTCTCTCCGTATTGACGACGGAAAATAGTCAAAACTTTGATAGTCTGTGATTTAACTATCAAAGAAAAACATGTGTGCAAACAACGATATTATTTCCAGATGGAAATTTTATCGATCAATCATCATTTAACATTTATCTCTTTTGTAACACCCCACCTCCACTAGGGCCACTCACAAACGGAATGCACTAGTTTTGGAGGAGTGTTATCGAGGTAAACAAACACAGAAATATTACAAGACAGAACAGAAATAAAACAGCGGAAGATTCAAGAGATAAATTTCATTACTTTCAAAAAGAGTCAAAACCTTTTACATCAAATAGCCAAGGTCATTATTTTCCATTACAACAAATCCTGTCTTGCATAAATAAAGAAGCATAATCTTAAAACAACAAAAGTAGCTTAATTCCCCAAAGGTAGCAGAAATGCAGCCATAGAATAGCTCAAGATCAAACCATACATGAGCTGAACCGAAAGCATGTGAAATCCAAGCTAAGTGCTAGAGTTTCCTCCCTGAGAACCTGGGGGGAGATACGGAAGAAAAAGAGGCGAAAGAAAACGGGTCAGTCATAAAGACCGGCAAGTCCTAGTGACTTTCAACATAAAAATAGGTAAAAGTAACATGACATGTATAAACTGCAAGTAAACATAAGGATGATGATAAGATGGGCAAGATTGACTAAGAGAACATGATAAATCAAGTATAAATCAAGTATAGCATCACATATTCGAGGTTCGCTGCATCAACTGTACTAGAATCCCAAACCCATGTCTTATATTAATCATAAAATAATACCTTGGCCCAATATCATGAAATGGCCTATTACTAGGTCCAACGGAACGATATACTAATCGATTGGCTCCCTACAAGCTCTAGCTCGTTGGGTGTCTGTGTCATATGGCCCTATCACGAATGTAGTCACCTGTGCTAGGTCCACCATAGGGTGTATCAAGCCCTATGGTGCCAACCACCGACACGAATCAAGCATGCACAGATAAACCTACTGATGTCCAATGCCTGCTTTTTCAACTCCGGACCACGTGCACGACCATAGCCTGCCTGAACCTACACTAGCGCACCAACACAGCCGTCGTTTTGGTCGCTTACAATCAGCCCAGTAATCGTGCCCCACCCTTCCAAGTTCCAGGGTACCATGATACATCTAGTGGGTTACTGCTGAAACGGACCGCGTAACTAGGGTTTCCATCCCATAGGTTAAGTGTTGTCATTTAAATTCGTGACTTAACCCCTATTAGTCTAGCATGTCAAGTTGGTTAAGTGTTGTCATTCAAGTTCATGACTTAACCCTATCATGTGGCATTAATTCATTAATGCACCCCAACCTCTCACATCAGACTTGTTGTTGTGGTCACTAGATATGTCGGGCGGTTCCGGGAAGAATTACACCACAACTCAGTCTGACCTCGGGTTTCAAGCGCTATATGACCAACTACCCACATTGGATCCTATTGTTTGCAGTAACTGGATTTGCTGGGCGGTTCCGGGCAGAATTACACTGCAAACTCAACCCAACCTCGAGTTGGCCATTTTCAAGTTCATTCTAGTGTCATGTCCATGTTGAAGATTCATGTCAAGTTTGTGTCAAGTTTCATGGCGAGTTTCATGCCAAGTTTCCAATAATTACCAATTTTTCCCAACGTTACCCCGTCTAAATATTAGGCTAACAATCTTAGCCTATTTTTCCATCCGCATGATTTTTGACATATAATATTAGGCTAAAAACTTAGCCTAATTTAACCTACACAAAATTTGCATAAAGAAATTCATTAACATGACATAGGTGTAAACTTCGCATTCTTGGCATAGTCAATATGAACACCATAGGTATGTTCTTGCAAAACAATCAACATGAATATCATAGGTGTGATCTGGCAACGTAGACCAAATCAACATACATATATGTGAATTTGCAACATAGACTAAATCAACTAACATATATGTGAACTTGCAAATCAATCACGAGCATATGAATAAGTGTGATCTTGAAATATGACATAGGTTTAACATATACACATAAACATGTAGATCTAACATGTGGTCACATATGTGATATGATTTTACAACCTAAAATTTTCATAACATGATAAACTTCACAACTTGTCATAACAGGTTATACTCCAATATATGAATATACTCATTCATTAATTCCCAATTCAACATGATAATAAAATAGAATATCACATATAACATAATAAACGTTATTCTATTATCAATTTATTTCCACGGCATGACATAGCTGCATAAATTGACTAAACATCACAGGCATATAGATCTGATAACATTATGAACATGAAAAGGTTTGAATAATAATCTTGGTTCAAGAACATGGCTAGATCTAACTTAAATAGAAAAATCCCCAAAATCAAGATCCAAAGATAAATAGAGAAAATATGTCTGAATAGAAAGTCAAGCTTAGATCCAACTTCATAGTCATAATCCTAGGAAATAACCTCATGGTCATGAATCATAGGTGATAAGCCACAGTTGTCCTTGTCATAGTTATAGGCAATAGTTCTTATGTTCACAGTCATAGGCATAGGTATAGTCTTATGTTCACCGTCATAGTCATAGGCATAGTCTTATGTTCATAGGCATAGGCATAGGCATAGTCTTATGTTCACCGTCATAGTCATAGGCATAGTCTTATGTTCATAGGCATAGGCATAGGCTTATGTTCACCGTCATAGTCATAGGCATAGTCTTAGGCCATTAAAAATAGTTTCAACGTCATAGGCAACATTCCCAATAGTCAAGATCCAAGAAGAAAACAAGAATAGATATGAATCATACATAAATAAATTCCAATTTATAACATGCCCATATTAAGTTTATAGTTTTTATCTAAAAGTAACTGGAACTTACATATCGTGGTCTAAGAAATTTAGATGCAGATGTCAAGTCTAGAAATTTGTCGTTGAATCGTTGAATCGTTGAATATTGCTTTGATTGTAGAAGCAAATCCCCAATTCCTAGCCGTAGTCTTCAAGAAATAGTATTCACGATTTAATTTAATTTAATTTAATTTAGAGGAAGAAGAAGAAGCCATGATCATCAAGAGTTTGTGCAGCATAAGGTTAGAGAAGAATGGTGTAAAGAGAATGAGGCTAGGAGGTTGTTTATATAGGAGTAGGAAACTATTTTAGGCCCTTAGATAAACCCTAGAACTGATCTGAGTCATCAAAAATGTCACAGGCCTGCAAACAGACCCACCCAGCTAACCAGTCACATCCAGGCCGACCAGGGAGGTCGACCTGGTCTAGCCAGGTCGACACCCAGGTCGACCCCCTGGTCGACCTGGGTTCTGGGCGGGAATTTTCCCGCCCAGCCCGCTTCTGGGTCTTGAATTCGAATTTGAATTCGAATTTCTTAGCTGTTGTCGATTCTGAAAATTTCTGAAACTTCGGAGGGACATATCTCCCTCACACGGACTCCGATTCTTGCAAACTCGGACTCGTTTCCAAGAAGAATTTCGAGACGAACGCAATTGTGCAACCCGTTTCCCTTGATTCTTATTTTAAAAATTAATTCTTCCTTGATTTGTGGTTTTAACATGTTATTAAAATACGGGTTGTTACATTCTCCCCTCCTTAAAGGATTTCGTCCCCAAAATCTTCAAGTTAGGAAGAATGCATCCTATCATCCAATCAACCATCTACTTAACCATCATCCACAAGCAACCATTGTCCTTAAAAGATTTCTAATGCTATATGAACATATGCAGAAAGTGTGTGTATATGTTCCTTATCTATTGCAAATGGTCAGGCCTGATTGATCTTCCTAATGCAAAATATGTTTAGTGCCTTGAGTCCAACATGTATGCAAATAGTCTTAGTCACATAAACACTATATGTGTGCACAAACATCCATCCATATGCAACATCCATATGATAACACATTCAATTTCATCCATAAACAAGTATAAACACTCATGCATATGCAATATGAAAATGTGTCTGAGCCGATCTAGTGCCTAATGTGTCTTATGCAACCACGAGCAACCACTTGCAACCACTTGCAACCATTTGCAAACATCAACCATAACATGTTTCAATCACATGTTTACATCCAAAAGGGTTCTACCTAAGGTTCTCAAGATAGGATTGAGAAGATAAGCAAGATAAAACAAAGCATCTAGGAGAAGAAGTTAAAGATGTACCCCCAGAAGGTCCTGCTTGCGAGCCTTGCCCTTGCTTCTTAGGGCAGTTCTTGCTGATATGTCCAGTTTCACCACACTGGAAGCATGCTCCCATCTTCATCTTCTTCTTTCTACAATCCTAGATTATATGCCCCTCAATACCACAGAAGTGGCATTTTCTTTTCTCACGTGTCTTGCTATTATTATTGTTGTTGTTCTTGCCTCCTTTCTCGGAGTCTACCTTCTTGTTTTGAGATTCATTCGCCTTGACCTCTTTCTTTCCATTCTTGTCTTCTTTATTTAAGAGTGCCATGCCTACTAGCTTTTTGTAAGTAGCCCCCATAGGTACGTGGGTCATAGCCAAGCTGTGAAGTGGCTCATTCAATCCTTTGACAAAACGGAGTGCCTTCTTATGAGGGGTATTCACTAAGTCTAGTCCAAACCGAGCCAATTGATTAAATTGATTGACGTACTCCTTGACCGTCATACTTCCTTTCTTTAGAGATAAGAATTTTTCCAGCTGTAAACTTCGTTCAACTTGCGAGAGGAATTTCGTCTCAAACCTTATTCTAAAATCCATCCATGTTTCAACCGGCCTCTCGGCGTTAATGACTTCCCACCAATAGGAAGCTTCGTCTTTGAGCAACCATACCGCCAACTGTACCTTCTGCCTATCGTCCACCTAGAAGATAACGAACAGATCCTCAGTTTCTTTGAGCCAGTTCCTCGCTTCTATGAATGATTTAGTTCCCTTGAAATCCTTTCCACCCATGGCCCTAAAATCTTTACAGATCTTTGAGAAAGCAATTGCACGAGGAGGGGGAGGAGGAATCGCTGCAGCTGGAGGAGGAATATCCGATGGGCCTGCATCGTTGGCCCTAGCCTCTAAGTACCTTCTGAACCAGCCAGGCATTGGCACGCCCTCTGGAAAGTTAAGATTACCAGACATGCTGAAATGAAAAAGAAGAGATACAAACGAGGAAACAAAGGATAGTGCTAATGGCTTTTGGGGAATAGCCATTAAATAAAACAACATTTTTCTTGAAAAATGCTTCTTTGTAAACGGTTTTGAAAAGAGTTTTAGAAGGTTTTTTAAAAACTTTTGCCTAGTCTGGTAACCTTCTGCTCTAATACTAAATGTAACACCCCACCTCCTCACAAAGGGAATACACTAGTTTTGGAGGAGCGTTATTGAGGTAAACAAACACAGAAATATTACAAGACAGAGCACAAATAAAACAGAGGAAGATTCAAGAGATAAATTTCATTACTTTCAAAAAGAGTGAAAACCTTGTAAATCAAATAGCCAACGTCATTATTTTCCATTACAACAAATCCTATCTTGCATAAATAAAGAAGCATAATCTTACAACAACAAAAGTAGCTTAATTCCCCAAAGGTAGCAGAAATGCAGCCATAGCATAGTTCAAGATCAAACCGTACATGAGTTGAACCGAAAGCAAGCGAAATCCAAGCTAAGTGCTAGAGTTTCCTCCTTGAGAACCTAGGGAGAGGGGAAACGGAAGAAAAGGAGGCAAAAGAATATGGGTCAGTCATAAAGACTGGTAAGTCCTAGTGACTTTCAGCATAAAAACAGGTAAAGGTAACATGACATGTATAAACTAAAAGTAAACATAAGGATGATGATAAGATGGGCAAGATAGACTAAGATAACATGATAAATCAAGTATAAACCAAGTATAGCATCACATATTCAAGGTTCGCTGCATCAACTGTACTAGAATCCCAAACCAATGTCTTATATTAATCATGAAATAATACCTTGGCCCAGTATCATGAAATGGCCTATTACTAGGTCCAACGGAACGATCTACTAATCGATTGGCTCCCTACAAGTTCTAGCTCGTTGTGTGTCTGTGTCATACGGCCCTATCACGAATGTAGTCACCTGTGCTAGGTCCACCATAGGGTGTATCAAGCCCTATGGTGCCAACCACCGACACGAATCAAGCATGCACAGATAAACCTACTGATGCCCAATGCCTGCTTTTTCAACTCCGGACCATGTGCACGACCATAGCCCGCCTGAACCTACACTAGCACACCAACACAGCCGTCGTTTTGGTCGCTTACAATCAGCCCAGTAATCGTGCCCTACCCTGCCTAGTTCCAGGGTACCATGATACATCTAATGGGTTACTGCTGAAACGGATCGCGTAACTAGGGTTTCCGTCCCATAGGTTAAGTGTTGTCATTTAAATTCGCGACTGAACCCCTATCAGTCTAGCATGTCAAGTTGGTTAAGTGTTGTCATTCAAGTTCGTGACTTAACCATATCATGTGGCATTAATTCATTAATGCACCCCAACCTCTAACATCAGACCTACTGTTGTGGTCACTGGATATGCCAGGCGGTTCCGGGCAGAATTACACCACAACTCAGTCTGACCTCGGGTTTCAATCGCGATATGACCAACTACCCACACTGGATCCTATTGTTTGCAGTAACTGGATTTGCTGGGCGGTTCCGGGCAGAATTACACTACAAACTCAACACAACCTCGAGTTGGCCATTTTCAAGTTCATTCTAGTGCCATGTCCATGTTGAAGATTCATGTCAAGTTTGTGTCAAGTTTCATGGCGAGTTTCATGCCAAGTTTCCTATAATTATCAATTTTTCCCAACGTTACCCCGTCTAAATATTAGGCTAACAATCTTAGCCTATTTTTCCGTCCGCATGATTTTTGACATATAATATTAGGCTAAAAGCTTAGCCTAATTTAACGTACACAAAATCTGCATAAAGAAATTCATTAACATGACATAGGTGTAAATTTGGCATTCTTGGCAAAGTCAATATGAACAGCATATGTGTGTTCTTGCAAAACAGTCAACATGAATATCATAGGTGTGATCTTGCAACGTAGAATAAATCAACATAGATATATGTGAATTTGCAACATAGACTAAATCAACCTACATATATGTGAACATGCAAATCAATCACGAGCATATGAATAAGTGTGATCTTGAAATACGACATAGGTTTAACATATACACATAAACATGTAGATCTAACGTGTGGTCACATATGTGATATGATTTTACAACCTAAAACTTGCATAATATGATAAACTACACAACTTGTCATAACAGGTTATACTCCAATATATGAATAGACTCATTCATTAATTCCCAATTCAACATGATAATAAAATAGAATATCACATATAACATAATAAACGTTGTTCTATTATCAATTTATTTCCAAGGCATGACATAGCTGCGTAAATTGACTAAACATCACAGGCATATAGATCTGATAACATTATGAACATGAAAAGGTTTGAATAATAATATAGGTTCAAGAACATGGGTAGATCTAACTTAAATAGAAAAATCCCCAAAATCAAGATCCAAAGATAAATAGAGAAAATAGGTCTGAATAGAAAGTCAAGTTTAGATCCAATTTCATAGTCACAATCCTAGGCAATAACCTCATGGTCATGATTCATAGGTGATAAGCCACAATTGTCCTTGTCATAGTTATAGGCAATAGTTCTTATGTTCACAGTCACAGGCATAGGTATAGTCTTATGTTCACTGTCATAGTCATAGGCATAGTCTTATGTTTATAGGCATAGGCATAGTCTTATGTTCACCGTCATAGTCATAGGCATAGTCTTATGTTCATAGGCATAGGCATAGTCTTATGTTCACCGTCATAGTCATAGGCATAGTCTTAGGCCATTAACAATAGTTTCAACGTCATAGGCAACATTCCCAATAGTCAAGATCCAAGAAGAAAACAATAATAGATATGAATCATAAATAAATCAATTCCAATTTATAACATGCCCATATTATGTTTACAGTTTTTATCTAAAGTAACTGGAACTTACAGATCGTGGCCTAAGAAATTTAGATGCAGAAGTCAAGTCTAGAAATTTGTCGTTGAATTGTTGAATCATTGAATCTTGCTTTGATTGTAGAAGCAAATCCCCAATTCCTAGCTGTAGTCTTCAAGAAATAATCTTCACGATTTAATTTAATTTAATTTAATTTAATTTAGAGGAGGAAGAAGAAGCCATGATCATCCAGAGTTTGTGCAGCATAAGGTTAGAGAAGAATGGTGTAAAGAGAATGAGGCTAGGAGGCTGTTTATATAGGAGTAGGAAACTAGTTTAGGCCCTTAGATAAACCCTAGAACTGATCTGAGCCATCAAAAACATCACAGGCCCGCAAACAGACCCACCCAGCCAACCAGTCACATCCAGGCCGACTAGGGAGGTCGACGTAGTCTGGCCAGGTCGACACCCAGGTCGACCCCCTGGTCGACCTGGGTTCTGGGCGGGAATTTTCCCGCCCAGCCCGCTTCTGGGTCTTGAATTCGAATTTCTGAGCGGTTGTCGATTCTGAAAATTTCTAAAACTTCGGAGAGTCATATCTCCCTCACACGGACTCTGATTCTCGCAATCTCGGACTCGTTTCAAAGCAAAATTTCGAGACGAACACAAGGCGCAACGCGTTTCCCTTGATTCTTAATTTAAAAATTAATTCTGCCTTGATTTATGGTTTTAACATGTTATTAAAATACGGGTTGTTACATCTTTAGTTCATTAATTTACTTATCTCCGGTTTCTATATATTCTAAATTCTTATTTTCTGTCATCAGAAAACATTTCTGATTCTTATTTGGAAAACATTTCCAAAACACCTTCACTGGTTTTAAACTGATGTTTAAATCAAACATCGCCATGCCAACTCAAATCATTTCACTCATTAACTAAATTCACTTAACCATCATTCACTATCAAACCTTACCATTCCTTAGTTAAGAAGGAAGTCAATCAAGTTGGGGTATAATTACCTCACAGACCTTAACTGAACAACGTTTTAACTTCGAAATAGTCAAAGTTTATCTTTTAAATCTTTAACAAACTTCCTTACGTAACTCTCTTTCTAATAAATCTCTATTCGATAACTCTTTCCTTCGAATAAACTATATTCGATAATCTCTCTTCTTCGAATAACCTATATTCGAATAACTCTATTCAATTAACACTATTCGATTAACTCTAATAGATTTACTCTTATCAGTTAGCTCTATTTGATTAACTCAATTTTATTAACTCTGTTTGATTTACCCCACTGGATTAACTTTATTCAATTAACTCTAACTAATTTACTCTAATCAATTAACTCCTTTCGAATAAATTATATTCGATTAACACCTTTCGAATAACTAATATTTGATTAACTCCTTTCGAATAACTAATATTCGATTAACTCCTTTGAATAAGTAATATTCGATAACTCCTTTCAAATAACTAATATTCGATAACTCCTTTCGAATAACTAATATTCGATAACTCCTTTCGAATAACTAATATTCGATTAACTCCTTTCGAATAACTAATAATCGATAACTCCTTTCAAATAACTAATATTCGATAACTCCTTTTGAATAACTAATATTCGATTAACTCCTTTTGAATAAATAATATTCGATTAACTCCTTTCGAATAACTAATATTCGATAACTCCTTTCGAATAACTAATATTCGATTAACTCCTCTCGAATAACTAATATTCGATAACTCCTTTCGAATAACTAATATTTGATTAACTCCTTTCGAATAACTAATATTCGGTTAACTCCTTTCGAATAACTAATATTCGATTAATTCTCTTATTTGAATAACCTTATTCGATAACTCTTTCTTCGAATGAACTATATTCGATTATCTCTAATCCGACTAACTCTAATTTAATTAACTCTATTCGAATAACAAATATTCGACTAACTCTTGTTCGATTAACTCTATTCGAATAACTCTAGTTCGATTTAACTCTAATTGATTAACTCTAACTGATTAACTCTAACTGGTTAACTCTAACTGTAACGACCCGGATTTCGCCCGACCCCAATCGATCGCAAGATGGATTAAAACCGTTCAAAACCCGCGTGCGTTAAATTTGGGCATACAACACATCAGAACAACAACACAGACTTTTATAACATCAATAATAAATGTTACATCAGAGTACATAATATATCAGAGTACATCAATAAATAATACAGCGGAAGATACATTTAAAATTGCAGCGGAACTAATCTCAGCGGAAGGCCATCAATATTCTGGACTCAGCTTCAGGCTTCAATCCAGGATCCTGCTTCACTATATCTACAAAAAGCTACTCGACTGCCCGTGTGGAAAGAGGGCACTCGAGTTTGCAAAGTGAAACAAACTACAGGTCAATCGTGGGACTGGTGTGAGAATTCTATACTTAACTTATCTAATAAGTAGGCTAATCACAGGACCACGCCGCTAACGCGGAACGGGTTTACTCCATTGGATTGCCAGTGCATAAATAAAGTAAATCGTCAAATAACGCAATGCCTTTTAGAAAAATGAAACCATTATAAGACCCAGGTCCCATCACACAATGCAACGCACACCAGAGGATAGGGTTTTACCTTATTGTAACACCCCACCTCCGCCAGGGTGACTCTTGCAAGCACTCTGACTTTGGAAGGGGCGTTTGAATCAGGTAAACATGCATAATGATATATCAAGGCAGAACAAGAACATATGTATATATGTAAGCAGAGTAAATAACATAGATAAAACAACGAAAGACTTCAAACTATTTCAAAAACAAGTCTGGTACAACATAGCTTTCCAAATAAACAAGTCTAGACAAAACAACATCAACTGAAAAACTGAAATACATAAGTACTATCCCCAAAATAAGTGATAACCATAGCTAGCTTCATGTCAAGACCGTACATGAGCTAAAATCCCATAAGAAAGCAATCCGAAATCCAAGCTAAGCTCCAATATTCCCTCCCTGAGAACCTGGGGGGGGGGAACGGAAGAAAAGAGGCGAAAGAAAACAGGTCAGTCAAAAAGACTGAGTAAGCCCTACTACAATCAATGTAAACTAGTAAAGTTAACTGGCATGAGCAGCAGGGATGAACATAAGGATAACAACATACTAGCATGATGATTAACCAACAAGGTAGATAAAGGTGTCATCGCATAATCAGGATTTAAGGTTTTGCACCACAGGTGTACTAGCAAACTAACATGACTTGAATAAACAAGTATTGATCCCTTGGCCCAAGCTTTGGCCCAATAACATGAAGTGACCCTCACACGAGGTCCAATAACATGAAGTGACCCTAACACAAGGTCCAACCAAATGGTCTAGTCGATCGGCTCCCTAAGCCTAACTCGTCACGTGTTGGTGTCAATACGGCCCAAACATAATTGTTGTCGAACTGTGCCGGGTCCACCCTTCGGGTGTATCAAGCCCTAGGGTGCCAACCCCTGGACACCATAAACATGAGTGCACAGTCTCGATCTACTGGTACCCATGGGTGACTTCTCCAAATACGGACTACGTGCACGACCATAGCCCGTCCGGAACTACATCGGCGTACCACCCGGCCGTCGTTTATTTGGTCGCTTACCTCCAGCCCAGTCATCGTGCCCCCTCCCTAGCCTAGCCCCTAGGGTTTTAATGATACAAACTTGGGGTTACTGCTGGAGTGGGCCCCCATTGCTAGAATTTTTCTAGTGGGTTAAGTACGGTTTAACCCTCTTGCTAATCATGGATTAACTTGGTTAAGTGTAACGATGAGTTCACGACTTAACCCTGACTAATCTACCAAGCCCAAATTGGTTAAGTATTAAGTGGACCATGACTTAACCCTAATCACGAGGCATTAATTAATTTAATGTGCCTTAACCTCTCACATTAGACCTTGTTGTGGTTACTAGTTAAGCCGGGCGGGTCCGGGTAGCTTTACACCACAACTTGGTCTAACCTCGGGTTCAAGGTACAACATGGCCAACTTCTCACATTGGGTCCTATTGTTTGTAGCAACTAGTTAAGCCGGTCGGTTCCGGGTAGGTTTACGCTACAAACTCAACCCAAACTCGAGTTGGTCACACTTATCTTTTCTAAGTGTCATGTCCATCATGTTTCCAAAACACATTACAAATTTTCAAGCAATTGGGTAGACCTAACTTAATAGGTAAATTCCCAATGGGTAGACCTAACTTAATAGGTAAATTCCCAAGCTTATGTTTTTATGTCTTTTAATTTTACCCAACCCCAAACGCAATCCCATCGCTTACATATCGCAATAGCGCATAAAGGATAGAAAGAGGGAACTTGGCATAATCATGACATAAAGGTGTTGAAGCCACAAGTTCAACATGGTGGCATATGAAATGTACATATGTTCATATACTTGCATTAGGCCTCAAAAACATGCATAAAACCAAACTTAACATATTGGTGATACATGGTGATAAATGACATGTAAAAATGGCCATAAGTTCGCATCTAGTCTCACATGCAAGCCATCATAAGGGATATGATAACTTACATGTTGCCAAAATGCAACCTTTGGCATAAAGCTTGAAGCTTTATGTTCATAAGCCCAAGATAGGCTTGCATAACATGATAGCATGAACAAAATGTTCAACCCAAACCTGCATAACATAACTTGCATATCATATGACAACTTGCATATCAAACTTGCATAACATAACTTGCATATCATATGACAACTTGCATATCAAACTTGCATAACATAACTTGCATATCATATGACAACTTGCATATCAAACTTGCATAACATAACTTGCATATCATATGACAACTTGCATATCAAACTTGCATAACATAACTTGCATATCATATGACAACTTGCATATCAAACTTGCATAACATAACTTGCATATCATATGACAACTTGCATATCAAACTTGCATAACATAACTTGCATATCATATGACAACTTGCATATCAAATCATAGTAAGCTTGCATAACACATCATAGTAACTTGCATATCATGCATTTAACTTTAGAGTTTAAGTATGAAAGTAGAATAGGGCTTACAATGCTTATGCGGACTCAAATGAGTATAGCAAATATAAGAAAACCCTTAAGCAACCAAATAAACCCAAAAATGCAAGCAAAACCCTTGAGCCAAAATGATCAAAACTCTTTCTTTATGAAGCAAATATAGAAACTTGACTTGAATGCAAGCTAATGATGCTCATACAAGTTTGAAAACACTTGTATGCATGGAAAATCACTTAGAAATTTATTTAGGAATTGTATGAAGAGAGTGGAGGCCATGAGAGGATTGATTTTGCCATAGTTTAGTTGTAGGATTGATTAATAATGATTTAGGGCTAGCTTAGGGTCTTATTTATAGATTAGGCAAGTGTTTTAGGCCATAGGATTAAACCCTAGTTCCAATCTCAGCCCTCAAAACCGAATCTGGCCCCCAAGCTCAACACAAACCCAAAATGGTGCACCAGGCAGAACTGCCAGGCTGAGCCAAGTCGACAGCCAAGTCGACAGGGCTGTCGACTTGGTCCAACCAAGTCGACTCCCAAGTCGACAGGGCTGTCGACTTGGGTGTTCTGGGGGCATTTTCCCGCCTGGTCCAATAACCCCAATTTCCAAATTCAGATTTGAATTTGAAATCTGTTTTTACTTTGAAATTTTCAGAAAACTTCGTTGGGCCTTAATCGGGTCATACGGACTCCGATTTTCGAAAACTCGGACTCTATTTCGCGTATTTTTCCGAGACGAACGCAATGGCATAGCCTGTTTCCCTTGATTCAGATTTATAAATTAAATTCTGCCTCGATTTATGTTATAACAGGTTATGGAAAATACGGGTTGTTACATTCTCCCCTCCTTAAAGGATTTCGTCCCCGAAATCTTCAAGTTAGGAAGAACGTATCCTACCATCCAACATCCATCTACTCAAAACATCATCCACGAGCAATCATTGTCCTTACAAGATTCTAAATGTTGTATGAACATATGCAAAGGTGTGTGTATATGTACTTATCTAATGCAAATATCATCAATGCAAATTATGTTAGTGAAATGAATCCATATGTATGCAATTCCTAACATAATGTATAACATCTATATGTGTGCACATAACATACATCCATATGCAACATCCATGTGATAACACAAAAATTTTCATCTATGAATAAGCATAAACACTCATGCATATGCAATATGAGGAGTGTGTGAGCCGATCTAGTGCCTAACGTGTATAATGCATCCACGAGTAACCACTTGCAACCACTTGCAACCACTTGCAACCATCAAGCATAACATGTTTCAAACACATGTTTCATCCAAAGGGTTTCTACCTAAGGTTCTCATGACAAGATTAACACGATAAACTAGATAAACATGGATAGCAAAAGATATGCTACAAAGAGATCGGGAAGATAAGCAGGATATACTCCTCTTTCGGATTACAAGAAATCCCTTCCTAATCCAACCCATATTCTATAAAAGCCCAAAAGGTTTAGTCAACCCAACGGACCCCTTCAAACCCTGACATGGATTACTGGCCAATAAGTCATACCTCCCGACAGAAATAGGACCGAGAAAGGGACCGAGAGGATATACGTAAAAAGATAACATGCGAGTAAGTTCCATCGGAAAACAAGGATCAAGGATATACTCTTAGAAAGAGATATGATGCGCGTATCTAGCCTTCAATCTTCTAAGTCACGTTTCCTTGAGTTTAACTCCACGGTGCTTTGACCGTCTTTTACTTCATGATTTCTTGGCTTCTTAACTCTTATTTCCCAATATGAGTTGGAACCCATTTCATTGTCGCCTCTCGTCTTCCTCTTTTACTTACTCTTAAACCATAACTATGACCTCATGGTTTCATGCAGGCTCTCCAAAATTCACTAGTGAATCCTGGATCTCGTTTACTTACTATAAAGTATTTCACGCAGCAGAACTTTTCTTGGAAATACCAATCCACGTTGCCAATTGCTCTTACTAACGTGATTTTCTATAACTCATGCTTGAACGAAATGAACCATCCGCCTGTGAATGATAGGCCATACTTAGATTCAGTTGCTCGCCCATGACTTCCCGTAGACTATCCCAAAACTAGCTAGTGAAAATTGAGTCATGGTTACTAACTATACTTTAGGAAACCTCGTGCAACCGCTTTATTTCTTGAAAGTAAACTGTCGCTAGCTATGATGCAGCCCTTTCGCTCTTTACCGGAGTGAAATGAGCGCTTTTCGTGAGTCTACCTACTATGACCCACATGCTCGTATTCTCTTTCCTTGACCTAGGAAGTCCATTCACGAAATCCTTCGTGACGTTTTACTACTTCCATTGCGGGGACCTCCAATGGATGAAATAGCCCACCGGGCTTTTTATGACTTGTCCTTTAACCTGTTGGCACAACATGCACCATGGGACCAACTCGGCCACCTCCTCGAGTGATGTGCATCATCAAGAACCTCTTTCTCTCATCGCGTCTTAGCCATCCCTTGTCATCTATAGCGAGGTAACTACTATCCCGCCTCGAATCAACTTGTCCATGATCTCGACTTAACTGCGGGTCCTCCTTCTGTGAAGTCCCTACTTGATCCAAAAGGGTAGGTCTAAGCTCAAGGGACGCTAACTAACTAATTAAACTGAGAGAACTTCTTACTTCAGTTGCATTTCTTGGATTCTTCCAATCCTGAACTGCAACTTCCTTAGCGGGATCCACCGCTAAGCCTTGCTTAGATACTATATGCCCAAGAATCTAACTTCCCTTCTCCAAAAGTGACACTTGGAGAACTTGGCTTTCAACTGATGCGCTCTAAGCGTATCCATCACCTCCACGAGGTGCCTTGCGTGCTCTTCCTCATCCTTAGAGAAGATCAGAATATCATCTACGAAGACCACGACAAACTTGTTCAAGAACTCCCTGAACACCCTACTCATCAAGTCCACGAAGTAGGTGGGTGCGAATGGCATGGCCAGCCATTCTAAGAATCCATCTGGAGTTCTGAACGCAGTCTTGTCTATACTATCCTCAGCTACTCTGAGCTGATGGAATCCAGTAGCAAGATCAAGAGAAAACAGATGTTCCTACAAGCTGATCAAACAAATCATCGATCCTTGGCAATGGTTTCCAATTCTCTTTGTTTCACTCACGATAATCAACACAAAGTCAAAGAGAACCATCTGCCTCGGTAGTAAATACTACAGGCGCTCCCCATTCAGATATACTTCATCTAATGAAGTTCTTCTCATGCAACTCCTTGACTTGCTTTCTTAACTCTCATCTTGCGGGGCCATGTGCCTTACCGGCCACGAAACTATCTTGGCATTATCAGCCAGATAAATGCGGAAATCTATCCCTCGTTTAGGGGTAACCCCCTTCACTTCACCCAAGATATCAGGATATTCTCGGACCACCCTCACCGATTACAACTATCGATAGACGAGTTGAGGGATTCAAGATAACACAACATGACGGGGCTCATAGGGTTACTAGAAATTTTTCGGGTATTACCGAGGCGAGTCATGAGCCTCACAACCCTATGCTCAAAAATCAAGGATGGCTCCAAAACTGGACAACCCATCCATGCCCAAAATCAACCCATACCCCATGAAACCGAGAATATAAGCATCACGCGAGAACTCTATACTCAAGATAGAGATTTTCAAATCCACGTAGGTAATAGACAAATGGGCGGAACCCCCAATTGGATTTGAAACACACACGGGATCATAAACTAGACTAGTACTTAGGTGCAAACTATCAACAAGATCAGATGAGATAAAGCTATGCGATGCACCAGAATCAAACAAGGTACGAACTGGAAAATCAGAAATGTAAACAAGACTTCCAACAGAAATACTACCTCGATCGGGAACTGGAGCGGCATTGAGAGCATGAACTTGCCCTCCCGAAGGTCCAGCACGCTGGGTCTGACCCTGGCCTTGCCCTTGCTTCTTCGGGCAATCCCTAGTGAAGTGCCCCATTTCTCCACAGTTAAAGCAAGTGCCCTTCCTTTTTCTGCAATCCTTGTTTAGATGAGTCGAGCCTCCACAAGTAAAGCACCTCTTTTCCTTCTTATTACACTCCTTAATAAGATGCCCAACCAAACCGCAATAATAGCACTTTCCCTTTTTGTTATTGCCCTTGTTGTTGTTCCCCTTGCTGCCTTGACTCTTGTTATTGTTCTTATTGCCTTGACTGCTCTGACCGCTTGGATTACCCTGATTTTCTTTCCATTAGGAATCAGTCTTCTTGGCTTGAGTATCATTCATCTTGATCTCCTTCTTGTCACTCCTATTCTCTTCATTGAGTAGGGCCATATTCACCAAACTCTCAAAAGTTGCCCCCAAGGGTATATGAGTCATGGCTAAACCATGTAATGGCTCGTTTAATCCCAGAGCAAAGTATAGGGCCTTCTTCGGAGCTGTGTTAACCAAGTCTAAACCGACCCGAGCCAGTTGATTAAACTCATCTATGTATTCCCTAATAGTCATGTCCCCTTGCTTCAGTGATAGGAACCTTAGTCCAAACTTTCCCCGAAAGTCATCCCAAGTCTCAATTGGCCTAGTACCGGTGGTGACCACCCACCAACGTGCAGCTTCTTCCTTTAGCAACCATACTGCTAATAAAACCTTCCTACGGTCATCTATATCAAAGAAGGCGAAAAGATCTTCGGTTTCCTTCAACCAATTCCTTGCCTCTACATAAGTCTCGGTTCCAATGAAATTCTTGCAACCCATCGCCTTAAAGTCTTTACAAACCTCCGCGAAATCCTTTTGTGGATGCTGAGGGGGAGGAGGAAGAGGAACCTCAGCAACAAGAGGAGGAGGAACATCAACTACCGGAGGAGGAGTAATATTTGCGGGGCCGGCTTCGGTCGCCCTAGCCTCCAAAAGTCTCCTATACCAAACAGGTACGTGTACTCCCTCCGGAATGGCAAAGTTATCGGCCATACTGAAACCGAAGAAAAAGACAGATTCAGAATAGAGAAAAACGAAGGGATTTTGCTAATGGCTTTTTGGGGAATAGCCTTTAAAATAAACTAGACTTTTCTTTGGAAAATACTTTATACTTGGTTTTGAAAATAGTTTTCCAAAAGTTTTCTAAAAACCATTTTGTTCCTTCTCGTAAACCATATGCTCTGATACCAAATGTAACACCCCACCTCCGCCAGGGTGACTCTTGAGAGCCCTCTGACTTTGGAGGGGCGTTTGAATCAGGTAAACATGCATAATGATATATCAAGGCAGAACAAGAACATATGTATATATGTAAGCAGAGTAAATAACATAGATAAAACAGCGGAAGATTTCAAACTATTTCAAAAACAAGTCTGGTACAACATAGCTTTCCAAATAAACAAGTCTAGATAAAACAACATCAACTGAAAAACTGAAATACATAAGTACTATCCCCAAAATAAGTGATAACCATAGCTAGCTTCATGTCAAGACCGTACATGAGCTAAAATCCCACAAGCAAGCAATCCGAAATCCAAGCTAAGCTCCAATATTCCCTCCCTGAGAACCGGGGGGGAACGGAAGAAAAGAGGCGAAAGAAAACAGGTCAGTCAAAAAGACTGAGTAAGCCCTACTACAATCAATGTAAACTGGTAAAGTTAACTGGCATGAGCATCAGGGATGAACATAAGGATAACAACATACTAGCATGATGATTAACCAACAAGGTAGATAAAGGTGTCATCGCATAATCAGGATTTAAGGTTTTGCACCACAGGTGTACTAGCAAACTAACATGACTTGAATAAACAAGTATTGATCCCTTGGCCCAAGCTTTGGCCCAATAACATGAAGTGACCCTCACATGAGGTCCAATAACATGAAGTGACCCTAACACAAGGTCCAACCAAACGGTCTAGTCGATCGGCTCCCTAAGCCTAACTCGTCACGTGTTGGTGTCAATACGGCCCAAACATAATTG
Organism: Allium sativum; assembly: GCA_030737875.1. Classification (NCBI taxonomy): domain Eukaryota; kingdom Viridiplantae; phylum Streptophyta; class Magnoliopsida; order Asparagales; family Amaryllidaceae; genus Allium; species Allium sativum. Next base: position 1,055,381,788 of record CM060926.1, on the reverse strand, counting down.
TAGTCGAACTGTGCCGGGTCCACCCTTCGGGTGTAACAAGCCCTAGGGTGCCAACCCCTGGACACCATAAACATGAGTGCACAGTCTCGATCTACTGGTACCCATTGGTGACTTCTCCAAATACGGACTACGTGCTCGACCATAACCCGTCCGGAACTACATCGGCGTACCACCCGGCCGTCGTTTATTTGGTCGCTTACCTCCAGCCCAGTAATCGTGCCCCCTCCCTAGCCTAGCCCCTAGGGTTTTAATGATACAAACTTGGGGTTACTGCTGGAGTGGGCCCCCATTGCTAGAATTTTTCTAGTGGGTTAAGTACGGTTTAACCCTCTTGCTAATCATGGATTAACTTGGTGAAGTGTAACGATGAGTTCACGACTTAACCCTGACTAATTTACCAAGCCCAAATTGGTTAAGTATTAAGTGGACCATGACTTAACCCTAATCACGAGGCATTAATTAATTTAATGCGCCTTAACCTCTCACATTAGACCTTGTTGTGGTTACTAGTTAAGCCGGGCGGGTCCGGGTAGCTTTACACCACAACTTGGTCTAACCTCGGGTTCAAGGTACAACATGGCCAACTTCTCACATTGGGTCCTATTGTTTGTAGCAACTAGTTAAGCCGGTCGGTTCCGGGTAGGTTTACGCTACAAACTCAACCCAACCTCGAGTTGGACACACTTATCTTTTCTAAGTGTCATGTCCATCATGTTTCCAAAACACATTACAAATTTTCAAGCAATTGGGTAGACCTAACTGAATAGGTAAATTCCCAATGGGTAGACCTAACTTAATAGGTAAATTCCCAAGCTTATGTTTTTATGTCTTTTAAGTTTACCCAACCCCAAACGCAACCCATCGCTTACATATCGCAATAGCGCATAAAGGATAGAAAGAGGGAACTTGGCATAATCATGACATAAAGGTGTTGAAGCCACAAGTTCAACATGGTGGCATATGAAATGTACATATGTTCATATACTTGCATTAGGCCTCAAAAACATGCATAAAACCAAACTTAACATATTGGTGATACATGGTGATAAATGACATGTAAAAATGGCCATAAGTTCGCATCTAGCCTCACATGCAAGCCATCATAAGGGATATGATAACTTACATGTTGCCAAAATGCAACATTTGGCATAAAGCTTGAAGCTTTATGTTCATAAGCCCAAGATAGGCTTGCATAACATGATAGCATGAACAAAATGTTCAACCCAAACTTGCATAACATAACTTGCATATCATATGACAACTTGCATATCAAACTTGCATAACATAACTTGCATATCATATGACAACTTGCATATCAAACTTGCATAACATAACTTGCATATCATATGACAACTTGCATATCAAACTTGCATAACATAACTTGCATATCATATGACAACTTGCATATCAAACTTGCATAACATAACTTGCATATCATATGACAACTTGCATATCAAACTTGCATATCATATGACAACTTGCATATCAAACTTGCATAACATAACTTGCATATCATATGACAACTTGCATATCAAACTTGCATAACATAACTTGCATATCATATGACAACTCGCATATCAAATCATAGTAAGCTTGCATAACACATCATAGTAACTTGCATATCATGCATTTAACTTTAGAGTTTAAGTATGAAAGTAGAATAGGGCTTACAATGCTTATGCGGACTCAAATGAGTATAGCAAATATAAGAAAACCCTTATGCAACCAAATAAACCCAAAAATGCAAGCAAAACCCTTGAGCCAAAATGATCAAAACTCTTTCTTTATGATGAAAATATAGAAACTTGACTTGAATGCAAGCTAATGATGCTCATACAAGTTTGAAAACACTTGTATGCATGGAAAATCACTTTGAAATTTATTTAGGAATTGTATGAAGAGAGTGGAGGCCATGAGAGGATTGATTTTGCCATAGTTTAGTTGTAGGATTGACTAATAATGATTTAGGGCTAGCTTAGGGTCTTATTTATAGATTAGGCAAGTGTTTTAGGCCATAGGATTAAACCCTAGTTCCAATCTCAGCCCTCAAAACCGAATCTGGCCCCCAAGCTCAACACAAACCCAAAATGGTGCACCAGGCAGAACCCCAATTTCCAAATTCAGATTTGAATTTGAAATCTGTTTTTACTTTGAAATTTTCAGAAAACTTCGTTGGGCCTTAATCGGGTCATACGGACTCCGATTTTCGAAAACTCGGACTCTATTTCGCGTATTTTTCCGAGACGAACGCAATGGAATAGCCCGTTTCCCTTGGTTCAGATTTATAAATTAAATTCTGCCTCGATTTATGTTATAACAGGTTATGGAAAATACGGGTTGTTACACTTATAATGGTCAAAAGATGCTTGATACGTAAAAATGATATTATTATTAGTGTGTTTATGTATTTAAAACATTTCACTATAAATGTATTAATCTTAGACGGCATAGTACCCCATCCTACTATGTCGCCATATATAAGTTTACAATCAAAACCGTGGTGTCGTATTGGAAATTGGTTTTCTGTCATGAAATCGAAGCTAGGGATCGTCCTCTTCCGATTCGAGACACTCTAGCAAATGCCTCAGGATCCCCCGCAGTGAACCCTTGGATCTTCAGGGCCGGTCCCCACCTAACGGTAGTGGATTGGCAATTCCTGAACACACGTTTCCCGGTTCCTTTGAACCTATAGTATGACCACTTCCGGCCTATAAAAACCCGAGGTACCTTAATCCAAAATCCACATAAGTAAAATGTTGGGCCGTGTTAAAACCCAAACACCACTAGCTAGAAAGAAACGTGTGCACTCCCTGCAGTCCTAATCCCGTTTTTGACTCATACCGGGGTGTGAGGCTCGCGAAGTCAAGCTATACACAAAGCTATGCCTAAACAGGCTATGCTTTGATCATCAACCACAAGGCCTGCTTTTCAACAAAGCCTTGATCATTTGCATCTTAGCATGTCACATTGTTAGACCCTACCATATTATTGATCATCTACCAATATATATATAACCTCTAAGCTCATATGTCTTAGAGAAGGGTGATAAGTAAAGAATAAGTTCTTCACCGCCAAACAGAAATATATAATCAGTAGCATTCAACAAATATAGTAGAAAGGAATACAATGTCAGACCCATAATCCATTTACAAGTCCGCTCTGGGTCTGAGCGAAACAACGTGTCCGTCGATCTCCAAATGCGTTTGGACGATCATTACTAAATACCTTGCCTTGGAAGGCCAATCCCAATTGAAGATACTAGTCATCATCATCCCAACGATGTGGAAACTTTCGGTCTTCAATCACCGTCTTCATCTTCGACTCTTGATCGTCGTGATGATTATTCAGAATGGGTTAAACCCGGTCTTTCTGAATAACTCGCGTATTTTGGGATTAAAAAGCAAATATTGGAAAATCACACATTACGCCACATTCCAACTCAGAATATTCTTTTAATAAGATATTCGTATTAGAAGATTCTCATTAATTTTATCAAAGATAAATTATGAAAATAAAATCTATAAATCCATTTCCAAAATATGGAATTCCACAGAAATCAAATCAATACATAATCGATATAGATTTCTGTATCGGACTAATAGTATAAATGGAATAACGGCAAAGCCTCTTAAATTCCACATATAATATCGGTCTTCTTTTACAGAAGCCCATTTCGATTATTACCAATCGAATTTCCACTTTATTCCTATTTAATATATTAAACTGGAAAAACTTGATTTTTAGAAAATGCCTTTTTAAATCTATAAAATAGATTCATAAGTTCTAAATAATAATTTCAATGTAAACTGGATTAAAGGACAAATGTCGTTTAAAACATCGTCCATGATAAATCCACTTCACACCTCAATTTAATTCATATCACAAAATATAATTGCAAATGCTAGTAATCCTTTAAAACATATTTTAAAATAATCATAAAAACATTCTTTATATAAAGACTCTAAATGAGAAGTATTCTTTATATTACAAATTCTTTATCTTTGTTTTAACATATACTTGATTAACAATATATATTTTGAATATATATATACACTTTATATAAAGGATTTCTAATGTAAAAATATTCTTATTTAAAAGAACACCTGAATCGAAATGTGACTCAAACATTTACCATCTAATTTGGGTTACATGGATTTCACACCTGAAAAAGGTTTGTCCTTCTATTTACATTCAGCCATGCATATATATATAGAAAATAGAAATTGTTCTTTTTGCATTTACCAATGCAAAATGTATATTGAAAACAAATTATTCATTTGCATTCACCAATGCAAATACAACATATATTGAAAAAAAAGTTTATTTCTTTGTTTGCATTTATCAATATATATGCATTGAAAATTTAGGTTTATTCTTTTATTTGCATTTATCAATGTAAATATTCATTGAAACTATAGTCTATTTAACTCTAATCGATTAACTCTAACTCTAATCGATTAACTCTAACTCTAATCGACTTACTCTAACTCTAATCGATTAACTCTAACTCTAATCGATTAACTCCTCTAACTCATTTTGATTAACACATTTTGATTAACTCCTTTGATTAACTCTACGTCCATATTCAGTTTGAAATATTGATGTTAAAATTTGATTCTTGCTTTTCTATATAAGCCCTGACTTATATATTCTATTTATCCAATGATAAATATTTTTTTAATTTATAAAATATTATTTATAAATTAATCTTCTCAATCTATTGGTTACAACAGATTCTATTTAAAATCTTTGCTTTAAATCCATATCATGTTATACATGTGTGCGAAACACAAGTCTAAACTTTCCTAATTTAAAATTCTATTCATTTGCCAAATATTTCCTTATATGACATTCTTTTCATTTCTCAATAAATTCCTTTTATAACTCTATTTATTTTCTAATTAAACATTTCCTTCTTAATTCTATTTGTAAATGTTTTACAAATATTTCCTTTCCACTTCTATTTGTAAATGTTTTACAAATACTCCCTTTTCAATTCCATTTGTAAATGTTTTACAAATACTCCCTTTTCTATTCTATTTGTAAATGGTTTACAAATATCTCCTTTTTAGATCTATTTGTAAATGTTTTACAAATATCTCCTTCTATTTTATTTGTAAATGTTTTACAAATATTTCTCTTTTTCAAATCTATTTGTTTTACAAAAATCTTCCTTTATAAAATCCGTTGATTTTATAAGTATTTCTTTATATAAAATCCTTTGATTTTATAAATATTCCTATTTCAATATACAGTTTTAAATCTTCCTTCTATATAAAATATTTCGATTTTATATAATATTTTATTTCAATATAGTTATTGAAATTACACTTGATCAACACAGATTATATATCACATCATATATTACAATATATGAAAAACAGTAAAATAAATGTTGAGGAATCCAGTTGGATTCCTCCGACCTATTTACCTGCATCCACAGATGTTAAACACATAATAACATCGATTTCATTTCCATATGAAATATTCTGCTAAACAGAATCAATATTTGATTAATGATTTATATATATCGTTATCTATAATTTCAACCAATACACAAGTAATTTAACCAAACAGTTAACACGCAGCAATCAACAGACGATTAATAGTTCTAAAAATACGTTATAAAAATATAGCTGTTCAGAGTTGGAGAGTTTTACTCGCACTGGACGATCATCGTTAAATAACAAATATCACTTGATTTGAATCAGATCAGGACAATTTATTTTTCTATAAATTGTAATGAGCTTATATCCACTCCCATCTAGTTCCATTGTGTAGTCGTCGTCCATACGATCCCAACGCGACATACAGTTTGTAAAACTGATGATGTAGGAGAGAGATATGGTGTTTACAAGTTTATATACTAATTTGAATTAAAATAAACCTGGTTTTATTCTTATAATTGGGCCTCACTTGATTTTTAGTGGCCCACCTTCTTAGGAAACCAAACCCGCCCATTTACCCTTTCTTCCCCAATCTCAGTAAACACGTCGCTCCCCCTGTACACAAAAGCCATAGCCGCAATACACCTCCCAACATCTCCTTCTCCTCTTCTTTTGATTTCACAAAAAAATCACCATAATACTTGTCATCAAAATCTCTATCAAACCTTACAACTTTTACCAAATTCGAAATACATTCTCTCGCCGCGACTTGGGTATCTTACGCACCATGTACAGTGATTGGTCGATAAAGACAATCACGGATTTCCTCAAAAAATTGCAATGAGATGCTATTTGATCTTCTGAGCAACAATCCCACCTCCAACTCATGATTTGAAGCTTAAATTACTCGAAAATATAAATCCTACCTTCACTGTCAATTTTCCAACTACAGGAAATGATGTCGCACCTACAAAGTTGAACATCAACTTGAAGCTCTCTACCCAATGATTCCATATATATTGTTTTTGAGAATTATAGGAATTTATTTGAATTCCTTTTTATTTTCAAAAATCACGATTTGGGTTTGGAGAATGAAATACTGATGGTGGATTTTTCTTGCATTTATAAAGGTGAGTGTGAGGCTGAGAAAGGACAACGTGGACTGTTTAGGTTCAAACATAAGTGAGGATATTTTTTTATTAATATTTTTATACTTTATTTTGCCATTTTCTCATTGTATCTGCCTTCTAAAAATCCGTACGATCACATACGATACATAAAAATCACGAAAATGGACATGTAGCTATAGTTCGACATTATGGTCCCAAGGAAACTGGTTTCGTCGAATTCCGATTCTGTTTGCTCATCCAGCGTATTTTTAACTGTCACAATATCAACTGTTTTTCTCATTAAAATCCTGTACGACCACATACTGACTTCAAAAATCACGAAAACTGAAATATAGCAATAATTTAATATTGCGGATCCAACAAAATTAGTTTCGTCGAATTCTGAGGTCGTTTGCAAAACTGGCTATTTTTAAAGCTCTAAATAACCCTTTTAAATATATAAATATATTTAAAACGTTTAAATTAAATATTTATAAATAAATATTACCGTATCTATTCACATACAATGTCATACAGCTCCACCATATTAATATGAATTTCTAACGCGATATTTCAAATCCCGATATAAATCGATATTCGATTTATAATGAAATCCCGTTTTAAAATATAAATAAATCATTATAATTTATAAAGGAATTCCATAGCGACTTTTCTATAATTTGATTTGGACATAAATCAAAATCTACATGACGAAATCTCGATTTTTCTCTTCCATTAGAAAAATATACTTCACCAGCTCTGAACGTTTCTTGTTTCACAGAAGTCCGATTTAAAACAGACCCTGTACATTTAGTTGAAGTTCGAATTGCCAAACAGCGAACTGTCGCGCCATTTCGAGCTCAATTTTAATTATATTATAATTATACGTTCAACTGTCGTTCAAATAATATATTCGTCATTCTAATTCAATTCTAAGCTAAATTAAATACTTTGAATTGTCCAATTCACATTATATTGTCAATTCACTATTTCTGATTATTTTAGAAATTAAATATATTATTCTATTATTTATATTAATTATATATTCAATATAATTTAATTAAACAAGAATTTAAATCTCCAAACCATTATTTAAATAATTAAATAAATTAATTATTATACCGTAAAAATATGGGTCATTACAGTGGCGGACTGGAGCGTTGCATTGGTTTTTTTTTGTGAAGGGTTGAAGCAAATGGACGGGTGTTGATGGCTGCAGATGGTCGGACTTGTGTAACAACCCGGAAAATCGGAACTAATTTAATTTTTTTTATTTTGACTAGTTTAATGAATTTTGAATATTTAAAATGAATTATTTTAAAGAATAACAACTAGAATTTTTTTTTGAATAGAATTAGAACGTATTAATTTATTTAAATCCAAGTTAGAATATAAATATTTATTTTAATTATAAAAGGAATTGGAAATGGCGCGGTAGCTTTAAATTTCGTTTTCAAATTTCTAATTAATGTATAGGATTCAAAACAAACTGGAATTTAGTAAAACCAAAAAATATTTGAATCTATCTAAAAATATATTTCCAACGAATGTGAAAAATCCAGATTTCATATCGGGAATAAAAAGTTATGTCTAGTTGAAAATTCAGAATAGTCGCTGTGGAATTTAATATATATATATATATAGCCCTTAAAAATAACGATTTTGTAAATGACTTCCGTTTTCGACGAGACCACTTTTGTTTGATCTGGAATGTTGAATTATTGCTAGATTCCAATTTTCATAATTTTTGGAATCAATATGTGAGCGTGGTGAATTTAAACGTGTTTGGTCAATTCAGTTTGAATTTAATCAACTGGAAAATGACCGTTTTTCAATCGGCCTCCAAATTTGACGAAATTAGTTTTGTTAGGACTATATCATCAAAACATAGCTAGATTTATTTTTCTGGAATTTTTGGAGTCAGTATGTGACACCGGTAAATTAAAATGTACGTTTAAATTGAATATATATTGATTTATATTTTAAATTAAAAAAAACCTAATCGTAATAGCCGAATTGGGTTACGAAACATATCCCATTGTGTTCCGAATGGGAGTAATTAGCTAGGGGCGATAGTTGTTGGTTCGATTTGGGGTTCGGATGATAAGTCAATTTTTTGAAGAGAAAAATATAATATATATATATATATATATTAGCATCCCCCCTTTTCTCTCCATATCAAAATTAGAATAAAAAAACGCGACCTAGTCGCTGCTCCTCCTGAAGTTCGCCGTCGTCGCACCCCAGGCCATCACCGCAGTCATCGATCCCCCCTCCTCCTCCCCGATGTCTTTCCTCCTTCCCCCTTCTCCAACTCGCGGAACCCAAAGCTGAACACCCCCAAAACGCAACTCCACCAACCACACCACCCTCCCCGACCACCACCCACCAAACGCCTCCTCCAGAACCACCATCGCCCCTCATCGAACCCCCTCTTCCTCCACCTCTCTCTCCCTCTTCTTGCGAAAGTGAGTTTTTTTTAATAATTATTTAATTTTCTTTTCAGTTTTTATATATAAAATAAATAAAAGTTTTGATTTTGTAAATAAAAAATTAGGATTTTTTTAAAAATAAAAAGTTAGGATTTTTAAAAATAGAAAGACAGGATTTTTAAAAATTGAAAGATAGGATTTTTATTGTTTGCATAGCGATATGAAAATATTATTTTTAGTAGACAAAAATATTATTTTTAGTTAGATAAAAATATAATTTTTATCGTAGGTATGAAATATTATTTTGAGTAGGATAAAAATAGAATTTTTATTACATATGAAGCGAAATAAAAATTCGATTTTTATTATATATGAAGCGAAATAAAAATTCGATTTTTATTATATATGAATCGAAATAAAATTTCGATTTCTATTATGAAGATAGCGAAATGAAAATTTTATTTTTGTTTATACATTAACAATATAAAAATATATGATTTATATATATATATATATATATATAGCGATATAAAATTGCGATTTTTAAATATATAATCATCATATTAAAAATGTGATTTTTACTATGAACAGCGTGGAAAGGATTATGTTGGAATTTCAGGCAAATCCAAATGGTTCAGAAATTCAGAAATAAAACTGGCGGAGTGGATCCCAAAGGTGAGAACTTCTCACTCTAATTTATTTTCTAGTTAAATATATATAATAGGATGCAAATGTGCTTAGTAGCACCCGATACCTTTGTTTGAAACCATGTTTGTTTGCTTGTTTGGTTGATTGGATTATTTGTTTGAATTTGGTTTGGGAAGTGAAATAAATTGATTAGAATTTGGTTTGTATATGGCGCGAACCGTTATTAGGCGAGGGATAAGGCTAGACCTTATTCAGGTTCTAGTATCGCACCGTTATGTTGCCGAAATTTTCAGAAAATGTTAGAACGATAAAAATATCACTTTTGTTGTATAAAAGAACTGTATAAAATATTCATGAGTTGAAATAAATATTTTATAGTTAAAAATATAATTTTTAATGTGTATATGAATAAAATAAATATTCATTTACAAATCGGACGATTTGTTTATGTACACACACTTAACTGATATGCATTGGGATGATATATTTTACACATCGCCCAACTGCACAAATAATAATCAGTGTTTGTTGTTTGAAAACGCCACACAGGTATTGAGATGATATTGGACATAGAATAATCCCAATATTTAGTTGTATGTCAATCGATGGGTTGAAAGGCTGTTGTAAGCGTTAATTACTTATATTTAACGCTTACGCAGTTGTATAATGCACTCTGGATGATGGTTGACTGTGTTTAATTATTGTTGTGTACATGTGTGTATGAAATCCATATAAATAAAATTATATGGTAATTGACTCTCTGATTCCAATTCGGAAAGAACGAACATTTTAAATTAACGAATATTTTAAAATGACGAATAATGAATATTTTGAAATAACTAATATTTTAAAATAATATTCAGTAATGGATCAAAATATGATTTTGATGCCCGATTTGGGATGGACATAAAAATATTGAAATATATGAAGCCATGTTGATTAGATTAACGCCATTTTGATGTGAACGATATTTATATCGATTTTATTCATTTTTATAATGAATATCAAAAAGTAAATGATTTCAAAATCTGATATTTTGAAAATATTATCATTTATATATTATAATGATAAGGAAAATTCAATTTTGATTTAAAATTGAAAAGGAAGTTATAATCATTTTAAAACGAATTTATAAAATACGTTTTAAATGGGAATCGATGAAATATAATATATATATATATATATTATATTTAATGGCCTGAATAGAACGCGCCGCGTAGCGGCAGTTCACGAATTTTGACCATTGACTTCGAATGGACATTACGGGAGATCTGACCGTCGGATTCTCCTAAAACTAGAACCGTTCGGTTCGTATCGAAAAGGGATTTCCAAGGAATACAAGAGATTTGAAATCTAATAGTTGGATTTTGAATTATGTCCAAATAGTATTTGGAAAAGGTCTTTGTAAGTGTTGTTCGATGACCGTTTATGGAAATCGACTGTGCGGGCCTTGATAAATTATTAAAAATACTAATAATTTGTGTAAAATCATAATAAATGATTTTGAAAGAATTTGGATGAATAATTCCACGTCTGTGAAGATAAAAATAAATTTTTATCAAAATGAACTAGTTATGAACTAGAATTATAATCCAATATTTTTATTTATATATATATAAATTGGATTTGAAATGGTTTTAAAAATAACCAGAGTTTCCAATATATGAATTGGAATGAATTTGAATCGAAATTATCTTTGGAATATTTCAATTTTGGATTCCGTGATTATATGGATATTGTGGAGGAATTTGGAAGATATATATATATCGTTATTCCCAATACGATATTTGTTGATTTCAGAATTTGATATTGAATATAAGCCGATATAATTTCTATTCAGAGCCTTGTATTTAATATTGAATTGGATTTTGGGTTTGTCGTGAATGGTGTCTTCATTAACACTGTTCTTAAACCCAGTTGAGGAAAGAATAAATCTTAAGTTTTCCAATTAATTAATATTTCATTGTAATTAAATAAAAGAATTTGGATTTTGGGTTTGTCATGAATGGTGTCTTAAATAACATTCGTTCTTAAACCCCATGTGAAAAGTTTAAAATTTTCAATTAAGATTATTAAAGTTTCCAGTTAATCAACATTTAATTGGAATAAAATGGGATGTGAATTGGGTTTATTGGGAACTTTGTTTTTAGTGACATTCGTTCTTTAACCCGATTTACAGTGAAATGTGATTTGGAATTTATAGATTTTTAATTAAGATTTAAGGGAAATTTTCCAAAGAAAAGTTTCCAATTTAAGAAAATAAATTGGGATGGAATGGAATTCGGTTTGGTAATAATCGAAGTTAACTTCTGTAGAGGAAGACTGTTACTATATATGGAATTTAAGTGGCTTGGCCGTTATTCCATTTATATTATCGGTTGGATATGGAAGTTTATATCGACTATATATATATTGATCTGTTTTCCATCAAGAATCCATTATTAATGGAATGTGATTTTGGGTTTATCGTGAGCTGTGTTTTAAATGACATTAGTTCTTTAACCCAGTTAAAGATAAGATTAACTTCTTAACTTTAAATAATCATTAAGTAATGATTTTTGAGATTAAAACTGAATTAGAGTTTTAATGAATCTTTAATTAGATTAGAATGTGAATGAGATAATTAAATTTATCGAATTCATGAAATGATCGAGAATGAGTATCACCAGTTTTGCTCCAAGCGATAGTTAAATCTTTAATAAGATTTGAATGTGAAATGGTAATTAATTTTACCAATAACACTGTGGTGTTAGATATGGAGTATTACCAGTTTTGCTCGATAGGATGAATAAGCTGAGTTAGGGAAATAAAATAAGTGATTACTTTGGTAAGGTTCGATAATCCCAACTAGTTTGGATAAACCTTAATTTGGTTTGAATTGATATCCAAAGGAAGATTAAAGAATAAATTTAAAGAATTTATCTTTGATAAAATTAATGGGAACCTTTCCCAAAGGATATGAATATTTAAATAAAAGAATATTCGGAATTGGAATGAGGCATATGTTGTATTTTTATAGCACTTGTTTATTATATATGCGAGTTATTCGGAAAGGCCGGGTTTATACCCATTCTGAATAACTGATTCGACGATAAGTCGACAATGAAGACAGTGGTTGAATATCGGAGGTCTCCATATCGTTTGGATGATTACTGATGTCTTGATTGAGCTATACACCAAAAACAAGGTAATAAGTGGTGATTGTCCAGACGTACTTGGAAATCGACTGGATATGCGAGGACCTCTCTCTTGTATTGGACATATGGGACGAGGAGTAAGGTGCCTCCGGTTTTGTTCAGACCCAGAACGAACTTGTAAATGGATGCGTGTCTAACATTGGATTTTATTCTGTGTTGATTGATCTCTATTAAATATATATCTGTTTGGTGGCGGAGAATTTATTCTCTTGCTTAACACCCTTCTCTGAGACGTACGAGCTCAGAGGTTATATATCGTTAGACATTAGTCGCACGGCGAGAATTGTCAGTGTGGTAAGCTGAGATGCAAATGATCAAGGCTTCTATTGAAAAGCACAGTCTTGTGGTTGATGATCAAAGCACGACTTTAATATAGCATAGCTTTGTGCATACCGTTAATTCGCGAGCCTCACACCTCGGTGTGAACCAGAAACGGGAGAGGACTTCGGGGAGCTAGGAGTGGTGTCATGGTATGGAGCCCAGACATTTTACTTATGTGGATGATGGATAACGAGGCGCCTCAGTTATATCGGTCACTATGGGGCCGATGGATGGTTTGGTCGACATACTGACCAGTTTTACGCCCTATAGTGCGGGAAAACGTATTGTTCAGGCATTTTAATCTACTCTGTGTGGACCGGCCCTGATGATCCAAGGGCCCACCTGTGTCTGGGCCCTGAGACATGGGCTAGATTGTCTCAAAGCGGTAAGGGTGATCCCTTGCCTTGGTTCACAGATGGAAATCCAACTTCCAATACATGACATTTCAGTTTTGATTGTAGAGCCTAGTATTGGCGACATGATATACGATACCCGTGCCGTCTATGATTGATACATTTATATTTGAAGTTGTTTTATACACTATGCACTTATAATAGTATCAAATGATTTGTTTTAAACGTACCAAGCATGTTTGGCTATTATAAGGGAAAACCCTATCCTTCGGCTTGCGTTGCATTGTGTGATGGGACCTGGGTCTAATAATAGCTTCATTTTTTTCAAAAAGCATTGCGTTGTTTGTTTTATGCACTGGTACTCTCGGGAGGAAACCCGTTCCGTGTTATACGGCGTGGTCCCTTGATTTAATTTATTTTTAAAGTAAAGATTTAATAACTGTTTTAGTTCTCACAGCAGTCACATGACTGACCTGGAGTTTATTATTTTAACCCAAACTCTGGGTGCCCCTATTTTCCACATGGGCAACTAGTGGTTTTGGGTATGCAGATTTATTCTTACAGAATTTTGGTTTATAGCTGGAGCTATATTCAGAACTCTCTGTATCCGTTTATCTCTTTCAATTGTGTTATGTATTATTTTCCGCTGCTATGTAATGTATTATAATCTCTGATATTTTACAATGTGCAATATTTATTCATACTCTGTATATTCTTGTACTCTGATGTAAATTGTTGTAATAAGCAATTAAATGTTCTTCTGTTTGCGTTCTGATTTGTCGTTTTCTCAACTTAATCCGGACTTTCCCGTAAGGATGAGTTTGGGTCATTTCAACTTGGGTGGCAGTCGGTGGCGCAGGGTTGGTGCAGTGACTAGTTGCGGCACCGGATGAGGTAGCGGTGGCAGAAGCAGGTTGTAGAATGGGAAAGGCGGACGCAACAAAGGGGAATTGGGGTAGTTTCAGCTATTATGAGACATGCTGAATGATGGGGATAAGGAGTTAAGCATGTTGATGGGAAGGGTAGTGGCCAGAGCTTGACGCGTTTCAGGTAGGTAGGCGGTGTTGTTAGTAGGGGAGCAAAATGGCGGTGGAGCTGAAAATGCAGTTATGAGGAAGAATGGTTGAGCTGTTTTCCACGAGAGAAAAAGGAGAGGCGGGGTATAGAAGATAATGAAGAGGAAATGGGAATGAATAATGTGAAAGAAAAATGGGTGCGCGAGAAAAAGAGGGTAGTCCTTATACAGTGGTGAAAGGTTTCTACAAATATGACAGAATTTGTTTCAAGTTGGCATGCGGGTATACTATAAGGGTGCAGATGCAAATATAAGGGAACAGAAATAGCTAGTGCGTGTCCCATTTATGGACAATTGTCCTTTGTCATCCATGTTTGCTTACACGTGTATTGTTATTTATTTTATACCAAATAAAAAGGAAAACTAGAAAACAAAAATAATAAAAACTTTGCGGATGTACGCATGTACTAAAATGGACCAGGGAGCGGTTGTATGCAAGGTAAAGAAGTGTAATGCTACATGTACATATTATTTGTATTTGAAAAACTCAACTTACGGTGGTCCATACGGTGGTCTGAACGTCCAAATTTCACGAAACAAAAAATGACGTTCTCTTCAAAATTCTGTCTAGTATTTTTAGTTCAAGTTCGCTCAAGTTCCGACAACATTTCGTTCGCAGCAAATTTTATTGAATCTTTAATTTAATTAGCGCGAACAGAACAAACTTGTGTACTTTTCTACGAAATTTATCCCTATTCTATGTTTAATTAGACACATCTCAAATATTTTTTTTTGGATTTTTATTTTAATATTACATTTTTTATTTTTATTTAAGCTGTATGGGTTACCACTACTGCTAACAATCATCAAATATTGATTCAAATGAAGCAACAAAACTTTGACGTCTTCAATATAAAATTATTTATATCAGTTCTAAATGCAAATATTAATTATTTATTTACTTAAGTATACAATTATATAAGTGCAACAAATATATTTCAAATACAAATCATAAGTAAAAAAAATCAATTGCAAAACAAATAGAATAGGTTCTCAAGTTAAATTCAAATTTATACTTCAAATTAACTTTCAAATGTTTAACCAGTATATTTCAATTAGAAAAAAAGTTAATAATGTTTAATTCAACAAAATTATGTAGATTCAAATATAAAATTTTAAATTTGAACTTACAAAATAATAACCAAGTTTAAAATTGCCTAGATTCAAAATTACCAACAAATATAAATTTCTTAAATACCAATTTCAAATAAATTTCAAGTTTTAAAATGTAGAAAATCCTAGATAGTTACAATCTCCCCCCCCTCCCCCTTTGAACCTTTCCGTCCTCGAAAAGGGGAGATTGGTAAAATTTTCCTATTGGTATAAAACAAAATAAATAATACGATTTTAAACTTAATTGCAATTAATAAATTCGGGATCCAAATATAGGATTTTTTTCAACTTAAAATCCCAATTTTATTTCCAAAACATCAGAAATACCATATTTTCTTTTCATACGAAATCATGCTTGCTTCGGGATTTTAAAACAAAAATCATTTCGAAAATTCCAAATATTTTACGGTAAATGACGTAAAACATTTATGTCCCAAGTCGAGAGGTTTCTCCCAATGACAAGGCTACTAGGCACGACCTGCGCACGAATCGATATAAATAAGTGATGTCTCTCTGGTTCCCAGAGCAGACCATCATCAAGGCTCGTCATACCTTTCTTTAGTCACTGGTTACTCGAATCTTAGTAACAAATCATTTTATTTAATATCCCGAAGTTATAAACAATAATAATCTACAAATATTTCCAAGACGTGATATTATTGTTTTCTAAATATTTCAAAATATCGATATTTCAAATCATCAAACTTTGCATCCAATAACTTGGAAAACCAACTTCGTTCAATAATTTGAAATCAGAATTTCACTTTATGATACAATTTAGCTTAAATCTAGTATTGTACAATTAAACTTCACAAATTTCCAAATTATAGGCTTTATAAACCATTTCAATTTATAAACCAAATCAAATTTTCATGAAAATAAGTTTTCAAATCACTTGCACCAAGTATACAATTTTATTCATTCTGGTTTCAAATATTTAAATCCTGCTTGAAAATTTACATTATTCGAATAGTCGAAAATAACTTGAAACAATTTACCTTATAAATCTCGTTTTCCAAAACATTGTATACTGGATAAATTCTATTCGTTTGTCAGCTGTTTGCAAAAGTCCAATGTTAATTATAATTCAGAATACTTATTTCCAAATCCGAAACTATGTTATTAATACAACTTGACCTTAGATTTATCAAAACAAGGCAAAGGGAGGGTTCAAGAAATTCACAGTTTCAAGATTTCAAGTACGGAGAGACTAAAGAGATGATAGGCAAAAGATAACGGTGGGTCAAGGGCAACAAACACACCAACGAGTGACGAGGTAGAATTTATTTTCAAACATTCATTATTCCTTACTACAAAAAAAATTATTTGCGAATTCAATTTATACTCTACAAACAAGGAATACATTACTTATTTAACTTTCCCTTATGTAATGGCCCGAATTTCCATATACTTTGAGTCGACTAATATCACAACACAACCAATCCAAATTGCACAGAAACACGAATCATTATTAGAAAGAAGCTAGAGGATGAGAAATAGAAAGAAAGAAATATTAGAATAGAAGAAAACGAAGATCACAAACTCACAGCAGAACGAATAAAATATATTAGATAACATAAACTTTGAAATACAAATCAGTGATTTTATATACATACCATTATCAGAGCACAACGGTTATTCCTGGAACAGTTATAAACACCTGTTTCTAGATATAACATAGTACACAGCGGAAAATATAGTAGTCTATAGCCAACTGGTGAAGCCTACTGCTTTGAGCTCCTTCAAGTGAATCTGGAAAAAATCCCGACTACTTGACTGCCTGTACAAATTTGGGCACCCAAGAGTTTAGGGAAAACAAAACAAAATAAACTCTGGGTCAATCATGGGACTGGTTTGAGTAAACTCCAACCATTGGTTTAACTTTTAAAATCCTTTCTAAAAAAAAGATAATCGTAAGACCGATCCACACATAAACACAGATGGTTTTTACCTTACGATAACCAAAAATATTTTTGATATCAAATCCAAAGATATTATAATAATGTCTACATCAAATAAATAGAAATCTAGTGGAACGCTTGCATCTCACGCTCCATATAATATTAATTCAAAAACCGCAGGGCGCTTATTGGAGATTAGATTTCCAACATGACAAGGTATGGGACCACCTTTCGATAGTGTATCTCTAGAGGCGAATGCACTGGGATCAACAAGAACGTCTCGCAACCCGGCCCACACGTGTCCGACCACTTATTTCGCTTGACGGTATCGAATGTATATCACCAACGGTTGGGATCAGCAACCGTTTCCCGAAAGGGACATCATCGATAGATTAAAGAAGCAATTGGAATTTCTCTAGATAGGTGATTATACATCCTAATGGGAGCGACCCACATAGCCATGCGGCCTGCCCGATTTTTGTCAAATTCTGGGTTGTGAGGCTTAAGGTTTAAATTATCTTCCAGAACATCTGGCCACCATTCACTTTGAATGCCACATCGTCAGATCCATCGGAAATCGCTAATTGATTCCCACAAAAATACTCGGATTGTTAGGCTAAAGAAGTTTCCGCTCTTTGCCACCCACTTCGTACGTTTGAAGGAACCAACGTACGTAATCCCTTTGGAAATACTCTGTCAGACACTCGTCCACACAGGTTGTCCTGGGTCTGGACAAACTGAAGGCACGGTTCTATTAACCCATCTAGGGCGATTTCTACCTAGGGTTAACAGAACAGCCCTTGCACTTTACTCCGTCCTCAATTATCTTTAGCATAAGTTAATTCGTAACGCTTATGCCAATATAGAGTGGTTTACAAATAATAAATCTGATCCCGGTCTCTCCGTATTGACAACGGAGGTATAAAGTAAATCAAAACTCTAATAGTCGGTGATTTAACTATCAAAGGATCATCCAATCAACCAACGATCATATTTCCAAATTGAAATTCTATCGATCAACCATCAAGCAATACTGGCCCCTATTTATATTGATTCCTTATTATATTACCGATTCCAATTTCCCATTTTCCCTTTTCAGATTCTTTCAAAATTCAATTGTCTTTCTCGATTATTGGAAAACATTTCCAATATCATGATTCCTTTATTCGAGAAAATATCTCTTATTTTAGTTAGAAAACATTTCTAAATATTCACGAATCCTTATTTTCTATATTCTGAAAATATACTTCATTAATATCAGAAAACATTTTCATAATCCTTCATTCAACAATTTATTTCATTTTCTATGCGTAGAAAATATCTCTCATTTTATTTACGGAAAACATTTCGAATTCTTTTAAATTAACACGATGTTATACAACATCGTTATTATAACTCAAAACATTAACCAATTATTAACTAACCATAATGTTAACCAATCCTTACTATCGAACCTTAACCATTTCTCCATCAATCATGAAGTCAATCAAGTTGTGGTATATTTACCTCTCAGACCTTAACTGAACAACATTCTCAACTTTGAAATAGTCAAAGCTCACAACTTTAAACCAAACATTGCTTACGCGACTTCGGGTCCAATCTAAGGCATACTTCTTTCATGGAATAACTCTGATTATAACGGTAGCATTATAATAGCTGTTTCAAAATATTTGATTTATAAAACATTGCTTTTAACAATAGCATTACAATCACTGTCTAGAATTATAGAACATTTATTATAGCAATAGCGTTAAGATCGCTGTTAAGATTTACAAAACAGTTATTATAACGGCAGCATTAAAATTTCTATTTAGATTTACCAAAACATTTATTATAACGACAGTGTTTACAATCGCTATTTACAAATATTTGGTTTATAAAATGCAACTTGGATTTATTTATTTATTTTAGTAAATAAATTAATAAGTAAATAAATAAATAATTAAATTATTAAATTTGATACAAACCTAAAAGTAAAATACTACTTCCCTAAATTCGATATAATCGAATTCCAATAAACAACCCTCATTCGAATACTCTATATTCGATTTATATTCCGAACTTCAGAATTTATTTACCATTTCAGGTAAATTCAAATTTCAAATTCACTATTGAATTTATCCTTTCAATTCCTTTATAACCATTCCAATCTATGAAACATTTTCCCAATTTATTTTATATTCTAAATCTTGAACTAAAACTCATTGTTTTTTTCTAAAACGATTTCCCATTTCCCTTTTTACTCAAATTTCCAATTTTTACTCAAATTTCCAATTTGGGTTCATATTTCAAGTCATCTAAATTTCCTTTATAAATATTTCATTTGCAAAATATTTCCTTTAAACCATTATTCACTTTGATCGTAAATATATTCCTTTTATATATAATCAAATTAGTTTGATTTTCATACTTAAAATAATATCTTAAA
Source organism: Allium sativum (assembly GCA_030737875.1). Taxonomy (NCBI): domain Eukaryota; kingdom Viridiplantae; phylum Streptophyta; class Magnoliopsida; order Asparagales; family Amaryllidaceae; genus Allium; species Allium sativum. The sequence goes on along the minus strand of CM060926.1, from coordinate 1,055,361,824 downwards.
CCCAAATTCCATTCATAACCTTTATTCAGAGTTTTCATATAAATCTCATTTTTATTCCAATCATTTAAATTTTTGTTTATAATTCCCTTTATAATTTGCTAAGTTCAAATCTTATTTCAAATATTGGTTTCAAATCCGATTTTCACCTTTCCATATAAATTCGAATTTGAATTTATTTTTCAATTAATTCAATGGTAGTACTTTACTAAATTTATACCAGTTATTTATAATCAACGTTCTTGTTTTATTAAAACAAGTTTCTACTCTGAAGTGCATTTAAATTTCAGTTTTCTAAATTGGAAATAAATTTCCCTTTTTACATTTTTAATCCCTTCTTATTATTCAAAAATATTTTATGGTGTTAAAACACCAAATTTCTAGAGCCAGTGTAATTCAAACGTAATTAATCACTCATTTTATATCACATTAAATATCACAATAAATAACAACAGTAATATAAATATTGAGGATTCCAGTTGGATTCCTCCAACCTGTCTCCCTGCATCCATAGACGTTAATCAACATTAATTTCACAAAATTATGAATTATTATGGTGAACAGAATTATTAAACGATCAACGATATAACTATAGCAACCAATTCAACTAATTTATCAACCATTCAGCCAAACAATCATCACACAGTATAAAATTACTATAAATAAATTTAAAACTCGTTTATATAAAAATATAAACGAGTCAGAGTTAGTGAGTTTACTTACCTTGTTCTGTAGCTGATGATTTTGCTTTTTGTTTCCTTTAAAATGAAACAGACGTCTGATTTCTCTATGAAATTCTGGTAACTTCTTTCTCCACCACAGTAGTATACATCTCGATGTTACATTCTCAACATGATCAGTTTGAGACAAGTTCTGTCAGATTCTTAACCTAAGGATTCGGCCATATAGACAGGGATTTCAAATACGAATTCCTACTTTGACATTCATCATTTTGCAAGGCAACGATAAACGAGGTAAACATGTGATTAACAGCATAATCCCTTTTGGCTTTCACCTAGTTTCGAACCAGTATCACAGATTTAAAACCGCTAAATCAGTGATTACCTCGTGGATACCCAATTTGTCGTCCTAAACCCAAGATTACAATCACATAATCATCACGTAGGTACTTCGTCCCCAGGAAATATTCTTTTGATTAAAGATTTCCAGGCTTTTCTTCATTTCCAGAACACGAAAACCAATACTACAGTCATCAGTACCATTTCCCTTCAGCAACTATTTCCCCAAGGAAATCTCGACCTCAGGCTTCCTCCGCTTCAGCCCATCACTAGAATCTACTACAACATGCTTTACACAACCGAAATCACCAATATATGTAATATTAAAACTTACACGCTAATTACCATTTGAGCTCCAAGTCAATGGATTTCTTCTCGCTAATGTTTCTTCACCCTTCACTGACTATTTCGCACGCATGCTCCTGATTTTCAAAACAAAACATCCCACCTTTTTAAATCCAATCATCCCCTAATCTCGCGATTAACTTAGTTAATTACCTCCTTAACCTGTCTACCCAAGTGAACAAAATCCCTTAACTTGCCTAGTCACGTTTCAAACAAAATGGGGCTTTCTTCTACAGTGAATACCGATTAGTGATCCACCCCGTTGATGCCTCCCACCACATCACACAGTTCATCAAACAGATTCCACTAGTATTTGTTCAATTCCATTTTCAGCCTCACCATAACCGTAGCCCATCCCTTCCTTTCTTCTTTCACATGCCATGCGTTTGAATTCACACAGTAAAACACCCAGCACCCTCCCCTATGAGCTCATTCATCTCCACAACATATTATTGAACACCACCACATCCTTAAATCGCGATCTGCACCCAAAACAATGTTTGAAGATCCACCCTAATTGAGTAAGAAAAACATGCTCTGAGATTTTAGGAATTTTGTTAGTTTTTTATTTTGATGAGGAGAGTGGAGAGCGAGTTTGTAAACTGAAGATACTGAAATTTGTGATTTCGGTTGGAGTAAGAAAACTGGAAAGGAAATTGGATTGGGAGTTACAGATCTGTATTTAAAGGTGAAGAAGTTTGGGGCGCACGGCAAGTAATGGCTTGGAAAGCAGGGAGAAAACAAAGCGTGCAGAGCACGGTACCAGTTAGCTTGGCATGCACGGAACACAGTACCATGATAGGCACGGATACAAGCTTGGAAGGCCCGCTTTTCTCAACTGATGACGAGGATTATTGTGCCATTGAACTAAATTGGTTATTATTCATTTAGTTTTCATTTAGAATGATTATACATGCGTTAATGTATTGTGTAATATCTATAATTACTTCCACTGGGTATTGTATTGATTTCATGTATATATATGGGTTGTTTGCTATCTTAAATGTGTGTAGTGTTTAGTGTGCTTGAAACCGAATGGATATAATTATTTGATAGATGGATATATGTAAGGTGCTAAAAAGCATGGAAGAGAAGAGTGGCCAGATGGTAACGCAAGTGGATAACATGCGAGGTGAAGAGGACGTGCGTAACATGGGTGTGGTAGAGTCTTATATGCATTATTAGTTTTTCGTACTCCGCTACGAAAAAAAATTTGTTTACAGACGAGCTGCTACAGATAGAAGTAAGAATACAGTCGTGTCCAACGAGGTACCACGATCCCAAAAATATAATAATATCGGTAGTTTAACTTATATTATGAAACCCCAAAATATTGATATAAGGTGCAAAATACTCCAAACAAAAAAGTTGCATATTAAATTAATTAAAAATTACAGTAAAATTCTAAAAATTAAATTATAACTATGTCTCAAAAGAATCTTGTCCAAATTCAAATCCAATATTTAATTATATTAAATAAACCGTTATAGCTTATACATGACTCCACAGCGACTTTCTAAAAATTTGATTTGGACATAACTCCCAATATATAAGACGAAATCTCGAATTTTCTCTTCCGTTAGAAAAATCTCGTTAAACAGAACCGAACGTTTCTTGTTTCAAAGAAATCTGACTTATTTTGAATCATGTATATCTAATTGAAGTTCACAACGTTAAATTACGAACTGCCGTGACTTTACGAGCTCATTTTAAATTATACTATAAATTATACATTTAAATATCATTTTATTAAATAATTTCTTATAAATTCCTACATATAATTCAAATAACAAATTTAAATATTCAGAATTCAATGGCTGAAAATTCGGGTCGTTACATTCCTTCCCCCTTAAAATAATTTCGTCCTCGAAATTGCTAAGCGGTAAAAATGCTATAATTTTGACTCCTCATAACCTACTCGGCCGAAATCTTATACTCCATATTTCTGTAACTCGGTTTTTATCCAGAACTTCTAATTCTCGTATTAATACCCTACCTTTCGTCATTTATTGCAGATAATTTGTCCACCATTTTTGGACAGTCCATCCTCACATTCTTGCCTTCAGTCCACATGCTCTTCTGCATATTCACACCCATTCCAATTGATTTTAAATCCATTTATCGATTTCATTATTTCACTTGAAATTGTATTAACCAATTCTGGTTTTCTATTTCAATTAAAATTAACAACTCGATTTTTAAATTATCTCAAATTTCATGAAATTTTCTAACTCTTTAAAGCATCTCCTTTGCACGGCTCAATCGGTACAACCACAACTCGCCTTTCTAGGCTTCTCCAATCCAAAAGAAAATCAAGAAGCCAAGCGGCTTTCCCCATAGGCTCATAAAACCATCAAATCCAAGTAATATTGTAAACATGTACCTTTTTGTTGGGCAGAAATTCTATCTCTTGCCCTTGCTTCCATATAATGTCTGCTCATCATACATATATATTTCCAATCGGTTCCAAATCAATTCAGCCTTTGGTCTTTAACTTTTCTAATCAACTTACTAATTAGTTCACTTCTATTCATTAATCCAAACTGAGTTATATTTCAAAAAATCAACCCTCTTATTCTACTTGAGTTCAATTCCATCACACTTTAATTCCAAACACAGCATCCAGTATATATTCAATTTGTTTATACATAAGTCGAATTCGTATTAATATTTCGAATCTCAACATTTTCCTTATTTAATTTCATTCGGAATTATTTCTAATCCAATCCAATTTTGTTTAACTTAAATTAAATTTCAATTCATTTTATTCTCTTTTACCATTTCAATTTATTTAACTTACACAAGTTAAACTTTAAGTTCAGGATTCAAATTCCCAGGTTTTATTTCAAATTAGTTTGAAATTGTATATATTTATACACACATATTTATAATCAAATCAATTCAAAACATTTGAATTTCTAAATCATCTTGTCATTTTCAAATATATTTTTTTCATTTCCAAATTGCTATGGTAGCAATCCATCACTCAGAAACTTGAAAATGAATACTGATAATATCGCGACCCATTATCAAAATTATTTTCTCGCAACTAGAGTGATTTCAATGCTTAATCACTTTCAAAACTCATTTAAAACCATTTTCATTCAAAAATACCTTCAAGTAATGCTATATCACCTTTAAAATACTTCAGAAAATATTCTCTAAACGTCCGGGATTTAAATCCACGATTTTGATCTGAATCCAATTCCAATTTAGCTAATTTGTATATCTCATTCATATACAAATTCAATTTGGTTTTATATAACCATTTCAATATTTCACAATTTTATTTAATTGTAATAACAATCAACACACTCATATACTATAATAATCCAAAAATTATTCCTTTTATATCAAAATAATTTCTGGGCAAAATTATTTCATTTACCCATTATAAAACAAAACTGTATCGAATTGCTTTGTTCGAGAGTTTAGAAACATCTATCGATACAGTTGTACATTCTGTATTGATCAGAATTCATAAACCACTGAACAAACCAATCAACACAATATAAAACAATTTTTTATATCAAATCTACAAATACGCGCTCATATATATATATATATATATATACTCAAACTAAATCTGGGGTACTACTAACCCCATCTCTATTGAGTTACGCCACAGAGCTAAGGTTACTACTCAACCTTCAGCTCTGATACCAACCATAATGGCCCGAATTTCCGTACACTTTGAGTCGACTAATAACACAACACGTCCAACCCAAATTGCACAGAAACACGAATCATTATTAGAAAGAAGCTAGAGGATGAGAAACAGAAAAAAAGAAATGTTAGAATGGAAGAAAACGAAGATCACAAACTCAAAGCAGAACGAATAAAATTTATTAGATAACATAAACTTTGAAATACAAATTAGTGATTTTATATACATACCATTATCAGAGCACAACGGTTATTCCTGGAATAGTTATAAACACTTGTTTCTACATATAACATAGTACACAGCGGAAAATATAGTAGTCTATAGCCAACTGGTGAAGCCTCATGCTTCGAGCTCCTCCAAGTGAATCTGAAAAAAATCCCGACTACTTGACTGCCCGTACAAATTTGGGCACCCAAGAGTTTAGGGAAAACAAAAAAAAATAAACTCTGGGTCAATCATGGGACTGGTGTGAGTAAACTACAACTATTGGTTTAAATTTTAAAATCCTTTCGAAAGAAAAGATAATCATAAGACCGATCCACACATAAACACAGATGGTTTTTACCTTACGATAACCAAAGATATTTTTGATATCAAATCCAGTGATATTATAATAATGTCTACATCAAATAAATAGAAATCTAGCGGAATGCTTGCATCTCACGCTCCATATAATATTAAATAAAAAACTGTAGGGCGCTTATTGGAGATTGGATTTCCAACATGGCAAGGTATGGGACCACCTTCCGATAGTGTATCTCTAGAGGCGAATACACTGGGTTCAACAAGAACGTCTTGCAACCCGGCCCACACATGACCGACCACTCATTTCGCTTGAGCGTATCGAATGTATATCACCAACGGTTAGGATCAGCAACCGTTTACCGAAAGGGACAGCATCGATAGATTAAAGAAGCAATTGGAATTTCTCTAGATAGGTGATTATACATCCTAATGGGAGCGACCCACATAGCCATGCTGCCTGCCCGATTTTTGTCAAATTCCGAGTTGTTAGGCTTGAGGTTTGAGTTATCTTCCAGAACATCTGGCCACCATTCACATTAAATGCCACATCGTCAGATCCATCGGAAATCACTAATTGATTCCCACAAAAATACTCAGACTGTTAGGCTAAAGAAGTTTCCCTTCTTTGCCACTAACTTCGTACGTTTGAAGTAATCAACGTACGTAATCCCTTTGAAAATACTCTGTCAGACACTCGTCCATACAAGTTGTCCTGGGTCTGGACAAACTGAAGGCACGGTTCTATTAATCCATCTTGGGCGATTTCTACCTAGGGTTAACAGAACAGCCCTTGCACTTTACTTCGTCTTCAATTATCTTTAGCATAAGTTAATTCGTAATGCTTATGCCAATACGGAGTGGTTTTCAGATAATAAATCTGATCCCGGTCTCTCCGTATCGACAACGGAGGTATAAAGTAAAGCAAAACTTTGATAGCCGGTGATTTAACCATCAAAGGATCATCCATTCAACTAACGAACATATTTTCAAATTGAAATTCTACCGATCAACCATCAAGCAGTACTAGCCCCTATTTATATTGATTCCTTATTATATTATCGATTCCAATTTCCAATTTTCTCTTTTTAGATTCTTTCAAAATTCAATTGTCTTTCTCGATTATTGGAAAACATTTCCAATATCATGATTCCTTTATTCGAGAAAATATCTCTTATTTTAGTTAGAAATCATTTCTAAATATTCACGAATCCTTATTTTCTTCTGAAAATATACTTCATTAATATCAGGAAAAAAAATTATATTCCATTTCATAATCCTGCATTCAACAATTTATTTCATTTTCTATGCGTAGAAAATATCTCTCATTTTATTTATGGAAAACATTTCGAATTCTTTTAAATTAACACGATGTTATACAACATCGTTATTATAACTCAAAACATTAACCAATTATTAACTAACCATAATGCTAACCAATCCTTACTATCGAACCTTAAACATTTCTCCATCAATCATGTAGTCAATTAAGTTGGGGTATATTTACCTCTCAGACCTTAACTGAACAACATTCTCAACTTTGAAATAGTCAAAGCTCACAACTTTGAACCAAACATCGCTTATGCGACTTTGGATCCCATCTAAGAAATACTTCTTTCAAGGAGATACTCTGATTATAACGGTAGCGTTATAATCGCCATTTCAAAATATTTGATTTATAAAACATTGCTTTTAACAACAGCGTTACAATCGCTGTCTAGAATTATAGAACATTTATTATAGAAATAGCGTTAAGATCGCTGTTAAGATTTACAAAACAATTATTATAACGGCAGCGTTAAAATTTCTATTTAGGTTTACCAAAACATTTATTATAACGGCAGTGTTTAAAATCGCTATTTACAAATTTTTGGTTTATAAAATGCAACATGGATTTATTTATTTTAATAAACAAATTAATAAGTAAATAAATAAATAATTAAATTATCAAATTTGATACAAACCTGAAAGTAAAATACTACTTCCCTAAATTCGATATAATCGAATTCCAATAAACAACCCTCATTCGAATACTCTACATTCGATTTATATTCCGAACTTCAGAATTTATTTACCATTTCAGGTAAATTCAAATTTCAAATTCACTATTGAATTTATCCTTTCAATTCCTTTATTACCATTCCAATCTATGAAACATTTCCCCAATTTATTTTATATTCTGAATCTTGAACTAAAACTCATCGTTTTGTTCTAAAATGATTTCCCATTTCCCTATTTACTCAAATTTCCTATTTGGGTTCATATTTCAAGTCATCTAAATTTCCTTTATAAATATTTCATTTGCAAAATAATTCCTTTAAACCATTATTCACTTTGATCGTAAATATATTCCTTTTATATATAATCAAATCAGTTTGATTTTCATACTTAAAATAATATCTTAAACCCAAATTCCATTCATAACCTTTATTCAGAGTTTTCATACAAATCTCATTCTTATTCCAATCATTTAAATTTTCGTTTATAATTCCCTTTATAATTTGCTAAGCTCAAATCTTATTTCAAATATTGGTTTCAAATCTGATTTTCACCTTTCCATATAAATTCAAATTTGAATTTATTTTTCAATTAATCCAATGGCGATACTTTACTAAATTTATACCAGTTACTTATAATCAACTTTCTTGTTTTATTAAAACAAGTTTCTACTCTTAAGTGCATTTAAATTTTAGTTTTCTACCTTGGAAATAAATTTCCCTTTTTACATTTTAAATCCCTTCTTATTATTCAAAAATATTTTATGGTGTTAAAATACCAAATTTCTAGGCTAGTGTAATTCAAACATAATTAATCACTCATTTTGTATCACATCAAATATCACAATAAACAACAATAGTAATATAAATATTGAGGAATCCAGTTGGATTCCTCCAACCTGTCTCCCTGCATCCACTGACGTTAATCAACATTAATTTCACAAAAATATGAATTATTATGGTGAACAGAGTTATTAAACGATCAACGATATAACTATAGCAACCAATTCAACCAATTTATCGACCATTCAGCCAAACAATCATCACACAGTATAAAATTACTATAAATAAATTTAAAACTCGTTTATATAAAAATATAAACGAGTCAGAGTTAGTGAGTTTACTCAACTTGTTCTACAGCTGATGATTTTGCTTTTTGTTTCCTTTAAAATGAAACAGACATCTGATTTCTCTATGAAATTCTGATAACTTCGTTCTCCACCACAGTAGTATACATCTCGATGTTACGTTCTCAACATGATCTGTTTGACACAAGTTCTGTCAGATTCTTAACCTAAGGATTCGGACACATAGACAGGGATTTCAAATACGAATTCCTGCTTTGACATTCATCATTTTGCAAGATAACGATAAACGAGGTAAACATTTGATTAACAGAATAATCCCCTTTGGCTTTCACCTAGTTTCGTACTAGCATCACAGATTTAAAACCACTAAATCAGTGACTACCTCGTGGATACCCAATTTTTCGTTTTAAACTCAAGATTACAATTCACATAATCATCCTGTAGGTATTTCGTCCCCAGGCAATATTCTTTTGATTAAAGATTTCCAGGCTTTTCTTCATTTCCAGAACACAAAACCAATACTACAGTCATCAGTACCATCTCCCTTCAACATCTGTTTCCCCAAAGAAATCTCGACCACAGGCTTCCTTCACTTCAGCCCATCACCGGAATCGACTACACCATGCTTTACACAACCGAAATCACCAATATATGTAATATTAAAACTTACACGCTTATTACCATTTGAGCTCCAAGTCAACGTTTTTCTTCTTGCTAATGTTTCTTCACCCTTCACTGACTATTTCACACGCACGCTCCTGATTTTCAAAACAAAACATCCCACCTTTTTAAATCCAATCATCCCCTAATCTCGCGATTAACTTAGTTAATTACCTCCTTAACCTGTCTTCCCTAGTGAACAAAATCCCTTGACTTGCCTAGTCACGTTTCAAACAAAATGGGGCTTTCTTCTACAGTGAATATCAATTAGTGATCCACCCCATTGATGCCTCCCACCATATCACAAAGTTCATCAAACTGATTCCACTAGTATTTGTTCAATTCCATTTTCAGCTTAAACATAACCGTAGCCCATCCCTTCCTTTCTTCTTTCACATGCCATGCGTTTGAATTCACACTGTAAAACACCCAACACCCTCCCCTATGAGCTCATCCATCTCCACAACGTATTATTGAACACCACCACATCCTTAAATTGCGATCTGCACCCAAAACAACGTTTGAAGATCCATTCTTATTGAGTAAGATAAACATGCTTTGAGATTTTAGGAATTTTGTTAGTTTTTTATTTTGATGAGGAGAGTGGAGAGCGAGTTTGTAAACTGAAGAAACTAAAATTTGTGATTTCGGTTGGAGTAAGAAAACTATAAAGGAATTTGGATTGGGAGTTACGGATCTGTATTTAAAGGTGAAGAAGTTTGGGGCGCACAGCAAGTAATGGCTTGGGAAGCACAGAGAAAACAAAGCGTAGAGAGCACGGTACCAGTTAGCTTGGCATGCACGGAACACAGTACCTTGATAGGCACGGATACAAGCTTGGAAGGACTGCTTTTCTCAACTGATGACGAGGATGATTGTGCCATTGAACTAAATTGGTTATTATTCATTAATTTTCATTTAAAATGATTATACATGCGTTAATGTATTGTGTAATATCTATAATTACTTCCACCGGGTATTGTATTGATTTCGTGTATATATATATATATGGGTTGTTTGTTATCCTAAATTTGTGTGTAGTTTTTAGTGTGCTTGAAACCGAATGGAAATAATTATTTAACAGATGGATATATGTAAGGTGCTAAAAAGCATGGAAGAGAAGAGTGGCCAGATGGTAACGCAAGTGGGTAACATGCGAGGTGAAGAGGACTTGCGTAACATGGGTGTGGTAGAGTCTTATATGCGTTATTAGTTTTTCGTACTCTGCTACGAAAAAAAATCTGTTTACAGACGAGCTGCTATAGACAGAAGTAAGAATACGGTCGTGTCCAACGAGGTACCATGATCCCAAAAATATAATAATATCGGTAGTTTAACTTATGTTATGAAACCCCAAAATATTGATATAGGGTGCAAAATACTCCAAATAAAAAAGTTGTGTATTTAATTAATTAAAAATTACAGTAAAATTCTAAAAATTTAATTATAACTACGCCTCAAAAGAATCTTGCCCAAATTCGAATCCAATATTTAATTATATTAAATAAACCGTTATAGCTTATACACGACTCCAAAGCGACTTTCTAAAAATTTGATTTGGACATAACTCCCAATATATAAGACGAAATCTCAAATTTTCTCTTCTGTTAGAAAAATATCGTTAAACAGAACCGAACGTTTCTTGTTTCAAAAAAATCCGACTTATTTTGAATAATGTATATCTAATTGAAGTTCAAAACGTTAAATTACGAACTGCCACGACTTTACGAGCTCATTTTAAATTATATTATAAATTATACGTTTAAATATCGTTTTATTAAATAATTTCTTATAAATTCCTATATATAATTCAAATAAAAAAATTAAATATTCAGAATTCAACGGCTGAAAATCCGGGTCGTTACACCTTATTTTAAATTATCTATTCCAACGTGTAACACCCCACTCCCGCTATGGTCACTCACTAAGGGAATGCCATAGCATCGGTGGAGTATTTTAGTGAATATAGAACAGAAAAATTACAACAAGACAGATATAAATAGTACTTGAAATTTAAAACATCATCTCATAACAGCGGAAGTAAAACATGTCTGGTTACATCATAAAACCACAATAAAAGTCAAGTACAATATCCATGACAAAAGAAAAGATAACTGTGTAACTGGAGCTTTACATCTATCCAAGCTCCTAAAGACTGGAACAGCAATCCGATCAAGCTCCACTACTGCTAGGATCCACCGTAGGACCTGAGGGTTGGGAAAAAGATAAAAACAACGGGGTCAGACATAAGTCTGAGCGAGTCCTATAACTTTAACAATACAATCGTTAAAGTAACCAGAGAAGACATAAACTGATATACGGTAACTAATGGGGATGAATGGCTACACTAAGCAGTCAACTAAACTAAGATAAAAGATAAAGACGCATCTACCCTTCCAAAGGTAAATTACTAAACTGCACCACAACAGTCATTCCTAACTTAAAGGTTGATCCCACCCATGGACTTATAAAATTAACTTAATAGTTCTCGCGTACCCCTAGGTGACCAAGTAGACGCCACGGGGCCCTACAATCCACTAGGTGTACACACTACTCCCCATTCGATCGGCTCCCTAACGTAGATACCCGTGCTGGCCCCACCGTGGGGTGTACCATTCCCCAACGTGGCAACCTAATAAAACTAACGGTGCACGGCTTATATCTACACGATGCAACAACGTCTTATTTACCAGCCCGGGTCCACACACGCATATGAAACCCGTTGGTCATGCGTTGCCACCGCTAACACATTTTGGCCTCTTATAGTCAAGCCCAGTATGCGTGTCCCGTCCTCGACATGGGTCGAGCCCACTAAGATACGTATGGGTTACTGGTTGAAATGGGCCCCCAGCACAAGCCATCCCCCTAAGCTTGGCCCACACACTAGTGTTTCCCACTTAACCCTTTAATCATGTTTAATTACATGTTTCATCTTGGTTAAGTATTTTATCATATTTTCTATTGGCAACCACTAGCAATCTCCACATACCACCCAAGGTACCCACTTAACCCCCATGCCCCACTACATGCTTATCTGGTTAAGTGTTTCTTAATTGATTAACACCGTAACCGTGTAAAGGACCCTTCACATTGGACCATCATTTGTAGATGCCTGGTTAAGCCGGTAGGTTCCGGGCAGTCTTACACTACAAACGGGTCCAACCTCGTGTCATTTACCCTTGTTACGTATTTAATTTATGATTAAGACCCCTCACATTGGACCGTCATTTGTAGATGCCTGGTTAAGCCGGTAAACTCCGGGCAGTCTTACACTACAAACGGGTCCAACCTCGTGTCTTAATCGATTAATTACTCCTAATTAATCACCCCCATAATTTGTGTTAATTATCATGTTTATTTTAGGAATATGGGTGCACCTAACTTAATAGGCAAATTCCCAACTCCAAAGTGTGGGTACACCTAACTTAATAGGCAAATTCCCAACACATAGTATGGGTACACCTAACTTAATAGGCAAATTCCCATACTATGTTCATTTATTTTATGTTATGCATAATTATATTAATTTCACACAATCTTATTAACATACGCATTTAATTAACCCCATCGTTCCCACGTAATTTCGTTCTCATGACATAACACATATAAAAGGTGTCAACTTGCATATGTATGAACATGTTTCAAAGGTGCCATCTTGCATATTAACAAACACATAACTTGCATATGAACTTGCATAACATGTCACATAACTTGCATATAATCTTGTATAACATGTCACATAACTTGCATATTAACTTGTATAACATGTCACATAACTTGCATAACATGTTACATAAACTTTCATATTAACAAATACATAACTTGCATATGAACTTGCATAATATGTCACATAACTTGCATATAATCTTGTATAACATGTCACATAACTTGCATATTAACTTGTATAACATGTCACATAACTTGCATATTAACTTGCATAACATGTTACATAAACTTACATATTAACAAATACATAACTTGCATATGAACTTGCATAATATGTCACATAACTTGCATATGAACTTGCATAACATGCTACATAACTTGCATATGAACTCATAAACTTGCATATGAACTTGCATAACATGTTACATAACTTACATATGAACTCATAAACTTGCATATGAAGAAACATACAACTTGCATAATATCATACATGTAACTTGCATATTATCATACATGTAACTTGCATATTATCATATGATCACAAAGCACAAAACTTGCATAACCCACATACATTAGCAAACTAACATCATGTCATATGACTTAAAACCCATTAATCCCCAAACAAAACCATATGATCTCATCATATCTCATCTACTTAGTTTAGCAATTGATCATTAGAGTGATAGAAACTCACTCTAAACTCCCATAAGCAAACCCTTGCCAAAAATCACCCAAAAACTCTAGCCTTGAACATAAAGCTTGCAACTTGATGATGAATGCAAGCTAATGATCACTCATACAACTCAAAGATGCTTGTATGAACATGAAAGCCTTCATAGAGTAGTTTTATAGGAGGATGGAGGCTAGGGTTTTGAGTGGAGGCCATGAGAGGTAAAATTTTGCCATAGTTTAGTTGTAGGATAGATTAATGATGATTTAGGGCTAGGTTAGGGTCTTATTTATAGATTAGGCAAGTGTTTTAGGCCATAGGATTAACCCTAGATTAGATTAGGACCCTTAGATTTCGGAACCTTCCAGAAACCAGCCCTAAGACCAAGCCCAAACCCCAAACTGGTGCACCCAACCACAGAACTCTCTAGAAACTGTGCAGGTTTCCTGTCCCGACATGGGCGCACTTCCCAAGTGCGCCAGTGTATTTTTGTGCTGGCGCACTTCACAAGTGCGCCAGTGCATTTTTGTGCTGGCGCACTTCACAAGAGCGCCAGTGCATTTCTGGCCTGTTTCGGGTTTTTCTGCCTAACTTCGTTCGTCCATATCTCTTTCATACGGTACCCGTTTTACGCAAACTCGGACTCTATTTCGCGTATTTTTCCGAGACGAACGCAATGACGCAGCCCGTTTCCCCTGATTCTCACATCTGAGATTAATTATACTTTAATTACTAACCATTAGTGTTAATTGAAATTAGGGTGTTACATTCTCCCCTACTTAAAGGATTTCGTCCTCGAAATCTCTAAGTCAAGAAGAACGTATCCTACCAACCAAACAACCATCTACTAAACCATCAACCACAAGCAACCATTATCCTTAGAAACTTCTAATGATGTATGAACATATGCAGAAAGTGTGTGTATATGTCCGTATACTAATGCAAAATCAGGCGGTCTACTGATTCAGTCGACCTCCTTAATGCAAACCATGATAGTGTCATGCATCCAATATGTATGCGAAACCCTATTGACACATACAATTTCTATATGCGTGCACAACCATACACAAAAATGCATCATCCACATGATAACACAGCCATGATACATCCATCAATCTAACTACCACATCCATTTATGCGATATGCAACATGAAGTGACTGAGCCGATCTAGTGCCTAATGTGTGTGTATATGCATCCACGAGCAACCACTAGCAAACAATTGCATCCACATGCATCCATCAACCATAACATGTTTCAAACACATGTTTCAACCATAGGTTTTACCCTATCTAAAGGTCATAGGTACTAGCGAGAGGATATACTAAAGATAAGATAAGTACTAGACAAGCGATAAAGGAGAAGTTAAAAGACATACTCTCAAAAAGAAATGGGTATAAAGAACGCATCTTCGCTTCCGTCTCCCAAGTAGCATTGCTTTCGTCATCTCCCCATTGCACTTTAACTAGCTGAACTTCTCTATTCCTCAACTTCCTAGTTTCTGACCTAAGGATGCGAGTAGGAGCTCGTCGAATCGTCGCATCACGCTCTACCTCTACATCTCTAAGCAAGCTCGGCTCTACCACCTCTGCGGTCTCATGTAAGCACTTCCTCAAATGTGATACATGGAATACATCATGAACACCACTAAGTCTGTCGGGCAACTCCACCCTATATGCCATCCGTCCAATCCTTTCCTTAATAGGAAACGGCCCAACAAACCTCGGTGCTAACTTCCCAACGGACCCAAAGCGAACAACATTTCTCAACGGAGATACTTTGACAAAAACCATGTCCCCAACCTCAAACTCAAGATCCGTCCTTCTCCGATCCGCATAAGATTTCTGTCTATCTTGCGCTGCCTTCATCCTTCTTCGAATCAAATCAATCTTCTCTGAAGTCTCTCTAACCATATCTGGCCCAAGCAAGATCTTATCCGTAGATTCCCACCAACATGTAGGAGATCGACAAGGCCTTCCATAAAGAGCTTCGAAAGGTGCCATGCCAATACTAGACTGAAAGTTGTTATTGTATGCGAACTCCACCAAAGGAAGATGTTCTTCCCATGTACCTCCAAAATCCAAGATACAAAGCCTCAAGAGATCTTCTAAGATACGGTTCACCCTCTCGGTCTGACCGTCCGTCTGAGGATGATATGCGGTGCTCAAACACAACTGAGTCCCTACCGCCTCTTGCAAACTTCTCCAAAACTCACTAGTGAAGATAGGATCTCGATCACTCACAATGTTGGATGGTACGCCATGCAATCTAACAATCTCTCTAACATAGACTGAAGCAAGCCATGGAGCGGTCCTCTTACTCTTCACGGGTATAAAATGGGCACTCTTGGTAAGTCTGTCTACCACAACCCAAATTCCCGTATTGCCCTTCCTCGATCTCTGTAACCCATCGATGAAATCCATCGAGACACTATCCCACTTCCATTGCGGAACTTCCAATGGGTGTAGCAACCCACCGGGTTTCCTTTGCTCCGCTTTAACTTGTTGGCACACTAAGCATCTAGCCACATACTCGGCCACATCTTTCTTCATACCGGCCCAGAAGAAAACTCTCTTCATGTCTTGGTACATTTTGTCTCCACCGGGATGAATAGTCATCCTTGAACGATGTGCATCATCCAAAATAGCCTTCTTCAAACCCTCATCTTGCGGTACACAAAGTCTACCGTCTCTATGCAACCATCCCCTATAATCTATGGTGTATCTACCCAAATGGCTGGACGACTCCCCCCTTATAAGCTTCTCTACCAACTCAACCAACCGTAGGTCGTCTCGCTGAGCCTCGCCAATCCGTCCCAAAAGAGTAGGTCTAACCTCCAAGGATGCTAACAAACCAGGTACAAAGTCAACAGAAGGTCTGAAGTCGAACAAAGAAAGAAACTCCAAGCTTCGCCGTTCCACGAACAATGGACTCAAAGATAGCCTTTTTCTACTCAAGGCGTCCGCCACCACGTTACCCTTTGCCAGGGGTATACGCTATCTCGAAATCATAGGATGCTAAGAACTCCATCCACCTTTGCTGTCTTAAGTTTAAATCCTTCTGAGAGAATAAGTACTTCAATGATTTATGGTCAGTGAACAACTCGAATCTCTCACCAAGAAGATAATGGCGCCAAGACTTAAGTGCGAAAACAATCGCAGCCAACTCTAGATCATGGGTAGGGTAATTCTTCTCATGCACTCTCAATTGCCTCCCTCCATAGGCTATTACCCTTCCCTCCTGTATCAAGACTGCGCCTAATCCTGTCCCACAAGCATCGGTATAAACAACAAACGACTTACTCCCATCTGGAAGCACTAAAACTGGAGCGGTGGTCAGAGCTCTCTTTAACCGTCGGAAAGCATCATCACAATCTACGTCCCATGAGAAAACCAGATTCTTCTTCGTCAAGCGGGTTAATGGGGCTGATATCTTCGCGAAGTCTTTGATGAACTTCCTATAATATCCTGCCAACCCCAAGAAACTTCTTACTTCGGTAGCATTTCTAGGAACTTTCCAATCCTGGATAGATACTATCTTTGCGGGATCCACAGCTATCCCTTCCTTAGAGACCACATGCCCTAAGAATCGCACTTCTCTTCTCCAAAAATGACATTTAGAGAATTTAGCTTTAAGACTATGTGCTCGAAGAGTCTCCAACACTTCTCTGAGATGTAAGGCATGCTCTTCTTCACTCTTGGAAAAGACCAAGATGTCATCCACAAAGACCACTACAAACTTATTCAGATACTCTCTGAACACTCTACTCATCAGATCAACAAAGTATGCAGGGGCGTTTGTCAACCCAAATGGCATCACAAGCCACTCATAAAAACCATCCGGAGTCCGGAAAGCAGTCTTCTCTATACTGTCCTCCGCCACTCTCAACTGATGAAACCCTGTAGCTAAGTCCATCTGCGAAAACACTGAGGCGCCAACCAACTGATCAAAGAGATCATCTATCCTCGGTAATGGGTGTCTATTCTTCTTCGTGAGCTTATTAAGTTCTCTATAATCCACACAAAGTCTGAGGGACCCATCCGCCTTCGTGGCAAACACTACTGGAGCTCCCTACTCCGATATACTTCGCCTTATGAACCCCTTCTCAAGCAACTCCCCTACTTGCTTATGAAGTTCTCTTCTCTCACGAGGAGCCATGTGGCGCACTGGCAAAGACACTGGTTTGGCATTATCCACCAAATAAATTCGGAAATCTATCTCCCGCTTCGGAGGCAAACCCTTCACCTCTTCAAACACATCCGGATATTCCCGGACCACTCTGACAGAACGCAAACTCTCGACCGAAGCATCGAGCGATTCAAGATAACTTAGCAAAACAGATTCCATGGGATTACAAGAGATCTCGAGAGTATTACCCAAGCGGGTCATAAGCCTGACAACTCTCCTTTCACAATCAAGAACGGCACCATTACTGGATAACCAGTCCATGCCCAAAATCAACCCATAGCCCGTGAAGCCCAATACAAAAGCATCACATCCAAACTCAACGCTAAGTATAGAAATCTTCAAACCCAAACATAACATAGACAGATATATTGAGCCCCCAATTGGGTTTGAAACAACCAAGGGATCATCAACTAGACTGGTGTCTAAGTGCAGTGACTCAACTAACGATGGTGAGATAAAAGAATGCGATGCGCCAGAGTCAAACAAAGTACGAACTGGATCATCAAACAGAAAAACCAGACTTTCAACGGAAATAGTTCTACCTCTCTGCTAAATCGGTGGAACTGAGAGAGCCTGAACTTGCCCCCCCTGCCTGAGCTGGTGCCATAAGAGCTTGCACCTGACCTCCTGAGGTAGACCCCGTCTTCTGCCCCTTCTTTGGGCAGTCATTCATTAACCAAACAACTATTTGAGCCTTCCTCCCATCGTCTATCCAATAGGTACCTACCAGTC
Organism: Allium sativum; assembly: GCA_030737875.1. NCBI lineage: Eukaryota > Viridiplantae > Streptophyta > Magnoliopsida > Asparagales > Amaryllidaceae > Allium > Allium sativum. The sequence goes on along the minus strand of CM060926.1, from coordinate 1,055,343,275 downwards.
CTCCTCCTTCTTGAACCAACTTCTAATCTGACTAACGTCTAAGTCCCTTGAATTGGTTTTCCATTCTTATCTATCTTAGAAAGATCATCTATACACGGAGGGGAAACTCAAAACGAGAGAGGAAGAGATTCAAAACGGAGAATTCGAAAGATACAGATATGGCTATTGGGGATTATGTTCTTTTTTTTTCAAAAACTTTTCTCTTAAAAGACATGTTTTTGAAAATACTCCTTTCAAAAATATTCTTAGAAAATAGTTTTTCTAAAAATTTTATCTGTTCTGGTAACCTTAGCTCCGATACCACGTGTAACACCCCACTCCCGCTATGGTCACTCACTAAGGGAATGCCATAGCATCGGTGGAGAATTTTAGTGAATATAGAACAGAAAAATTACAACAAGACAGATATAAATAGTACTTGAAATTTAAAACATCATCTCATAACAGCGGAAGTAAAACATGTCTGGTTACATCATAAAACCACAATAAAAGTCAAGTACAATATCCATCAAAATAAAGAAGTACATAATCCCACTCTCATACAATAGCCATGACAAAAGAAAAATAACTGGGTAACTGGAGCTTTACATCTATCCAAGCTCCTAAAGACTGGAACAGCAATCCGATCAAGCTCCACTACTGCTAGGATCCACCGTAGGACCTGAGGGTTGGGAAAAAGATAAAAACAACGGGGTCAGACATAAGTCTGAGCGAGTCCTATAACTTTAACAATACAATCGTTAAAGTAACCAGAGAAGACATAAACTGATATACGGTAACTAATGGGGATGAATGGCTACACTAAGCAGTCAACTAAACTAAGATAAAAGATAAAGACGCATCTACCCTTCCAAAGGTAAATTACTAAACTGCACCACAACAGTCATTCCTAACTTAAAGGTTGATCCCACCCATGGACTTATAAAATTAACTTAATAGTTCTCGCGTACCCCTAGGTGACCAAGTAGACGCCACAGGGCCCTACAATCCACTAGGTGTACACACTACTCCCCATTCGATCGGCTCCCTAACGTAGATACCCGTGCTGGCCCCACCGTGGGGTGTACCATTCCCCAATGTGGCAACCTAATAAAACTAACGGTGCACGGCTTATATCTACACGATGCAACAACGTCTTATTTACCAGCCCGGGTCCACACACGCATATGAAACCCGTTGGTCATGCGTTGCCACCGCTAACCCATTTTGGCCTCTTATAGTCAAGCTCAGTATGCGTGTCCCGTCCTCGACATGGGTCGAGCCCACTAAGATACGTATGGGTTACTGGTTGAAATGGGCCCCCAGCACAAGCCATCCCCCTAAGCTTGGCCCACACACTAGTGTTTCCCACTTAACCCTTTAATCATGTTTAATTACATGTTTCATCTTGGTTAAGTATTTTATCATATTTTCAATTGGCAACCACTAGCAATCTCCACATACCACCCAAGGTACCCACTTAACCCCCATGCCCCACTACATGCTTATCTGGTTAAGTGTTTCTTAATTGATTAACACCGTAACCGTGTAAAGGACCCTTCACATTGGACCGTCATTTGTAGATGCCTGGTTAAGCCGGTAGGTTCCGGGCAGTCTTACACTACAAACGGGTCCAACCTCGTGTCATTTACCCTTGTTACGTATTTAATTTATGATTAAGACCCCTCACATTGGACCGTCATTTGTAGATGCCTGGTTAAGCCGGTAAACTCCGGGCAGTCTTACACTACAAACGGGTCCAACCTCGTGTCTTAATCGATTAATTACTCCTAATTAATCACCCCCATAATTTGTGTTAATTATCATGTTTATTTTAGGAATATGGGTGCACCTAACTTAATAGGCAAATTCCCAACTCCAAAGTGTGGGTACACCTAACTTAATAGGCAAATTCCCAACACATAGTATGGGTACACCTAACTTAATAGGCAAATTCCCATACTATGTTCATTTATTTTATGTTATGCATAATTATATTAATTTCACACAATCTTATTAACATATGCATTTAGTTAACCCCATCGTTCCCACGTAATTTCGTTCTCATGACATAACACATATAAAAGGTGTCAACTTGCATATGTATGAACATGTTTCAAAGGTGCCATCTTGCATATTAACAAACACATAACTTGCATATGAACTTGCATAACATGTCACATAATTTGCATATAATCTTGTATAACATGTCACATAACTTGCATATTAACTTGTATAACATGTCACATAACTTGCATATTGACTTGCATAACATGTTACATAAACTTTCATATTAACAAATACATAACTTGCATATGAACTTGCATAATATGTCACATAACTTGCATATAATCATGTATAACATGTCACATAACTTGCATATTAACTTGTATAACATGTCACATAACTTGCATATTAACTTGCATAACATGTTACATAAACTTACATATTAACAAATACATAACTTGCATATGAACTTGCATAATATGTCACATAACTTGCATATGAACTTGCATAACATGCTACATAACTTGCATATGAACTCATAAACTTGCATATGAACTTGCATAACATGTTACATAACTTACATATGAACTCATAAACTTGCATATGAAGAAACATACAACTTGCATAATATCATACATGTAACTTGCATATTATCATACATGTAACTTGCATATTATCATATGATCACAAAGCACAAAACTTGCATAACCCACATACATTAGCAAACTAACATCATGTCATATGACTTAAAACCCATTAATCCCCAAACAAAACCATATGATCTCATCATATCTCATCTACTTAGTTTAGCAATTGATCATTAGAGTGATAGAAACTCACTCTAAACTCCCATAAGCAAACCCTTGCCAAAAATCACCCAAAAACTCTAGCCTTGAACATAAAGCTTGCAACTTGATGATGAATGCAAGCTAATGATCACTCATACAACTCAAAGATGCTTGTATGAACATGAAAGCCTTCATAGAGTAGTTTTATAAGAGGATGGAGGCTAGGGTTTTGAGTGGAGGCCATGAGAGGTAAAATTTTTCCATAGTTTAGTTGTAGGATAGATTAATGATGATTTAGGGCTAGGTTAGGGTCTTATTTATAGATTAGGCAAGTGTTTTAGGCCATAGGATTAACCCTAGATTAGATTAGGACCCTTAGATTTCGGAACCTTCCAGAAACCAGCCCTAAGACCAAGCCCAAACCCCAAACTGGTGCACCCAACCACAGAACTCTCTAGAAACTGTGCAGGTTTCCTGTCCCGACATGGGCGCACTTCCCAAGTGCGCCAGTGTATTTTTGTGCTGGCGCACTTCACAAGTGCGCCAGTGCATTTTTGTGCTGGCGCACTTCACAAGTGCGCCAGTGCATTTCTGGCCTGTTTCGGGTTTTTCTGCCTAACTTCGTTCGTCCATATCTCTTTCATACGGTACCCGTTTTACGCAAACTCGGACTCTATTTCGCGTATTTTTCCGAGACGAACGCAATGACACAGCCCGTTTCCCCTGATTCTCACATCTGAGATTAATTATACTTTAATTACTAACCATTAGTGTTAATTGAAATTCGGGGTGTTACAGCCACGACTTTACGAGCTCATTTTAAATTATATTATAAATTATACGTTTAAATATCGTTTTATTAAATAATTTCTTATAAATTCCTATATATAATTCAAATAAAAAAATTAAATATTCAGAATTCAACGGCTGAAAATCCGGGTCGTTACACCTTATCTATTCCAATTCATATTAATTTATCAAAACATTTTACTTGAATTTATCAAAACATTTTCAAATGTTTATCTAATGGTTCTAAGTATTTCTCGACGTTTCACTCGGAATCATATAGTCATCTCACTTTCGAAAATCGAAAATAAATATTTGTTGATGATTGATCAATCAACAGAATCATTCTCGGACGACTAGAGTGCGATTATATATCTATCTAGTATATAGTGGACTCATATATACGTTAGCTAGGCGTATATTCAAAATCAATACATACTCAATAGTCCAGTCTCAACGTCAATAAAGTACTCAAAACTCATATTATATATTACACTTCAAAACAATTTACTTAGTTTCAAATAATTTATATTTTCAAAAATACGATCTCTCAATCATAATACTCCAGAATCTCATTCTAGTTCATTTCTAACCCTATCACTAATAAGATATTATAACTCTAATGAGTCCTATCTCTTATTCGAATATGTCATACCCCATAGCTTTGTATAAACCACAGCTCGGATACCACCTATAACGACCCGCCTTTTGCCTAATTCTCGCCGGTAATTAAACCAACTTAAATCATTCATAAAGACGGATGGTTTTGGGTACTAACATATTTGAACACAAATAACAGAACTTTTTATTTCATTAAAAAATATTTTACATCAGAGTTACAATGAATCGGAGTATATACAAACTCAGTGGAAGCGAATAGCTCACAGCGGAAGAAGTAAATCCAAAACAAACTCTATCTCCAAATCTGAATCTAGCTCAGAAGACTAAACCTGCAAACTAAACTACTAGCTGCCCATGAAAAATTATGGGCACCCAGAGTTTAGGCAAGGGAATAATAAACTCCAGGTCAGTCGTGGGACTGGTGTGAGAACTCAAAACAGTTATTCCTTAGGATTTATTTTAGCGTTGAGAAGTTCATCGGACCACGCCGCTAATGCGGAACGGGTTTACTCCATGTGAATTCCCGTGTATAGAAAAATCGCAATGACTTTGGAAAATGAAGCTATCATAAGCTCGTCCCATATCACAAAATGCAACCGCACACCGGATGGGCGAGTTTTGTCTTATGATAACCAATAATTCTTTAATACGTAAAATCCTCTTTGAATATTATTAGTGCATAGTGTTGAAAACCATTTCATAAATAAATATATAAATCTTAGCGAGCATAGTAATTATGCCCACAAATATAGTTTACAAACAAAACGAAAGGCTCGTACTGGTTGTTAGGTTTTCCAATATGATGGTTCCTGACACGAAAGATCAATCGAGGACACAAAGCTAAGTATCTCCCGGTTAACATCCAGACAACAGACACCGAATACATAGTGCGAAAGTATATAACCCGGTCAACATCCAGACTTCGGACACCGTATATACTTTATTACCTCAGGTTTCGAGGTAGGTCTACCGCCGCAGCTTTCAAATTTCACTAGAGATTATTTATACAACATAACCGCCAGTTTACCATCAATCCGGGGTGTCACGAAATACACAAAGCTACCTTCAATGAACCATGCTTTGATCATCACTAGCTCATTTCATAACTCGAGTATGGAACATTGACAATTCATGACATGCCACTGATTTCCATCAATACATAACCTCTAAGTTTGTATATCTTAGAGATGAAAATAATTTATTGCCACAAATCCGATATATATTAACAGAAATCAGTGCTACGCAGTCAATTTCGATGTCAGGCACACAATCCATAAAAGTTCATTCTGGGTCTGAACGGAACAACAACCCGAAAGTATCCAAATATATTCAGATCTCATGTCACTTATAATCTCGTATTAGGTGATCGACCCAAGCAAGACATCGGCATTCAATCTAAACAATTCGAAGATCATCGGTCTTCATTTATCGATTTCCAAGTCTTCAATTTCTATATAGCGTTATATTATTACTTGGAATAGTTTCGAACCTATATTCAATCCCGGACTTTCCAAATAATAAGCGTACTTAAAAAAACAATAGCCATGGACTTTCCGGATTACCCAACTGAATCTCCTTCCAAATTGTTATCGATTCGGTTACAATCAAGGTTGGATTTATTCCAATTTCGTAAATCTCGTTATCATCTTAACCTTTCATGAAATTAAATATTCATTTTCAAATCTTATAATTCGGAATGAAATTTCTTTTATTCGTTGCAATCATTTCATAAGTTTTCAAAATTTCTAAATATAAATTTGGTTTAGATTCCATTCACGATATTTCAAACCATTCATATTTCAAAAAGGGAATATACTTCTCATATCAACTATCACAATCATTCCAAATCTGTTTATATTTAACATATGATATATTTCATATCAAGATATCATAATTATTTCAAAAATCGATTCTATATTTAAAATAGAATATTCTTGCTAGTCACCATACCATAATCCTCTCCAAAATTCGGTTTATATTCAAAGGAAAATATATTTTATTTCAAATCTCAACTTTAAACAACGGCTTAAACCGAAATCAATTCCAAATTTGAAAGAAGTTACCATTATTTAAATAACCTGAAAATAGATAATCATAAGTAAAATCCTTTATGAAAAAATATATATAATATAATAATTAGAGTATAATAAAATTATTTAAACACTTTATATACATATTTGAAATGCTTTGCTTAAATAATCTTTTGAAATGTAAATAATCTATAAATAATAATTATATAAAATAATTTATTTCAAACGATAGATATGTATTTATATAGTTAACTCCTTTAAAACCATAATTGTTTCCTTCTTCCAAATTTCAATAACTTAAATTTTTTATATTCTAGCTTCGATAAAGTTTATTTCATTTCCATATATCGATTCCAACAACATTCAAATTCGACTCTCAAATTTTAATTCATATTAAATTCAAGTCTCAAACACTTCTAAGTAGAGTCGCATGCTCTTCTTTCAATTAAATTCAAACAGAATTTTTAAATTCAACTTTAACAATTAAATTTGAGTACTCAAAATCATAATTAAATTTCATTCTAATTTTTTTATTTCATATAAATTCGTTTATTCGATTTCCATTATGCTCGCCGCACTGCACGTATAGCGACCTTTCCTAATTTTATTTTGGATATATCTCGAAAATCATAAGTTAGAATTTGAAATTTTCCTTCCTATTCAAAAACTATTATTAATAGAATCTCGATGTTTCTCGTTTCACGTCAATCCAATTTAAAATGTTCAAGTTATAGTCATTTTAAAATTAAATTGATATTAATGAACTACTGCTACATGGCGCGTTCATTTTAAGCTATATAACGATTAAATATAAATCGTCTAATTTTTCCAAAATAAACTTAAATTTCCATATTGAATTTTTTTTTGAAATTTAATTTTTAAACCATATTCCTAATTTATTTTCATCTAACTTTATTTTAAAATTCATCATTACACATTTCTCAATCTTCATTTCAAACTAAATTGATTGGAAATTTGTTTTCTTCAACTTATTTGCTTTGAAAATCCAAAATTAATTAAAATAACCTTTCCGAAATCGTTTCGTTTTTCCATGATGTCTCTTATCATTCATAACTTAGATTTCCCAAATCATTTCAACTCTAAATTCAAACTAAGTTTCCGATTATTATGTTAATATAAGGAAAAATAAAAATAAAACCGTTATAGAAAGGAGATTTAACTCGATTATCCGTATAATCCCATAACTATGATGTGCAAGTGCTACAACCATTATCAATTAACAATCAACAGTATACGAATTAATTCATCCATCGTAAATACAACAATTAACAAAAGTTGACCAATTTCATTGTGCGCAAAGCGTTACGGCCAATAATGCTTAGTGTCTAGTGCATTCTAACTACATAATCATCCATTATACATCATATATAACCACAACCATCCACAAACAACCAATCATCATCAACTTATTATAATTATAAATTGATCATAACTAATTAATTATTCTAAATAAAATAATAATTAAATTGGAGTTCTCACCCACATTGCGCTCGATTTTGTCTCTGTCAAAACTCTGTATCAACAAATCGAAAGACAACGCGCGCACCGTCTTCCCTGCAACTATCATGTATGTCAACTTACATTATTTCTTCATAATGGTTAAATAATTATAATTCACAAATTCTTAAAAAATATTTTAAAAAAGAAATTCTCACCTCCATGCCTCCTAATATCACCGCCTACGCTCTGTGTTAATCACAGACGAATCTCGGATGGTCACGCTATCCCTCTTCTTTGTAAGCTCAAAACACTTACTATATATATATATATATTATTTCACAACCCTATACTTATTGTGTTTTTTTCATATGAGGAACTGCATACAGGTTAAGGGGAAGGGTGCAAACCCAAAGTAGCTCATTGCGGTTGGTGAGGAGTACCCGGTGGCGGACTGGAGCGTTGCATGGGTTTTTTTTTTTGATGAAGGGGGTGAAGCAAATGGACGGGTTTTGATGGCTGTAGATGGGCAGACTTGGTTGGCAGTCGGTGGCGCTGGGTTGGTGCAGTGACTAGTGGCGGCGCTGGATGACGTAGCGGTGGCAGAAGCAGGTTGTAGAATGGGAAAGACGGACGCAACAAAGGGAAATTGGGTTAGTTTCAGCTGTTAGGAGACATGTTTAATGATGGTGATAAGGAGCTGAGCCTGTTGATGGGAAGGGTAGTGGCCACAGCTCGACGCGTTCCAGGTAGGTAGGCGGTGTTGTTAGCAGTGGAGCAAAATGGCGGTGGAGCTGAAAAAGCGATTATAAAGAAGAATGGTCAAGCTATTTTTCACGGGAGAAAGAGGAGAGACGGGGTATAGAAGATAATGAAGAGGAGATGGGAATGAATAATGTGAAAGCAAAATGGGTGAGCGAGAAAAAGAGGACAGTCCTTATACACGTGGTGAAAAGTTTCTACAAATGTGACAGAATTTGTTTCAAGTTGGCATGTGGGTATACTTAGGGGTGAGCAAACCTCGGTTCGGTTCAGTTTTGTGGTAAAACCGAAACCGAAAGACCTCGGTTTTAAAAATCGATAACCGGAACTGAAGCATCAGTTTCGGTTTCAAAACCTCTGTTTCGGTTTTTATCGATTCAGTTTCGGTTTTAAAACCGATTTAAACAAAAAATATGTAAATTTAAACAACCATAAAAGAAATTAAAATAAATTGTTTGAACCGAGTGTATTGAGACACGTGGTACAGAGTACATTCTAATGGACTATAAGTCATCCAAAGTAGTACAAAGCTAAGCCAGCTAGCTTTAAGCTGATGACAAAAAACAAAAAAAGGAAATGAGCATGAGCATTCCAGTGAACCACACTACAACAGACCAGCAACAACTTGGAATTCTAGAAAATAGTCTACTGGTATCTCAACTTTCATTTTCAATTCAAAACATCCAAGAATCTACAAAAACAAGAAATTTACATTTTATATTAGTCTGCTCCTAATCCTGTATTCAGCTAAATCAAATGAGTGAAGCAGTGGCAAGTGTGTATATACTATATAGTACGAAACAACATGCAGCAAGAGACAATGTGCAACATTTTATAATTCGCTTCGATTCGATTTTTTTCGGTTCGGTTTGGACCTAAAACCGAAACTGAAATATTAGTACGGTTCGGTTTTTGATTTTCGGTTTTGGATTTTTTCGATTCGGATTTTTTCGATTTCGGTTCGGTTTCGGTTTTTGCACACCCCTAGGTATACTATAAGGGTGCACATGCAAATATAAGGGAACAGAAATAGCTAGTGTGTGTCCCATTTATGGACAATTGTCCCTTGTTATCCATGTTTTCTTACACATGTATTGTTATTTATTTTGTACCAAATAAAAAGAAAAATTAGAAGAAAAAAAAACTTTGCGGATGTACGCATGTACTAAAATGGACCAAGGAGTTGTTGCATGCAAGGTAAAGAAGTGTAACGCTACATGTATATATTATTTGTATTTGAAAAACTCAACTTATGGTCCATACGATGGTCTGAACATCCAAATTTCACGAAACAAAATATGACGTTCTCTTCAGAATTCAGTATAGTATTTTTAGTTCAAGTTCGCTCAAATTCCAACAACATTTCGTTCGCAACAAATTTTATTGAATCTTTAATTTAATTAGTGCGAACGGAGCAAACGTGCGTACTTTTCTACAAAACTTATCCCTACGCTATGTTTAATTAGACGCATCTCAAATATATTTTTTTGGATTTTTATTTCAATATTACATTTTTTATTTAAGCTGTATCGGTTACCGCTATTGCTAACAATCGTCAAAAATTGATTCAAATGAAGCGACAAAACTTTGATGTCTTCAATATAAAATTATTTAGATCACTTCTAAATGCAAATATGATTATTTATTTTTTAAATTTTTTACTTAAGTATACAATTATATAAGTGCAACTAATATATTTCAAATACAAATCATAAGTTAAAAAAATCAAATCCAAAACAAATAGTATAGGTTCTCAAATTAAATTCAAATTTATACTTCAAATTAACTTTCAAATGTTTAACCAGTATATTTCAATTAGAAAAGAAAAAGTTAATGACGTTTAATTCAACAAAATTATGTAGATTCAAATATAAAATTTTAAATTTGAACTTACAAAATAATAACCAAGTTTAAAATTGCCTAGATTCAAAATTACCAACAAATATGAATTTCTTAAATACCAATTTCAAATAAATTTCAAGTTTTAAAATGTAGAAAATCCTAGATCGTTACATCTATTGTAGTATCAAAACAAAGCAACATAGATAAAAAAGAAGAATAAAAGGAAGAATAAAAAGAAGAGTATAAAGAAGAATAAAAAAGGGAATAAAAACAGAAAAAGAAACACGAATTTAGAGATCACACCTGATTTACAATTAACACGTGGATCTCTAACTCGACAATCATGTCTAAGGAACATATGTCAATATCTTCGATTTTGATATGGAACAACTTTGATTCTTTCAGAAAGTTGTTCCTTAGCCAACCTCTAGTACCTAAGTGTTTAGATGGTCGAGTGGTCTAACAAAATTTGTAAAACCACTCTTAACTTCATTCACATATCTTGGTACCCAAACTTGCTTATACAACAATCCATTAGTTGCCATTAGAGTACTCTTAGGAACCTAAATCCGTTTGATCTTACTCGAATTCAGTTTATTTCCTTTTTGAATCCAAGTCTATTTTATTGGATGGTTTTTATTTCAAAGTAAGCATTTATCTTGATTATGTTCAAAATTTCCACAAATCACACATTTTGAAATTACATCAGAAACATTTGGGTTTAAACTTTCACATCGATCATAAACTAAGCCATTTAAAGAATTTTTAATATAATTTGAATCAATTTTCCTAAAACTAAGTCCACTCCTTTTTTTCAACAGAAAATAGGTTTTTCAACGATATTTCTCCATTAGAAAATTTATCCAAAGTTGATTCAAGTTGTTGAATTCTAGATTTAAGATCACTATCTTCTTTTATCAAAGTGGAACAACAATTATAGTGACCTTCGTTTTTTCAGCATTAGTTGTTTCAAAACCAAAATTTCATTTTCAAGTAATTTAATTTTGGCCTTGGACTCAGAAATCTGAAATTTAAATTGTTTTTGATTTTCAATCTAAATTTTTTCAAATTTATTGAAATTTTCAATTTCTTTTTCAAGTTCATTCAACATTGACTTAGTTTTCAGTAGTTTTTGTTTCTCAACAATTTCATGTTTGGAATTATCAGTTGTCTTAAAATTCTCTAATTCTATTTGCAAAAAATTGTTTTTACTTTTTATTTCAATATCGTTTTCTTTTAAAAACAAAATTTCCTTTTCAAGTTTTTGAATATTTTCATTGAGATGACCTAAACCAGTTATCAAATTGAAACAATTTTTGCAATCGGAGTTTTCTAATTTTTTTTACGTTTTCAAGTTTTGATTCCAAAACATTATTTTTGCTGATCAATTCAAGATTTTCAGATTTTAGAATTTTTTTCCGATTTGAGACTATCAACAACTTTAGTTAAATCATTACAAAGATGAGCCAGATCTTCATATGAAAAAACTCCTATTTCATCGTCTGTTGAGTTTCCATCCTATCGTCATTTGTTTCTTCATCTATATATCCATTTAAGCACATATCTGAGCTTGAGTTGGCTATTGAGGGTTTTGAGTTACTGTTGTCATTTCTTCCATACATCAAGTCAAGTGTATTCCAAATATCCTATGTAGATAAACAATAGGAAATATGATTACACTGATCATCATTAATATAAGAATATAAAATATGCGTAGCACGAGAATTAATAACAATATCGTTCCTATCTACCATACCACCTCCATTGACAATAATATCCCAACACTTAAAATTAACATATTCTAAACAGAATTCCATTTTTGATTTTCAATTTGAATAATATGTTCCATAAAAAATAGTTAGGCCAGTACAACACTGACTCTCGCTAGAGTGACAACTAGGAAGAACATTGTTTGAGAGATCCATGACTTTAGAGTTAAAATACCTTCTCTAATGCCACTTATAGGATCTAGATTAACCATAGAAGGGGGTGAATAGGGTTTATTACAGTTTTGAGGGATATTAAATTATCACAGCACATATCACAACAAAATAAATAAATGCTAAAAATAAATGACATAGCATTTACCTAGATTCGACAAATCCCTGCCTAACGCTACATTCCCCAAGGTTTTTAACAAAGAATTAAAACAATCTTTATGCTTACAATTCCTTGTAAATTCGGTACTCCTACTCCCAACTATTCTAATCCTACGCTCAAAACCCAGTACTTATCTCGAATCCTAAGATAAGATTTTTCCATAATTACAACCCCGTAGCTAGAACCCAAGTTAAAAAAACTAGTAAACATATAAATCAATTACAAAAAAGAAGAACAACTTAAAACAATGAAAAAACAAACCCTAAAACATTTGACTAGATAAAAGGTCGGCTTCTCCTTTTTATTTTTCTTTGATACTTCAAAGAAATATCGACTTTCTCTCCTTTTCTTTGATGGCTGACCTAACAAGATTATAGATTTGTGATTTGCCCCAAAATCGAGATTCCTTATGATTTGATAGAAAGATCTCTCTGATGCTTCCCGATTGTAGTTGATCTCTAGTCGACGATTTGCAATTTGATCGAACACACAAAGTATGTGAGTATCACTGATTTACCATTCAATTGATTTCCTTGTTGTTTTCAATACCCATTTTCTTGTGATGATCGGTGTTTAAATAGGGTTTAGATACCCTTTGATATCTCTGATTTCACTTAAGACTTGCCCTAATTTACCCATTCGATTTTGGAAAGGTTTGATATAATTTCTTTGCTAAAAATGCTCTGTGAATTTCTAGAAAGACTTAAAGTCGTGAATTCATTTTGGCTTAAAAACCAAATCTTTGAAATGATGATAAATCCATGTGTGATTACGCAATATTGAATTCTCTACTGCTTTCTTGAATTACCATTTGTGCCGAAAATTGCTTACAGTGTATTTGGGAAGTTGATGGATAATCTTGCATGACATTCCAGATTTGAATTTCGATCATTTCTGGAAAACTTGAAATTTATTCCTTGCCGATTTTACCATTGTTGATATTTTCCAATACTATTTAAAACACTTTTTGAGAAGTATTAACTCTGCACAAAAGAAAATTAGATTGGTACTTTCTAGATCCTTTACTCGATCTTAAAATAACTGTTGCTTGTCTCCCTGCATTTACTTTTGCTTTGACCATTTTTGAACATCTTGCTTTGCTTCTTCTTCTTGATAATAAGAACACCTAAACTTGAATTTTTAACTGTGTGCAATTGGCACCAGCATACGTATTTGTTCTCTATACGTAATGCTTTGTCATTGTAATGACCCGCATTCTACACATCGGGGGATCGTAGAATATTTATTTCTTTCACGTATGAAGTCGTATGGTCATGAAACTTTGGGAAACATCCATTAGAGTCATTACCCATGCTTGTGATTTTTGTCGATTTTTAAATGACCATTTTGCCCCTAGTTGATCTTGTTTTGGCCATAACTTTTGATTGGAAAGGAATTTTGACCTGAAACCACTTCCATTAGATTCGTTTGATGGTTTACCTTTCCGTAGAGTGGTCATAATAGCCAAACGGACTTACCGTTTGGGAGATATAGCTGAAATAAGGTTTGGAGGGTGAAAAACTGCTTAACCGGGCCAAATCGGGTGATTAGTGAGTAGGCCCATAACCCATTTCGGGATTAGGGTTATGGGAAGGCTGAAATGAGATAGAGCATCATTCCATTTCAGTTTTCTAGCCTCCACTTATCACCAAGGAACCCAAAAAATGACCTCTAACCTCTAAATCACCTCCAAATCACCTTTTGATCAAGGATTTGGCTTAACAACCTCTAATCAAGGAAGATCTACACCAAAGCAACATTGGAGCTGCTGTTTAGCATTGGGATTCACATCAAATCAGAGATTTATTTCAGATCTTAGTTTATTTGTGGCTAAGGTGAGTGATTTGCATAGTTTTACACTAATTATGGCTAGTTAAGGGTAATTAGTGTTAATTAGCGAATTTAAGCATGATAAAATTCTGGAAAAATGTTCATAAATCTAAATGATGTTTTAGACCTATGATATGAATTTGGGTTAATTTGGTTAAGTTTTGCTAATCCTATCATTAGTTTCACCTAAACATGCTTAAGGGGAAATATGGGATTTTGGGTATGTTTGATCCATTTTAACATATCATATTGATGTTTTAATGTTTGTGGTTGATTATGCATGTTGCTATGACTGTATGATATGCTTTGTGATTGATTTCAATAGTAGAATGGTCGAAAACGTCGTCGAATGGCGTAAACACTTGCTGGAAAAGCTTCAGGAAACAGTGCAGGATCAGATCGGATCGGATATGAGGGCTCAGATCGGATATGTTGAATTGGCCAAGGGATTCGATCGGATCGGAACCTGACACTTGAGAAAATTGGCAAAAAGGAAGGCCATGCTAACTGAACTGGGATCGGATCAGATAAAGGAGAAGGGATTGGATCGGATAAAGAAGGAGGGATCGGATCAGAGCACGTGAAGAACGAGGGGGCGGATCGGAGCGGAAGCACGAACTGGATGGGAGATGGCACCCGACCCGACCTGAAGTGGGACACCCGACCCGAACCGACGCGATGGAGTGGACTCGACCCGAACTGTACCAGAAGAAGACCCGACCCGATGGAGGACACCCGACCCGAACCGACGGCCTGAGGAGGAACCCGACCCGACCCAGTATTGACCAATAACCCGAGATGCAAAGGTAGTCCAATATGGGAAGTTAGAGCTCAGGATCTAGTTGGGAACCGATGAGTTCACTTCATGGTTGGACTTTGCTGCGGGACGTGTGCTAAGGAGTTGTCGACGTTCATAACTTCGATTCACCACTGAAAATGAATGATGGGCTACTTATCAGTGCAGTAGAGTCATTGCGACTAGAGGGGCAAGGTGACGGTAGCAAGACTACGTTATCAGTGAAGTAGAGTCATTATGACTTGAGGGGCAAGGTGATGCGTAGTAAGACTATGAGCCAGCGCAGATGGGGTGAATAACTCCATGGGGCAAGTGGACATAGTAAAGGACTGGTAAGACTATGAGCCAGCGCAGATGGGGTGAATAACTCCATGGGGCAAGTGGACATAGTAAGGATTGGTAAGGCTATGAGCCAGCACAGATGGGGTGAATAACTCCATGGGGCAAGTGGACATAGCGAAGGATTAGTGGCTACGTTATCAGTGCAGTGAAGCCATTTATGACTTCATGGGGCAAAGTGATTGTAGCATGGGTGGGTGATCGAAGTGGTGAATATCATATGCTTTACGCACTGAGTGAGAGATGTGAGGATGGATGTTATGTTTGATTGTTTGCCATCACTATGACATGCACACCCCCACCTCCGTATCTTTATACTGTTTGATATGGCACCTTAGAGTGTTGTACAATATGTAGTGCTAACTCCTTGGTTGCAGGTCCAGGTTCAGGTATGTTTTAGTCTACCTGTTATTGTTCACTTTAGATGCTTATCGCTTATACCAGGCTTTATGTATGACCCAGAGTTTTATGTCTCCTCTTATTACTCTGGGTGCTCACACGAGCAGACTAGAGACAGGTTAGCTGGTGACGCGCGAGTAGCTGATTCGGAGGCGGGCAGGAGGCTTCCACGTATGATATATATATATATATACACACATTCTCCCTGTGTCGTTGGTGGTCGCTACTTGGGCATTAGTAGTGTACCTCCTTTATCTTGCTTTTGCTTTGAGACAGTTTGAAAGTTGTAATAAGCTGTATTTTGGATTTCCGCTGCTATGATGTTTAGTTTTGGTTTTCATCTTATGCACTGTCTCTCCTGTTTTATGTCAAATATGTTATTATTATATTTTGTTCTATGCGCTGTGAGACATTCTACAGGTTCCTTGTTAGTTCATTTCCTTCTTCCTTTTCCTTCTGACGACCCGTTCCATGCTAACTGGACATGTGTACAGCACACCTTTGGAGTAAATGTCGGTTGGTGCGGCGCGGGCCGTCACACTTGGTATCAGAGCTCTAAGTTGCGTAGTTAACCTAGGGAAAGACACTAGGGAGAGATAGTACTTATATGAGAGCGCGTATTTGTGATTACTTTGGTTTTCAAAAGCTATGTGTATATATATACTATTAGTAGTATAAGAATGAATTCGCACTGCACTAGCACCACTATGGGGTCGTTAATCGTTTCCCTTTTTCAGATTGACGATGAGCCGAGACACGAGGGGTGCTGGTAGAGGGACCAACCATGGGAATGCCGCTGACATGAGGGCGATGTTTACTAACCTCATGAGAGACATGCTTAGAGAAGTGCAAAGGGCAGTTCCCAATCACGGAGTTGGTGTTGGCCCAGTAGTGCAGGCGCCTAGGGTCGATTTCGCCAAGTTGTGCAAGGATTACACTAACCTTGGTGGGAAGCCATTCCACGGGACGGAGTCGGCCACAGATGTTCAAGATTGGATGGATAGCTGTGATCGTATCTTCGATGACTTGGGTCTTGAGGATGCGATGAAGAGAAGGCTAGCGTCTCGTCAGCTGCAAGGGCGAGCGATGAATTGGTGGAATTCCATTAGAATAGCTACTCCAGAGGATCAGGTTACTTGGGTTCAGTTCAAGGCTCGCTTTAGCGAGAAGTTTATTCCAGCTGCCCAGAAGTCAGTGTTGTTCAAGTGGGTCTTGGAACTCAAGCAGAACGGAAGGGCAGTTTCTGACTATATTGCTGAGTTCGACACTTTGTCAAAGTATGGGCTATCTCTTATCGACACTCCTGAGAAGAAGAATGAGAAGTTCATTACTGGCTTGGATGGATACTTAGGGGAAAGGCTTATTAATCACATCGATGAGACTTTTGAATCGATCGTGGGGAAAACTTTGAGATCAGAGAGTCTTTACCCTAAGTCAAAGACTGAGGCTGCATCTGCAGAAGGGCCAAAGACACAAGTAGGCGGTGGAGGCAAGAATAACTCTCAGAATAAGAGGAAGCAGGACCAATCTAACGGTGGTCAGAAAAAGAGCAAGAAGGATGTTGAGTGCTTCAGCTGTGGTAAGAAGGGCCATTATGCTAAAGATTGTTGGGCCAAGCCAGCGTATAAGAAGTGCTTCAACTGTGGTCAAGTGGGACATTTCATGGATAAGTGTCCGCAACCTCTTAAGGAGAAACAGATTGTGAAAGCATATGCTATTGATGTTGTTCCTTCTTCGTCGAATGCCCCAACTGCGGCGGAGAAAGGAAAGAATGTTGTTATTCAAGGTATGCTTTCTATTTATGATGTACCAGTTCGAGTTTTGTTTGATACTGTGGCTTCCCGTTCCTTCATATCTAGTGACCTGGTAGATGGGTTGGGACTGGAACCCGAGATAGTCGATAGACCATTGGTTGTGACGAACCCGATTGGTGGTTCGACTAGCCTTAGTATGATTTGCAGGAATTTGGTCTTATCGAGTCATGGATGTATGTTTGTATGTGATTGCTTTGTTTTGGGCTTTACTGGGTATGGCATTATATTGGGAGTCGATTGGCTCCAAAGATACGGGGTGGTGGTAGACTGTGAGGGCTTTTTGGTGACAGTGAGGGCGGATGATGGGCGGAGGGTAGTGTTTGGTAGTCTACCTAGTGACGGGGTTATGGCTAGTTTTGTAAATTCCCTCGACATCTCGCAGGATGAGTTGTCAGATGTGCCCGTGGTTGGCCAGTATCCGGACGTCTTCGAGGAGGTGACCGGGCTTCCACCACACCGAGAGATTGAGTTCCGTATTGATTTAGTGAAAGATGCCAGACCTATAGTGATGCCACTTCGTCGTATGGCACCAAGGGAGCAGCGAGAGCTCGGGGTGCAAGTCAGCAATCTTTTGAAGAAGGGATTTATTAGAAGGAGTGTCTCCAAGTGGGGAGCACCAGTTGTGTTTGCCACTAAGGCAGATGATTCCCTTCGTTTGTGTGTGGACCATCGCGAGTTGAATAAGGTAACGAGGAAGAATAAGTATCCTCTACCGCGGATAGATGATTTGTTTGATCAACTGGAAGGAGCAAGAGTGTTCTCCCAGTTGGACCTCGCGACAGGATTTCATCAGCTACGAGTAGCGGATGAGAGTGTTCCGAAAACGGCATTTAGGACGCCGTCTGGATTTAATGAGTGGTTGGTCATGCCATTTGGGTTGACCAATGCACCAGCATACTTTGTGGATCTTATGAATCGAGTATTCAGAGATCAGTTGAATAAGTTTGTTCTTGTGTTCGTGGATGACATCCTTGTTTACTCAAGGATAGAGGAGGAACACAAGGGACACTTGAGGATAGTGATGGAGGTGTTGAGGAAACACCAATTGAAAGCGGAATTCTCTAAGTGTCATTTTTGGAGAAGGGAAGTGAGATTCTTGGGTCATGTTGTTTCAGAGAGTGGTATTGCCGTGGACCCTACGAAGGTGGCTACGGTACAGGATTGGCCTATGCCCAAGAATGTAACGGATGTAAGAAGTTTCTTGGGATTAGCTGGATATTATCGTAAGTTTATCCAGGACTTCTCCAAGATAGCAGCACCGTTGACTCAGTTGACTAAGGAGAATCAGTCCTTCGTCTGGGACGGAGTGTGTGAGAATGCATTCAGGAGTCTAAAAGAGAAGTTGACGCATGCGCCAGTGTTAGTCATTCCTAAAGGGAATGAAGAGATGACGGTATACACGGATGCTTGTGGTACCGGACTGGGTGTTGTATTGATGCAAGGAGGTAGGGTTGTAGCTTATGCTAGTCGACAGCTAAAGCCTCATGAGAAGAAGTATCCTACCCATGATTTGGAATTAGCAGCGATTGTGTTTGCGCTGAAGATGTGGAGACACTATCTCTTGGGAGAAAGATTTGAGTTGTTTACCGATCATAAATCGTTGAAATATCTCTTCTCTCAGAAAGATCTGAATCTCCATCAGCCAAGATGGTTAGAGTTCTTGGCTTCGTATGATTTTGATATCGCATATACACCTGGGAAAGGTAATGCGGTTGTCGATGCCTTGAGTAGGAGACGCGCCAGTTTAGGGGCAATGTTTCTTGAGTGGAAGCAACTGGAGTATATCGCGGGGTTTAATTTCAGACCAAAGTGCGAACTGGATCCAGTTATGCTATCTAGTTTGGCGATCAGACCCACTTTGATAGAGCGGATTGGTTCTAGCCAGAGGGACGATCCTAATCTATTGGAAATCATCTCCAAGTTAGAGATGAACATCGACAGTGAGGAGATGAATGTGTATGGGCTTGATCGAGATGGATGGCTTCGAAAGAGTGGAAGACTAGTTGTGCCCGACGTGAATGGTTTGAGAGATGAAGTGCTTAGGGAATGTCATCACTCAAAACTGACTATACATCCCGGTGGTAATAAAATGTATCGAGACATGAAGCAGACTTACTACTGGGAAGGGATGAAAAGAGACGTTGGGAAGTTTATATCCAAATGCATGAATTGCCAGCTAGTTAAAGCCGAGTAAAAGAAGCCTAGTGGTTTGTTGCAACCATTAGAAATTCCCGAATGGAAATGGGAGCAAGTCTCGATGGATTTCATCGATGGTTTACCAAGGACTAGATCGGGATATGATAGTATTTGGGTAATTGTGGATCGATTGACTAAGAGTGCAAGATTTATACCAGTCAAATCGACCAGAACGGCAGCCAAGTTGGCAGAATTGTATATGAAGTGGGTAGTGAGATTTCATGGAGTACCTAAAAGCATTGTGAGTGACCGAGACCCGTTGTTCACTAGTGGGTTTTGGAAGAGCTTACAAGAGGCTCTAGGGTCAGGATTACATCTCAGTACCGCATATCATCCTCAGACCGACGGTCAGACGGAGAGGGTGAATCGTATATTGGAAGATCTCTTGAGAGCTTGTATATTGGACTTTGGTGGATCATGGGATGACCATTTGCATATAGTAGAGTTTGCATACAATAATAGCTACCAATCCAGTATCGGTATGGCTCCATATGAAGCTTTGTACGGAAGACCGTGCAACTCACCATCATGTTGGATAGAGACTGGCGAGAAGTTTGTGCTTGGACCAGATGTGGTGAGAGAAACTTCGGATAAGATTAAGATCATTCAGCAACGAATGAAAGCTGCCCAAGATAGGCAGAAGAGTTATGCTGATAAGAGGAGAAGAGACTTGAAATTCTCCATTGGTGACTTGGTGTTTGTCAAGATCTCTCCGTTAAAGAGCGTGATTCGATTTGGCAGGAGAGGCAAGTTGGCACCAAGATTTGTTGACCCATTCCCTGTTCTTGAACTAGTCGGGAATTTGGCATATAGAGTTGGCTTACCAGAGAAAATGGCGGGAGTTCACAATGTATTTCATGTTTCCCAACTAAGGAAGTTCATTCACGACTCAGATATGACTATTTCACCTGATCAGTTAGAGGACTTCGAAGTAGAACCCGAGGCGGTTGGGAACCGCAAGCCGATTCGTATTGTGGGGCACGATACGAAGCAACTTAGAAGGAAGGCGGTGAAGCTAGTCAAGGTTCAGTGGGGTGAGGATGAGAATGATTGTACTTGGGAGACAGAGGAGAGCATTAGCAAGGCATATCCAGAACTCTTTGCCTGGTAAGATTTACTTTACAAATTAGTTTTTCACATGCTAGGGTAGACTTGTTTTGCTTGTTTGCATGTTTGATTGTTGTTTTATGATTGATAGGCATACGGGACCTTTGTGTGTGTTTTGATTAGGGAATTTCGGGGGCGAAATTTCTTAAGGGGGGGAGAGTGTAACGACCTGCATTCTACACATCGGGGGATCGTAGAATATTTATTTCTTTCCCGCGTGAAGTCGTATGGTCATGTAACTTTGGGAAACATCCATTAGAGTCATTTCCCATGCTTATGATTTTTGTCGATTTTTAAATGACCGTTTTGCCCCTAGTTGATCTTGTTTTGGCCATAACTTTATTGGAAAGGAATTTTGACCTGAAACCACTTCCATTAGATTCGTTTGATGGTTTACCTTTCCGTAGAGTGGTCAGAATAGCCAAACGGACTTACCGTTTGGGAGATATGGCTGAAATAAGGTTTGGAGGGTGAAAAACTGCTTAACCGGGCCAAATCGGGTGATTAGTGAGTAGGCCCATAACCCATTTCGGGATTAGGGTTGTGGGAAGGCTGAAATGAGATAGAGCATCATTCCATTTCAGTTTTCTAGCCTCCACTTATCACCAAGGAACCCAAAAAATGGCCTCTATCCTCTAAATCACCTCCAAATCACCTTTTGGTCCAGGATTTGGCTTAGCAACCTCTAATCAAGGAAGATCTACACCAAAGCAACATTGGAGCTGTTGTTTAGCATTGGGATTCACATCAAATCAGAGATTTATTTCAGATCTTAGTTTATTTGTAGCTAAGGTGAGTGATTTGCATAATTTTACACTAATTATGGCTAGTTAAGGGTAATTAGTGTTAATTAGCGAATTTAAGCATGATAAAATTCTGGAAAAATGTTCATAAATTCCTAAATGATGATTTAGACCTCTGATATGAATTTGGGTTAATTTGGTTAAGTTTTGCTAATCCTATCATTAGTTTCACCTAAACATGCTTAAGGGTAAATATGGGATTTTTGGTATGTTTGATCCATTTTAACCTATCATATTGATGTTTTGATGTTTGTGGTTGATTATGCATGTTGCTACGACTGTATGATATGCTTTGTGATTGATTTCAATAGTTAGAATGGTCGAAAACGCCGTCGAATGGCGTAAACACTTGCTGGAAAAGCTTCAGGAAACAGTGCAGGATCGGATCGGATATGAGGGCTCGGATCGGATATGTTGAACTGGGCAAGGGATTCGATCGGATCGGAACCTGACACTTGAGAAAATTGGCAAAAAGGAAGGCCACGCTAACTGAACTGGGATCGGATCGGATAAAGGAGAAGGGATCGGATCGGATAAAGAAGGAGGGATCGGATCGGAGCACGTGAAGAACGAGGGGGCGGATCGGAGCGGAAGCACGAACTGGATGGGAGATGGCACCCGACCCGACCCGTAGTGGGACACCCGACCCGATGCGATGGAGTGGGCTCGACCCGAACCGTACCAGAAGAAGACCCGACCCGATAGAGGACACCCGACCCGAATCGACGGCTTGAGGAGGAACCCGACCCGACCCAGTATTGACCAATAACCCGAGATGCAAAGGTAGTCCAATATGGGAAGTTAGAGCTCAGGATCCAGTTGGGAACCGATGAGTTCACTTCATGGTTGGACTTTGCTGCGGGACGTGTGCTAAGGAGTTTTCGACGTTCATAACTTCGATTCACCACTGAAAATGAATGATGGGCTACTTATCAGTGCAGTAGAGTCATTGCGACTCGAGGGGCAAGGTGATGGTAGCAAGACTACGTTATCAGTGCAGTAGAGTCATTATGACTTGAGGGGCAAGGTGATGCGTAGTAGGACTATGAGCCAGCGCAGATGGGGTGAATAACTCCATGGGGCAAGTGGACATAGTAAAGGACTGGTAAGACTATGAGCCAGCGCAGATGGGGTGAATAACTCAATGGGGCAAGTGGACATAGTAAGGATTGGTAAGGCTATGAGCCAGCGCAGATGGGGTGAATAACTCCATGGGGCAAGTGGACATAGCGAAGGATTAGTGGCTACGTTGTCAGTGCAGTGAAGCCATTTATGACTTCATGGGGCAAAGTGATCGTAGCAAGGGTAGGTGATCGAAGTGGTGAATATCGTTTGCTTTACGCACTGAGTGAGAGATGTGAGGATGGATGTTATGTTTGATTGTTTGCCATCACTATGACATGCACACCCCCACCTCCGTATCTTTATACTGTTTGATATGGCACCTTAGAGTGTTGTACAGTATGTAGTGCTAACTCTTTGGTTGCAGGTTCAGGTATGTTTTAGTCTACCTGTTATTGTTCACTTTAGATGCTTATCGCTCATACCAGGCTTTATGTCTGACCTAGATTTTATGTCTCCTCTTATTACTCTGGGTGCTCACACGAGCAGACTAGAGACAAGTTAGCTGGTGATGCGCGAGTAGCTGATTCAGAGGCGGGCAGGAGGCTTCCACGTATGATATATATATATATATATATATATATATATATATATATATATATATATATATATATATATATATACACACACACACACATTCTCCCTGTGTCGTTGGTGGTCGCTACTTTGGCATTAGTAGTGTACCACCTTTATCTTGCTTTTGCTTTGAGACAGT
The DNA here is from genome assembly GCA_030737875.1 of Allium sativum. Classification (NCBI taxonomy): domain Eukaryota; kingdom Viridiplantae; phylum Streptophyta; class Magnoliopsida; order Asparagales; family Amaryllidaceae; genus Allium; species Allium sativum. The sequence goes on along the minus strand of CM060926.1, from coordinate 1,055,319,781 downwards.
TTGAAAGTTGTAATAAGCTGTATTTTTGGATTTCCGCTGCTATGATGTTTAGTTTTGGTTTTCAGCTTATGCACTGTCTCTCCTGTTTTATGTCAAATATGTTGTTATTATTATATTTTGTTCTATGCGCTGTGAGACATTCTACAGGTTCCTTGCTAGTTCATTTCCTTCTTCCTTTTCCTTCTGACGACCCGTTCCATGCTTACTGGACATGTGTACAGCGCACCTTTGGAGTAAATGTCGGTTGGTGCGGGGCGGGCCGTCACAGTCATGCACACATATGCATGTCTGTTTTTTTGAGTTGCCTTGTTGTGCATATGAACCTGACTTGTTTTATTACCATGCTTTTCTAAGAAAAAAATTTATGCATGCCTTCACGCATACTTGTGCATACAGTCCCATGCATTGGTCTTATGCATATGCTGCTCCTTTCTTTGGCAGATATGTTTGGTGCATTTAGAGATGCCCTTGTTGAATCATGAGCATGATTACCACGCATTATTGTTGTGCACCTATGTTTGCTTTTACAATTATAACAAAACTGTTGAGTCATGCTCATTTATACTGACTTGGCTTGAACTTGAAACTACACCATGTTGCTTTATGATGCTATCACCTGAACTTGTCTTGTAATTGCTAAGCCATTGATCTATTGTGTATGGCATTTCTGCCTTGTTCAATCCGTACAATTTGACATGTAGGATGCATTTGGTTTCCATTGTCATGTATAGTGATGTCATTATTGTATATGAACCTGCCATTTTGAATATGTACACTTGCACTCCCTTGTGATTCTTTTGTGCACTCTGAATACTTTGTGCATGCCACTTTACCTGCTAGTTTGCCATGCACTTGTGTTCTTGAACATTGATTGCTTATGTATACTTTATGTACATATTCCTGAGCATCCCTTCTTTTAAACAGACTTTAGTCACTTGATTTCACTTATCTTTGTCCTCTTTGCACTTATTTGCTGCCATTTCTACTTGTTCATGAAAATTGAACTATTTTGCACATATTGTGTAACAACTCGGGTTTTCGCGATCCTGGTTATCGACATAAACTCAATGTCGACTATCCAAGCATCATAAATACCGGATGGTTAATGAAAGAAAATAGAGGGTGAGAATAGATAAGATAGAAACTTAGAATAGAAGAAGAAGAACATACAACATCAGAGTAAACACGAATCTCACAGCGGAACGATCAATATATAATAGGTACATAACTTTGAAATAAAATCAGTATACAGTAACATTATTAGAGTATAACACTTACAACACAGCGGAAATAACAATAGCTATATAATCATGAAGCCTCCTGCTCCAGTTCTTCAAGTATCTGTAAAATCCTGACTACTTGACTGCCTGTACAAAATTGGGCACCCAAGAGTTTAGGGAAAACAAACAAAATAAACTCTGGGTCAGTCATGTGACTGGTGTGAGTAAACTCCAATCATTTGTTTAACTTTTAAAACCCTTTCTAAAGAAATGATAATCGTAAGACCGATCCACACATAAACACATATGGTTTTTACCTTACGATAACCCAAAACATTTCTTTAAAATCAATACTCTTCTGATATTATAATAATGTCTAAATCAAATAAATAGCAATCTAGTGGAAACGCTTTCGTCTCACGTTCCACATATATTATATACAATCAAACACCGCAGGCGCTTATTGGGTAATGGATTTCCAGCTATGACAAGGTATGGAACCACCTTCCGATCAGTGTACTCTAGAAGCGATACACTGGAGTTCAACAAGAACATCTTGTAACTCGGCCACACATGATCGGCCATTCATTTCGCTTGAATGTTCCGAATATATTATCACCTTGCGATTGGTTTACCAACATAACCATTCCCGGGAGATACAGTGTAGCGACCCGAACTTCCCCAATCTCTGAAGAGAAGAGAAGGACCGAATTACTGTGAGGACAAGACAAATCAGAACGCAAACAGAAGAACATTTCATTGTTTATTACAAAAATTCCATCAGAATACAAGAATATACAGAGTATGAATAAAAATTACACATTTCATAACTATCAGAGATTTAAATTACATTTAAATACATAGCAGCGGAAAAAATAATACAACACACAACTGAAAGAAATACACGGATACAGAGCTTTCCGAGTATCGTTCCAGCTATAAACCAGGGTCCTGTGAATATAAATCTGCAAAACCCAACTACTAGCTGCCCATGCGGAAAATAAGGGCACCCAGAGTTTAGGTTAAAACAATAAACTCCAGGTCAGTCATGTGACTTTTGTGAGAACTAAAATAGTTATTAATTTGATTTTAAAGTTCGGTAAATCAAGGGACCACGCCGTATAACACGGAAAGGGTTTTTACCCCAAGAATACCAGTGCATAAACAAACAGCGCAATGCTAAATAATGAACAATGAAGCTGTTATAAGACCCAGGTCCTATCACACAATGCAACGCAAGCCGGAGGATAGGGTTTTACCTTATAACAGCCAAATAATGCTTGATACGTGAAATTTAATCTTTTATTATTACTATAAGTGAAGAAAACAACTTCGAGTATAAATGTATCAATCATAGACGGCATGGGTACCATATATCATGTCGCCATACTAGGCTCTATAAATAAAACCGAAATGTCACGTGTTGGAAATTGGATTTCCGTCGTGAGTCGAGGCAAGGGGCAAGATCCTCTCCGTTCGAGACACTCTAGCAAATGTCTCAGGACCACACATAGCGATCCTTGGAACCTCCAAGGTCGGTCCTCTCCTACTTTTGAGGATTAATTATTCCTGAACACACGATTTCCGGTCCTATAGGACCTATATCCACAGCGCCTCGCATTCCAACAACCACACAGGTAAAAATAATATAAATGTCAGGGCTGGTAGGTCACTGACATCATCCGTACCTAGAAAGAAACGTCATGCACTCCTTGGGTCCTTATCCCGTTTTTGACTCATACCGAGGTGTGAGGCTCGCGAATTAATGCTATACACAAAGTTGTGCCACATAGGTCGTGCTTTAATCATCCACCACAAGACTTTGCTTTTCAACAGAAGCCTTGATCATCTGCCACTTAGGCATGTCACACAGGCAATTCACTCCGTGCGACTGATTTCCATCGATATATAACCTTTGAGCTCGTACGTCTCAGAGAAGGGTGTTAAGCAAGAGAATAAATTCTCCACCGCCAAATAGATGTATATTTAATTGAGATCAATCAACACAGAATAAAATACAGCGTCAGACACACAGTCCATTTACAAGTTCATTCTGGGTCTGAACGAAACCGGAAAAACCTTATTCCTCGCATATCCATCGATCTCCAAGTACGTCCGGACGGACACCAACTGATTCCCTCCTCTTGGGTGTACAGCCCAATCAAGATCATCAATAATCATCCAAACAATGTGAAGACCTCCGGTCTTCAACCACCATCTTCATCTTCGACTTATCGTCGAATCGGTTATTCAGAATTGGTATAAACTCAGCCTTTCCGAATAACCCGTGTATATAATAAACAAGCGTTACACAAACAAAACATACGCCTCATTCCAATTCAGAGTATTCTTTTATTCAAATATTCACATTCTTAGGGAAAGGTTCCCATTAATTTTATCAAAGATAAATTCTTCTAAATTTATTCTTTAATCTTCCTTTGGATATCATTTCAAACCATGTTAAGGTTTTCCAAACTAGCCGGGATTAGCGAACCACACCGAAGTAATTATTTATTTGATTTCCCAATTCTAACCTATTCATCCGATGGAGCAAAACTGGTAATACTCCATATCTAACACCACAGTGTTATCGGTAAATTTTAATTACCATTTCACGTTCAAATCTAATTAAAGATTTAACTATCGCTTTGGAGCAAAACTGGTGATACTCCATTCTCGATCATTTCAATCTAATTAAAGATTCATTAAAACTCCACTTAGTTTTAATCTTCCCACAAATCAATATTAATGGTTATTCAAAGCTAAGAAGTTAATCTTATCTTAACTGGGTTAAAGAACCAATGTCATTTAAAAACACAGTTCACGACAAAACCAAAATCCCATTCGACTGTTAATCGGGTTAAAGAACGGGTGTTATTCAAATCACCGCTCACAATAAACCCAAAAACCAATTTAAATTCAATTTCAATTAAATACTAATTAACTGGACAATTTCACTAAATCTTAATTAAAAAAATATTCTTTTCTAAACTGGGTCCAAGAATAGTGTTATTTAAGACACCATTCACGACGAACCCAAAATACCATTTGATATTAAATACAAGGCTCTAAATAGAAAATATATTGGCTTATATTCGATATCAAATTCTGAAACCAACAAATATCGTAATGGAAATAACGATATAAATATATCTTTCAAATTTCCACAACCGTATCTGTATAATCATGAAATCCAACATCGAAATATTCCGAAGATAATTTTGATTCAAATCCATTCCAATTTGTATATTGGAAATTCTGATTATTTTTAAAACCACTTCAAATCCAATTTATTTATTAAAAAACATTGGATTATAATTCTAGTTCATAACTAGTTCATTTCAATAAAAATATATTTTTATCCTTTTTAAATATGGGATTTTTCACCCCAATTCTTTCTAAATCATTTATTTTGATTTTACACAAATTATTGATATTTTTAATAATTTTATCAAGGCTCGTACAGTCGATTCCCAATAATGGTCGTCGAACTGCACTTACAATGACCTTTTCCAAATTTGATTTGGATATAATTCCAAATCCAACCATTAGATTTCAAATTTCTAATATTCATTGGGAAGCTCTTTTCGATACGAACCCAATGGTTCTGGTTTCAGGAGAATCTGACGATCGGATCTCCCGTAACGTCAATTCGAAGTCAAGGGTCGAAATCGTGAACTACCGCTGCGTGGCGCGTTCTATTCAGGCCATTTAATATATATATATATATTATATATTTCGTCGATTTCAATTCTAAACGTATTTTATAAATCGTTTTAAATTCGTTTTCAAAACAATTTCAACTTCATATTCAATTTTAAATCAAAATTGAATATTCCATATCATTAATATATAAATGATAATATTTTAAAAATATTAGATTTTGAAATCACTTCCTTTTCTATATTCATTATAAAAATGAATATAATCGATATAAATATCGTTCGCGTTAAAATGGCGCAAATCTATTCAACACGGCTTTATATATTTCAATAACTTCGTTATTTTATTCAACAAATGAATATTTTCTTCAACACATGAATATATATTTTATTCAACACATGAATATTTATTAATTCTTACTTACAATAAAAATGTGAAATTTATTGTATAAATATTTCGTTCAACACATGAATATGCTCAACACATGAGTATTGTCAACACATGACTATTTTTGTTATTTTATATATTTGATGAAATTGTGATTTTATATCGTTTAATTCTTAATCAGCCTCTAACTGTAAATTAGTAAGAGAACGATTCCCCAAGTATTAACCCCGAAGGCTGAAACCAACATCAAATCAATACCCAGGAAACCACTCATCTTAACTAGTTTCTAGTTAGTTTCTAATTTTATATATGATAAAGATGTGAATTTTATTGTTAAAATATTTCGTTCAACACATGATAAGTTTCGACACATGAATATTCATTCTATTCAACACATGAATCTTTACTCCATTCAACACATGAATCTTTATTTTATAATATTCTCTATTTTCCAAATTGGAACGAGACCCAATCAATTACCATATAATGTAAATTATATGGGTTCCATACAACACATGTAAATAATAGAATTGATAAATAATCAACCATCATTCAAAGTGAACTACACAACTATCGGTCAACCTATCGATTGACATACAACTAAACAATCGGGATTAGTGTACGTCAAATATCATCCCAATACCCGTGTGGGGTTTCAGTCGACAAACACAGATTTTTATTTGTGCAGTTGGGTGATGTGTAAAATTTATCGTCCCAATCAATATCAGTCAAATGTGTGTACATAAACAAATCGTTCGATTTGTTTATAAATATTTATTTAATTCATATACACGTTAAAAATTATATTTTTAACTATAAAATATTTTATTCCATTCCACATCACATAATCAACTTTCACAACACAATCAACCAAACAAACAAGTCCTCCATGGTCTTTGGACGACGGGTGTCAGGTGCTGCTAAGCAACGTCTGCATCCTAGTATATATTTTAACTAGGAAATAAAATGAAAGTGAGAAGTTCTCACCTTTGGGTTCCACTCCGCCATTCTTTGGTTGTCAATTTTAGATTTTTTCTCCCAGAACTCCAACCCGTCTATTCCATGAATAACATACATATGTTTAAAATCATATTTTTCGTCTATCTAAAAGAATTTTCTTATATTCAACCAGAATCCTATTTTTATTTTTATCTTCAAAAAAATATTTCTGACATATGATAAATGTTCCATTTTTGTCTTCTTAAAATTATTTCTGGCATACGATAAAAATTCTATTTTTATCTTCTCAAAATCTAGTTCTATTTTATATTTTCAAACTCAAGTCCTATTTATTTTTTAAAATCATATTTTTATATTGTTAAAACCATGCTGTTTTTATTTTATAAAAACATGTATATTTTTATTTCAAACTTTCTATACATAAAAATTCGGTTTTTTTTCTCACATTATATACATAAAAAATTAGGTTTTTTTTCTTACATCATATACAAAAAAAATCAGTTTTTACTTCCTACATCATATACAAAAAAAAATCAGTTTTTACTTCCTCAAACAATGTCATTATATTTAAAAAAAAGGAAAAAACCCACTGTGTTTCAACGTCGAATGGAGCTCCAACTGGACAGGAAGTCGCTACCGCCTAGCCAGACCTCCGGAGCCCGATCTGATGGCGCCACCATGTGCGCCTCCGCCTCTGCCACCTGTAGCCTGAACGTCGGCCAGATCGATGCCCCCTTGCGCCCCTAGTTCCGTCCAAAACGCAAGCCCTTTGAGGGAAGAAACCAATTACAACACCTCACGATAACTGCTCAGAAGGGTACGGATTTAAAGAGCGCCCTTCCCTCCTGAGTTTTGCTTCAGAAAGTTTTCGATTTCATTGTATGAATTAGGAGAAAAAGGGGCTTGAAATTTTGAGCAAATTCCGTCGTATATCGGCCCCTCTATTTTGAACGACGGCAGTGATAAATTATTAGGGTTTTGGGCCCAAAAAATATATATATAATATTTTTAATTATTATTTAAATTCAAAAAATCATAAATTTTGGAATCTAGCAATAACTTGACATCCTGGATCCAACAAAAGTGGGTTCGTCGAAAACAGAGGTCGTTTGCAAAATTTCCATTTTTAAGAGCCAAAATTTCACAGCGACTATTCTGAATTTTCAACTGGGCATAACTTTTTATCCCCGCTATGAAATTTTGATTTTTCGGATTCGTTGGAAAGATATTTTCAAATAAATTCTAATATTTTTGGTTTAGCTAAAATCCGGTTTATTTTGAATCCTGTACATTCATTTGAAATTTCAAATCGAATTTTCAAACTACCGCGCCATTTTCAATTCCTTTTATAAATAAAAATAAATATTTATATTCTAACGACGATTTATATAAATATATACGTTCTATTTCTATTCAAAATAAATTTTTCGTCGTTATTATTCAAAACAAATCATTTTAAAAATTCAAAATTCACTAAAATAGCCGGAAAAAAAAATGGCTCAGATTTTTCGGGTTGTTACAATCTCCTCCACTTAAAACTTTTCGTCCCCGAAAAGGAACGAAGCTGAAAGTTGTTTTACTAACCAACTCAACTTTCATTATTTTATTTATGGCTTAAGTTCTTCAACTTTTCAGTTTTTAACAACTTTTCAAATTTTTCTAAAAATTTGCTAGCACCCTAAATTTTCGAAAAATTTCGGCATAACCTCCCCTGCACGGTAGCACCGGAAAAATCCCGAAATTTCCATACAGACCTCTCCAATCCAAAAAGAAAAAGAAACAGCCAAGCGGCCCGCCAATCGGCTCATAAAATCATCCAAACCCAATAAATTTGTAAACATGTACCTATTTGTCGGGCAAACAATTTTATTCTTCTGCTCTAGCCTCCTTGCTGTGACCTGTTCACACATATATATGTACATGCATGCATTTTCAAACAATTTTCAATATAGTTCAATTTTTGATTCAATTTGGCCTAAATGGTTAAAAATATCAAACCAATAATCAAACAACACAACCATCAATCAATTAGTTGATTAGCTTTCAAATTCATAACTTTGATACATATACAGAAAATCATGTTTTTGATGCCAATTCACAACAATAGACCCTATCTAGTTTTGGTTCTCACACCAGTCAATTGGAAATATATAGAAATCCCACTTTCGAAACTCGAACATAAATACTGATGATGCCACGGTCATCACCAAAATCATGCCCGGGCGATTAGAGCGTGATTCTATATCTATCCAATATATTAAAACTTCGAATACATGTTTGCAAGGCGTATATGCAAACTCTTTATATATTGGATTGTCCAAATTCGATACAAGTAAGTATTCAAACACGTATGAAATGGTTTAAATTTTCAAAAAAAAACTTGTTTTCGTTTTTATTTTAAAAAATAACACTCTTTCGACTCGCTATAGGATACTACTGATCCCATCTCTAACGAGCCATTCTTATTGGACATTACTAGTCCAATCTCTGATGAATTCTTTCGTTTGGTTCTAATGTGTCTTGTTCTCGAGCTCTGTAAACCAAAGCTCTGATATTAAATGTAGGATAGCCGACGAAATCCGGTAGGCTTTGCAACCATCCCTTCATCCCCCAAGCAGCAGGTAATACCCACTGTGGCTCCCATATGGTCCCCCGGTATCACTTATTTTACGGCGACCCTCTCGAGCCTCCCGGCCACAACCTAACCAACCCCCGCAAGGGACATGTCGAGGTAAGAGCCCATTGTTCGCCACCAAACCACATGGTGAGAACCCCCCATCATGATTGCAACAAGAACTGGTAATACTCCATATCTAACACCACGGTTTTATCGATAAATATTAATTACCATTTCACGTTCAAATCTAATTATATATTTAACTATCTCTTTGGAGCAAAACTCGTGATACTCCATTCTCGATCATTTCAACCTAATTAAAGATTCATTAAAACTCCACTTAGTTTTAATCTTCCCACAAATCAATATTAATGGTTATTCAAAGCTAAGAAGTTAATCTTATCTTAATTGGGTTAAAGAACCAATGTCATTTAAAAACACGGTCCACGACAAACCCATCCCATTCCATTGTTAATCGGGTTAAAGAACAGGTGTTATTCAAAACACCACTCAAAATAAACCCAAAAACCAATTTAAATTAAATTCCAATTAAATACTAATTAACTGGACAATTTCACTAAATCTTAATTAAAAGATTTATTCTTTTCTAAGCTAGGTCCAAGAAAAGTGTTATTTAAGACACCATTCACGACGAACCCAAAATCCCATTTGGTATTAAATACAAGGCTCTGAATAGAAAATATATCGGCTTATATTTAATATTAAATTCTGAAACCAACAAACATCGTATTGGAAATAACGATATAAATATATCTTTCAAATTTCCACAACCATATCTGTATAATCACGAAATCCAACATCGAAATATTCCAAAGATATTTTCGATTCAAATCCACTTCAATTCTTATATTGGAAATTCTGATTATTTTTAAAACCACTTCAAATCCAATTTATTTATTCAAAAATATTGGATTATAATTCTAGTTCATAACTAGTTCATTTCAATAAAAATATATTTTTACCCTTTTTAAATATGGTATTTTTCACCCCAATTCTTTCTAAATCATTTTTTATGATTTTACGCAAATTATTGATATTTTTAATAATTTTATCAAGGCTCGTACGGTCGATTTCCAATAACGGTCGTCGAACTGCATTTACAGCGACCTTTTCCAAATTTGATTTGTACATAATTCCAAATCCAACCATTAGATTTCAAATTTCTAATTTTTGTTGGGAAGCTATTTTCAGTACGAACCCAACGGTTCCGGTTTCAGGAGAATCCGACGGTCGGATCTCCTGTAACGTCAATTCGAAGTCAATGGTCGAAATTCGCGAACTGCCGCGGCGCGGCGCGTTCTATTCAGGCCATTTAATATATATATATATATATATTATATATTATATATATTTCGTCGATTTCAATTCTAAACGTATTTTATAAATCGTTTTAAATTCTTTTTCAAAGCAATTTCAACTTCATATTCAATTTTAAATCAAAATTGAATATTCCATATTATTAATATATAAATGATAATATTTTCAAAATATTAGATTTTGAAATCACTTCTTTTTCTATATTCATTATATAAACGAATATAATCGATATAAGTATCGTTCGCGTCAAAACGGCGCAAATCTAATCAACACGGCTTTATATATTTCAATAACTTCGTTATTCTATTGAACAAATTAATATTTTCTTCAAAACATGAATATATATTTTATTCAACACATGAATATTTATTAATTCTTACTTATAATAAAAGTGTGAAATTTAGTGTATAAATATTTCGTTCAACACATGAATATTCTTAACACATGAGTATTGTCAACACATAACAATTCTTGTTATTTTATATATTTGATGAAATTGTGATTTTACATCGTTTAATTCTTAATCAGCCTCTAACCGTAAATTAGTAAGAGAATGATTCCCTAAGTATTAACCCCGAAGGCCGAAACCAACATCAGATCAATACCCAGGAAACCACTCATCTTAACTAGTTTCCAGTTAGTTTCTAATTTTATATCTGATAAAGATGTGAATTTTATTGTTAAAATATTTCGTTCAAGACAAGATAAGTTTCAACACATGAATATTCATTTTATTCAACACATGAATCTTTACTCTATTCAACACACAAATCTTTATTTTATAATATTCTTTATTTTCCAAATTGGAATGAGGCCCAATCAATTACCATATAATGTAAATTATATGGATTCCATACAACACATGTATATAATAGCAATGATAAATAATCAACCATCATCCAAAGTGCATTACACAACTGTTTGTCAACTTATCGATTGACATACAACTAAACAATCAGAATTAGTGTACGTCAAATATCATCCAAATACCCGTGTAGGGTTTCAGTCGACAAACACATATTTTTATTTGTGCAGTTGGGCGATGTGTAAAATTTATCGTCCAAATCAATATCAGTCAAATGTGTGTACATAAACAAATCGTTCGATTTGTTTATAAATATTTATTTAATTTATATACACATTAAAAATTATATTTTTAACTATAAAATATTTTATTCCATTCCACATCACACAATCAACTTTTACAACACAATCAACCAAACAAACAAGTCGTTCATGGTCTGTGGACGACGGGTGTCAGGTGCTGCTAAGCACCGTCTGCATCCTAGTATATATTTTAACTACAAAATAAAATAAAAGTGAGAAGTTCTCACCTTTGGGTTCCACTCCGCCATTCTTTGGTTGTCAATTTTAGATTTTTTCTTCCATAACTCCAGCCCATCTATTCCATGAATAACATGCATATGTTTAAAATCATATTTTTCGTCTATCTAAAAGAATTTTCTTATATACAACAAGAATCCTATTTTTATTTTTATCTTCATAAAAATATTTCTGACATATGATAAATATTCCATTTTTATCTTCTTAAAATTATTTCTAGCATATGATAAAAATTCTATTTTTATCTTCTTAAAATCTAGTTCTATTTTATATTTTCAAACTCAAGTCCTATTTATTTTTAAAAATCATATTTTTATATTGTTAAAACCATGCTATTTTTATTTTATAAAATCATGTATATTTTTATTACAAACTTTCTATACATAAAAATTCAGTTTTTATTTCTCACATTATATACATAAAAAAATCAGTTTTATTTCTTACATCATATACCACAAAAATCAGTTTTTACTTCCTACATCATATAATAAAAAAAAATTAGTTTTTACTTCCTTAAACAATGTCATTATATTTAGAAAAAAATGGAAAAAAAAAACTCACTGTGTTTCGACGTCGAATGGAGCTCCAACTTGACAGGAAGTCGCTACCGCCTAGCCAGACCGTCAGAGCTCGATCTGATGGCGCCACCGTGTGTGCCTCCGCCTCCGCCACCTATAACCTGAACAATGGCCAGATCGATGCCCACTTGCGCCCCTAGTTCCGTCCAAAACGCAAGCCCTTTGAGGGCAGAAACCAATTACAACACCTCACGATAACTGCTCAGAAGGATATGGATTTAAAGAGCACCCTTCGTTCTTGAGTTTTGCTTCAGAAAGTTTTCGATTTCATTGTATGAATTGGGAGAAAAAGGGGTTTGAAATTTTGAGCAAATTCCGCGGTATATCTGCCCCTCTATTTTGAACGACGGCAGTGATAAATTATTAGGGTTTTGGGCCCGATATATATATATATATATATAATATTTTTAATTATTATTTAAATTCGAAAAATCATGAATTTTGGAATCTAGCAATAACTTGACATCCCGGATCCAACAAAAGTGGTTTCGTCGAAAACTGAGATCGTTTGCAAAATTTCCATTTTTAAGGGCCAAAATTCCATAACGACTATTCTGAATTTTCAACTGGGCATAATTTTTTATCCCCACTATGAAATTTTGATTTTTCAGATTCGTTGGAAAGACATTTTCAAATAGATTCTAATATTTTTGGTTTCGCTAAAATCCGGTTTATTTTGAATCTTGTACATTCATTTGAAATTTGAAATCGAATTTTCAAACTACCGCGCCATTTTCAATTCCTTTTATAATTAAAAATAAATAATTATATTCTAACGATGATTTATATAAATATATACGTTCTATTTCTATTCAAAATAAATTTCTCGTTGTTATTATTCAAAATAAATCATTTTAAATATTCAAAATTCACTAAAATCGCCAAAATAAAAAAAATTAATTAGCTCAGATTTTCCGGGTTGTTACATACAGAATTGAAAGAAGTAACAAATATGAATATTCTCTAGATGATGACAATATACCCTAATTGAGTGCGACCAACTTAGCCATGCTGCCTGCCCGATTTCTGTCATTTCTTGGTTGATGAGGCTTGAGGTCATAATGTATCTTTTAACAGATCACTCCTTCATTCACTTTGAAGGCCACATCGTCATACCCATCAAATCACAAATTGATTTCCCCAAAATACCATGGGTATAAGCTAAGAGAAATGAATTCCTCCGCCACCAACGTAAATACGTTTGAAACAATCAACTTACGTGATCTACCAGATATACTCTGTCAGACATTCGTCCATTCAAGTTGTCCTGGAACTGGATAACCCGAAGGCACTATTCTGTAAATCCATCTTAGGCAATTTCTACCAAGGATTTACTAAGAAGCCCTTGCATAACTCCGTCTTCAATTATCTTCATCATATTTGATTCGCAACGCTGATTCCATATGGAGTGGTTTTCAGATAATATATCTGATCCCGGTCTCTCCGTAATGACAACAGAAATGGTCAAAATCATTGATAGTTTGTGATTTAACTATCAATGGAAAACATGTGTGCAAACAACGATATTATTTCGAGATGGAAATTCTATCGATCAATCATCAATCAACATTTATTTATTTCCCTATTTCTCATTTCCATATATTCATCAAATCCTTATTTTCTAATTTTAGAAATATACGTTATTAACTTTGCAAAACGTTTCCATTTCTGATTCACGCATCAATATCTTCCCACCTCTATCAGTCTCTAACTGTAAATTAGTAAGAGATCAACCTCCTACGCATTAACCCCGAAGGCCGAAACCAACGTCAGATCAATACACAGACTGCTGTTCAACTCAACTAATTTCCAGTTAGTTTCTAATTCCTTTAACTCCATTTTAATTCCTAATTCAAAACCCCAAATTCCTTTATAATATTTTATTTGCAAAATATTTACTTTAATCTATTTTTCACATAGAATGCGAGTAATATTTCTTTATATAATCAAAACAGTTTGATTCCGTATTTAAAAACAATATCTCAAACCCAAATTCTATTTATATTTTTATTTGTACAATTATTCATATAAATTTCCTTTTTATTCCCAACACTTAAATCTCATTCAAATTCCCTTTTTAAATACCAAGTTCAAATTCCATTTCAAATATCGGTGTTGAAACCGATTTTACTTCTCTATATAAATTCAGATTTTATATATCCAATTCATCCAAAGATAAATATTTTACTTAATTTATAAAACATTATTTATAAATTTATCTTCTTCCTTTATCTGTTAAAACAGATTTCTATTAAATATTCACTTTAAATTCATATCATGTTATACCCGTGTGCGAAGCACGGGTCTAAAGCTTCCTTATAACAACCCGGAATTTTGGGGACAATTTAAAATTTTTATTTTAGAAATTTTAATGGATTTAGAATATTTAAGATAAAATCTTTGTTGTGTTAGCAGGAAAATATCATTTAAATCATTTCATATCATTCATATTTATTTGTAACGGTTTATCGCTATTTTATGTATATATAAAAATAGCTCATTCAATTTAACAACACTTCGGGTCGATGGCGGCCCTAACGCTGTTTTTATCGAAATTTGATTTACACTTATCCCGACATCTAATCGTTGGATTTTAACAAAATTTATATCGTTGGGACCAGTCATTGCAAAATTTGTCCTTTTTATTCGTCATATTTCTATAATCAACATTTTATTTACTACTAAACGTAAATAAAAGGAAATGCACCTTTTGTTCGTCATATTTTCGTACACAACTATAAAGTGAGTTGTAACGACCCGGAAAATATGAACCAATTTAAAAATTTTAAATTGGCTAATTTGGTGAATTTAAATATTTAAAATGAATATTTTAACTAATAACGATGAAAAGTAAGTTTGAATCGACATTGAAAATGAATATAATTATTTCTAATTATAAACAAGGCCTGAAATGGCGCGGTAGTTTCAAAATTTGAATTCAAACTTTGACTGACTGTACCGGGTGCAAAACAAAACGGATTTGAGTGAAACCAAAAATATTTAAATCTGTTAGTGAATTTTTTTTAACGAATCTGAAAAATCGAAGTTTCATAGCAGGAAGCAAAAGTTATGGCCAAATTAATTTTCAAAAAGGTCGCTATAGAAATTATATAGCCCATGAAAATGGCCATTTTGCAAACGACCTCGGAATTCGACGAAACCACTTTTGTTGGATCCGGGATATCAAATGATTGCTAGGTTTCAAATTTCATAATTTTGGAAGTTAATATGTGAGCGTGGCAAAGGAAAATGTGTTTTGGTCAATTACAGTTAAATTTAAGTGAATATTAGGCACACATCCCTAAAACGAAACTTAATTAGGCTCACATCCGGTCATAAACTTATTGTAAATTTAGTCCCTATTTTTTGAAAATTCATCAAAAAAATACAAAAAAATATAAAAAAATCATGTAAATTCGTAATTAATTAAATCAAATAATTGTGAAAAAAATCAGATCAAAAAAACATCAAAAACAACGTCAAAATCATGAAATACAGAAAATCAACAAAATGCAGTAAATTGCATCAAAACATGCATATAAATCGATTAGTTGCATACATGTATGCATTTATTTCAAATCTGCGTCAAAACTGCAGTATAAATGCATACATGTATGCACATATTGTTAAAACATGCATCTGCTGATGCATTTGTTTAAAAACTGCATACCTACGTGCAACTTATTCACGTTTGCATGTATTTTGACATATATGCACACATGTATGCAGTTATATAGAAAAACTGCATACATGTATGCAATTTTTCAAACAGGCGTGCATAAATATATGCATGTGTATTCGAATATTTGCATAAATGTATGCAACTATTCGTAAAAGTTGCATACATTTATGCAACTTTTTTTTTTAAATTTCTGTGGACTTCCGGGAATGTTTACAGATTTTAGAAATTTTTTTTTTTTTTTAAGTGATAGCGCCTGAAAATTTGGACAGAAAACGAAAGAGGCGGAGGTATGGAAAGTGGCAGGCGGAAGATTCCAGGCGGCAGCTAAAATAGGGGGCGGGTTTACAGAGAAAACATTAATTACAGGGATGTATTGTGAATTTAAAACTTGCAAATAGTTGCATACATGTATGCAACTTTTTCCAATAGTTGCATACATGTATGCAAGTATTTCTGAAGCTGTTTTAGTTGAAAATGCATGCAGAAACCTGCATACATGTGTGCAACTATTTGAAATACTTGCACACATGTATGCAAGTATTTACATGTGAAAATAAAATGTGTGCAGAAACTAGCATACATGTATGCAACTATTTTAAATACTTGCACACATGTATGCAAGTATTGCATGTAAAAATATAACAGAGAAATACTTGCACAGATGAATGCAAGTATTCCAAATATGTGCATGATTTGATGCAAATTACTGCATTTTTCGTTGTTTTCTGTATTTTTTTGATTTTGATGCATGTTTTGATTTTATTATGATCTGAATTTTTGGGCGAGTACATATTTTATTTAAATACGAATTTACGTGATTTTTTTATATTTTTTTAATATTTTTTTATGAATTTTCGAAAAACAGGGACTAAATTTACAATAAGTTTATGACCGGGTTTTTTTTATATTTTGAAACCTAATAGGGACCTCTAAAAAACGCACCCTAAATTTAATCGACCAGAAAATGGCCATTTTTCAAACGGTCTCAGAATTCAACGAAACTAGTTTTGTTGGGACTGTATCGTCAAAACATAGCTAGATTTATTTTTTAGGAATTTTTAGAATCAGTATGTGGCCCCGGCAATTTGAAATGTACGTTCAAATTAAGTATTGAATGTTTTATATTTTAATTTGAAGGAAAACTGACTGAAACAGTCAAATGGGCCTACGAAACATATGCCATTGTGTTTAGAATGGGGGTAAAACGCTAGGGACGACAGTCGTTGAGTTTGGATTGGTGTTCGTGTGTGACAAGGGGTATTTTCGGATTTTTAAAATATATAAATAAATAAAAAATCTGATTGGACGATCAAAAGTTTCTCTCTCCCCGTAATCAAATCGCGAACGACGATAAAGCCTTAAAAACTTCATAGGCCAATTTCTTCCAAACCGCTCCGTTTCAGTCCTCGACGCAGTTAAGGATTTTGAAGAGCTCGGCGAGAGCTTCAGATCCATACCCGCTTCGCTCTGATTGGTGGCGCGAATCTCGAGATCCAACGCAGGGAAGGTGCGCCGTTCAGAGCGCCGCCGCCACTCCCTCAAGCCGTCGAACTGGCCAAGACCCCCATCGCCGGAAAGCCCTCTCCAAGGACGACGAGGCGGTACCCTCCGATCGTCTCCACGCTGCTCGGTTTTCGCGAAAACTACAAACCTAGTTTTGAACAAATTAGTGAGGTAATGACTGATTATATATTAAACTATTTAATAGTAGTTTAAAGCGCTACGGTTTTTGATTTCACTGTAAAAATCATATCTTTTTTGTTTCTTGATGAAATTCAATGAAACAAGAGACAATGGACTAATGTGGACGTCTTCTACATTCTAGAAGAGACTGCATATTTTTCTGAGCCTTCGGCTATTTTTGGTGGTGTGGAACCCATTGTGAGATTTCTAAACAATAAACGATATGGAAAACGACGATGTATAAATTATATAGTCGATGTATGGGTTATATAAGCGTTGTACACCTCATGTATAAGCGTTATATAAGTTGTACGGTCGATGTATAAGTTATATATGCGTTGTAGAAATTATATATGTGTTGAATAAAAGTGAAATTTCCTTATATAAATATATATATATATATACGCCTCTCGTCCACAAACCATGGACAATATTTATTGGTTGTAATTGTTGTGAAAATTGGTCGATAGCGAATGGTTGATTAGAATTGTTTGTGGTTGAAAGTGATTGATTGTGGTTGGAAAATACCCGTTTGTAGTTGAGAATTATTTGGTAGAAACCACATAGGATTAGTTTGTGGAAATGAAAGAAAATATACATGCCGCCTGCGTGCGAACTAGATGCATGAAATTCCCATTGTCAAAAGCTGCGAGGCTTTAAGGTAGAGCGAGGAGCCGTATGAGGGACGACCCCGGTTTTAACTACCCTGCCATTATGCTGCCGAAATTTTGAATAATATTCATGTGTTAGAATTATTTTCATGTGTTGAAACTATATTCGTGTGTTGAATAGAAAACCTTCATGTGTTGAATAGAAATTAACCCGTTGAATAGAAATTCATGTGTTGAATGGTAATCGTGTTTTAAAATAAATTGTTTAATAATAAAAATCATATTTTTATCATCTATATGAACTATATAAAATAGTCGTGTTTTGAAATAAATCGTTTTACAATAAAAATCACATTTTTACTATATAAATGAATTGTTAAAATAGTGAAGTGTTGAAATAAATGTCGAATGGATAAAAATATCATTTTTATCAAAGGTATGAAAGGAATATAGTTTTGAAATCGAAGAATCGATTATATTTATGTATATATATATATAAATAGAATTGAAATAAATCGAATAACAAAGATGCAGTTCGTATTTTGAAACCGTGATTTCAAACGATTAGTGCGGGAGATCCGACCATCAGATTTTCCCGAAACTGAAACCGTTGGGTTCGCTTTGGAAATACCTTTCCAACGACACCAACTTTGTAAAGATCCAACGGTTGGATTGTCTGGAATGTTTAATTCAAATCTGAAGAAAAATAGCGCCAGAATCGATTATATTTATATATATAAATAAATATAATTAAATTAAATCGAATAACGACGCTACAGTTCGTAATTTGAAATCAAAACTTCAAACGAGTGTACCGGAAGATCCGACCGTCAGATTTTTCCAAAACTGGAACCGTTGGATTCGTTTTGAAAAGATCTTTCTAATGATATAAAATTTGTGAAGATCTAACGGTTAGATTTTCAGATATGTGTAAATCAAATCTGAAGAAAAACAGCGCCACGGCCGCGTTATGGCCCGAAGCGTCGTTTGAATGAATTGGCTATTTTTGAATAAATAAAAATAGCGATAAATCATTATAAAATATTATAAACGATATGGAATGTGAAATTTAGAAATTAACTGAAGGTTAGCTAAGTCGAATGGTTTCCTGGGTTTTGATCTGATGTTGGTTTCGGCCTTTGGGGTTAATATTTGGGAAATCGTTCTCGTACTGATTGACGGTTAGTGACTAATGAATTGGAATGAGGCGTATGTTGTGTTTGTGTAGCACTAGTTATTTATATACGCGAGTTGCTCAGAAAGACCGGGTTTATCCCATTCTGAATAACTGAATCGTCGATAAGAAGTCGAAGATGAAGACAGTGGTTGAAGACCGGAGATCTTCACCTCATCTGGATGGTAACTGATTTCCTGATTGGGAGGCATCCCGAGATATGGATAATGAGTGGTGATCGTCCAGACGTACGTGGAGATCGATGGGTATGCGAGGTATATAGTGCCTTCGGTTTCGTAGAACGGACTTGCAAATAGACTGTGTGTCTGACATTGGAATTCAGTCTGTGTGATTGATAGCCATCATTTGCGTGGTGTGAATTGCCTGTGTGGCATGCTAAGATGCAGTGATCAAGGCTTCTGTTGAAAAGCAAAGTCTTGTGGTGATGATCAAAGCACCGCCTGTATGGCATAGCTTTGTGTATAACGTAAATTCGCGAGCCTCACACCCCGGTATGAACTAGAAACGGGAGAGGACATCAGGGAGGGCATGCGTTTCCTTCTAGCTAGAGGTGGTGTTGGTGCTTGAATTGCCTGACATTTATATTATTTTCACCTATGTGGTTGTTGTTGTTGCGAGGCGCCTCGGATATATCGGTCGATCCGGGACCGATGGAGTCATTAGTTGGCCCATTTACGCCCCAAAGGGTGGGGAAACGCAATGTTCAGGCATAATAATCCACATCGGTGGACCGGCCCTAACGATCCAAGGTGGAGTTGCGGCTGTGCCTGAGACTCGGGCTAGACAGCCTCGAATTCGGTAAGGACTATCTTTTGCCTTGGTTCATGATGGAAATCCAATTTCCAAATACATGACTGTGCGGTTTTGATTGTATACCTATATTTATGGCGACATGATATATGGTACCCATGTCGTCTATGATTGATAGTTTTGATTGAAATTGTTTTGAAACCTATAAACACTAGTAATAATATCAAATCCTTTTGTTTTATTCGTATCAAGCATATTTTGGCCATTAAAAGGTAAAACTCTACTTCGGTTTGCGTTGCATTGTGTGATGGGAACTGAGTCTTATAATGGCTTCATTTTATAAAAAGCATTGCGATGTTTAAAAGATTTACTTGTTGTAAAGCACTGGCAATCCAATGGAGTAAACCCATTCCGCGAAAGTGGCGTGGTCCTATGATTCGCCAATTATATAATGTGTTTAGTAGATTTCTCATACCAGTCCCATGACTGACTCGTAGTTTGTTTCACTTGCAAACTCGGGTGCCCCTCTTTCTACACGGCCAGCCTTGTATTCAGGTTTTAGCAGGCTCTTTCTGGATAACTGGAGTTGAAGATGGATTTTATCATTTGTTTCTTTTTATGCTGTTCAGCTCCTGTTGTACATATTATGTTTGTTTTCCGCTGTAGACATTTATGTATAGCCAAACTATATTTGTGCTAAATATGATCCTGTATACTGTGTAACTCTAATGATTACATTTATCCAGTGTATTATTTGTACATTATCTGGTGTATTTATGTAATTCTGTTTTGTTATTTCTGTTTATGTGTTATATTCCAAAGATTACCCTTGCCACCGTCTGTACGGGGTTTGGGGTTGTCAGAACGTGGTATCAGAGCTTTGGTTAAGCTTAGTGCTGGAATATAACATATTAATGAACTCGTCAGAAATAGAACCAGTAGTGTTCTAGGACGAGTAACTCATTACAGATAGGATCACTAATATTCTAGTATGAGTACAGCAGAATCAGAATAACCCATTAGAGATGGGGTCAGAAGTGCCCCAGAACGAGTTGAGAGTTATATATTTATAGATAACGTATTTGTGATTATTTTTATAGTCTGGTTTTAGAAATATGATTTTTAAATATATAAAAGACGTATATTTGAAAAGTAAAAGAATGTTTGAATTAATTTGGATGATTTTGAAAAGTTAAAAACAAATTGATTGTTATTTGAGTTGTGTGATAGTGGGTTTGGTTAATTAAATTATTAGAACAATAGTTAATTTAATCAATATGAGAATGAATGGTAGAATTTATTAGATTAAATAACACGATGTATGTTTGAATAGGTAAATGGATATTTGTTGAGTAAAGAAATTATTTGCGTGCCCGGCAAATAGGTAAACCTTAATGAGTTGGATGCGAAATATTATTATATTAACTCCTGTGAATGCCATTGGATGCGGAGTGCTGGTTGTTCTGTGTGTAATAATAAATATCGCCATAGGATAGTAACAATTAATTTTGAACTACACTACATGGCATACTTCTTGAAGATAGGCATACTTCATCATATACCACATAAGCATTTGGAGCTTGTGTGATGAGGTGGAAGATTTACCATACGAGCGAGAGGCTTGTATGGCGATGACTATATTTTACAGGTTGAACTAATGACTGATATGGACCATATAAAATTGTAACGATAAATTGCCAGATTAATAAAAACCCCACACGGGACTGGAGTTGACAATAATCACGTCTCTCTAGTCATTAGATACGGCACATGGATTATTTATTTCCCATACGGGATGAGGTGACAAGAATTTATTCTCTGGAGTAATTAAAAATACACACTCCCTCAGGCTTTGACAGGGTGACGAGAATTTATTCTCTGGAGTTATTATCTATACACGCTCCCCTATAAATACCAGAATATATCACTATAAATATGTGTATGCTTTCTAGGATTTATTGGGTACCTAATACGGCCCAATAAATTTCCAAACCCCTCCCCGTACAAAGGAGGTTATGGCGAAATTTTTCGAAAATTCCGGGTGTTAGCCAAATTTTTGAAGAATTTGAAAATCCTCAGAAACTAAAAAGTTGGAGAATGGAAGCCAAATTAAACGTAGTGTTGATTAATCAAACCACTTTCGATTTTGTTCCTTTTCGGGGACGAAAAGTTTTAAGTGTGGGAGATTGTAACGACCCGAAAAATCTAAACCAATTTAAAATTTTATATTGGCTAATTTGGTGAATTTCAATATTTAAAATGAATATTTTAAATAATAACGATGAAAAGTAAGTTTGAATCGACATTGAAAATGAATATAATTATTTCTAATTATAAACAAGGTCTGAAATGGCGCGGTAGTTTCAAAATTTGAATTAAACTTTGATTGACTGTACCGGGTGCAAAACAAAATGGATTTGAGTGAAACAAAAAATATTTAAATCTGTTAGTGAATATATTTCTAACGAATCTGAAAAATCGAAGTTTCATAGTAGGAAGCAAAAGTTATGGCCAAATGAATTTTTAGAAAGGTCGCTATAGAAATTATATAGCCCGTGAAAATGGCCATTTTGCAAACGACCTCGGAATTCGACGAAACCACTTTTGTTGGATCCGGGATGTCAAATGATTGCTAGGTTTCAAATTTCATAATTTTTGAAGTTAATATGTGAGCGTGGCAAAGGAAAACGTGTTTTGGTCAATTACAGTTAAATTGGATCGACCAGAAAATGGCCATTTTTCAAACGGTCTCAGAATTCAATGAAACTAGTTTTGTTGGGACTGTATCATCAATACATAGCTAGATTTAATTTTTGAGAATTTTTAGAATCAGTATGTGGCCCCGGCAATTTGAAATGTATGTTCAATGTTTTATATTTTAATTTGAAGGAAAACTGACCGAAACAGTCGAATGGGCCTACGAAACATATCCCATTGTGTTCAGAATGGGGGTAAAATGCTAGGGACGGCAGTCGTTGGGTTTGGATTGGTGTTCGTGTGTGACAAGGGGTATTTTTGGATTTTTAAAATATATAAATAAACAAAAAAATCTGATTGGACGGTCAAAAGTTTCTCTCTCCCCGTAATCAAATCGCGAACGACGATAAAGCCTTCAAAACTTCGCAGACCAATTTCTTCCAAACCGCTTCATTTCAGTCCTCGACGCAGTTAAGGATTTTGAAGAGCTCGGCGAGAGCTTCAGATCCATATCTGCTTCGCTCTGATTGGTGGCGCGAATCTCGAGATCTGACACAAGGAAGGTGCGTTGTTCAGAGCGCCGCCGCCACTCCCTCAGGCCGTCGAACTGGCCAAGACCCCCATCGCCTGAAAGCCCTCTCCAAGGCCGACGAGGTGGTACCCTCCGATCGTCTCCTCGCAGCTCGGTTTTCGCGAAAACTACAAACCTAGTTTTGAACAAATTAGCGAGGTAACGGTTGATTATATATTAAACTATTTAATAGCAGTTTAAAGCGCTACGGTTTTTGATTTCACTGTAAAAATCATATCTTTTTCATTTCTTGACGAAATTCAGTGAAACAAGAGATAGTGGACTCGTGTGGACGTCTTCTACATTCTGGAAGAGACCGCATATTTTTCTGAGCCTTCTGCTATTTTTGGTGGAGTGGAACCGAATGTGAGATTTCTAAACTATAAACGATATGGAAAACGATGATGTACAAATTATATAGTCGATGTATGGGTTATATAAGCGTTGTACACCTCATGTATAAGCGTTGTATAATTGTACGGTCGATGTATAAGTTATATATGCGTTGTAGAAATTATATATATGTTGAATAGAAGTGAAATTTCCTTATATAAATATATATATATATACGCCCCTCGTCCACAAACCATGGACGATATTTATTGGTTGTAATTGTTGTGAAAATTGGTTGATAGCGAATGGTTGATTAGAATTGTTTGTGGTTGAAAGTGATTGATTGTGGTTAGAAAATACCCGTTTGTGGTTGAGAATTATTTGGTTGAAACCACATAGGATTAGTTTGTGGAAATGAAAGAAAATATACATGCCGCCTGCGTGCGAACTAGATGCATGAAATCCCCATTGTCAAAAGCTGCGAGGCTTTAAGGTAGAGCGAGGAGCCGTACCAGGGACGGCCCCGGTTTTAACTACCCTGCCGTTATGCTGCCCAAATTTTGAATAATATTCATGTGTTAGAATTATTTTCATGTGTTGAAACTATATTCGTGTGTTGAATAAAAAACCTTCATGTGTTGAATAGAAATTCATTCGTTGAATAGAAATTCATGTGTTGAATGGTATTCGTGTTTTAAAATAAATTGTTTTATAATAAAAATCATATTTTTGTCATCTATATGAACTATATAAAATAGTCGTGTTTTGAAATAAACCGTTTTACAATAAAAATCACATTTTTACTATATACATGAATTGTTAAAATAGTGAAATGTTGAAATAAATGTAGAGTGGATAAAAATATCATTTTTATCAAAGGTATGAAAAGAATATAGTTTTGAAATCGAAGAATCGATTATATTTATATATATAAATAAATAGAATTGAAATAAATCGAATAACGAAGCTGCAGTTCGTATTTTGAAACCGTGATTTCAAACAATTAGTGCGGGAGATCCGACCATCGGATTTTCCCTAAACCGAAACCGTTGGGTTTGCTTTGGAAATACCTTTCCTACGACACCAACTTTGTAAAGATCCAATGGTTGGATTGTCTGGAATGTTTAATTCAAATCTAAAGAAAAACAGTGCCAGAATCGATTATATTTATATATATAAATATAAATATAATTGAATTAAATCGAATAACGACGCTGCAGTTCGTAATTTGAAATCGAAACTTCAAACGAGTGTACCGGGAGATCCGACTGTCGGATTTTCCCAAAACTGGAACCAATGGATTCGGTTTGAAAAGATCTTTCTAATGATATAAAATTTGTGAAGATCCAATGGTTAGATTTTTAGATATGTGTAAATCAAATCTGAAGAAAAACAGCGCCACAGCCCCGTTATGGCCCGAAGTGTCATTTGAATGAATTGACTATTTTTAAATAAATAAAAATAGCGATAAATCGTTATAAAATATTATAAACGATATAGAATGTGAAATTTAGAAATTAACTGAAGGTTAGCTAAGTCGAATGGTTTCCTGGGTTTTGATCTGATGTTGGTTTCGGCCTTTGGGGTTAATATTTGGGAAATCGTTCTCTTACTGATTGACGGTTAGTGACTAATGAATTGGAATGAGGCGTATGTTGTGTTTGTGTAGCACTAGTTATTTATATACGCGAGTTGCTCAGAAAGACTGGGTTTATCCCGTTCTGAATAACTGAATCGACGATAAGAAGTCGAAGATGAAGACGGTGGTTGAAGACCGGAGATCTTCACCTCGTTTGTATGGTAACTGATGTCCAGATTGGGAGGCATCCTGAGATATGGATAATGTGTGGTGATCGCCCAGACATACGTGGAAATCGATGGGTATGCGAGGTATATAGTGCCTCCGATTTCGTTCACACCCAGAACGGACTTGCAAATGGACTGTGTGTCTGACACTGGAATTCAGTCTGTGTGATTGATAGCCATCAGTTGTGTGGTGAGAAATACCTGTGTGGCATGCTAAGATGCAGTGATCAAGGCTTCTGTTGAAAAGCAAAGTCTTGTGGTGATGATCAAAGCATCGCCTGTGTGGCATAGCTTTGTGTATAAAGTGAATTCGCAAGCCTCACACCCCTGTATGAACCAGAAACGGGAGAGGACATCAGGGAGGGCATGCGTTTCCTTCTAGCTAGAGGTGGTGCAGGTGCTTGAACTGGCTGAAATTTATATTATTTTCACCTATGTGGTTGTGGTTGTTGCGAGGCGCCTCGGATATATCGGTCGATCCGGGACCGATGGAGTCATTAGTTGGCTCATTTACGTCCCAAAGGGTGGGGAAACGCAGTGTTCAGGCATAATAATCCATATCGGTGGACCGGCCCTGACGATCCAAGGTGCAGTTGCGGCTGTGCCTGAGACTCGGGCTAGACAGTCTCGAATTTAGTAAGGACTATCTTTTGCCTTGGTTCATGACGGAAATCCAATTTCCAAATACGTGACTGTGCGGTTTTGATTGTATACCTATATATATGGCGACATGATATATGGTACCCATGCCGTCTATGATTGATAGTTATGATTGAAATTGTTTTGAAACCTATAAACACTAGTAAT
This sequence comes from Allium sativum, assembly GCA_030737875.1. Lineage (NCBI taxonomy): Eukaryota > Viridiplantae > Streptophyta > Magnoliopsida > Asparagales > Amaryllidaceae > Allium > Allium sativum. The sequence goes on along the minus strand of CM060926.1, from coordinate 1,055,293,539 downwards.
AATGTCGAATCCTTTTGTTTTATTCGTATCAAGCATATTTTGGCCATTATAAGGTAAAACTCTATCCTTCGGTTTACGTTGCATTGTGTGATGGGAACTGAGTCTTATAATGACTTCATTTTATAAAAAGCATTGCGATGTTTAAAAGATTTACTTGTTGTAAAGCACTGGCAATCCAATGGAGTAAACCCGTTCCGCGAAAGTGGCGTGGTCTTGTGATTCGCCAATTATATAATGTGTTAAGTAGATTTCTCATACCAGTCCCATGACTGACTCGTAGTTTGTTTCACCTGCAAACTCGGGTGCCCCTCTTTCTACACGGGCAGCCTTGTATTCAGGTTTTAGCTGGATCTTTCTGGATAGCTGGAGCTGAAGATGGATTCTATCATTTATTTCTTTTTATGCTGTTCAGCTCTTGTTGTACATATTATGTTTGTTTCCGCTGTAGACATTTATGTATAGCTGAACTGTATTTGTACTAAGTATGATCCTGTATACTGTGTAATTCTGATGATTACGTTTATCCAGTGTATTATTTGTACATTATCTGGTGTATTTATGTAATTCTGTTCTGTTATTTCTGTTTATGTGTTATATTCCAAAGATTACCCTTGCCACCGTCTGTACGGGGTTTAGGGTCGTCACATGAGTGAAAGCCCACTTTTTGAAACACATGTCCTTTTTCACATCTAATATGTGAATATTTTTGTTTATCATCACTAGATTTGAAACAAAATATAATTTCGGATCTGAATTCTAACGACGATTAAAAATTAACAGCCATGTAGGTCTACACATCAGAATATCACACAAACATTGAATAATTCTAATTTACCATGTCGCAGATCTATATTATTTACGTACATACAGTGATTCAAACAATTGAGAGAAATAATTAAATTATTTAATTATTTAAAGGTAAGAAATCTCACATCATTTTAATATCTATTCAGTTAGGATTTGAATTTCCTCTAAATTTTGATTTGCTCCTTTTCAAATACGGTCTATTCTGTTGTGTAGTGCTTGAAGCCATGATCGCAACGCTTCATAAATTGATCAATTCTTTCTTCCTTATACAGATACAAGCCGCCGTTAAACCCAATTGTCTTCGATTCTAGTTCAAAAAAATGACCATTTATATTTTATTGGTTCTAATTCAATAAAATGACAATTCTATATTTTGTTGATTCTAACATTTTATTCTAATTTGTCAATTCTAACATCGTTTGTGTTAGAATTGACAAATTAGAATAAAACATCATTTATGTTAGAATTATCACATTGGATTAAAAAATTGTAACAACCCGGAATTTTGGGGACAATTTAAAATTTTTATTTTAGAAATTTTAATGGATTTAGAATATTTAGAGATAAAATCTTTGTTGTGTTAGCAGGAAAATATCATTTTGTTTGATCATGTTGTATTAACATGAAATGTCACCTTGCTTGATCATGTGGTATTAATATAAAAAAAATGTCATTATCATATGAAATGTCATATTAGTGTAAATACCATTATAGTTAGAAAGGTTAGTTAGATCAAAATATTCATTTTTGTATGAAAGGTTAGCTAGATCAAAATATTCATTTTTGTATGAAAGGTTAGCTAGATCAAAATATTCATTTTTGGTATGAAATGTTAAGTTAGATCAGAATATTCATTTTTGTATGAAATGTAAATTAGACTAAAAATGTCATTTTTGTATGAAATGTTAAATTAGATCAAAAATGTCGTTATATTAGAAATGTCATTATATTATAAATGCCATTATATAAGAATGTTCATTTATTAATAATGAAAATGTGTTAACGATAAAATCCACATTTTTATCGCATATATAGAAAAGATTGAAATATTCATTTAGTCAAAATGAAAATGTGTTAATGATAAAATTCGCATTGTTATCGTATATGTTGAAAAGGTTAAAAATGTTCATTTATTAGAAATGAAAATGTGTTAACGGTAAAATTCGCATTTTTATCGTATATGTTGAAAAGATTAAAAATGTCCACTTATTTGAAATGAAAAAATGTGTTAACGATAAAATTTATATTTTTATCGTATATGTAGAAAAGATGAAAAATGATCATTTGTTTGAAATAAAAATATTGAAACATTAAAAATCATATTTTTAATGTAAGAATGAAATGAAGATATTCATTGTATTGAGAAAAATGTGAAAACATTAAAAATTCTATTTTTAATGTAAAGTATTATTTATGTAAAATTTATCTTCTGCTGTATTATTATATTCGTTGTACTCCGATATTCTGTACTCTGATGTAACATTATTATAATGTTTATAAAAGTTTGTTGTTATTGTTCTGATGTGTTGTATGCCCAAAGTTAATGCATGCAGGTTTTGAACGATTTTGATTGATCTAGCGATCGATTAAGGTCAGGCAAAATCCATGGTGTTACATTCCTAGTGTAAAATTCCCTTTTTATACAATTATATTCATTTTTCAAGTATTTCCTTTTATAATCTATTTATTTATTAAATAAATCCCTTTTGATAATTCTATTTATTTATCAAATAATTCTTTTTATAAAATCCTTTGATTTTATATATATTTCTTTTTCAATATAACATTGAAAATTCTCTTTTTATATTCCAGTATTTCTTATAGTATTTAAAATACCAAATAACAATGATCAATATCATTCTAACACACATCATCAACAACAGATTATATATCACATCATATATCACCATATATGAAAAACAGTAAAATAAATTTTGAGGAATCCAGTTGGATTCCTCCGACCTATTTCCATGCATCACAGATGTTAAACAATATAAATAACATCGATTTCATTTCAATATGAAATATTCTGGTAAACAGAATCAATATTTGATTAACGATTTATATATCTGTCGTTATCTATAATTTCAACCAATACATCAGCAATTCAACCAAACAATCAACACACAACAATCAATCATCATTTATCAACACTAGATTATATTTAAAAATTATAAACTTGAGACGACCCGAAATCCCGTACTGACGGAGACAAGGGTTTTCTTTGGAATATAACACAGAAACAGATAATAGCAGAACAAAATTAAATAAATACACCGGATAATGAACAATAGAATATACTGGATAAAAGTAATCATCAGAGTTACACAGTATACAGGATCTTACTTAGTACAAATACAGTTCAGCTATACATAAATGTTTACAGCGGAAATAAACAAAATATGTACAATAGGAGCTGAACAACATAAAAAGAAATAAATGATAGAATCTATCTTCAGCTCCAGCTATCCAGAAAGAACCAGCTAAACCTGAATACAAGGCTGCCCGTGTAGAAAAAGGGGCACCCGAGTTTGAGAGTGAAACAAACTATGAGTCAGTCATGGGACTGGTATGAGAAATCTACTCAACACATATATAATTTGGCAAATCACAGGACCACGCCACTTTCGTGGAACGGGTTTACTCCATTGGATTGCCAGTGCTTTAAAACAAATCTTTCTTTTTAAACATCGCTATGCTTTTTGTAAAAATGAAGCCGTTATAAGACTCAGTTCCCATCACACAATGCAACGCAAACCGGAGGATAGAGTTTTTACCTTATAACGGCCAAAATATGCTTGATACGAATAAAACAAAGGCATTTGATATTATTGCTAGTGTTTATATGTTTTGAAAACTATTTCAAATCATAACTATCAATCATAGACGGCATTAATGCCCCATACCACTATGTCGCCATATATAGGTATACAATCAAAACCGCACGATGTCGTATTTGGAAATTGGATTTCCGTCATGAACCAAGGCAAAAGATAGTCCTTACCGAATTCGAGACAATCTAGCCCATGTGTCAGGATCAGAGCTCGAGTGACCCTTGGATCGTCAGGGCCGGTCCACCGATGTGGATTAAAATGCCTGAACGATACGTTTCCCCGCCCTTTGGGGCGTAAACGAGCCAACGAATGACTCCATCGGACCCGGAACGTCCGATCTAACCGAGGCGCCTCGCAACAGCAACAACCACTCAGGTGAAAAGTATATAAATGTCAGGGCTGGTAGGTCACTGACACCACCCTAGATAGAAGGAAACGCATGCCCTCCCTGAGGTCCTGCTCCCGTTTCTGGTTCATACCGGGGTGTGAGGCTCGCGAATTCACGTTATACACAAAGCTACGCCACACACAGGCGGTGTTTTGATCATCACCACAAGACTTTGCTTTTCAACAGAAGCCCTGATCACTGCATCTTAGCATGCCACACATGCAATTCATGCTATGCGACTGATGTCCATCGATATACAACCTCTGAGCTCATGCGTCTCAGAGAAGGGCGTTAAGCAAAAGAATAAATTCTCCGCCGCCAAACAGATGTATATTTATCAGAAATCAATCAACACAGAATAAAATCCAATGTCAGACATATAGTTACAAGTCCGTTCTGGGTCTGAACGAAACCGGAGGCACTAAATACCTCGCAAACCCTTCGATCACCACGTACGTCTGGACGGTCACCACTCATTATCCATATTTCGGGATGCCTCCCAATCAGGACCTCAGTTACTATCCAAACGAGGTGAAGATCTACGGTCTTCGACCATCGTCTTCATCTTCGACTTTCAATCGTCGGTCAATTATTTGAAATGAGAATTAACTCGGCCTTCTCAAATAATTCACGTATATTTAGAATTTCAAATCAATTTACTTCAATGGTTAAATTATTTGACAACGCCAATCTTGTTCTTTAATGTAATTTTCACACCAAACACATTCAACCATCAAAAGCCACATAAATCGAGCAAATTCAGTTTATTTCCATTCCATATCGCTTAGGATATTTTATAACTATTTATCGCTATTTTTATTTATTTTAAAATAGCTAATTTATTCAAAACGACGTTTCGGGCCATAAAGCGGCCGTGGCGCTGTTTTTCTTCAGATTTGATTTACACATATCTGAAAATCTAACCGTTGGATCTCCACAAAATTTACATCATTAGAAAGGTCTTTTCAAAATGAATCCAACGGTTCCAGTTTCGGGAAAATCCGACGGTCGGATCTCCCGGTACAATCGTTTGAAGTTTCGATTTCAAAATACGAACTGCAGCGTCGTTATTCGATTAAATATATAATTATATTTATATATATATATATATATAAATATAATCGCTTCTGGCGCTGTTTTTCATCAGATTTGAATTAAACATTCCAGACAATCCAACCGTTGGATTTTTACAAGGTTGGTGCCGTTGGAAAGATTATTCCAAGGAGAACCCGACGGTTGAGGTTTCGGGAAAATCCAATGGTCGGATTCCCCGTACTAGTTGTTTGAAATCACGGTTTCAAAATACGAACTGCACGGCCTCGTTTCGTTTTAATTTTATTTATATTTATATATTTATATAAATATAGTTCATTCAATGATTTCAATATCGTTTTCACTTCAAATATTTCACTAACGCCTTAAATTTTTGGAAAATTTCGCCATAACCTCCCCTGCACCGGGAGCATCGGGAAATCGCAAATAGCTTTCCCGGTCCTTCTAATCTCAAAAAGAAAAAGCCAAGCGGCTAGCCAACAGGCTCATAAAATCATCACCCAAACAAAACAGTAAATGTGTACCTATTTGTCGGGCACAAAATTTTATTCCTCTTCTCTAGCCCCTTTGCTATAACCTGTTCAATGAATATGCATGTACATATATATACAGTTCTTATCATTTATCATTTTCTATTCAACTTCATATTTGATTTCTATTTGGTTTAAAAACACCATTCATTCTAATGTTACATACATAGGTGCAAATCATTTCATTAGCTAATTAATGAATATTTCAACTCATATATGTTTATTTGAACAAGTGGCTATTTTTAACACTTCACATTTTCGCGATTCATGCATATAATAAAAAATGTGATTTTTATTGTAAAACATTTCATTTCAAAACACTATTTTTCTATATAGTTCATATAGGTGACAAAAATAGGATTTTTATCATAAAACAATTTCTTTTAAAACGAGATTATTTTACACAGTTCATATAGTCGATAAAAGGTGATTTTTATTATTATCAAACAATTTATTTCAAAATATGAATACCATTCAACACATGAATTTCAAATCAACGAATGAATATCGATTCAACACATGAAGGTTTTCTATTCGATGAATAAATATAGTTTAAGCAGATGAAAATAATTCAAACACTCGAATATTATTCAAAATTTCGGCAGCATAACGGCAGGGTAGTTAAAACCGGGACCGTCCCTAGTACGGCTCCTCGCTCTACCTTAAAACCTCGCGGTTTTTGACAATGGGGATCATGCATCTAGTTCGCACGCAGGCGGCATGTATATATTAATTTCATTTCCACAAACTAATCCTATGCGGTTTCAACCAAATATTTCTCAATCACAAACGGGTATTTTTCAACCACAATCAATCAATATCAACCACAAACAATCCCAAACAATCATTTGCGATCAATCAATTTTCACAACAATTTCAATCCATAAATATCGTCCATGGTTTGTGGACGAGCGGTGTATATATATATATATATATATATATATATATATATATAGCAATTCACTTTTATTTCAACACATATATAATTTTTAAATCAGAAATCTCACAGAATAGCTAATTCAATCGCACGACTCTTCTTTGCATAAATCTTCGTCGTTCTGCCTATTGTCACTTCGTTGCCTGTATTCTCTACATATGTAAAGATCGAATTTTTACTTCGTTATTCAATATATAAAAATTCCATTTCAAAAATATAGATTCCGCCTTTTCAAATATGAAGTTTTCGCCTTTATAAAAATAAATATTTCGCCTCACTATATTATGAAAATTATATTTTCCTTCCTTCTAAAAACCATATTTTTAATCCACTACCTAAGTTAAAATCACGCTTTTCTCCATTTAAAAATATCGTCTTTCTTTCTTTAAAAATCTAATCTTTTCTATTTTTAAAAATCAAGTCTTTTCTATTTTCAAAATCAAATCTTTACTGATTTAAAAATCAAATCTTTTCTAATTTAAAAATCAAATCTTTTCTAATTTAAAAATCAAATCTTTTCTATTTTTTTTCTAAACAAAACTGATTTTAATAGATGTTAATTATCATAAAACTGATTTTCTAATTGCATATATATATACATATATAACTAGTTTTATAAATGCTAATATATATATAAACCTATTTTTATAAATGCTAATATATATATAAACCTATTTTTTTTAAATCTAAAATTGTTATTACATATAAAATAAAAAAACTGTTATATAAATATAATAAAACTGCTGTAAAATAAAAAAGAAAGAAAAATCACCTCGCTTTTTCGTTGGTCTCCGTCTCTGGTTCGAACGGAGGAGCTACCGGAGACTAGGGTTTTGGCGACGGGATTTAGAGGAGGCGGCGGTGGTGAGGGTGCTGGCGAACGGCGATTCTGGCTATGGGGCAGCGCGGATTTTCGTGGGGGCGTGGTTTTCGATAGAGAAAGGGAGAGAGAGAGGAGATCGGGCAAGGAGGGGGGTGCAGAGGGGGAGGCGGTCGGCGCGCCTGAGCGACGAGCGGTGATGGAGCGATTTTTTTTTCTTTTGAAAACAGTAAACGGGGGGGGGGGGGGGAGGGGGGGTTTGAAGTGAAAAAGAGGGAGGGAGGGTAGAGGGTATATAAACAAATTTATTTAATTATTTATTTTAATTATTTGTTTTAAACCAAAAAGCAACTTTTATTCTTGACCTCAAAACGAGGCCCACCTCCTGTCGTCCATAGCGTTTTACCCCCATTCCGAACACACTGGGATATGTATCGTAAGCTGATTCGATCGTTTGAATCAGTTTCCGTTAAAATCAACATATAACTCTATATATTGAATTTGAATGCGCATTTCAATTTACCGGGGTCACATACTAACTAGAAAAATTCTCGAAAAATATTTTCTAGCTTCGTATTGACAATACGGTCCTAACAAAACTAGTTTCGTCATATTCTGAGACCGTTTGAAAAATGGCCAATTTCCAATCGATTAAAATCAACTAAAACCGGACAAACGACGCTCACATTTTGATTCGAAAAATTATGAAATTTTAAACCTAGCAATAACTTCACATCCTGGACCCAACAAAAGTGGTTTCGTCGAAATCCGAGGTCGTTTGCAAAATGTCCATTTTTAAGGGCCTGAATTCCATAGCGACTATTCAGAATTTTCAACTGGACATATCTTTTGATTTCCGCTATCAAATTTCGATTTTTCAGATTCGTTAGAAAGGTATTCACTAACAGATTTAAATATTTTTGGTTTCGCTAAAATCCGGATTGTTTTGCACCCGGTACAGTCCGACAAAGTTTGAATTCAATTTTCGAAACTACAGCGCCATTTCCGGCCTTGTTTATAATTATAATTAATTATATTCGTTTTCAATTGTCGATTCAAACTCAGTTTTCATCGCCATTATTTAAAATATTTATTTTAAATATTTAAAATCCATTATTTTAGCCAATTTAAAAATTTTAAATTGGTTCATATTTTCTGGGTCGTTACAATCTCCCCCACTTAAAACTTTTCGTCCCCGAAAAGGAACAAAGTCGAAAGTGGTTTGATAAATCTACAATCACACAACACAACAACCAATCCAATTGTTTTTAACCTTCAAAAATATACTAATCAAATCCTATACCCTTTAAACATCATTCAGACTATATAATTAAAAGTGCACATTTATGAAAAGAAGATAACAATAGAGTAGAGAATTAAATGGTAGTGCAAAGTAGGGTAAATGTACCTTGCACCGGGGTCAATCGGAGATATCTACTCGGCATCTAGGATAAGCTTTCTGAATGCTCTCCTCAGTTTCCCAAGTACAATCTCGCGGATCTCCACTCCATTTCACTTTGACTAAGCGAACCTTCTTGTTCCTCAGCTCTTTGGTTTCTTTGCCTATTATCTTTAGCGGCTCTCTTCTCACAGCTAATTCTGGGGTTATTTCAATGTCATGTTGAGCTGCTTCTTCCACGATCAAGTCTGGATCATGAACGTGCTTTCGAAGTTGAGATATATGAAATACATCATGCACTCCAGGCAACCAGTCAGGCAGTTTGACCATATAAGCGAGAGTTCCGATCCGTTCCAGAATAGGAAACGGACCAATGAATTTGGGCGCTAACTTTCCAGTTTTACCGAACCGGATAACTCCTCTCATCGACGATACTTTCAAATATACATAGTCGCCAACTTCAAAGGATATATCTCTTCTTCTTCTATCGGCATAGCTCTTTTGTCGGCTTTGAGCGGCGAGTAATCGCTTCTTAATAAAATCGACTTTGTCGGCAGCTTCTCGAATAATATCAGGCCCTAACACAAGTCTATTTCCAGGCTCGACCCAACAAGCAGGAGATCGGCACGGTCTACCGTACAATGCTTCGAATGGCGACATTGTCAGACTCGCCTGGTAGCTGTTGTTATAAGAGAATTCAGCCAAATGCAGATGGTCTTCCCAAGATCCACCGAAATCTAGAACGCAAGCCCGCAATAGATCTTCTAAAATGCGATTCACCCTCTCAGTCTGACCGTCTGTCTGAGGATGATAAGCGGTGCTTAGGTTTAACTTCGTTCCGAGTTCTACTTGAAATGCTTCCCAGAATTTGCTAGTGAATATTGTATCTCTATCACTTACTATACTAAGCGGCACTCCATGCAGTCTAACTATTTCCCTGAAGTAAATCTGCGCCAGACTCTGAGCGGTTCTGTTTGATCTGGCAGGTATGAAATGGGCGGTCTTCGTGAAGCGATGTACGATCACCCAAATACTGTCATTTCCTTTTCTTGTTCTGGGCAAACCATCAATGAAATCCATAGAAATATGTTCCCACTTCCAGCCAGGAACTTCTAGCGGTTGTAATAATCCAGCCAATTTCTGTTGGTCACTCTTGACTAGCTGGCAAGTAGGGCATCGGCTTACATATATTGAAACGTCTCTCTTCATAGCCTTCCACCAGAATGTTCTTTTGAGATCGTTATACATTTTGGCCACGCCAGGATGGATACTCAGCTTGGACTTGTGACACTCGTCTAACACTTTCCTTTTTAGCTCAGGAATGTCAGGAACACAAATCCTTCCTTTTAACCTCAAGGTCTCGTCGTTATCTATTTGAAAACACAAGGGTTCGCCTTTCTGAATCCTTTTGAACATATCCTTAATAAAGTTATCCTCCTTCTGAAGAATAGATATTTTGGCAATCAAGGATGTTGTGATAATAAAGCTGGCGATCATTTCATTCTTTCTGCTTAACGCATCAGCCACGACATTGGCTTTTCCTGGAGTGTATATAATCTGAAAGTCATATGCTGCAAGAAATTCCAGCCAACGTTGCTGCCTCAAGTTCAAGTCCTTCTGAGTGAACAGATACTTTAACGACTGGTGATCTGTAAACAGTTCAAATCTCTCGCCCAGAAGATAGTGTCTCCAGATTTTCAAAAAGAATATGATAGCCAATAACTCAAGATCATGAGTTACGTAGTTCTTCTCGTGTGGCTTCAGTTGACGGCTAGCATAAGCAATCACTTGACCCCTTTGCATTAACACTGCCCCAAGGCCTTCTCTAGAAGCATCAGTCCAGACTTTCAAATCCTGGTTGCCATCGATGATGGTTAACACTGGAGCAGTTGTTAATCTCAACTTTAGCTCTTCGAAGGCCTCCTCACTTTCTGGAGTCCATTTGAATTTAGAGTGCTTCTTTGTAAGCTTCGTTAAGTGACCTGATATCTTCGAAAAGTCTTTAACGAATTTCCGGTAATAGCTAGCCAATCCGAGAAAACTGCGGACTTCAGTGGGGGTGCTGGGCTGTTTCCAATTCTGAATGGCCGTGAATTTGCTTGGATCCACAGCGATTCCTTCTTTCGATACGACGTGGCCTAGAAATTTTACTTCATCTTGCCAGAAGATACACTTGGAAAACTTTGCTTTTAATACATTCCGTCTCAGAATTTCTAGAACCTGTTCCAGATGCTTTTCATGTTCGGCTTTTGATTTAGAGAAGATTAGAATATCGTCAATAAAAACCAGAACAAATTTATTCGATACTCCTCTGAATACTCTGTTCATCAGATCGACGAAGTAAGCTGGAGCATTACAAAAGCCGAACGACATCACTAACCACTCGTAGAATAAGTCGGGGCCTCTGAACGCTGTCATTGGAACACACTCCTCGGCAATTCGAAGTTGATGGAAGCCTGTAGCTAGGTCCATTCGTGAAAATACTTGTGCTCCATTTAATCGATCCAACAAATCATCAATCCGCGGCAATGGATACTTGTTCTTTATTGTCTGTTTGTTCAGATCACGATAATTCACACATAGACGTAGAGTACCATCCGATTTTGGGACAAACACCACGGCTGCACCCCAATCAGAGAAACTAGGCCTGATCAGACCTTTCCTTACCAGCTGTCGTGTTTGATTGTCTAATTCCTCCTTCTCTTTCAAGGACATTCTTCGAATAACGTGAACTACCGGCCTTGCATTGGGAAACAAAGCAATCTTGAAATCTATTTCTCTTTGCGGAGGTAAGCGAACAACTTCCTCGAATACATCCGCATAGTTCTTGACGACAGGAATATCTTTCACTAAGTCGGGAATATTCTCTGTGATTTCCGAGATATTTTCCATTTGGGCTGGAGAAACATTTAGAGCTGCCCAGAAGTCTTTTCTATTAGCATTCTGACCTTCACAGGGAATGGTTATATAATTTCCTGATTTAATCTTGGCCTTTACGACTCTGTCGGCGCATTTAACTTCAGCTTCATATTTGGTCAACCAGTCTAACCCCAAGATAAGATCAAACTCTTTAAAATTCATGACGACTGCGATAGTAGGAAACCGATAACGAGAGAAAGAAACCGGCACTCCACAAACCCAACTGAGATCAATGGAACCCCCAACCGGATTCTGGACAGTCATTGGTTCCTTGAGCTCTTTCAAATTCAAATCCAGTTTCTTAGCTGCATCTTTCGAAATGAAGCTTCGTGACGCGCCTGTGTCAAACAGTACTTTAACTGGGATGTTTTTGACAGTAAGCGTGCCTTCTAAAACATCCGCCCTTTCTTGACTAGCTGAGGGCTCGGAAGTTTCTGCTACTTCATTTACCTGTACCGTTTCAGGTTTTCTGAATAGCGGGCAGGCTTTTAAAAGATGACCCGACTGATGACATCCACCACATTTTCTATTCTCTTGAAATCTCTCCTTGGATTTAGATCCACTCTTTGTTCGCTTTTTCGAGGGTTTGCAATTCCCCTGAAAATGCCCTGGCTTATGGCAGTTATTGCATATGGCGGTCGTTACGGGTTCTTTCCCAGATTCAGCCCTTTTTCTCTTGGCACTGGGCTTCTTACGGACTTCAGATCTTGTACTGGCTTCAGGAATATTAGTTTCCAACTCTTCTTTGTCACTACAACAAACTTCTTCTTCGTCGCGCAACATTCCTTTCTTATGGAGATCTTCATACTGATAAGCCATATAAATCATTTCTGAAAAAGGAAGCTTCACATTCCTCATTACACTATTCTGATATCTCCTTTGCAGGCCATGAATAAATCTCAGATTTTTCCTCTTTGGATCTCGAATCAGATGAGGAGCAAAGTGAGCAAGTTCATTGAATTTCTTATGATATTCTGGGATGGTCATATCACCTTGTATTAGATAAGAAAATTCATCACATAATCTCTCGGTTGCTTCGGGAGGAGTAAATCTTTCTAAGAAAATCACTTTGAATCTGTCCCAGGTGATATCACCTTCTGGATTATCTTTGATGATTGTTTCCCACCAGATTAAAGCTTCTTCTTTAAGCGCCCAAGATGCTACTAACCGTTTCTGGTCATCTCTCAGCTGGATATGCTCAAAGATTCTTTCGACAGAACTCATCCAAGCTTGAGTTTGAATAATAGATTCATTGCCCGAGAATTGTGCTCCACCCAGATTTCGATATCTCTTAAATAGAGCCTTTAGATCGGGTTCTGTATTCCTTCTGTTTCTGGCACTCATTTTTCTAGTTCTTCTGCAATTAGCAGATCAAGTGTCAGGTCACAGAAAAGAAAATTTTCAAACATAGAAACATATACTTCAAGTGTAAATGTGTCTATCGAGGTGTAATTTCATTCTTCCTTACTCATACTAGGATATTGCTGATCCTATCTGTATAGAGTTACCCGTCCTAGAACACTACTGGTTCTATTTCTGACGAGTTCGTTCAAATGTTATATTCCTGAACTAAGCTTAACCTAAGCTCTAATACCACGTTGAGACGACCCGAAATCCCGTACTGACGGAGACAAGGGTTATCTTTGGAATATAACACAGAAACAGATAATAGCAGAACAAAATTAAATAAATACACCGGATAATGAACAATAGAATATACTGGATAAAAGTAATCATCAGAGTTACACAGTATACAGGATCTTACTTAGTACAAATACAGTTCAGCTATACATAAATGTTTACAGCGGAAATAAACAAAATATGTACAATAGGAGCTGAACAGCATAAAAAGAAATAAATGATAGAATCCGTCTTCAGCTCCAGCTATCCAGAAAGAACCAGCTAAACCTGAATACAAGGCTGCCCGTGTAGAAAAGGGGGCACCCGAGTTTGAGAGTGAAACAAACTACGAGTCAGTCATGGGACTGGTATGAGAAATCTACTCAACACATATATAATTTGGCAAATCACAGGACCACGCCACTTTCGTGGAACGGGTTTACTCCATTGGATTGCCAGTGCTTTAAAACAAATCTTTCTTTTTAAACATCGCTATGCTTTTTGTAAAAATGAAGCCGTTATAAGACTCAGTTCCCATCACACAATGCAACGCAAACCGGAGGATAGAGTTTTTACCTTATAACGGCCAAAATATGCTTGATACGAATAAAACAAAGGCATTTGATATTATTGCTAGTGTTTATATGTTTTGAAAACTATTTCAAATCATAACTATCAATCATAGACGACATTAATGCCCCATACCACTATGTCGCCATATATAGGTATTCAAAACCGCACGATGTCGTATTTGGAAATTGGATTTCCGTCATGAACCAAGGCAAAAGATAGTCCTTACCGAATTCGAGACAATTAGCCCATGTCTCAGGATCAGAGCTCGAGTGACCCTTGGATCGTCAGGGCCGGTCCACCGATGTGGATTAAAATGCCTGAACGATACGTTTCCCCGCCCTTTGGGGCGTAAACGAGCCAACGAATGACTCCATCGGACCCGGAACGTCCGATCTAACCGAGGCGCCTCGCAACAGCAACAACCACTCAGGTGAAAAGTATATAAATGTCAGGGCTGGTAGGTCACTAACACCACCCTAGCTAGAAGGAAACGCATGCCCTCCCTGAGGTCCTGCTCCCGTTTCTGGTTCATACCGGGGTGTGAGGCTCGCGAATTCACGTTATACACAAAGCTACGCCACACAGGCGGTGTTTTGATCATCACCACAAGACTTTGCTTTTCAACAGAAGCCCTGATCACTGCATCTTAGCATGCCACACAGGCAATTCATGCTATGCGACTGATGTCCATCGATATACAACCTCTGAGCTCGTGCGTCTCAGAGAAGGGCGTTAAGCAAAAGAATAAATTCTCCGCCGCCAAACAGATGTATATTTATCAGAAATCAATCAACACAGAATAAAATCCAATGTCAGACACACAGTCCATTTACAAGTCCGTTCTGGGTCTGAACGAAACCGGAGGCACTAAATACCTCGCAAACCCTTCGATCACCACGTACGTCTGGACGGTCACCACTCATTATCCATATTTCGGGATGCCTCCCAATCAGGACCTCAGTTACCATCCAAACGAGGTGAAGATCTCCGGTCTTCGACCATCGTCTTCATCTTCGACTTTCAATCGTCGGTCAATTATTTGAAATGAGAATTAACTCGGCCTTCTCAAATAATTCATGTATATTTAGAATTTCAAATCAATTTACTTCAATGGTTAAATTATTTGACAACGCCAATCTTGTTCTTTAATGTAATTTTCACACCAAACACATTCAACCATCAAAAGCCACATAAATCGAGCAAATTCAGTTTATTTCCATTCCATATCGCTTAGGATATTTTATAACTATTTATCGCTATTTTTATTTATTTTAAAATAGCTAATTTATTCAAAACGACGTTTCGGGCCATAAAGCGGCCGTGGCGCTGTTTTTCTTCAGATTTGATTTACACATATCTGAAAATCTAACCGTTGGATCTCCACAAAATTTACATCATTAGAATGGTCTTTTCAAAACGAATCCAACGGTTCCAGTTTCGGGAAAATCCGACGGTCGGATCTCCCGGTACAATCGTTTGAAGTTTCGATTTCAAAATACGAACTACAGCGTCGTTATTCGATTAAATATATAATTATATTTATATATATATATATAAATATAATCGCTTCTGGCGCTGTTTTTCATCAGATTTGAATTAAATATTCCAGACAATCCAACCGTTGGATTTTTACAAGGTTGGTGCCGTTGGAAAGATTATTCCAAGGAGAACCCGACGGTTGAGGTTTCGGGAAAATCCAATGGTCGGATTCCCCGTACTAGTTGTTTGAAATCACGGTTTCAAAATACGAACTGCACGGCCTCGTTTCGTTTTAATTTTATTTATATTTATATATTTATATAAATATAGTTCATTCAATGATTTCAATATCGTTTTCACTTAAAATATTTCACTAACGCCTTAAATTTTTGGAAAATTTCGCCATAACCTCCCCTGCACCGTGAGCATCGGGAAATCGCAAATAGCTTTCCCGGTCCTTCTAATCTCAAAAAGAAAAAGCCAAGCGGCTAGCCAACAGGCTCATAAAATCATCACCCAAACAAAACAGTAAATGTGTACCTATTTGTCGGGCACAAAATTTTATTCCTCTTCTTTAGCCCCTTTGCTATAACCTGTTCAATGAATATGCATGTACATATATATACAGTTCTTATCATTTATCATTTTCTATTCAACTTCATATTTGATTTCTATTTGGTTTAAAAACACCATTCATTCTAATGTTACATACATAGGTGCAAATCATTTCATTAGCTAATTAATGAATATTTCAACTCATATATGTTTATTTGAACAAGTGGCTATTTTTAACACTTCACATTTTCGCGATTCATGCATATAATAAAAAATGTGATTTTTATTGTAAAACATTTCATTTCAAAACACTATTTTTCTATATAGTTCATATAGGTGACAAAAATAGGATTTTTATCATAAAACAATTTCTTTTAAAACGAGATTATTTTACACAGTTCATATAGTCGATAAAAGGTGATTTTTATTATTATCAAACAATTTATTTCAAAATATGAATACCATTCAACACATGAATTTCAAATCAACGAATGAATATCGATTCAACACATGAAGGTTTTCTATTCGATGAATAAATATAGTTTAAGCAGATGAAAATAATTCAAACACTCGAATATTATTCAAAATTTCGGCAGCATAACGGCAGGGTAGTTAAAACCGGGACCGTCCCTAGTACGGCTCCTCGCTCTACCTTAAAACCTCGCGGTTTTTGACAATGGGGATCATGCATCTAGTTCGCACGCAGGCGGCATGTATATATTAATTTCATTTCCACAAACTAATCCTATGTGGTTTCAACCAAATATTTCTCAATCACAAACGGGTATTTTTCAACCACAATCAATGAATATCAACCACAAACAATCCCAAACAATCATTCGCGATCAATCAATTTTCACAACAATTTCAATCCATAAATATCGTCCATGGTTTGTGGATGAGGGGCGTATATATATATATCTATATATATATATATATATAGCAATTCACTTTTATTTCAACACTTATATAATTTTTAAATCAGAAATCTCACAGAATAGCTAATTCAATCCCACGACTCTTCTTTGCATAAATCTTCGTCGTTCTGCCTCTTGTCACTTCGTTGCCTGTATTCTCTACATATGTAAAGATCGAATTTTTACTTCGTTATTCAATATATAAAAATTCCATTTCAAAAATATAGATTTCGCCTTTTCAAATATGAAGTTTTCGCCTTTATAAAAATAAATATTTCGCCTCACTATATTATGAAAATTATATTTTCCTTCCTTCTAAAAACCATATTTTTAACCCACTACCTAAGTAAAAATCACGCTTTTCCCCATTTAAAAATATCGTCTTTCTTTCTTTAAAAATCTAATCTTTTCTATTTTTAAAAATCAAGTCTTTTCTATTTTTAAAATCAAATCTTTACTGATTTAAAAATCAAATCTTTTCTAATTTAAAAATCAAATCTTTTCTAATTTAAAAATCAAATCTTTTCTATTTTTTTTTTCTAAACAAAACTGATTTTAATAGATGTTAATTATCATAAAACTGATTTTCTAATTGCATATATATATATATACACATATATAACTAGTTTTATAAATGCTAATATATATATATAAACCTATTTTTATAAATGCTAATATATATATATAAACCTATTATTTTTTAAATCTAAAACTGTTATTACATATAAAATAAAAAAACTGTTATATAAATATAATAAAACTGCTGTAAAATAAAAAAGAAAGAAAAATCACCTCGCTTTTTCGTTGGTCTCCGTCTCTGGTTCGAACGGAGGAGCTACCGGAGACTAGGGTTTTGGCGACGGGATTTAGAGGAGGCGGCGGTGGTGAGGGTGCTGGCGAACGGCGGTTCTGGCTATGGGGCAGCGCGGATTTTCGTGGG
This sequence comes from Allium sativum, assembly GCA_030737875.1. NCBI lineage: Eukaryota > Viridiplantae > Streptophyta > Magnoliopsida > Asparagales > Amaryllidaceae > Allium > Allium sativum. The sequence goes on along the minus strand of CM060926.1, from coordinate 1,055,275,768 downwards.
GGCGCGGTTTTCGATAGAGAAAGGGAGAGAGAGAGGAGATCGGGCAAGGAGGGGGGTGGCGGTCGGCGCGCCTGAGCGACGTGCGGTGATGGAGCGATTTTTTTTATTTCTTTTGAAAACAGTAAACGGGGGGGGGGGGGGGCTGAAGTGAAAAAGAGGGAGGGAGGGTAGAGGGTATATAAACAAATTTATTTAATTATTTATTTTAATTATTTGTTTTAAACCAAAAAGCAACTTTTATTCTTGACCTCAAAACGAGGCCCACCTCCTGTCGTCCATAGCGTTTTACCCCCATTCCGAACACACTGGGATATGTATCGTAAGCTGATTCGATCGTTTGAATCAGTTTCCGTTAAAATCAACATATAACTCTATATATTGAATTTGAACGCGCATTTCAATTTACCGGGGTCACATACTAACTAGAAAAATTCTCGAAAAATATTTTCTAGCTTCGTATTGACAATACGGTCCTCACAAAACTAGTTTCGTTAAATTCTGAGACCGTTTGAAAAATGGCCAATTTCCAGTCGATTAAAATCAACTAAAACCGGACAAATGCGTTTTCCTTTGCCACGCTCACATTTTGATTCGAAAAATTATGAAATTTGAAACCTAGCAATAACTTCACATCCCGGACCCAACAAAAGTGGTTTCGTCGAAATCCGAGGTCGTTTGCAAAATGTCCATTTTTAAGGGCCTGAATTCCATAGCGACTATTCAGAATTTTCAACTGGACATATCTTTTGATTTCCGCTATCAAATTTCGATTTTTCAGATTCATTAGAAAGGTATTCACTAACAGATTTAAATATTTTTGGTTTCGCTAAAATCCGGATTGCTTTGCACCCGGTACAGTCCGACAAAGTTGGAATTCAATTTTCGAAACTACAGCGCCACTTCCGGCCTTGTTTATAATTATAATTAATTATATTCGTTTTCAATTGTCGATTCAAACTCAGTTTTCATCGCCATTATTTAAAATATTTATTTTAAATATTTAAAATCCATTATTTTAGCCAATTTAAAATTTTTAAATTGGTTCATATTTTATGGGTCGTTACAAAACTGTACAGAGAGATTTACTCACATTGGACGATCATCGTTAAATAACGATAATTGTCGCTTGATTCAGACTGACAATTTATTTTGCTATAAATTGTAATGAGCTCCAGTTCACTCTCAGTCAGTTCCATTGTGCCACGCTCGTCTATACGATCCCAACGGAGCTTGTTTCGCGGAATTCTGATTACGTAGGACAAAGTTATAAATATTACAAGTTTAAATCAGTTTAACCATCATTAACTTTATTAAATTATATAAACTAATTACCCTATTAGTGTTAATCCACGACAGTTATTTCTTAGTATCTCTCCTTTCAAACAATTCGAACCCAAGCTTCTTGAATGGCCATTTCACCTTCTTTGAACCACAACCACTTCTCTATCTTACCACTATAAAATCCACAACATAACCCCACTTAGCTTATAATACAAAACTCCTTAATCATACTTAACTCTTTTAAACATTTGCTCATCCTATTTCTTCTCTGTTGAAACAACCAAGGCTGCAAGCTCCTTCTACCTTATACAGGAACTTCGCTACCCCTTCTACCCCCATAACGCATGAGATTATCCATCAACTCCACTGCGTCAATCCCTTCACGCGCTCCATTCACCCATCTACAGTGTTCCTTCAACCTCCCCTTCGAGATACATCCCACAACAAATGATGGCCATCGCCAATATTTCAAAACAAACAAACTCCTCCCCTGCTTCATTACAGATTGAACGAACAACATATAAATCCCTTACTTAATCTCCTCTTCATCATCGTGTAGATCGCACCACACTCGAACACACCAAGCCAGTTCCGTTCTCAGCTCAACGTTGTGACCTCCAGTAAAACATCGACAGTTTTAATTTTAATAAAACCCCAAAAAACACAACTGAAGCCATTTGAACCCCTGAGTTCAAATACGAACTCGAATTGATTTCAAACTTCTTAAATCGCACCAAAGATTGAACCCTAGATATCGCTGAAGAAAAACCCATCCCAAATCCTTGCGTCGAACAAGATCAAACGAGTACGGAGGTGAAGCTTATGATTAGAGGATGCCAATGGTTTCATGATTTTCAGAATTTTATTTGAGTTTCCCTTGATTTTATAAACTCACGACATTGTTTGTTGCAAGTAGAAAAACAACGGCGGAATTTCTAATTGACCAGAGGATGATTTTAGGGTTAGGAGAAAGTTGTTATATTTATAGTGTAAATATATAATTTTATATTTGAATATTATATTTAATTTTAATCAACTGTTAATTGTATCATTGATTAAAAATTCCTATAATCATCTACAATGTACAAAAATCATGAAATTGGACATACAACTAGAGTTTGACATTACAGACCCAACGAAACTTGTTTCGTCGAATTCCGATTCCGTTTGCTTACACAGCGTATTTTTAACCATCAAAAGATTGACTGTTTTTCGGATTAAAATCCCGTATGGCCACATACTGACTCTTAAAATCACAAAAATCGAAATTTAGCAATAATTTAATATTGCAGATCCAACAAAATTAGTTTGATCGAAAACGGAGGTCGTTTGCAAAACTGGCTATTTTTAAAGCTCTAAATAAACCTTTTTAAATATGAATATATTTAAAAATAATTAAATTTAATATTTATAAATAAATAGTATCGTATATATTCACAACAGAATATCTTACAGCTCGAATTGGATTAATAATTCGATATTCAAATCCCGGTTGAATCGATATTCAACTTATATTGAAAAATTCATTTATAATATAAATGAATCGTTATAAATTATAAAGGAATTCCATAGCGACTTTTCGAAAATTTGATTTGGACATAAATCAAAATCTACACGACGAAATCTCGATTTTTCTCTTCTGTTAGAAAAATATACTTGACCAGCTCCGAACGTTTCTCACAGAAATCCGATTTAAAACGGATTTTGTATATTCATTTAAAGTTCGAATCGCCAAATAGCGAACTGCCACGCCATTTCGAGCTCGATTATAATTATAATATAATTATATGTCCAACTGTTGTTTATATAATATATTTCAACTCTAAACTGATATATATATATATTATATATGATCCAATTCACACAATATTGTGAATTCCACTATATTTGATTATTTGGAATTAAATATATTATTATATTAATTAAATATTCAATATAATTTAATTTAAACCATTTAATTTTCTAAATCACTATTTAAATAATTAAATAAATTAATTATTATATCGTTAGAAAATACGGGACATTACATTCTTCCCCCCTTAAAATAGTTTCGTCCTCGAAATTGTTAAGGTAGAAAACAAACCCTATTAACTAGGTAAAATTTCATTTATTCACTTCTTAACTTCAATTTCAACTGAACCAATTTAATTTAAATTAAATATTTATTCATTCCTACTAACGAAAATTTTCAAAAATCCTGAAAATTTTCTAACACCTTAACTTTTCAAAAATTTTTGCTAGCACCTCCTTTGTACTGGTCAATAGCTCAAACTCCAACTCGCCTCTCTGGGCCTTTTTCAATCCAAAAGAAAATCAAATAGCCAAGCGGCTTGCCAATTCGGCTCATCAAAAACTCAAACCCATATATAAGATAAACTGGTACCTTTTTGTCAAGCATATCAATATATCCTTTCCACGTGTTACTAATCCTGCATATACCAATGTCACCCCGACCATTCGGTTATACCCAAGCCGAATTCTGTTCTCAACTTAGGTTCCATTATTAATTTCAACTCTTAACTTACCTGTCCAATTCCATTTCGGATTGACTCAAATCCAATCTAATTTGATATTTTCTATTTCAATTCAATTTCTATTTGCTTTTACGAAATCTAATTTAATTTGTTTCAATCCAAAGAATCTTCCCCAAGGAATTTTTAAACATTTTAGCTTTTCTAAAACCAGATATCCAATTCAGGATTCAAACAACTTGCTTTTCACAAAACAATTCAAAAACAAAATCCTTGGTAGCAATCCGTCACTTAGTACTCAAAAATGAACACCAATGATGTCATGATCATCATCGGAATTTATTTTCCAACGACCGAAGTGAGTTCAATACTATATCACTTTCAAAACCAAATCTAAACACTTCCATTTTGAAATTCATTTCAAAATACCATTTACAATGCTTTAAAACAATTTAAAATCTCCCAGGATTTTAAAATTCTCATATATTTAATCCAAGTCCAATTACAAACACTTATTCAAATTTCCAAGGTTTTAAATTTCCAATTTTGACTTTAAATTCAGATTTAATCCATTTCGTAACACTTATACGAATTTTGATTGGTTATTTACATAACCATTTCAATTATAATCTCGTCTGATTGTAATCATAACCAACACATCCAATAGACCATAATACTTCAAATATTAATCATACTTTTATATCAAAATATGATTTGGGTAAAATTATATCATTTACCCTCTTTTCAAAACATACCGTGTCGGTTCATCGTATTCGAGTGTTTATAAACCCCTACCGATAGAGTGGATCAAACTGATCGACCAGAACCCATAAAAAACTCAATCAATAAATCTCCACAATATAAAACCAATTTATATTGAATACCAAATACGTTCATTCGTATATATTCACTCAAACTCAATCTAGGGTATTACTAAACCCATCTCTACTGAGTCACGCCACAGAGCCAAGGTAATCAATTAACCTTCAGCTCTGATACCACCGTAATGACCCGGGGAATTTGAGTAGGCTTTTCAACCATCCTCTCCTACACCAAGGTAGCGGGTTACCCTCCCACTGTGACTTACAGAGGTACCCCAACACCATGTTTTACGGCCAACCTCTCGACTCGACCAACCCCCATTTCGAGACGTGTAGGGGTAAGAGTCTCCCGTTTCCCACCTAACGCGAAGCGAGAATCTCCTATCATGTGTACCAATTAAGCAACATGGAGTGGTGTGAGTAAACTCCAATCATTTGTTTAACTTTTAAAATCCTTTCTAAAAAAATGATAATTGTAACACCCCACACCCGCTATGATCACTCACTATAGGGAATGCCATGGCATCGGTGGAGTATTTTAGTGAATATAGAACAGAAAAATTACAACAAGACAGATATAAATAGTACTTGAAATTTTAAAACATCATCTCATAACAGCGGAAGTAAAACATGTCTGGTTACATCATAAAGTCAAGTACAATATCCATCAAATAAATTTATACATAATCCCATTCTCAACAATAGCCATGACAAAAGAAAAGATAACTGGATAACTGGAGCTTTACATCTACCCAAGCTCCTAAAGACTGGAACAGCAATCCGATCAAACTCCACTACTGCTAGGATCCACCGTAGGACCTGAGGGTTGGGAAAAAGATAAAAACAACGGGGTCAGACATAAGTCTGAGTGAGTCCTATAACTTTAACAATACAATCATTAAAATAACCAGAGAAGACATAAGTTTGACATATGGTAATGTCTGGGGATGAATGGCTATACCAAGCAGTTTGGTAGACCTAGGATAAACTAAGATAACCGCAAAGACGCATCTACCCACCCAAGGGTAATTACTACACTGCACCACACCAGTCATCCCTACTTAAAGGTTGATCCCTCCCAAGGACTTAGAAAATTTTCCCAGTAGTTCTTGTACCCCTAGCTGACTACATAGGTGCCGTCTGCCCCTATCTCCACTAGGTGTACCCACTACTCCCAAGCGATCGGCTCCCTACCGTAGATACCCGTGCCGGCCCCACAGTGGGGTGTATCACTCCCCAAAGTGGCGACCCGATACAACAAGCGGTGCACGGCTTATATCTACACGATGCAACAACGTCTTACCTACCAGCCCGGGTCCACACACGCATATGAAACCCGTTGGACTTGCGTTGCCACCGCTAACCCGTTTTGGCCTCTTATAATCAAGCCCAATATGCGTGTCCCGTCACTCGACATGGGTCGAGCCCACAAAGATACGTTTGGGATATTGGTTGAAATGGGCCCCCCCAAGCTACCCACCTAAGCTTGTCACTTATCTAGTGAATCCCACTTAACCCTTTAATCATGTTTAATTACATGTTTCACTTGGTTAAGTATTCTAATCGTATTTCTATTGCCACCCAAGGCAACCCACTAGATTCCACATGCCACCCAAGGCAACCACTGAATTTCCACGTGCCACCCAAGGCACCCACTTAACCCCTCATGCCCCACTACATGCTAATATGGTTAAGTGTTTCTTAATTAATTAAGACCGTGATCTCCCACAAAGACCTCCCACATTAGACTGGCTGTTATGACCGCCTGGTTAAGCCGGTAGAGTCCGGGCAGTCTTACGTCATAACAGAGTCTAACCTCGTGTCTTTACTTTAATCACGTATTTAATTTATGGCTAAGACCTCTCACATTGGGCTGACATTTGTAGCAACTGGTTAGGCCGGTCGGGTCCGGGCAGTTTTACACTACAAATGAGTCCAACCTCGTGTCTTAGTCGATTAATTACACCTAATTAATCACCCCCATAATTAATTATCCCTAATTAATTACACATTTTTCATAACATGGGTAGACCTAACTCAATAGGTAAATTCCCATGGGGTAGACCTAACTCAATAGGTAAATTCCCACTTATGTTAATTTATTTTTATGGTATGCTTAATCATACCCAATCACACTTTTATTAACATATTTATTCACCCCATCGTTACCCACGTAAATCGTTCTCTTTCCATGACATAATAAAGGAAAGGTCCATCACAAGTATCATGGGTTTCACCACATCTTAGCATATAACTTTATCATGGGTTAAGAGGATGTCAACTTGCATATATGAGCATATATTAACCCAACTATATTTAACCCAAACTTGCATATCATCATACATATATCTTGCATAACATGTTGAACTTGCATATAAGCATTCTCATAACTTGCATAACATGTTAAACATGCATTTAAGCATACACATAACTTGCATAGGCATTCACATACTTGCATAAACATGCATAACTTGCATATCATGTTAAACTTGCATTTAAGCATACACATAACTTGCATAAGCATTCTCATACTTGCATGAGCATTCACATACTTGCATAAGCATGCATAACTTGCATATCATGTTAAACTTGCAATTAAGCATATACATAACTTGCATATGAACTTTCATAACATCATACACATAGCATTACACACATGACTTGCATATGAACTTGCATAACTCACTTGTTTAAACATGCATAAACCCACTTATTAAATATGCATAAACCCACTTGTTAAACATGCATAATCCATCTTATTAAACATGCATAAAACCACTTATTACATATGCATAAACATAAGATGACATAGAGTAGCATATCATTATAAATGATTCAAACTCTATAATCCGCATTCAAGACCATAAGTCTCATTACACCCAATCTACTTACTTTAACAATTGATGTTAAAGTGATAGAAACTCACCAAACCCAATATTAGCAAACTTTTGAAGTGGATTTAGTTGCTAAATATGAAGAAGATGATGATTAGAGGTTGATTAGCTTGCAACTTCCTTCATAGATTAGTGGAGGCTCCTTCTAGGATTTAATTTGGCGGCATGAGGCCATCATTTCTATTTTTAGTATGGATTAGGGTAGGTTTAGGGTGTATTTATAGATTAGGTGAGTGTTTTAGGCCCTTAGATTAACCCTAGGTTAGATTAGGACCCTTAGATTTAGGAAAACTCTAAAACCATCCCTCTAAGCCAGCCTAGAACCCAACCTGGTGCACCCAGGTTCACTGGACGCCGCGCCCCTGTCGACAGGCAAGTCGACAGGCAAGTCGACACCCCTGTCGACAGGCCTGTCGACAGCCCTGTCGACATGGGTAGGGCGGGAAGCTTCCCGCCTGACCCCGCTTTTCCATTCCAAAATCTGAGATTTAAATTTTTAAATCTGTTTTTAGTTTTGAGTTTTCTGCAAACTTCATCGGGCCATAACTGGGCCATACGGACTCCGATTTTCGAAAACTCGGACTCTGTTTTGCGTATTTTTCCGAGACAAACGTAATGACGCAACCCGTTTCCCTTAATTCCCACATCTGAGATTATTTATCCTGTAATTAGTGAATTTTAGTATTAACCCAAAATTCGGGGTGTTACATTCTCCCCTCCTTAAAGGATTTCGTCCCCGAAATCTCTAAGCTAAGGAGAATGCATATCCTACCATCCAAACAACCATCTACTCAATCCATCAAACACAGGCATCCATTGTCCTTAGAACAATTTCTAATGATGTATGAGCATATGCAAAGAGTGTGTGTATATGTTCCCTATCTAATGTATGAACATATGCAAACCATGATAGTGCCATGCATCCATTATGTATGCGAAAGAACCCTATCGACACATACAATATCTACATGAGTGCACAATCATTCACCAAAATGCATCATCCATATGATAACACAATCATTATACATCCATAAATATAGTTTCCTACACACAATTTTGTGCAATATGCAATATGAAGTGATTGAGCCGATCTAGTGCCTAGAGTGTGTGTATATGCATCCACGAGCAACCACTAGCAACCACTTGCATCCACTTGCATCCATCAACCATAACATGTCTCAAACACATGTTTCAACCATAGGTTTACCCTATCTAAAGGTCAAAGGTACTAATGAGAGGACATACTAAAGATAAGATAAGTACTAGACAAACGATAAAGGAGAAGTTAAAAGACATACCCTCAAAAAGAAATGGGTACAATGAACGCATCTTCGCTTCCGTTTCCCAAGTTGCGTTGCGCCCGTCTTCTCCCCATTGCACTTTGACTTGATGAACCTCTCGATTCCTCAATTTCCTAGTCTCTGACCCAAGGATGCGGGTAGGAGCTCGTCGAATAGTCGCATCACGCTCTACTTCCACTTCTTTAAGCAAGCTCGGCTCTACCACCTCTGCGGTCTCATGTAAGCACTTTCTCAAATGAGATACGTGGAATACATCATGTACACCACTAAGTCTGTCGGGCAACTCCACTCTATATGCCATCCGTCCAACCCTTTCCTTAATAGGAAACGGCCCTACGAACCTTGGTGCTAACTTCCCAACAGATCCAAAGCGAACCACATTTCGTAACGGAGACACCTTGACAAAGACCATGTCCCCAACTTCAAACTCAAGGTCCGTCCTTCTCTTGTCCGCATAAGATTTTTGCCTATCCTGCGCTGCTTTCATCCTTCTTCGAATCAAGTCAATCTTCTCAGAAGTCTCCCTAATCATATCAGGCCCAAGCAGGATCTTATCCGTAGATTCCCACCAACATGTAGGTGATCGACAAGGCCTTCCATAGAGAGCTTCGAAAGGAGCCATACCAATACTGGACTGAAAGCTGTTATTATATGCGAACTCCACCAATGGAAGATGCTCTTCCCATGTACCTCCAAAATCTAAGATACAAAGCCTCAAAAGGTCTTCTAGAACACGATTCACCCTCTCAGTCTGGCCGTCCGTCTGAGGATGATATGCGGTGCTCAGACACAATTGAGTTCCCACTGCTTCCTGCAAACTTCTCCAGAACTCGCTAGTGAAGATAGGATCTCGATCACTCACTATGCTAGAGGGTACCCCATGCAATCGAACTATCTCTCGAAGATATACTGAAGCTAGCCATGGAGCAGTCCTCTTGCTCTTTACAGGTATGAAATGGGCGCTCTTAGTAAGTCTGTCTACCACCACCCAAATTCCTGTATTACCCTTTCTCGATCTGGGTAACCCGTCAATAAAATCCATCGAGACGCTATCCCACTTCCATTGCGGAACCTCCAATGGGTGAAGCAACCCACCAGGTTTCTTTTGCTCCGCCTTCACTTGTTGACATACCAAGCATCGAGCTACATATTCGGCCACATCTTTCTTCATACCGGCCCAGAAGAAAACCCTCTTCATGTCTTGGTACATCTTGTCCCTACCGGGATGAATGGTCATCCTAGAACGGTGTGCATCATCAAGAATAGCCTTCCTCAACCCTTCGTCTTGCGGTACACAAAGTCTACCGTCTCTACGCAAGCACCCCCTATCGTCTAGGGTGTACCTACTCAAATGGCTGGACGACTCCCCCCTTATGAGCTTCTCTATCAACTCAACCAACTGTGGGTCGTCCCTCTGGGCTTCCCCAATCTGCCCCAGAAGAGTAGGTCTGACCTCCAAGGATGCTAGCAAACCGGGTATAAAATCAATGGAAGGTCTGAAATCAAACATCGAGATAAATTCCAAGCTTCGTCGTTCCACGAACAACGGACTCAAGGACAACCTCTTTCTGCTCAAGGCGTCCGCCACCACATTACCCTTGCCAGGGGTATACGCTATCTCGAAATCATAGGATGCTAAGAACTCCATCCACCTTTGTTGTCTCAAGTTTAAATCCTTCTGAGAGAATAAGTACTTCAATGATTTATGGTCAGTGAACAACTCGAATCTCTCACCAAGAAGATAATGGCGCCAAATCTTAAGCGCAAAAACAATAGCGGCCAACTCTAAATCATGGGTAGGGTAGTTTTTCTCATGCACTCTCAACTGCCTTCCACCATAGGCTATTACCCTTCCCTCTTGCATTAAGACTGCGCCAAGTCCTGTCCCACAAGCATCGGTATAGACAACAAATGGCTTGCTCCCATCTGGCAACACTAAAACTGGAGCAGTGGTTAAAGCTCTCTTTAACCGTCGGAACGCATCATCACAATCTACGTCCCATGTGAAAACAAGATTCTTCTTCGTTAAGCGGGTTAATGGGGCTGATATCTTCGCGAAGTCTTTAATAAACTTCCTATAATAACCCGCCAAACCCAAGAAACTTCTTACTTCGGTAGCATTCTTCGGAACCTTCCAATCCAGAATTGATACTACCTTCGCGGGATCCACAGCTATCCCTTCCTTGGAGACCACGTGCCCCAAGAACCGCACTTCCCTCCTCCAGAAGTGACATTTAGAGAATTTAGCCTTAAGGCTATGTGCTCAAAGAGTCTTCAACACCTCCCCAAGATGTAAGGCATGCTCTTCTTCACTCTTAGAAAATACTAAGATATCATCCACAAAGACCACCACGAATTTATTAAGGAACTCCCTGAACACCCTACTCATCAAATCAACAAAGTATGCAGGGGCGTTCGTCAACCCAAATGGCATCACCAGCCACTCATAGAAACCATCCGGAGTCCTAAAGGCAGTCTTGTCTATGCTATCCTCAGCCACCCTCAACTGATGAAACCCCGTGGCTAAGTCCAACTGAGAAAATATTGAAGCGCCAACCAAATGATCGAAAAGATCATCAATCCTCGGCAATGGGTGTCTATTCTTCTTTGTGAGCTTGTTGAGTTCTCTATAGTCTACACAAAGTCTGAGGGACCCATCCGCCTTCGTAGCAAAAACTACTGGAGCACCCCACTCCGATATACTTCGCCTTATGAACCCCTTCTCAAGCAATTCCCCTACTTGCTTATGGAGTTCCCTCCTCTCACGAGGAGCCATGTGGCGCACTGGTAAAGATACGGGTTTAGCATTATCCATCAGATATATTCGGAAGTCAATCTCCTGCTTCGGAGGTAAGCCCTTCACCTCCTCAAACACATCCGGATATTCCCGGACCACTCTAACAGATTGCAAACTCTCGACCGAAGCGTCAAGCGATTCAAGATAACTTAGCATAACAGAATCCCTGGGATTACAAGAAATCTCGAGAGTGTTACCCAAGCGGGTCATGAGCCTAACAACTCTCCTTTCGCAATCAAGAACGGCACCATTACTGGATAACCAGTCCATGCCCAAAATCAACCCATAGCCCGTGAAGCCCAACACAAAAGCATCACATCTAAACTCAATGCTAAGTATAGAAATCTTCAAACCCAAACATATCATAGACAAATAAGTGGAGCCCCCAATTGGGTTTGAAACAACCAAGGGATCATCTACCAGACTGGTGTCTAAGTGCAGTGACTCAACTAATGATGATGAGATAAAAGAATGCGATGCGCCTGAATCAAACAATGTACGGACAGGATGATCAAATAGAAAAACCAGACTTTCCACGGAAATAGTTCTACCTCTCTCCTGAATCGGTGGAATCGCGAGAGCCTGTACTTGCCCCCTAGCCTGACCCGATGCCACAAGAGCTTGCACCTGTCCTCCTGAGGTAGATCCCGTCCTTTGCCCTTTCTTAGGACAGTCTTTCACTAGATGCCCTGCTTCGCCACAGTGGAAGCAGCCAGTCTTCTTCTTCTTGCGACAATCCTTGCTTAGGTGGCCAGGTGTCCCACAATTGAAACACTTCTTCTTTTTGCCCTTGCCACCGTGGCCTTTCCCCCCTTTGTTTTGCTGTTGTTGCTGAGGTCTCTTTTGATCTCCCTTCTTTTCGGGCGCCTGACTAGCATTGGGACCCTTCCCTTCTTCATGCATGAGTGCCATGTCAACTAGCTTCTCGAAGGTGGCCCCCATAGGGATATGAGTCATAGCCAACCCATGCATCGGTTCATTCAAGCCTTTCACGAACCTCAAAGCCTTCTTCTCCGGTGTATTTACCATGTCTAGGCCAAACCTTGCCAATTGATTAAACTTGTTAACATATTCCTTCACCGAGAGATTTCCTTGCTTAAGAGTCAAGAATCTTTCCATATACAAGTTTTCCTCCGCCCTTGAGAGAAACTTTGCCACAAATCTTTGCCTAAAATCTGCCCAAGAGTCAACGGGGCGTTCTCCATTAGTGACCTCCCACCAGAATGAGGCCTCTCCCTTCATTAACCAAGCAGCTAACTTGACTTTCTTTCCTTCTTCCATCTCAAAGATATCTATCAACTCTTCCACCTCCTTAAGCCAATCTCTAGCCTCCACAAAAATTTCAGATCCTTGAAAAGGTTTCCCTCCCATAGCTTTAAACTCCTTGCAAGTCTTAGCAAAAGTATCCGTGCGAGGAGGAGGGGGAGGAGGAAGATCGGGTGCTACGGTTGGTGGAGGAACATTCGTCGGACCCGCAGTGGTGGCCCTAGCCTCCATCAATCTCCTATACCATACTGGTACCGTCACACCCTCCGGAAAGTTAAGATCCTCAGCCATGCTGAAACGAAAAAGGAAAGATTCAAAACGGAGAATTCGAAGGATATAGATATGGCTATTGGGGATTATGCTTTTCTTTCAAAAACTTTTCTCTTTAAAGACATGTTTTTGAAAATATCTCTTCCAAAAATGTTTTTAGAAAAATAGTTTTCTAAAAAAATTATCTGTTCCGGTAACCTTTGCTCTGATACCACGTGTAACACCCCACACCCGCTATGATCACTCACTATAGGGAATGCCATGGCATCGGTGGAGTATTTTAGTGAATATAGAACAGAAAAATTAAAACAAGACAGATATAAATAGTACTTAAAATTTTAAAACATCATCTCATAACAGCGGAAGTAAAACATGTCTGGTTACATCATAAAGTCAAGTACAATATCCATCAAATAAATTTATACATAATCCCATTCTCAACAATAGCCATGACAAAAGAAAAGATAACTGGAAAACTGGAGCTTTACATCTACCCAAGCTCCTAAAGACTGGAACAGCAATCCGATCAAACTCCACTACTGCTAGGATCCACCGTAGGACCTGAGGGTTGGGAAAAAGATAAAAACAACGGGGTCAGACATAAGTCTGAGTGAGTCCTATAACTTTAACAATACAATCATTAAAATAACCAGAGAAGACATAAGTTTGACATATGGTAATGTCTGGGGATGAATGGCTATACCAAGCAGTTTGGTAGACCTAGGATAAACTAAGATAACCGCAAAGACGCATCTACCCACCCAAGGGTAATTACTACACTGCACCACACCAGTCATCCCTACTTAAAGGTTGATCCCTCCCAAGGACTTAGAAAATTTTCCCAGTAGTTCTTGTACCCCTAGCTGACTACATAGGTGCCGTCTGCCCCTATCTCCACTAGGTGTACCCACTACTCCCAAGCGATCGTCTCCCTACCGTAGATACCCGTGCCGGCCCCACAGTGGGGTGTATCACTCCCCAAAGTGGCGACCCGATACAACAAGCGGTGCACGGCTTATATCTACACGATGCAACAACGTCTTACCTACCAGCCCGGGTCCACACACGCATATGAAACCCGTTGGACTTGCGTTGCCACCGCTAACCCGTTTTGGCCTCTTATAATCAAGCCTAATATGCGTGTCCCGTCACTCGACATGGGTCGAGCCCACAAAGATACGTTTGGGATATTGGTTGAAATGGGCCCCCCCCAAGCTACCCACCTAAGCTTGTCACTTATCTAGTGAATCCCACTTAACCCTTTAATCATGTTTAATTACATGTTTCACTTGGTTAAGTATTCTAATCGTATTTCTATTGCCACCCAAGGCAACCCACTAGATTCCACATGCCACCCAAGGCAACCACTGAATTTCCACGTGCCACCCAAGGCACCCACTTAACCCCTCATGCCCCACTACATGCTAATATGGTTAAGTGTTTCTTAATTAATTAAGACCGTGATCTCCCACAAAGACCTCCCACATTAGACTGGCTGTTATGACCGCCTGGTTAAGCCGGTAGAGTCCGGGCAGTCTTACGTCATAACAGAGTCTAACCTCGTGTCTTTACTTTAATCACGTATTTAATTTATGGCTAAGACCTCTCACATTGGGCTGACATTTGTAGCAACTGGTTAGGCCGGTCGGGTCCGGGCAGTTTTACACTACAAATGAGTCCAACCTCGTGTCTTAGTCGATTAATTACACCTAATTAATCACCCCCATAATTAATTATCCCTAATTAATTACACATTTTTCATAACATGGGTAGACCTAACTCAATAGGTAAATTCCCATGGGGTAGACCTAACTCAATAGGTAAATTCCCACTTATGTTAATTTATTTTTATGGTATGCTTAATCATACCCAATCACACTTTTATTAACATATTTATTCACCCCATCGTTACCCACGTAAATCGTTCTCTTTCCATGACATAATAAAGGAAAGGTCCATCACAAGTATCATGGGTTTCACCACATCTTAGCATATAACTTTATCATGGGTTAAGAGGATGTCAACTTGCATATATGAGCATATATTAACCCAACTATATTTAACCCAAACTTGCATATCATCATACATATATCTTGCATAACATGTTGAACTTGCATATAAGCATTCTCATAACTTGCATAACATGTTAAACATGCATTTACGCATACACATAACTTGCATAGGCATTCACATACTTGCATAAACATGCATAACTTGCATATCATGTTAAACTTGCATTTAAGCATACACATAACTTGCATAAGCATTCTCATACTTGCATGAGCATTCACATACTTGCATAAGCATGCATAACTTGCATATCATGTTAAACTTGCAATTAAGCATATACATAACTTGCATATGAACTTTCATAACATCATACACATAGCATTACACACATGACTTGCATATGAACTTGCATAACTCACTTGTTTAAACATGCATAAACCCACTTATTAAATATGCATAAACCCACTTGTTAAACATGCATAATCCATCTTATTAAACATGCATAAAACCACTTATTACATATGCATAAACATAAGATGACATAGAGTAGCATATCATTATAAATGATTCAAACTCTATAATCCGCATTCAAGACCATAAGTCTCATTACACCCAATCTACTTACTTTAACAATTGATGTTAAAGTGATAGAAACTCACCAAACCCAATATTAGCAAACTTATGAAGTGGATTTAGTTGCTAAATATGAAGAAGATGATGATTAGAGGTTGATTAGCTTGCAACTTCCTTCATAGATTAGTGGAGGCTCCTTCTAGGATTTAATTTGGCGGCATGAGGCCATCATTTCTATTTTTAGTATGGATTAGGGTAGGTTTAGGGTGTATTTATAGATTAGGTGAGTGTTTTAGGCCCTTAGATTAACCCTAGGTTAGATTAGGACCCTTAGATTTAGGAAATCTCTAGAACCAGCCCTCTAAGCCAGCCTAGAACCCAACCTGGTGCACCCAGGTTCACTGGACGCCGCGCCCCTGTCGACAGGCAAGTCGACAGGCAAGTCGACACCCCTGTCGACAGGCCTGTCGATAGCCCTGTCGACATGGGTAGGGCGGGAAGCTTCCCGCCTGACCCCGCTTTTCCATTCCAAAATCTGAGATTTAAATTTTTAAATCTGTTTTTAGTTTTGAGTTTTCTGCAAACTTCATCGGGCCATAACTGGGCCATACGGGCTCCGATTTTCGAAAACTCGGACTCTATTTTGCGTATTTTTCCGAGACGAACGTAATGACGCAGCCCGTTTCCCTTAATTCCCACATCTGAGATTATTTATCCTGTAATTAGTGAATTTTAGTATTAACCCAAAATTCGGGGTGTTACAATAATCGTAAGACCAATCCACACATAAACATGGATGGTTTTTACCTTACGTTAACCCAAAACATTTCTTTAAAATCAATGCTCTTCTGATATTATAATAATGTCTAAATCAAATAAATAGAAATCTAGTGGAAACACTTTCATCTCACGTTCCACATATATTATATACAGTCAAACACCGCGGGCGCTTATTGGGTAATGGATTTCCAACTATGACAAGATATGGAACCACCTTCCGATCAGTGTACTCTAGAAGCGATACACTGGAGTTTAACAAGAAAATCTTGTAACTCGGCCACACATGACCGGCCATTCATTTCGCTTGAATGTTCCGAATATATTATCACCTTGTGGTTGGTATACCAACATAACCGTTCCCGGAAGATACATAATTGAAAGAGGTAACAAATATGAATATTCTCAAGATGGTGATAATATACACTAATTGGGTGCGACCCACTTAGCCATGCTGCCTTCCCGATTTCTGTCATTTCTCGGTTGATGAGGCTTGAGGTCATAACGTATCTTCTAACAGATCACTCCTTCATTCACTTTGAATACCACATCGTCATACCCATCAAATCACAAATTGATTTCCCCAAAAATACCACGGGTATAAGCTAAGAGAAACAAATTCCTCCTCCATAAATGTAAATACGTTTGAAACGACCAACTTATGTAATCTACCAGATATACTCTGTCATACATTCGTCCATTCAAGTTGTCCTGGGTCTGGACAACCCGAAGGCACTATTCTGTAAATCCATCTTAGGCAATTTCTACCTAGGATTTACTGAGCAGCCCTTGCATAACTCCGTCTTCAATTATCTTCATCATATTTGATTCGCAACGCTAATGCCATACAGAGTGGTTTTCAAATAATATATCTGATCCCGGTCTCTCCGTATTGACAACGGAAATGGTCAAAATCTTTGATAGTTGGTGATTTAACTATCAAAGGAAAACATGTGTGCAAACAACGATATTATTTCCAGACGGAAATACTATCGATCAATCATCAATCAACATTTATTCATTTCCCCATTTCTCGTTCCCATATATTCATCAAATCCTTATTTTCTAATTTTAGAAATATACGTTAACTTTGGAAAACGTTTCCATTTCTGATTCATGCATCAATATATTCCCACATCTATCAGTCTCTAACTGTAAACTAGTAAGAGAACAACCCCCTACGTATTAACCCCGAAGGCCGAAACCAACATCAGATCAATACACAGACAGTTGTTCAACTCAACTAATTTCCAGTTAGTTTCTAATTCCTTTAACTCCATTTTAATTCCTAATTCAAAACCCCAAATTCCTTATAATATTTTATTTGCAAAATATTTACTTTAATCTATTTTTCACATAGAATGTGAATAATATTTCTTTATATAATCAAAACAGTTTGATTCCATATTTAAAAACAATATCTCAAACCCAAATTCTATTTATATTTTTATTTGTACAATTATTCATATAATTCTCCTTTTTATTCCCAACACTTAAATCTCATTCAAATTCCCTTTTTAAATACCAAGTTCAAATTCCATTTCAAATATCGGTGTTGAAACCGAATTTACTTCTCTATATAAATTCAGATTTTATATATCCAATTTATCCAATGATAAATATTTTACTTAATTTATAAAACATTATTTATAAATTTATCTTCTTACTTTATCTGTTAAAACAAATTTCTATTAAATATTCACTTTAAATTCATATCATGTTATACCCGTATGCGAAGCACGGGTCTAAACCTTCCTAGTGTAAAATTCTCTTTTTATACAATTATATTCGTTTTTCTAGTATTTCCATTTATAATCTATTTATTTATCAAATAAATCCCTTTTGATAATTCTATTTGTTTATCAAATAATTTTTTTTTATAAAATCCTTTGATTTTATGTATATTTCTTTTTCAATATAACATTGAAAATTCTCTTTTTATATTACAATATTTCTTATGGTATTTAAAATACCAAATAACAATGATCAATATCACTCTAACACACATCATCAACAGTAGATTATATATCACATCATATATCACCATATATCAAAAAATAGTAAAATAAATGTTGAGGAATCCAGTTGGATTCCTCCCTGTTTCCCTGCATCACAGATGTTAAACAATATAAATAACATCGATTTCATTTCAATGTGAAATATTCCGATAAACAGAATTAATATTTGATAAACGATTTATATATCTATCGTTATCTATAATTTCAACCAATACATCAGCAATTCAACCAAACAATCAACACATAGCAATAAATCATCATTTATCAACACTAGATTAAATTTAAAAAATATAAACTGTATAGAGTTAATGAGATTTACTCACATTGGACGATCATCGTTAAATAACGATAATTGTCGCTTGATCCAGACTGACAATTTATTTTGCTATAAATTGTAACGAGCTCCAGTTCACTCCCAGTCAGTTCCATTGTGTCACGCTCGTCCATACGATCCCAACGGATCTTGTTTCGCGGAATTCTAATTACGTAGGACAAAGTTATAAATATTACAAGTTTAAATCATTTTATCCATCATTAACTTTATTAAATTTAATAAACTAATTACCCTATTAGTGTTAATCCACGTCAGTTATTCCTCAGTATCTCTCCTTTCAGACAGTTCGAACCCAAGCTTCTTGAATGGCCATTTCACCTTCTTTGAACCACAACCACTTCTCTATCTTACCACTATAAAATCCACGACATAACCCCAATTTTCTTATAATACAAAACTCCCCTAATCATGCTAAACTCTTTTAAACATTTGCTTATCCTATTTCTTCTGTTGAAACAACCTAGGCTGCAAGCTCCTTCTACCTTATACAGGAACTTCGCAACCCCTTCTACCCCCACAACACATGAAATTATCCATCAACTCCACCGTGTCAATCCCCTTCACGCGCACCATTCACCCATCTACAGTGTTCCTTCACCCTCCCTGTAACACCCCACACCCGCTAAGGTCACTCGCTAAGGGAATGCCTTAACTTCGGTGGAGTATTTTAAGTGAATATAGAACAGAAAAATTACAACAGACAGATATAAGTAATACTTGAAATTAAAAAACATCATTTCATTGCAGCAGAAGGTAAACATGTTTGGTTACATATCAAAAACCAACAAGAGTCAAGTACAAAATATCCATCTCGTTAAAACATAAGTACATAATCCCACTACATACTAATAGCTATAATAGAAAAGATAACCGAGCTTTACTTCAAGAGTCCAAGCTTCAAAAGATGGATAAAGCAATCTGAATCAAAGCCCACTAGTGCTAGGCCCACTCTGATAACCTGAGGGTTGGGGAAAAAGATAAAAACAACGGGGTCAGACATAAGTCTGAGTGAGCCCTATAACTTTAACAATACAATCATTAAAGTAATTAGGGTATGATATAAACCTGGTACGGTACGACTGGGGATAAATGACTACACTAAGCAGCCAACTAGACTTAGGATGATCTAAGATAACGGTAAAGACGCGCCTATCCACCCAAGGATAAATACTACACTACACCACCCCAGATCTACCCACCCAAGGGTAATTTCTAACTGCACCACACCAGTCATTCCTACTTAAAGGTTGATCCCTCCCAAGGACTTAGAAAAATTTACCCAGTAGTTTCGTGTACCCCTAGCTGAATACATAGGTGCCGTCTGCCCCTATCTCCACTAGGTGTACCCTGTACTTAGTAATCTTAATAGTAGTCTCTTGTACCCCTAGCTGACTACATAGGTGCCGTCTGCCCCTATCTCCACTAGGTGTACCCACTACTCCCATTCGATCGGCTCCCTAACGTAGATACCCATGCTGGCCCCACAGTGGGGTGTATCACTCCCCAAAGTGGCAACCCGATACTATCAATGGTGCACGGCTTATATCTACACGATGCAACAACGTCTTACCTACCAGCCCGGGTCCACACACGCATATGAAACCCGTTGGACTTGCGTTGCCACCGCTAACCCGTTTTGGCCTCTTATAGTCAAGCCCAGTACGCGTGTCCCGTCCTCGACATGGGTCGAGCCCAATAAGATACATATGGGTTACTGGTTGAAATGGGCCCCCACAAGCTACCAACCTAAGCTTGTCAATTCTAGTGTATCCCACTTAACCCTTTTTAGTAATCATGTCCACTTACATGTTTAAAGTTTGGTTAAGTCATCTAATCATATTTTAATTGCCACTCAAGGCACCCACTAGATTTCCACATGCCACCCAAGGCACTTACTTGATTTCCACATGCCTCCCAAGGCACTTACTTAAGCCTTTAATCATGTTTAATTACATGTTCCACTTTGGTTAAGTAATCTAATTTTATCTTCCATTGCCACCCAAGGCAACCACTAGATTTTTCCCATGCCACCCAAGGCACTTACTTAACCCTTTAATCATGTTTAATTACATGTTCCACTTTGGTTAAGTATTCTAGTCGTATTTTCTATTACCACCCAAGGAAACCATTAGATTTTCCCCATGCCACCCAAGGCACTTACTTAACCCTTTAATCATGTTTAATTACATGTTCCACTTTGGTTAAGTATTCTAATCGTATTTTCTATTGCCACCCAAGGCAACCACTAGATTTCTCCATATGCCACCCAAGGCACCCACTTAACCCCTCATGCCCCACTACATGCTTATCTGGTTAAGTGTTTCTTAATTAATTAAGAACGTAACTGTTGTAAAGACCTCTCACATTAGACTATCTTCTATGGCAGCTGGATTGGCCGGTCGGGTCCGGGCAGCCTTACGCCATAACCGGGTCTAACCTCGTGTCTTTACACTTGTCACGTATTTAGTTTATGCCTAAGACCTCTCACATTGGGCCAATCATTTGTAGCCGCTGGATTTGTCGGTCGGTTCCGGGCAGTCTTATGCTACAAAAGGGTCCAACCTCGTGTCTTAGTCGATTAATTACACCTAATTAATCACCCCCATAATTTGTATTAATTATCCCTAATCAATTACAAATTTAACGATGTACATAATTGACTCAATTATGTCCATCCACTTTATGGTATGCATAATCATACCAACTTCACACCATTTCATTAACATGAATATTAACCCCATCGTTCCCCACGTAATTCGCTAACATGACATACTTAAAAGGGAAGATTCATCACACATACAATGGGTTCAACTTGCATAACATTAGCATCAACATGGGTTTTAAAGGTGTCAACATGCATATAGCATCAAACTCAACTAGCATAAATAATCAACCCAAACTTGCATGAATCACATATGTCATAAAGAGGTTAACTTGCATAAGTTACTTATGTCATACAAAGGGGTAAACTTGCATATGTATGTATGACATACAAAGGGGTTAACTTGCATATGTATGCATATCATACAAAGGTGTAAACTTGCATATGTTACTTGCATATAATCAAGCACCAAACTTGCATAACATGTCATATATGAACTTGCATATAATCATACACTAAACTTGCATAACATATCATATATGAACTTGCGTATAATCATACACCAAACTTGCATAACATATCATATATGAATTTGCATATAATCATACACCAAACTTGCATAACATATCATATATGAACTTGCATATAATCATACACCAAACTTGCATAACATGGTGTCATAATGGATCAATGTTTATCATAGCGATTTGCATAACTAGCATCATGAACACATAGCCTAAAACTTGCATAACTTGCATAACATCATGATCACATAGCATATGACTTGCATAACTTGCATAACATCATAATCACATAGCATAAGACTTGTATACTTGCATAACATTATGATCACATAGCATATGACTTGCATAACTTGCATAACATCATGAACATATAGCATATGACTTGCATAACTTGCATAACATCATGATCACCTAGCATATGACTTGCATAACTTGCATAACATCATGATCACATAGCATATGACTTGCATAACTTGCATAGCATCATAAACACATAGCATATAACTTGCATAACATCATGAACATATAGCATATGATAACATAACTTGCATTGATCCACATTCATAGCCATAACCTCATTATATCCTATCATAATCATTTCAACAATTGGTCATTAAGGCTATAGAAACTCACAACTTGTTGACTAGCACTCCTATGAAGAAGATTAAGTTGCTAAAGTTGATTAGAAGTTGATTTGAGAAGCTATCTTCTTCTGCAATTTGATGGAGGCTCCTTCAAGTTGCATTTTGACGGCATAACGACGTTGTCTCCAATTTTAGTATGAATTAGGGTAGTCTTAGCGTATATTTATAGAATTAGTATTTAGTTTAGGCCCTTGGATTAACCCTAAATTAGATTAGAGCCATCAGATTTCGTCCTAGCCACCAAGCACAGCCCAAAAGCCATCAGGTTGCACCCATGTCACACAGACCGACAGGGGGGGTCGACCCTTGGGTCGACCCCTAGGGAGGGGGTCGACACCCATGTCGACCCTAGGGTCGACTCCCTCTGCCTGGCGGGAATTTTTCCCGCCTCTTCTGAAATGTGAAATTTCTGTTTTTAAATCTGTTTTGAATTTCTGAAAACTTCTTCGGGCCTTAACTGAGTCATACGGACTCCGATTTTCGAAAAAATCAGACTCTATTTCGCGTATTTTTCCGAGACGAACGTAATGGCATAGCCCGTTTCCCCTGATTCAGATTTTAAAAATTTAATTCTGCCCTGTTTATATTATAGCAAGTTATTCAACATACGGGGTGTTACATTCTCCCCTACTTAAAGGATTTCGTCCCCGAAATCTCTAAGTCAAGAAGAATGTATCCTACAATCCAAACAACCATCTACTCAAACCATCAAACACTGGCATCCATTGTCCTTAAAATTTCTAATGCTGTATGAACATATGCAAAGAGTGTGTGTATATGTTCCCTATCTAATACAAAATTAGGCGGTCTACCGATTCAGTTGACCTCCTTAATGCAAACCATGATAGTGCCATGCATCCAATATGTATGCGAAAGAACCTTATCGACACATACTATTTCTACATGAGTGCACAATCATTCACTAAAATGCATCATCCATATGATAGCACAACCATTATACATCCATTAATATAGCTACCTACACACAATTATATGCAATATGCAATATGAAGTGATTGAGCCGATCTAGTGCCTAGAGTGTATGTATATGCATCCACGAGCAACCACTAGCAACCACTTGCATCCACTCGCATCCATCAATCATAACATGTCTCAAACACATGTTTCAACCATAGGTTTACCCTATCTAAAGGTCAAAGGTACTAATGAGAGGACATACTAAAGATAAGATAAGTACTAGACAAACGATAAAGGAGAAGTTAAAAGACATACCCTCCAAAAAGGAATGGGTACAATGAACGAATCTTCGCTTCTGTCTCTCAAGTAGCATTGCTCTCATCTTCTCCCCATTGCACTTTGACTAGTCAAACCTCTCTGTTTCAAAACTTCCTAATCTCTGACCCAAGGATGCGGGTAGGAGCTCGTCGAATAGTTGCATCACGCTCTACCTCCACTTCTCTAAGCAAGCTCGGCTCTACCACCTCTGCGGTCTCATGTAGGCACTTCCTCAAATGTGACACATGGAATACGTCATGTACTCCACTAAGTCTCTCGGGTAAATCCACTCTATATGCCATGGAGCAGTCCTCTCGCTCTTCACGGGTATGAAATGGGCACTCTTAGTAAGTCTGTCTACCACAACCCAAATTCCCGTATTACCCTTCCTCGATTTCGGTAATCCATCAATAAAATCCATCGAGACGCTATCCCACTACCATTGCGGAACTTCCAATGGGTAAAGCAACCCACCGGGTTTCTTTTGCTCCGCTTTCACTAGTTGGCACACCAAGCATCTAGCGACATACTCGGCCACATCTTTCTTCATACCGGCCCAAAAGAAAACTCGCTTCATGTCTTGGTACTTCTTGTCCCCACCGGGATGAATGGTCATCTTCGAACGATGCGCATCATCAAGAATAGCCTTCCTCAAACCCTCGTCTTGCGGTACACAAAGTCTACCGTCTCTACGCAACCACCCCCTATCGTCTAGGGTGTACCTACTCAAATGGTTGGACGACTCCCCCTTATGAGCCTCTCTACCAACTCAACCAACTGTGGATCGTCCCGCTGTGCCTCGCCAAGCCGTCCCAAAAGAGTAGGTCTGACCTCTAAGGATGTTAGCAAACCGGGTACAAAGTCAACGGAAGGTCTGAAATCACACATCGAGATAAATTCCAAGCTTCGTCGTTCCACGAACAATGGACTCAAGGACAACCTTTTTCTGCTCAAGGCGTCCGCCACCACGTTACCCTTTCCAGGGGTATACGCTATCTCGAAATCATAGGATGCTAAGAACTCCATCCACCTTTGTTGTCTTAAGACTATGCGCTCGAAGAGTCTCCAACACTTCCCTAAGATGTAGGGCATGCTTTTCTCCACTCTAGAGAAAACCAGGATATTCTCCCATGAAAAATCGTCACAACTATCCATCTCTCACGCAGACCATCCTAGTCAAACTCGACATCCCCCAAGTGCAAGCCCCAAAGGCCTAAACCAATATCAGACAAACACCCAAGGGATACCTCCTTCGAATTTAGACGACCTACGTGAGATGATACTAGTAAAAACGGCTAAATAATTAAGCACTTGTCCAACTCTGGATGTCCTTGCCAGTCTCGCCCCAAAACCACCGTTGATCAAATAACTGGCTTTGCTTAACCTATTAAGCATATACGAAAACTTATTTCGCTCTTAGAAAAGACCAAGATGTCATCCACAAAGACCATTACGAAGTTATTTAGGTACTCCCTGAACACCCTACTCATCAAATCAACAAAGTATGCAGGGGAGTTCGTCAAACCAAATGGCATCACCAGCCACTCATAGAAACCATCCGGAGTCCTAAAGGCAGTCTTCTCTATACTATCCTCAGCCACTCTCAACTGATGAAAACCCCGTGGCCAAGTCCAACTGCGAAAACACTGAGGCGCCAACCAGTCTGATCAATGAGATCCTCAATCCTCGGTAATGGGTGTCAATTCTTCTTTGTGAGCTTGTTGAGTTCTCTATAGTCTACACAAAGTCTGAGGGACCCATCCGCCTTCGTGGCAAAAACTACTGGAGCACCCCACTCCGATATACTTCGTCTTATGAACCCCTTCTCAAGCAACTCCCCTCTTGCTTAAGGAGTTCCCTCCTCTCATAAGAAGCCATGTGGCGCACCGGTAAAGATACTGGTTTAGCATTATCCACCAGATATATTCGGAAGTCTATCTCCCGCCTCGGAGGTAAGCCCTTCACCTCCCCAATCACATCCGAGTATTCATGGACCACTCTAACAGATCGCAAACTCTCGACCGAAGCGTCAAGCGATTCAAGATAACTTAGCCTAACAGAATCTATGGGATTACAAGAGATCTCGAGAGTGTTCCCCAAGCGGGTCATGAGCCTAATCAACTCTCCTTTCGCAATCAAGAACGACACCATTACTGGATAACCAGTCCATGCCCAAAATCAACCCATAGCCCGTGAAGCCCAAAATAGAAGCATCACATCTAAACTCAACTCTAAGTATAGAAATCTTCAAACCCAAACATATCATGGACAAATAAGTGGAGCCTCCAATTGGGTTTGAAGCAACCAAGGGATCATCTACTAGACTAGTGTCTAAGTGCAGTGACTCAACTAACGATGATGAGATAAACGAATGTGATGCGCCAGAATCGAATAAAGTTCGAACAGGATGATCGAGAGAACCAAATTTCAACCTAGACGGTCCTACCCCCATCAGGTATACCAGCCGTGAGGGAATACATCCACCCTCCAGAAGATCCTGTCCTTTGTCCTTACCTCTTTGGACAATCCTAATAAGGTGTCATATTTCTCCAAAACAACTAGCCTTCCCCTTCACATTCTCCTTTCGTGACCTCCCACCACGATGAGGTTTCGTCCTTTATTTACCTAATAGCTATTTGAACCTTCCTCCTCGTCCATCTTAAAGGTACCCACAAGCCCTCCACCTCCTTGGACTAACTTCTTAGCCCGACAAACGTCTTAGTCCCTTAAAGTGGTTCTTCCGTCCTTCATACGGAAGTCCTTATTTATCTTAAAAAGACATATATACGCGGAGGGGAAAATTCAAAAAGAGAAAGAGGAAGAGATTCAAAACGGAGAATCGAAGGAAGGATATATGGCTCTTGGGGATTATGTTCTTTTCTTTCAAAAACTTTTCTCTTAAAAGACATGTTTTTGAAAATACTTCTTCCAAAAATGTTTTAGAAAAATAGTTTTTCTAAAAGTTTTATCTGTTCTGGTAAACTTTGCTCTGATACCACGTGTAACACCTCACACCCGCTAAGGTCACTCGCTAAGGGAATGCCTTAACTTCGGTGGAGTATTTTAAGTGAATATAGAACAGAAAAATTACAACAGATAGATATAAGTAATACTTGAAATTTAAAAACATCATTTCATTGCAGCAGAAGGTAAACATGTTTGGTTACATATCAAAAACCAACAAGAGTCAAGTACAAAATATCCATCTCGTTAAAACATAAGTACATAATCCAACTACATACTAATAGCCATAATAGATAAGATAACCGAGCTTTACTTCAAGAGTCCAAGCTTCAAAAGATGGATAAAGCAATCTGAATCAAAGCCCACTAGTGTTAGGCCCACTCTGATAACCTGAGGGTTGGGGAAAAAGATAAAAACAACGGGGTCAGACATAAGTCTGAGTGAGCCCTATAACTTTAACAATACAATCATTAAAGTAATTAGGGTATGATATAAGCCTGATACGGTACGACTGGGGATAAATGACTACACTAAGCAGCCAACTAGACTTAGGATGATCTAAGACAACGGTAAAGACGCGCCTATCCACCCAAGGATAAATACTACACTACACCACCCCAGATCTACCCACCCAAGGGTAATTTCTAACTGCACCACACCAGTCATTCCTACTTAAAGGTTGATCCCTCCCAAGGACTTAGAAAAATTTACCCAGTAGTTTCGTGTACCCCCAGCTGACTACATAGGTGCCGTCTGCCCCTATCTCCACTAGGTGCACCCTGTACTTAGTAATCTTAATAGTAGTCTCTTGTACCCCTAGCTGACTACATAGGTGCCGTCTGCCCCTATCTCCACTAGGTGTACCCACTACTCCCATTCGATCGGCTCCCTAACGTAGATACCCGTGCTGGCCCCACAGTGGGGTGTATCACTCCCCAAAGTGGTAACCCGATACTATCAATGGTGCATGGCTTATATCTACACGATGCAACAACGTCTTACCTACCAGCCCGGGTCCACACACGCATATGAAACCCGTTGGACTTGCGTTGCCACCACTAACCCGTTTTGGCCTCTTATAGTCAAGCCCAGTACGCGTGTCCCGTCCTCGACATGGGTCGAGCCCAATAAGATACATATGGGTTACTGGTTGAAATGGGCCCCCACAAGCTACCCTCCTAAGCTGGTCAATTCTAGTGTATCCCACTTAACCCTTTTTAGTAATCATGTCCACTTACATGTTTAAAGTTTGGTTAAGTCATCTAATCATATTTTAATTGCCACTCAAGGCACCCACTAGATTTCCACATGCCACCCAAGACACTTACTTGATTTCCACATGCCACCCAAGGCATTTACTTAACCCATTAATCATGTTTAATTACATGTTCCACTTTGGTTAAGTAATCTTATTTTATCTTCCATTGCCACCCAAGGCAACCACTAGATTTTCCTCATGCCACCCAAGGCACTTACTTAACCCTTTAATCATGTTTAATTACATGTTCCACTTTGGTTAAGTATTCTAGTCGTATTTTCTATTGCCACCCAAGGCAACCATTAGATTTTCCCCATGCCACCCAAGGCACTTACTTAACCCTTTAATCATGTTTAATTACATGTTCCACTTTGGTTAAGTATTCTAATCGTATTTTCTATTGCCACCCAAGGCAACCACTAGATTTCTCCACATGGCACCCAAGGCACCCACTTAACCCCTCATACCCCACTACATGCTTATCTGGTTAAGTGTTTCTTAATTAATTAAGAATGTAACCGTTGTAAAGACCTCTCACATTAGACTATCTTTTATGGCAGCTGGATTTGCCGGTCGGGTCCGGGCAGTCTTACGCCATAACCGAGTCTAACCTCGTGTCTTTACACTTGTCACGTATTTAGTTTATGCCTAAGACCTCTCACATTGGGCCAATCATTTGTAGCCATTGGATTTGTCGGTCGGTTCCGGGCAGTCTTATGCTACAAAAGGGTCCAACCTCGTGTCTTAGTCAATTAATTACATCTAATTAATCACCCCCATAATTTGTATTAATTATCCCTAATTAATTACAAATTTAACGATGTACATAATTGACTCAATCATGTCCATCCGCTTTATGGTATGCATAATCATACCAACTTCACACCATTTCATTAACATGAATATTAACCCCATCGTTCCCCACGTAATTCGCTAACATGACATACTTAAAAGGGAAGATTCATCACACATACAATGGGTTCAACTTGCATAACATTAGCATCAACATGGGTTTTAAAGGTGTCAACATGCATATAGCATCAAACCCAACTAGCATAAATAATCAACCCAAACTTGCATGAATCACATATGTCATAAAGAGGTTAACTTGCATAAGTTACTTGTGTCATACAAAGGGGTAAACTTGCATATGTATGTATGACATACAAAGGGGTTAACTTGCATATGTATGCATATCATACAAAGGTGTAAACTTGCACATGTTACTTGCATATAATCAAACACCAAACTTGCATAACATGTCATATATGAACTTGCATATAATCATACACCAAACTTGCATAACATATCATATATGAACTTGCATATAATCATACACCAAACTTGCATAACATATCATATATGAACTTGCATATAATCATACACCAAACTTGCATAACATATCATATATGAACTTGCATATAATCATACACCAAACTTGCATAACATGGTGTCATAATGGATCAATGTTTATCATAGCGATTTGCATAACTAGCATCATGAACACATAGCCTAAAACTTGCATAACTTGCATAACATCATGATCACATAGCATTTGACTTGCATAACTTGCATAACGTCATAATCACATAGCATAAGACTTGATTAACTTGCATAACATTATGATCACATAGCATATGACTTGCATAACTTGCATAACATCATGAACATATAGCATATGACTTGCATAACTTGCATAACATCATGATCACCTAGCATATGACTTGCATAACTTGCATAACATCATGATCACATAGCATATGACTTGCATAACTTGCATAGCATCATAAACACATAGCATATAACTTGCATAACATCATGAACATATAGCATATGATAACATAACTTGCATTGATCCTTATTCATAACCATAACCTCATTATATCCTATCATAATCATTTCAACAATTGGTCATTAAGGCTATAGAAACTCACAAATTGTTGATTAGCACTCCTATGGAGAAGATTAAGTTGCTAAAGTTGATTAGAAGTTGATTTGAGAAGCTATCTTCTTCTACAATTTGATGGAGGCTTCTTCAGGTTGCATTTTGACAGCATAACGACGTTGTCTCCAATTTTAGTATGAATTAGGGTAGTCTTAGGGTGTACTTATAGAATTAGGATTTAGTTTAGGCCCTTGGATTAACCCTAAATTAGATTAGAGCCGTCAGATTTCGTCCTAGCCACCAAGCACAGCCCAAAAGCCATCAGGTTGCACCCAGGTCACACAGACCGACAGGGGGGGTCGACCCCTGTGTCGACCCCTGGGTCGACCCCTGGGGAGGGGGTCGACACCCATGTCGACCCTAGGGTCGACTCCCTCTGCCTGGCGGGAATTTTTCCCGCCTCTTCTGAAATGTGAAATTTCTGTTTTTAAATCTGTTTTGAATTTCTGAAAACTTCTTCGGGCCTTAACTGGGTCATACGGACTCCGATTTTTGAAAACTCGGACTCTATTTCGCGTATTTTTCCGAGACGAACGTAATGGCATAGCCCGTTTCCCCTGATTCAGATTTTAAAAATTTAATTATGCCCTGTTTTATATTATAGCAAGTTATTCAACATACGGGGTGTTACACTCCCCTTCGAGATACAACCCACAACAAATAATGGCCATCGCCAATATTTCAAAACAAACAAACTCCTCCCCTGCTTCATTATAGATTGAACGAACAACACGTAAATCCCTTACTTAATCTTCTCTTCATCATCGTGTAGATCACACCACACTCGAACACACACGCCAGTTCCGTTCTCAGCTCAACATTGTGACCTCTAGTAAAACATCAATAGTTTTAATTTCGATAAAACCCCAAAACATAACTGAAGCCATTCGAACCTCTGAGTTCAAATACGAACTCGGATTGATTTCAAACTTCTTAAATCGCAACAAAGATTGAACCCAAGATATCATTGAAGAAAAACCTGTAATAAACCGGAAATCCGAACCAATTTAAAATTTTTATTTTGGCAATTTTAGTGAATTTTGAATATTTAAAAAGATTTATTTTAAATAACAACAACGAGAAATTTATTTCGAATAGAATTAGAATATATATATTTATATAGATCGTCGTTAGAATATAAATATTTTATTTTAATTATAAAAGGAATTGAAAATGGCGCGGTAGTTTGAAAATTCGATTTCAAATTTCAAATGAATGTACATGATTCAACAAAAATCGGATTTTGGCAAAACGAAAAATATTAGAATCTATTTGAGAATATCTTTCCAACGAATCCGAAAAATTGAAATTTCATAGCGGAAATAAAAAGTTATGCCCAGTTGAAAATCCAGAATAGTCGCTATGGAATTTTAGCCCTTAAAAATGGAAATTTTGCAAACTATCTCTATTTTCGACAAAACCAATTTCGTTGGATCCGGGATGTCAAGTTATTGCTAGATTCCCAAATTCACAATTTTCTGAATCAATATGTGAGCGTGGCAAAGGAAGACATGTTTGGCCAGTTTCAGTCAATTTGGATCGACTAGAAAATGGCCATTTTTCAAACGATCTTCAAATTTGACGAAATTAATTTTGTTAGGACCGTATCGTCAATACGAAACTAGAATTATTTTTTTTGGAATTTTTAGAGACAGTATGTGACCCCGATAAATTGAAATGTGCGTTCAAATTGAATATATATATATTATATTTTAATTTTGATGAAAACCTATCGTCGTTCAAATTGAATATATATAGATTATATTTTAATTTTGATGAAAACCTATTATAACAGCCGATGGGGTTACGGGACATATCCCATTATGTTCGGAATGGGGGCAATTAGATAGGGGCGACAATCGTTGAGTTTGAATTGGAGTTAGGATAAAAATTCACTTTAGAGAATAAATTAATATTAAAATAATTATTTAAATATAAAAACCCTTTTCCCTTTAACCCTAAATCTCCTAATCGGAAATCGCGCCCCCGTTTTAAAATTAAAACCCTCCTCGTCGCCTTCGATTTCCAGGCTGCCATCACCTGCGCTTCGCCACCCAGGCCGTCACGCCGCCCCTCAGCCAACCCCTCCCTCCGACGCTCTCTCTCCTCCCCCGATTCGAACTAAAACCGGAACCCTAGGC
The DNA here is from genome assembly GCA_030737875.1 of Allium sativum. Classification (NCBI taxonomy): domain Eukaryota; kingdom Viridiplantae; phylum Streptophyta; class Magnoliopsida; order Asparagales; family Amaryllidaceae; genus Allium; species Allium sativum. The sequence goes on along the minus strand of CM060926.1, from coordinate 1,055,243,641 downwards.
CCCCAAATCGCTTGGAAGCACCGCCACCACTGCAGAGGTCCACCGCCGGCCTGTAGCGCCTCCTACGCCACCTCCTGACCTGCTGCGCAAGCTTCCCCCTTTCCCTCCAGTCGACGCGAGCATCCCCTCTCCTTTTGTTTACAGTAAGTGTTTTTATTTATTTATTTTTGGTTGTATATATAAGTTTTTTTTTCTGTTTTTTTATATAATATAAAGAAAAGTTTTGATTTTTATAACTGAAAAGTTTATATTTTTATATGGAAAGGGTTATATTTTTAAAAGTAAGGAAAAGATCCGATATCTGAAAATATAAAGAAACGATATTTGAAAATATAAAGATCCGATATTTGAAAATATAAAGAAACGATATTTGAAAATATAAAGATCTGATATTTGAAAATATAAAGAAACGATATTAGAAAATATAAAGATCCGATATTTGAAAATATAAAGAAACGATATTTGAAAATATAAAGAAACGAAATCTGAATTATAAAAATACAATTTTTATATGTAAAACTAAATTATAAAAATATGATTTTTATATAAAAATATGATTTTTATATAGTAGAGAATATAAAAATATGATTTTTATATAGTAGAGATTATAAAAATATGATTTTTATATAGTACAGATTATAAAAATATGATTTTTATATTATAGAGATAATAAAAATATGATTTTTATAAGATAGAGAATATAAAAATATAATTTTTATATATGTAGCGGGATAAAAATATGATTTTTATTATATATATGTTGAGATAAAAATGTGATTTTTATAGCGTCGAAATAAAAATTCGATCTTTATATAAGAAGTAGGAATATAAAAATATAATTTTAATATAGAAAGAAGCATCGAAAGAAAATATATGAAGTAGAAATAAAAATGTGATTTTTATTTATTGGAATGAAGCAATAAAAATATAATTTTTATTATGAACAGCGTGGTAAGGACTACATTGGAATTTCAAACAAATCCAAACGGTTCAGAAGTAAAACTGGCGGAGTGGAACCCAAAGGTGAGAACTTCTCATTTTTAATTTGTTTTCTAGTTGAAATATATACTAGGATGCAGACGGTGCGTAGTAGCACCCGACACCCATTGTCCACAGACCATGGACGACTTGTTTGTTTGTTGTTTGTGGTGTGAATATTGATTGTGTGATGTGGAATGGAATAAATTATTTTATAGTTAAAAATATACACTACACCATAATAGCCAATTGGAAACCCTTTTATTTTTCAATTGGCAACACTTATTTGGTTTGTAAGGTGGTAACAATAGTATGTGTTGCTATATTAAAAAAGTGTTGCCAAAAATACATATTAATAACTTTATTATTGACAACACTTATTTGGGTTGTTAAGGGTGGATTCTGGGGGTAAAAATGTAAACAAACCAGCATAACCCTAATTCCTCTTCTACGTTCCATTGTTCCAACGCTTTCCCCATTTCGGCCACGTAAATCATTATCTCACCTCCCACGATTCTCAGAGGAAAAAAGAAAAAAAAATCTGAGCATGACGAAGATGAAGGTTCCTCTCTAATCGGATTTTAGGGGTGGCTTCACTCGCTTTCAACTCGCAGGTATAAATCTCATTCAATTTTAGGGAAATTCAATCCTATTTTAGCTGCTGATTTTCACAGGAGGAAGGCTACTTGAAGAAATTAAAGGTAGGCTTTCTTAATTCGTCGATAAAGCTGCATTAATTTACGTGATTATCCCCTCTCAGAAAATCAAAACCCTACTTCCTCTTCGTCTACAGGGAAATTCGACCTATTTTAACTGTCGATTTACACAGGAGGAAAGCTACTAGAAGAAATTAAGGGTAAGCTTTCTTAATTTGTCCATAAAGCTATTAATTTTCAGTATATAATTGGTTCATATCGGTGTTTGATATACAACTGATGAACTTAATTGGATTCGAAGGAGTTAACGCAGCTTACTTGATTAGCTAATGAACCAAAATTTTCATTCACCAGAATCATTAAGTTAGCTGCTACAAATTATCCCCTTTAAATTTACCATAATCACTATAGTTTGTACAATATTCATGTAGTGAAACTATTTGTTGAAATAAAGAAACAGGTATTAAAACTATTGCAATAGTACATGAAGAGATTGACTTGTTTGCTCTAAAAGATATGAGGAATAAGACACAGTCCCAACTACATGACTTAACGTTTCATTGTACACTAATTTACTTATATCAACTGTCGATTATCCTAGCATCATAGTGGTTTCAATAATGCATTTGTATTGAAGTTTCATGGTTCATATTGATAAATATATCAAATAATCTAATAAATCATTTGGATTTCTTGCCAAAAATGAGTGATACATAAATATTAATTAATTTTTTTTCTAAATCTCCTTTTCAGGTAGCCAAAAATCAAATTCATCTTTTGTTCCTTCAATCTGATACATTTTCCTTGATGTAGTAAATACATTATCATGGTTGTAGAGAAAATTTTAATGACTTGCTTGTTGTTAAAATAATAATACAAGTAAAATTAAATGGATTCTATAATTAGTACTTTCCTTTCTTAATAAATCTACTATTTTTCCACTTCATTATATCAGAAGAATAAATAACGTGTGTTCACCAACTAAAATTTAACGGTTTCCATCTATTATAATCAGCCATTTTTTTTATTCTTCTGAAGTTTCGGAACAAATTCTAAACAGAATTTTTTAAATTATTACTTATATATTTCTTTTCATTTTTACACCTTATTTATTGTATTGTCATTGTAATTTGATCAAAGATGGTTGATTTAATGTATACAGTATTTGTAACCTTGACACATCACTCAAATTTTTGGTATAGATGCATTATATACTTTTTATAAATTATTGTTGTCATAATTACAGTGTATACTTAAGAAAAACATTTGACTTGGTTATTTTTTTCATCTTTCATTGCTCATTTACTATATGATTGATCCTGAATACCCAAATACATATTCGGTACTGCTATTTCAAATTTGATTGATACTCATATTTTCATTAATAAATACTATCTGTATGTTCCTTATAGTAATAACCCATAATTTGGAAAGTATACAAGTTTAAGGATAAAATAGTTGGTTTAAAAACTGACAAAAATTACTTGAAAGGAACATTTTTGCTACATTCTTGAATCTTTATGGCAGAGAATCTGCATCCTTCAAGGAATTTGCTTTTTTTTGGGTAAGATTAGTGGTTAATACATATTTAATGAAGTAATTGAAGCAGTAGAATAGGCATTTCAAATATTTATATCGTATTTTGTTTAAAATACCCAAATGAAACATTTATCAAATTAAGAAAGGTTCAGATCCAGATAATAACTGTTATAGTTGTTTGTAATTATGTGTTCCATATTCATGCATATGTAGATATGTACATCAGTACATGTAGGACAACTGAAATAAATAATTTTAGACCTGAGCTATTAAATTTAATAATAAATACCACAGTGACTAAAAAAGTTAAAATGTGTCGAAATACAATATGATACTGATTTGAGAAACCAGAATTGTATTCTAGTTGTCCTATTAGATTTCACTTGGCATAGAATAATTATTAATAGGTCAACGAAATCAGAACTTTTCTATCATCTGTATATCTACATCTTGAACCACTACAGATAGGTTAAACGACTATGAACATGTAAAATTCTGTATACTACAGGTTGACATGGATAGTGGTATTAGTTGATAGGTTGGAACTTTGGGTTGAGTGATAGCAGAAGTTGACAAAGCCTGAAAATAATGTGCTCTTGTTGCTGTATAGTGCTACAAGCGACAGCCAGAAGCAGTATACAAAGAAATAGTTTTAAATGACATCATCGTAATGGAAGTAAATCTGTATTGGTAAGGAAATAATTTTCTCCTCTCTTTTTTTCTTGTGCAGAGTCATTGGATATCCAATTTCGTTCCTTGACGGGTCTTGATAAAATATCACCTCCCATTAATAGGTACTTTTGAATTTTATCATTTTAAAACTAATAATTTACTATGTCATTTTATTAAGTGATCGCTTGTTCAGTGCACTTAGCTATAAAAAATATTTTTTTTAGTTATTTTAACTGAAAAGCTATGTGTTAAATATGTTTTTATTGACTCATTTTTTTGGTACTCAACACCCATGTTGATAAAAATATATTTTTAGTTATTTTAACTGAGCTCAATTTGGCTTGGTTAAACAAAGCCTCGGTTAGGCTCGGTTAAACAGAGCCTAACAAATGCTTTTTAAAGTGAGAGTTCGTTGGACTCGGTTAAGTTGCGCCTAAACTGAAGGCTCGATTAAACTGAGCCTAACATGGATGCTCTGTGAACCGAGCCTAGCAGAGGCACGCTAAGCCTCTTCATTGAGCCCTTTTTTGTAAGAAAAATTGATTCTTTTGTAGACCCGCCTGGGTTGTTTATGGTAAATTTACAAAGTCATAACAGGTTTGTTTCTTTAAAGTTGCACCTTCAAATCTATTTTTATTTTGGCCTATTTTAAATGTGTGCATGAGTATATTAGAACTTCACTTATTATTAATAGCTATTAATGAGACTTGAGATAGAAGTTAGTGTGGAAACCTCTTGATAATTGATATATACGCTTACAATCCTTTTCCATCTTGATATTGTTGCTGTTTATTTATTTTCTGCAGAGTCCTCCTACTCAAGGCCTTCAACCGATTATCATGATTACTTCCAATGTAATCCATCTGTCTATTCAGACGATTCGAGTGATCCTCCTCAAATTGTTTGTTCATCCGAATCTCACGCACCAACTCCATTTAGCGTCATAGAGTCGAGCTTAGAAAGAGATTTGGCATTATTAAGTGTACAGAATGATATGACACCGCCTACCAGATCGACATCACCAACAAGATTGCCACCGTTGCCAACGTTATATGTTGGAGAAGTACAATCTCGAAGGTTGCTATGCCGTTGCAACATTAAACCAATATTCAGAACATGTTATTTAAATAAAAACTTTATCCGTCGATATTTTATTTGTGCAAACACTGGAACTCTTAGAGATTGTGGATTCATCCACTGGATTGACGAACCATTATGTGATCGTGGTGTGGAATTTGCACTGGAGGTTCTTGAAGAAAACAAAAGGCTTAAAAAGAAGCTTAAATTGCAAGATTTCATCGAGTTAAATAGACAATTAAAAAGGTATGACTTTGAACTTATAACGCTTACTACTGTTTGAAACATACCCGATGTTATTTAATTAAATGCATGCAGGTAGCAGTAGAAGAAGCGGAGAAAAAGAGAAAGTTTGATGGAACAAGTTATGCAAATTTTTGGATGTAAGGTTCGTTTGGGGTTTCACATTTGGTACCTGTAGACTTCAAATATGAAAAACATCTTGCAATATGTTAGTTTTATATTATTGTTACTGTGAAATTGGGTATTGTTTCTTGATATTTAGTTAATTATAATTTGCATATGTATTGAATTTAGTATTTTTATTTATTGAATTTTTTTTAGTTCATACTTTGGTGTAGTCACGAATATGGATTTTGTTTTCTTATTGATTTTGTTACATGTTGCTATGTTGAGATAGTATCATAGTTGAATGCATATTAAATAGAGCTCTCGTTATCTTGTATGCAAATATAAGTGTTTCATGTTACCAACGCTTATAAGCATTGGTAATTAATATCTCCCAACGCGTATAAGCGTTGTGAATGAACATTTGCCAACGCTTATAAGTGTTGCGAATATTCCCGACCCCTCCACGGTGACACATATAAGTGTCACTGAAATTACTAGCGACACTTATACTCGTTGGTAATCCCCTGTTTTGGTGTAGTGATAACTTTTAACGTGTATATAAAATAAATATTTATAAACAAATCGGACGATTTGTTTATGCACACATTTGACTGATATGGATTGGGACGATAAATTTTACACATCGCCCAACTGCACAAATAAAACCTGTGTTTGATTGTTTGAAAACCCCACACGGGTGTTGGGATGAAATTGGACATACACTAGTCCCAATAATTAGTTGTATGTCGATCGATTGATTTACAAGCTGTTATAAGCGTTAAATATTTATATTTAATGCTTACACAGTGTAGACTGCACTTTGGGTGATGGTTGACTGTGTTTGATTGTTGTTATGTGCATGTTTGTATGAAATCCATATAAATCACATTGTATGGTAGTTGACTGTGTCTGATTCCAGTTCAGAAAGAATGAATATTTTAAAATAACGATTATTTTAAATAACGAATATTTTTCAAATAATATTCAGAAAAGAATCAAAATTTGGTTTTGATGTCCGATTTGGGATGGACATAAATATATTTAAATATATATAGCTGTGTCGACTAGATTGACGCCATTTTGACATGAATGATATCTATATCGATTTTATTCATTTTTATAATGAATATCGAAAAGGAATTGATTTCAAAATCTAATGTTTTGAAAATATTATCATTTATATATCGATGATATGGAATATTCAATTTTGATTGAAATTGAATATGAAGTTGAAATCGTTTTGAAAACGAATTTAAAACGATTTATAAAATACGTTTTAAATGGAAATCGACGAAATATATATTATATCTAATATAATGGCCTGAATAGAACGCACCGCGCTGCGGCAGTTCGCGAATTTCGACCATTGACTTCAAATGGATATTACAGGAGATCCGACCGTCGGATTCTCCTAAAACCGGAACCGTTGGGTTCGTATCGAAAAGAGCTTTCTAACGAATATAAGAAGTTAGAAATCTAACGGTTGGATTTGGAATTATGTCCAAATCAAATTTGGAAAAGGTCGCCGTAAGTGCAGTTCGATGGCCGTTAATGGAAATCGACTGTACGGGCCTTGATAAAATTATTAAAAATATCAATAATTAGTGTAAAATCATAAGAGATGATTTGGAAAGAGTTGGGATGAAAAATCCCATTTTTGAAAAGATAAAAATAGATTTTTATCGAAATGAACTAGTTTTGAACTAGAATTATAATCCATTTATTTTTTAAAAAATAAATAAACTGGATTTGAGATGGTTTTAAAAATAACCAGAATTTCCAACAGTTGAATTGGAATGGATTTGAATCGAAATTGTCTTCGGAATATTTCGATGTTGGATTTCGTGATTATACAGATATTGTTATGGAAATTTGAAAGATATATGTATATCGTTATTTCCAATACGATATTTGTTGGTTGTGGTATTTGATATTGAATATAAGCCGATATATTTTCTATTCAGAGCCTTGTTTTTAATATCAAATGGGATTTACGTTTGTCGTGAATGGTGTCTTCATTAACACTGTTCTTAAACCTAGTTGAGAAAAGATTAAATCTTTTTATTTAGATTTAATGAAATATACCAATTAAATAATATTTAATTGGAATCGAATTGGAATTGATTGGTGGGTTTATCGTGAACGGTGTTTTAAATAACATTTGTTCTTTAACCCCATAATTATAGAATGTGAATTGGGTTTGTTGTGAACTGTGTTTTAACGACATTCGGTCTTGAACCCGATTCACAGTGAAATGTGATTTGGGATTTATAAATCTTTTGTTAAGATTTAAAAGAGATTTTTCAAAGTAAAGTTTTCCAATTTAAATAAAATAAATTGGAATGGAATGGATTTCGATTTGGTAATAATCGAAGTGAATTCCTATGGATGAGGACTGCTAATATATATGGAATTTAAAAGTCTTTTCCGTTATTCCATTTATATTGTTAGTCGGATATAGATGTTTATATCAATTATATATATATCGATTTGTTTTCCATGAAGATTCCATCATTAATGGAATGTGATTTAGGTTGTCGTGAATGGTATCTTTAATAATACTGTTCTTAGACCCAACGGAGTTAAGAAAATCAAAAACTAACTGGAGATTAGTTAAGTTGAATGGTTTCATGGGTATTGATCTGATGTTGGTTTCGGCCTTCAGGGTTATTACTTAGGGAATTGTTCACTTGCTAATTTACGGTTAAAGGATGATGGAACAAAATGTGATTTTGGGTTTATCGTGAACCGTGTTTTAAATGACATTGGTTCTTTAACCCAGTTAAAGACAGGATATGATTTCCCAAGTTAAACAATCATTAATATTGATTTTTGGGAAGATTAAAACCAAGTGGAGTTTTAATGAATCTTTAATTAGATTGAAATGATCGAGAATGGAGTATCACCAGTTTTGCTCCAGGCGATAGTTAAATCTTTAATTAGATTTTAACGTGAAATGGTAATTGAATTTACCGATAACACCGTGGTGTTAGATATGAAGTATTACCAGTTTTACTTCATGGGATGAATAGGTTGGGATTGGGAAATTTAATACAAATGATTACTTCGGTAAGGTTCGTTAATCCCGACTAGTTTGGATAAACCATAATTTGGTTTGAATTGAAATCCAAAAGAAGATTAAAGAATAAATTTAAAAGAACTTATCTTTGATAAAATTAATGAGAACCTTTCCCTATAGATGTGAATATTTGAATAAAAGAATATTCTGAATTGGAATGAGGCGTATGTTGTGTTTGTGTAGCACTTGTTTATTATATACGCGAGTTATTCAGAAAGACCGGGTTTATCCCATTCTGAATAACTGATTCGATGAGGTGTTGAGGATGAAGACGGTGGTCGAAGACCGGAGGTCTTCACATCGTTTGGATAATTACTGATGATTTTTATTGGGCTGTACACCCAAGAGGTGGGAATTAGTTGGTGATCGTCCAGACGTACTTGGAGATCGATGGATATGCGAGGAATAAGGTTCCTCCGGTTTCGTTCAGACCCAGAACGGACATGTAAATGGATGTGTGTCTGACATCGGATTTCATTCTGTGTGATTGATATCGGTTGCATAGCGTGAATTGCATGTGTGGCATGCTGAGATGCAAATGATCAAGGCTTCTGTTGAAAAGCAAAGTCTTGTGGTTGATGATCAAAGCACCGCTTGTGTGGCATAGCTTTGTGTATAACGTTAATTCGCGAGCCTCACACCCCGGTATGAACCAGAAACGGGAGAGGACCTCAGGGAGGACATGCGTTTCCTTCTAGTTAGGGTGGTGTCAATGACCTACCAGCCCTGACATTTATATTATTTTCACCTGTGTGATTGTTGGATTGCGAGGAGCCTCGGATATATCGGTGACTATGTGGAGCCGACGGAGTCATAGGACTCATTTACGCCCCAAAGGGAGGGGAAACGCAGTGTTCAGGCATTATAATCCACATCGGGTGGACCGGCCCTGACGATCCATGGGGCAGTTGCGGCTGTTCCTGAGACATGGGCTAGATTGTCTCGAAGCGGTGAGGATGATCCCTTGCCTCAGTTCACAGATGGAAATCCAACTTCCAATACGTGATTTTCTGGTTTTGATTGTAGAACCTATATATGGCGACATAGTGGTATAGGGCACTTATGCCGTCTATGATTGATACTTATGATTGAAATTGTTCTGACACTATACACTTATAGTAATAATAAAAGATGAAATTTAGCGTATCAAGCATTCTTTGGCTATTATAAGGTAAAACCCTATCCTCCGGCTTGTGTTGCATTGTGTAATGGGACCTGGGTCTTATAATAGCTTCATTGTTCTTTATTTAGCATTGCGCTGTTGTTTTTATGCACTGGTATTCTTAGGAGGAAACCCGTTCCGTGTTATACAGCGTAGACCCTTGATTTACCTAACTTTATAATAAAGATTAATAACTGTTTTAGTTCTCACATCATTCACATGACTGGCCTGGAGTTCATTGTTTTAACCTAAACTCTAGGTGCCCTTATTTTCGACACGGACAGCTAGAAGTTTTGGTTTTGCAGATTTATATTCACATGATCCTGGTTTACAGCTGGAATGATATTCGGAAAGCTCTGTATCCGTATATCTCCTTTCAGTTGTGTTTTGTATTATTTTCCGCTGCTATGTAATTTATTGTAATCTCTGATATTTAGTAAATGTGTAATATTTATTCATACTCTGTATATTCTTGTATTCTGATGAAATTGTTGTAATAAACATTGAAATGTTCTTCTGTTTGGGTTCCAATTCGTCTTGTCCTCAGTACAGTCCGTGATTTCCTGAAAGGGGAATTTCGGGGCGTAACAAAACCCATCCCAAATCCTTGCGTCGAACAAGATCAAACGAGTACGGAGGTGAAGCTTATGATTAAAGGAAGCCAATAATTATGGTTTCTCGATTTTTAGAATTTTATTTGAGTTTCCCTTGATTTTTAAAACTCACGACATTGTTTGTTGCAAGTAGAAAAACAACGGCGGAATTTCTAATTGACCGGAGGATGATTTTAGGGTTATGAGAAAGTTGTGGTATATAATTTTAGATTCGAATATTATATTTAATTTTAATCAACCGCTAATTATATCATTGATTAAAAATTCCTATAATCACCTACAATGTCCAAAAATCATGAAATTGGACAAACAACTAGAGTTTGACATTACGGACTAAACGAAACTTGTTTCATCGAATTCCGACTCCGTTTTCTCACATAGCGTATTTTTAACCGTCAAAATACTGACTTGTTTTCAGATTGAAATCCCGTACGGCCACATACTGACTCTAAAAATCACGAAAATTGAAATCTAGCAATAATTTAATATTGGCGATCCAACAAAATTAGTTTCGTCGAAAACGGAGGTCATTTGCCAAACTGGCTGCTTTTAAAGCTCTAAATAAGCCCTTTTAAATATTAATATATTTAAAAATAATTAAATTTAATATTTATAAATAAATAGTATCGTATATATTCACAATAGAAAATCATACAGCTCCAATTGGATTTATAACTCGATATTCAAATCCCGGTTGAATCGATATTCAATTTATATTGAAAAATTCATTTATAATATAAATAAATCATTATAAATTATAAAGGAATTCCATATCGACTTTTTGAAAATTTGATTTGGACATAAATCAAAATCTACACAACGAAATCCCAATTTTTCTCTTCCTTAGAAAAATATACTTCACCAGCTCCGAACGTTTCTTGTTTCACAGAAATCCGATTTAAAACGGATTCTGTATATTCATTTAGAGTTCGAATAGCCGAGTAGCGAACTGCCGCACCATTTCGAGCTCAATTATAATTATAATATAATTATACGTTCAACTATCGTTTATATAATATATTCGTTAATATATTTCAACTCTAAACTGGTATATATATTATATATGATCCAATTCACACAATATTGTGAATTCCACTATATTTGATTATTATGAGATTAAATATATTATTATATTAATTAAATATTCATAATTTAATTTAAACCATTTAATTCTCTGAATCACTATTTAAATAATTAAATAAATTAATTATTATATCGTTAAAAAATACGGGACATTACATATTATGTGACTCCTCACGTCCGTTAATGTCACTCATAAGAGAATGCATTAAGTTTCCTGAAGCGCAATAGGTAAACAGTAACAAAAATTCATAAGACAGATATGAGTAAGCAGCGGAAAAATCAACTTTTATTAAAAGTAAAACATTGTTTCAAATCAGGTTACATCATCAAACCTGTTACATCAAAAAAACCAAGAAACTCAATTAATCCATCTCATAATGCAAGATATCAAAGTGCAATAATACAAAACCATATCCCTAATAGCAAGCCATAACAGTGTTGAAAGAAAACCAAAGCAGTACATATGAGAAAGTCCAGATCTAAGCTAAAAGATAAAGTCCTAATCACTGAGGAGTACTGCCACTCTGATGACCTAATGGCGAAAAGGAAGAGAAAGAAGCGAAACAAAATAGGTCAGACATAAAGCCTGGCGAGTTCCAGTGATTTTTAGTATATGCATAAAATAGAAGTATCAAGACAAGTAAACAAGACTGGATGAGAAAGAATATTAGCATATAACGCAATAGGTAAACAAGATAAACATGAACAATAAGAATAAACAGGATAAACTGTGATCGAGTAATGCTTCCCATTTATATAACTAAAATTAGGTTTTTCTACACCAATACTTGTATAATAGGATTAGGTGTTACCCTAATTATACAACAAGAACATGATTAGGTGTTAACTATATTGCTTAACAAAAACAACATGATTACATAATAGCAGGAATAAGATTAGGTGTACCCTAATTACATAACAGGATTAGGTGTTGCCCTAATTACATAACAACAAGATTAGTTGTACCCTAAGTATATAACAGGATTAGGTGTTACCCTAATTTCTACCCATGCGATTGGCTCCCTACAACATAAATACCCTGTGTCAGCCCCGACAGTAGGGTGTATCACTCCCTAACCTAGCAAATTATATAACATAGACCTATTTACTAGTGTTACAACATCTTAGTTTCCCTAATGGGACTTATACACGCTCATGACTCCGCCAGAATGATCCCGTACCTAGTGTGAGGCTCTCTAACAAAATACCAACAGTGATATTGACTGATATGGGTTCCACACAGCAAGATTGACACAAGCCAAACCCGTTAAGCTTGTGCCCCCAAGTAACTAGGATTTAAGAGTCCCAAAACCCGATACAGCAGCAGAATGAGGGACCTCTTAGCTTATTAATAATCAGGTTTAACTTAGTAGGTTTAAGTTCATTAATAAGCGTGGTTGTAATATTATATGTTATTATGTGTATAACCCTTTTTCCCTAAAACAAGCACCTGCCTACTTATACATATATGATATAGTAATTTGGTTTACTAACCTACATCTAGTACCTATATTTCATAACATGTTCTTTACTCAATGTTTGTATTAAGTCAAATCTAACATGTTTACATATATGCATACTATTCCTTTCAATTATATTTCCAAATTACAGCACGTAAAGGTTTATGCATATTATCCCTTTTTGTTATATTACCAAATTACAACAAGTACAAGTATAGGCATATTATCCCTTTCCCAAATTACAGTCAAAAAGCCCTCAATTTATGATATGCCCCCAAATTTCCCTTTTTCATGTCATTCCTTATTATCCCAATTTTAACTATACATCATCCTAAATCGGAAATGGCTTAGGCTCAGCATAAATAAAGGGGAAAACCGAAGGATAAGAACATAATCAAATCAACTAAATAAAATAGGCATATAAGAAAGACTGGAAATGAATTAAAACAGCAGGAATAGGGAAAAGGAAGATAAATACGTATGAACATAACTGATTACCAACTGACTATAAAAGAACATATATTACTATAACAACTGCATAGATGAATAATAGTACAAGAACAAGTATAGGAAACAACTTGTAGGCACTGTATGTTCTAGATCCAACTTTGTTTACTGTCATGATATAATTCTAGATGTTAGATCTAAAACTAACATGAAACTCACAGTGCTAGGTATTAGGTTCAGAAATAGTTCTTGAAAAAGTTTGTATGCAGATCTTGAATCTTTAATTATCTTTGTAGATCTAGGCTTCAGCAGCATCTCCCCATTATATATATATATATATATATAATATTGAATAGATCTATGGAGGAAGAGAACATGAAGAACGATTGTGTGCATTGAAATGGGAGAGCCACCATATTTATAGATTTACAGAGCTAATTCTTAACCTTTAGATCTTAGGGTTTTAAATCTAGCCATACAAGTCACCAAATGAACCTAACAAAAAACAGTCCAAATACCTTACTTAGAATCGGGCCTGCATTTCATGGGTCGACCCCTACCTACTGGGTCAATCCATAGATCGACCCCACTGGACATGGATTGACCCATAGGTCGACCCATGTCGGTTATGGGTCGTCCTATGACCGTTGTTTCACACTGCTTATTTTCCTATTTGAATTTTAAAATGTGTTCAAGCTTTGAAAGCTCATATCTTCTTCATATGTTATCTGATTTACGCAAACTTTGGGTCTATCTGAACCAAAATTCTGAGATGAACGCAACGATTAAGTCGGTTTTACTTATGAATATTTAATTATATAATATTCATCATATTGTCTTTACAGTATGGTTATATTCTATTAAATTATGGGGTGTTACATTCTCACCTACTTAAAGGATTTCGTCCTCGAAATCTCCAAGTTAAGAAGAATGTTATTCTTCTAACAGCCACCTACAACCATGTACTCATCCATCATCCATTGGAATCCATTGTCCTTAAGAATTTCTAATGCTTATATGAACATATGCAAGGGTGTTGTGTGTATATGTCCTTACACTAATGCGAAAATCAGGCGGTCGACTGATTCTCGGTTGAACTCCTTAATCTAATATATGTTTGTGCCATGTATCCAATATGTATGCAAAAAGAGTTCTAATATAACATGTAAGTTTCATATGTGTGCATAATCATTTACCAAAATGCAACAACCATATGTTGTTTCAACCATTTTCACCCATTGAAAATAAAAATGCACACACATCCATATGCAATACGTAAGTGCTTGAGTCGATCTAGTGCCTAGTGTGTGTATATGCATCCACGAGCAACCACTAGAAAACACTTGGATCCACTTGCAACCATCAATCATAACATGTCTCAAAAACATGTTTCTAATCATTACCTAAAGGTCGAAGATACGAACAATATGATAAACATACTTGAATGATATAAGCAAATGTGAAAAAGCTTGGAAAAGAAATTAAGAATGTACTCTAAAAAAGAAAAGGGTAAGAAGCGCGAAACTTGTCTTCAGGTTCCCACGTCGCATCTTCGTGGTATACTCCCCACTGTAACTTCACCAATCTGATTTTTTTGTTGCGTAGCTTCTTAATCTCTGATCCAAGATTATGAGTAGGAACTCTTCCTACTGATCCTTCCTTCTCAATATCTACATCTTCAAGTATGCTCGGCTCCACTACCTCTGCTGTATCATGTAGACATTTCCTTAAATGGGAAACATGAAACACATCGTGTACGCCTGCCAATCTGTCCGGTAGTCTAATCCTATAGGCCATCTGACTTATCCTCTTTACTATAGGGAATGGCCCTACGAATCTTGGCACCAACTTCCCTACTGAGCCAAAGCGAACTACATTCCTTAACGGTGATACTTTGATGAAGACCATATCACCTACTTCGAATTCCAAATCGGTCCTCCTCTTATCGACATATGACTTATGTCTATCCTGAGCTGCTTTCATTCTTCGGCAGATAAGATCAATCTTCTTGGAAGTCTCTCTAATCATCTCAGGTCCAAGTAGAAGTCTGTCTGTAGACTCCCACCAACAAGTCGGCGGTTTGCATAATCGTCCATAAAGTGCTTCAAAGAGTGCAATGCCTATGCTTGACTGATAACTACTGTTGTAGGAAAACTCAACCAATGGAAGATGCTCCTCCCAAGTCCCTCCAGAATCTAGGACATGTAATATCAGAAGATCCCCAAGAACCCTATTCACCCTCTTAATATGTCCATCGGTCTAAGGGTGGTGTGTTGTGCTCAACCGTAACTGTGTACGTAATGCCTCTTGTAAGCTCTTCCAAAACACACTATTAAAGATATGGTCACGGTCACTTACTATACTGGAAGGTACCCCATGAAGTTGGACTCTCTCTCGAAGGTATACTGATGCTAGCCAAACTACTATCCTCTTACTCTTAATAGGAAAAAAGTGAATGCTCTTCGTAAGTATGTCTATTATTACCTAAATACTAGTGTTGCCCTTCCTTGATCTACGTAGTCCATCAATGAAGTCTATAGAGACGCTCTCCCACTTCCATTGTGGGACATCTACGGGCTGAAGCAATCCACCAGGTTTCCTTTCTTCAACCTTTACTTGTCGGCAAGTCAAACATCGGCCCACAAATTCTGCCACGTCCTTCTTCATGCCAGTCTAGAAGAAAACTCTCGTCATGTCTCGATACATCTTATCATCGCCTGGATGGATAGTCGTCCAAGAATGATGAGCTTCCTCAAGGACCGTCCTAAAAAAATCTCTGTCTCAAGGAACACAAAGTCTTCCATCTCGTCGTAGCCAGCCTTTATCATCCATAGAGTATCAACAGAGGTGACTAAATGTCTCTCCTCTGCTAAGCCTGTCCAAGGTGTCTGCTATTTGTGGGTCTTTTCGTGCATGGATCCAATATGCTCCATGAGAGTAGGTTGCACTATCGTTGATGCTAACAAATCAGGTGTGAAATCTGTAGATGGCCTAAAATCGAAGGTCAATATAAACTCCAAGCTCCGACGCTCTACGAATAGAGGACTCAAGGTCATCCTCTGCCCACTCAATGTGTCCGCCATTACATTACCCTTCCCGAGGTATAAGCTGTCTCGAAGTTGTAGGACGCTAGGAACTCCATCCACCTTTGCTGCCTCAGATTGAGATCCTTTAGTGAGAACAAATATTTGAACTACTTATGATTCGTGTATAGCTCAAATCTCTCTACAAGTAGGTAATGTCACCAATACTTCAATACAAACACTATTGCAGCCAACTCTAGGTCATGGGTAGGGTAATTCTCCTCATGAACTCTAAACTGTCGGCTACCGTAGCAAACTACCCTCCCTTCTTGCATCAACACGACACCAAGTCCTATACCACAAGCATCTGTGTAGATCGTAAATTCCTTGCATCCATATGGGAGAGTCAGAACTAGGGCTGATGTCAGAGCTATTTTCAACCTTTGAAAGGCATTCTCGCAATTAATGCTCCACGAAAAAGACAAGTTCTTCTTCGTCAATCGAGTGAGTGGGGTTGATCCTTGAAAAGTCCTTGATAAACTTTCTATAATAGCCCGCCAACTCTAGAAAACTTCTCACCTCCGTCGCATTCTTCGGAGCCCTCCAATCTTGAACTGCGACGACTTTAGCGGGGCCCACCGCTATCCCATCCTTGGAGACTACATGCCCTGGGAACCTTACTCTCTTTCTCCAAAAGTAAAACTTAGAAAAATTTTCCTTAAGTCGATGCTATCATAGTGTGTGTAGAACCTCTCCTAAGTGTAGGGCATGCTCCTTCTCGTTCTTTGAGAAGATCAGAATATCATCCATAAAGACCACCACAAACTTGTTCAGAAACTCTCTAAACACCCCTACTCATCAAGTCCACAAAATATGTCGGTGCATTGGTTAACCCAAAAGGCATAACTAGCCATGCAAAGAAATCATCTGGAATTCTGAATGCAATCTCATCAATGCTGTCCTTAGCCACCCTTAACTAGTGAAATCCCATGGCCAAATCCATCTACGAGAAAACTGATGCGCCTACTAGCTGATCAAACAAGTCATCAATCCTCGAAAGTGGGTGTCTATTCTTCTTAGTGAGCTTATTCACCTCTCTATAGTCCATGCATAGACGAAGTGAGCCATCTGCCTTAGTCGCGAAGACGATTGGAGCTCCCCACCCTAGTATGCTTCATCTAATGAATCCTTTCTCGAATAGCTCCCTTACTTGCTTGTTGAGATCCCTCCTCTCTATAGGATCCATGTGGCATACTGGTAAAGAGATTGGCTTTGCATTCTCTACCAAGTAAATCTGGAAGACTATTTCATGCCTCGGATGTAATCCCCTAACCTCATCAAATGGATAATCTCTAACTATGGCAACTGATCAAAATTATAGAAGATTTCCCTTAAGATCAAACAATTCCATCGAATGGAGTATGATTGTATGTGTGATAACATCTACTATACCAGGAATATCAGTGAACCTAATTCTTGCAATTGTTCTAGATACCCTCTTTTAGCTTCTTGTCCTATTTTTTAGTTCAAGAATCCTTTTACTAATCGGAATAAAAGAATTAGTAGATCTGTTTTGCCCAAAATGGGCAGGGATTATAAACTTATAATCATGGAATCAACTCAATCATCAGATTATAAGTTCATTCCATAGCGGACCATCATTAACAGAAGTATCAAGCGAATCTAGGAAACTGAGAATAACTGACCCCCGTGGGTCACATGAAATCTCGAGAGTTCTTCCTTGGCACGTCAGAAGCCTAACCACTCTCCTCTCACAGTCTAGGATGGCACCATACATGGCTAACCAATCCATTCCTAGAATCGAACCATAGCCCATAAATCCCAGCATGTACACATCGCATTCAAACTCGACGCCCAAGATATAAATTATCAGACCTCTACATATCATGGATAAATGAGTACTACCTCCTATAGGTTTTGAGACTGCTATAGGATCAGAGACTATACTAGTATTAAGTTGCAAACTATCTACTAAAGAACTGGATATAAATGAATTAGAAGCGCCAAAATCAAAGGGTGTTCTAACAGGATAGTTAAAAAGTGAAATCAAACCTTCAATAACGACTTTCCCACCTCGATCAGGTCCAATAGACTCTAGAGCATGTACTTATTCAGAAGATATTGCCCTTTTTCCTTGCTTGCTAGGGCATTTCTTAGCGAAGTGTCCCACTTGACCACAATTAAAAAAAGCCTTCTTTGACTTTCAACAGTCCTTAACAAAATGACCCAAAGCTCCGCAACCATGACACATGAAATCTTTCTCGATATGAGCCATATCAGGCTTCCTTCCTTTCTTTTGTGTTCCTTTCTTGGGCCACCACTTCTTTTTCTCACCCTTAGCTTGTGTCTCCTCGGCCTTACTGTCTTTCTTATCATTCTTGCCATCTTTGTGCATTAGAGGCATATCAACCAGCCTTTTAAACGATGCCCCAATCGGTATATAATAATGAAAGTCCTTGGAGAGGTTGATTTAACCCTATCGAAAACCTAAGATCCTTTTATTGGGTGTATTAACCAAGTCCAGAACAAATCTCACCAGTTGATTAAACTTATTGACATAATCCTTAGCAAACATGTCCCCTTGTTTCAAAGCCAAGAATCTCTCCATCTGTAATCCTTCTTCCACCTGAGACATAAACATCATCTCAAATCTCTATCTAAAATCATCCCAAGTAGCTACTGGTTGTCCTGCTTGTGTCAACTCCCACCAGTACGAAGCTTTGTCCTTCAGTTGCCATGAGCCCAACTATATCTTCCTTCCATCATCAAGCTCGAAAAGACCAAATGCGTTCTCCATTTCTCTAAGCAAATTTTGCGCCTTAACAAAGCTCTTAGTACCACGGAACGGTTTTCTTCCCATAGCTCAAAAGTCCTTACAAAGCTTAGAAAAGTTATCTACTCCTGGAGGTGGAGAAACTTCGACTGCAGCTGGGGGTGGGGCATCTCCTTGAACTCTGGAAGGTGTCGTAGCCTCTAGATACCTACGGAACTATGTCGGTAGTGAAATGCCCTCAAGAAGATTAGGTGCCCCAGAAATGCTGAAAAGAGAAGTAATAAAAGATTCAACAAGAGATCGATAGATCATTGAATATGGCTTGAGGGGATATGTTTTCAAAAACAAGTTTTCATTTGAAAATACATTGTTTTTAAAAACATTTTTCAAAACTTTTCCTCTGATCTTGTAACCTTCATCTCTGATACCAAATGTGACACCCCACGTCTGTTAATGTCACTTGTAAGAGAATGCATTAAGTTTTGTGAAGCGCAATAGGTAAACAGTAATAGAAATTCACAAGACGGATATGAGTAAGCAATGAAAAATTCAACTTCTATTAAAAGTAAAACATTGTTCCAAATCAAGTTACATCAAAAAAACTAAGAAACTCAATTAATCCATCTGTCGCATAATGCAAAATATCAGAGTGCAATAATACAAAACCATATCCGTCATAGCAAGGCATCATAGAGTAGAAAGGAAATCAAAGCGGTACATATGAGAAAGTCCAGATCCAATCTGAAAGGGAAAGTCCTAATCATTGAGAAGTACTACCACTCTGAGGACATGATAGAGGAAGGAAGAGAAAGAAGCGAAACAAAATAGGTCAAACATAAAGCCTGGCGAGTTCCAGTGATTTCCAGTATATGCATAAAATAGAAGTATAAAGACAGATAAACAAGACTGGATGAGAAAGTAAAGTGGCATATAAGGCAACAGGAAAACACGATCAATAAGAACAACAGAAATAAACAGGATAAACAGTGATCGAGTAATGCTTCTTATTTATATCCAAAAAACAGGTTCTTCTACACCAATAGTAGTATAACAGGATTAGGTGTTACCCTAATTACACAACAGAAATAGGATTAGGTGTCAACCTAATTACTTAACAAAACAGCAGGATTACACCATAATTACATAACAGCAGGAATAGGATAAGGTGTACCCAAATTACATAACAAGATTAGGTGTTACCATAATTACATAACATCAAGATTAGGTGTACCCTAAGTATATAACAGGATTAGGTGTTACCCTAATTACTACCCATGCGATCGGCTCCTTACTACGTAAATAGCCTGTGTCGGTCTAGTAGTAGGGTGTATCACTCCATAACCCAGCAACTAATATAACATAGACCTACTTATTGGTGTCTTAGTTTCCCTAATTGGACCCATGCACGCACATGACTCCACCGGAACGCGCCCATACCCACCTTCTTTGTTTGAACCTCTTACTATCCAGTTCAGTAGAGCGTGCCCTGGCCCCTACCTAATGCGAGACCCTCTAACAAAATACCAACAGGGATATTGATTCTTACGGATTTCACATAGCAAGATTGACACAAGCCAAACCCCCTAAGCTTGTGCCTCCAAAGAACTAGGATTTAAGGGTCCCAAAACCCGATACGATAGCAGAATGAGGGACAGCTTAGCTTATTAATAATCAGGTTTAAGTTCATTAATAAGCGTGGTTGTAACATTACATGTTATTATGTGTATAACCCTTTTTCCCCCAAAACAAGCACCTGCCCAGATTTACATATATGATATAGTAATTTGGTTTACAAACCTATATCTAGTACCTATATTTCATAACATGTTCTTTACTTAATGTCTGTATTAAGTCAAATCTAACATGTTTACACAAATGCATGTTATTCGTTTCAATTATATTCCCAAATTATAGTATGCACAAGTTTATGCATATTATCCATTTTTATTATATTCCCAAATTACAGCAAGTACAAGTATAGGAATATTATCCCTTTCCCAAATTACAGTCAATAAGCCCTCAATTTATGATATGCCCCCAAATTTCCTTTTTTTCATGTCATTCCTTATTATCCCAATTTTAACTATACGCCATCCTAAATCAGAAATGACCTAGGCTCTCGATGGCCTAGGCTCGACGTAAATAAAAGGAAAAATAGAAGGAGAAGAACATAATCAAATTAACTGAATAAAATAGGCATGTAGGTAAGACTGGAGATAAATTAAAATAGCAGGAATAGGGAAAAAGAAGATAGATATGTATGAACATAACTGATTAATCAACTGATAATAAAAGAACATATGTTACTATAACAACTGCATAAATGAATAATAGTACAAGAACAAGTATTGAAAACAATTTAGAGGCACTGTATGTTCTAGATCCAACTTTATTTACTGTCATGATATAACTCTAGATGTCAGATCTGAAAAATAACATGAAACTCACAGGGTTAGGTATTAGTTTAAGAAATAGTTCTTGAAAAAGGTTGTATGCAGATCGTGAATCTTGAATTATCTCTGTAGATCTAGGCTTCAGTAACATCTCCCCATTATATATATTTAGAATAGATCCATGGAGGAAGAGAACACGAAGAATAATTGTGTGTATTGAAATGGAAGAGCCACTCTATTTATAGATGTACAGAACTAATTCCTAACCTTTATATCTTAGGGTTTTAAATCAACCCATACAAGTCACCAAACGAACCTAACAAACAAAACAATCCAAATACATTACTCAAAATCAGGCCTACATGTTCATGGGTTGACCCATACCTACTGGGTCAACCCATGGGTCGATCCCATTGGACATGGTTCGACCCATAGGTTAACCCAGGTCGATTATGGGTCATCCCATGACCGTCGGTTCGCACTATTCATTTTCCTGATTGAATTTTAAAATGTGTTAAAACTTTGAAAGCTCAATTTTCTTCATATGTTATCCGATTTACGCAAACTTGGGGTCTATTTGAACCGAAATTCCAAGAAGAACACAAAGGTAAAGTCGGTTTTACTTAATTATGAATATTTAATTATATAATATTCAATTTATTGTCTTTACAGTATGGTTATAGTGTATTGAATTCTAGGGTGTTACATATTGCTTGGTATCTTGGTATTGCTCTGGCTTGCATATGCGTCGATGCTGTGAATTATTGGCCCTTGGCAGACCTGGCACACGTGTGTGTGTGCATTTCTGTTCAAAAACTGAACTTGTGGACTTTCTATTTTGAACCATCTGCATATGTACTTTGCCCCCATTTCATTTGTTGCTTTTGAGTTAATGTTAACCAAGTTTTGTGTACTTTTATGCTTTGCACCATGCTCAGCTCGTCTCGACCAGTTTGCATTTGCATGTGTGTGCCTTGCGTGCAGACAGACATTTCTTTGACAACTTGACTTGTTGTTTACATACATAACATACGCACCTACACATTATAACATATATTTGTATACACACACATGTATGTGTGTGCGTATATATATATATATATATATATATATATATATATCATGCATGTGCAATTATATTTTTCTATTTACATCAGCAGACCATTAAACGATGTGTAGTGGCTGGTCAAGATCAGCAGACCACAAATGTGAGTTGGGGATGGTCTTGATCCATAGACCACTATAACTGTGTTGAGGCCGATATGTTGGCACTAGTATTCAGTCTACCTTGTGGAATTTACAGCGAATCACTGTGAATATCACAAGCTGTCTAGACTCAAATAAATGTATATACATATCATACTAAGTCTAGAAAAATGATGAGAAACACACCAAAAATTCTAAGGCAATAGAATTCAAACTTAATTTATATTTGCTAGAATGTAAATCAATTTTTGTTCCAATTTACTGTGTGTGTTTCTGTGATAGGTATAAAGGTGATTGGACTGAATCTGAAGCAGAATAAAGATTCAGTGTGTATGTGTCTGTATAAGAAATTATATGTTGACTAAGTGAAATGAGTGTAATGTAGTGAGGAACAATGTATAAGGAATTGAATGTATTATATTATAGAGAAATGTATAATAGTGGAGTTAGAAGTCTGTATTATTCAAATGTTGAAATAAAATATTTATTTGAATAAATCACTATTTGAATATTAAATTCTTATGTAATAGCATTTTATTCAAATTAAATATTTATTTCTGTATGTGATGTAGTATAGAATAGTACAGTCACAAACCCATTTATATTATAATAAATATGTTTGTTATCATCAAAGAAAAATCATATTGTAATATTCAACGGGGATAATAACGGGGAATTAACTATATAAGTTCGACTAAACCTTAAGATAGAGGACGCGCAACAAAAAATATTCAACTTGAACTTCACCTTTACATTCGAAACGAAAACTTGCAAGCCACAATCTTTTTTTAATTTTCAATACACAAAAGATGACGAATCAACAAAGCAGAGGTGTCAACCAAGTCTGGCATAAAAGCTTAACTCTACACGATAAAATTTTCAAAAAACACAAAATGAAGATTTAAATCCATATGCAGACATTTTAAACTTCGCCAAATGAATAGTAACCATTAAATTGGACTTAGAAATAGTCCAATGGGGAAGACAAAATAAACAAATAATCCATTAAAGCTATTAAATACCAAACATCAAAACCTAAGCATTAACAAATCAACAAACTAGATAATCTAAAGACTATGAAACAAAACTGAATTGAAACATTTATTCACCATTTGCAACACCTTTGAGCGATTTTGGTTTTCTTATTTTCTCTTGCCCCATTCCTGCAAGCTCCAAAACCTATTCAACAAACTTAAGCAGTGTTTAGGAATTTTTTACACTAATTGAATCTTTAACCTTTCTAAACTCATGAATTTAACGTTAACGATTTGAATTATACCGACCTCAAAATCATCACTTTTCAGCAGAAAAATAATAATAAGAATCTATTTTTTAAAAAATGCCTTTTTTCTTATTAGCCATGAAATCGATCGTTCTATACTAACCTCGGCGACTAGTATTCAAGAACAACAGCAAGGTAGACTAAGGTACCGGCGCCAACTCTCTCAGCGTATTTCCCAGCCTTTAAAAGTTGAGTGATCCTACCGATTGGAAATTGTAGGTCGGCATTGTTGCTTCTAGAAGTCACTTTCTCTGATGTTACTGATCCGATCACTTTACCTCTTCTTACCAAGGTGAAATTAATAGATTTGCTTGATTTGGAAATTAAGGTTTGGGAAGATGAGAGATAATTGATTTGGAAATTAATTTTTAAATAGTGCTACCATTTATTAATTATTTAACTATTAAATATATGTTATTAATTATAAATTATTAAATATTACTCTTGATTATTAAATATTTAATAGTAATTATTAAATAATATTTATTATTTATTACTTATTGCTTAATAATTTTAATTGAATATTAATTATTTAAATAGTTATTTTCAAAGGTAAAAAAATTACATAGTTATTATAAATTTCTATTAGAACCAACGATAAAACAGTCCTCTAAAATACATTTATTGCAACTCATAAGAAAAAATTAATTCTTAAACATATGTTTATTGCAATTGTTAGGAAAGCCCAATTGCTAAAGATATATTTTTCGGGAATTGACAAGTAAACATTGTTGCTAAAAGATATGTTCTTCACAACTAAAGGGTAAGCACAGTTGCAGAAATTACGTTTCTCGCGGCTTGCGAAAACACACAGTTGTTAAAAAAAAATCGGCAGGTGGAAAGTAAACGTTGTTGCTAAAAGTATATTCTTCATAATTAAGGGTTAAGCATAGTTATAGAAAATACATTCCTCGCAACTGGCAAATAAAGTCAGTTATGGAATTTCATTTATTGCAGCTAGGGAGCTTTGGGTTGCCCTAGCCGTAAAGGCAGAAAAATGGGAAAAAAATTTGTATTGTAGCACCAAGATTCGAACCACTGACCACACAGCTATAAACTTGCCTCAGAACCAAACAACCTGTAGCAACTTTTATTAATGTTTAATGTTGACTGATTATTAGTCGAAAATATATAACAAACTGATGACCACCTCCACGGCTCCTCCTCGGTTGTTGCCCCTTTAGAGGGGGTTGCCCAATTCGACGGCCTAGCCCTAAAACCGGGCCTGATTGCAGCTGCTATGAAATGCTATTTGTTAAAGATCATTTATTGCAACTACTTAATGACTCCAACTGTAAATAAATAGTTGCAATATGGTATTTTTCTTGTAGTGGGCAACTAGTGTATATGCATGCATATTTTAAATCTTATTTTATTAATACCAATAAGTTTAGTAACTAGCCATGTCAAATAAAAATAATGTTTTACTATATTTCAACTGTAATTGTTTTTTCATTATATGCAATTTTTCAAGAGGCATAAGCACAGCTGCTTGAGGGATCTGATTAGACGAGTTGACGTGGGAGAAGAAACATGCTCAATTCGACTCTGTTATGGATTGGACGCAGTGGAATAGACGTTATGGCTACGGGAACCTAGAGGAATCTTATAAATATTGCAATATTATACTTAATGTGAATATGTACAAAATTAACTATTATGCAACTATTTAATTTCCCTTAAATATGAAAACAACAACCTGCATTTATTTTTTCTATGTAGACAAGTAGAAAATATTATTGGTAGAATACGAAATCATTTAAACTATGTTAATATTTTTAACAAATTAACATGTAAATATAATTTAGATGATTAACATATTAAATATTATTTTTTGTATCCCACTCTAATGACATTTTTGTTTTTATATTTTAAAATACGCATTGCTTAGTAAGAAAATAATTATAATATAAATCAGAACATCTTATATTCTATTTGTAGGCTAAAGCAACTCAAATGACATATGAAAATGCTCATAACAAGGGCGAAATAAAAGAGCTTAAAGCCATAAGCAGACATAGGAGAAGAGTCGTCTTTGAGCTATACAGATGGAGCAACTGACTAAAAAACAAACGGAGTATGTGCAGCAACATGGTTCCTTCCCTTCGTCGTATGGTGCTTCCGAAAGCGAAGACGATGCTTTATTGTGTTTATGCCTGCATGATGTACATATAGACTTGGAATTGGTGAAAATTATATTTTGAAGTTGTATATATTGGTTTGGAGTTGGTAAGGATGTTATTTTGGATGTGTTTTGGTGGTATACGCTTGTTTTGTTAACGTGTGACATTGGGGATTTGGTTTGAGATGTTTGGATGATTTATTTTTTATATATGGTTGTCGATTTGGTTTATGTTGCACGTTTAGATTGATATATATGTGTGAATAGAATGAAAATGGATATTGTGTTGTTGGAAAGTTATTGGCTTGCTGTTATATTAAAAACCCAGATTATCAACGACTTCTAATGGATTGCAAGGGCTTATTGGTCTTACTTATGCAACGGCTTTGAACGATTAATAACGGCTTATTGGTCGTTCTTATCCAATTGTTGTAAGCCAATAGTAGCCTTTGGTATTGCCCTCGGAAAAACCCCATTGCTTCCATTGGAACCGTAATAAGCCATTAACTCTACACCAATGGCTATCAATGACCACCAACGGCTATTGTAATGTCCCATATTTTTTGTGGTCAGATATTTAAAATATTTTATTTGGAATTATAAATGGTGTTATAATATATAATTCGATTATATAACGAAGTTTGAACATTAAATTTGTATATAAATAAAAATCAAGCTCGTAATGGCACGGTAGTTTGTAATATTGAGTTTTGAACTTCAATTGAATATACTGTATTCGATATAAGTCGGATTTCTGTGAAACAAGAAATGTTTGAATTTGTTTGATAATAATTTTCTAATGAAAGATAAAAATGGAGACTTCATGTTATAGATTGTTACTTATGTTCAATTCAAATTTTAAAATAATCGTTATGAAATCGTTTATAAATTATAGCGACTAATTAATAATTTAATTCAATTTAAATGGTTTTTTTACTCATAACTCAAGATGACGATCGAATTAAGCTATGAAACCAATTCTGTTGAATTTGTATTAATGTTTAGAGTCAGGATAGATATATGATTTGTTATTTTTGGAGACCGAGTATTTTTGATGTCCAAAATAACGTTGTTTTATGAGTAAAATAGAATAATCGATATGCAAATGATCTATGTTTTCAACGAAACTATTTTTTTTAATCCGTAATGATTAATTCTAGTAATGTTTCAAGTTTCAACTTATTTGGATTTATTTTGTGAACGTGGGAAATTTAAACGCGTGTTTTTCACCTGTGGTTTATACAAGACTTCTTACAAATGAAATCGGCATTCAACGAAACATTTCCCATCGTGTCCATATTATTTTTATATTCTAGGATTACGAGTTTCATCTTGATTGGAGATCGTATGTGATGGTTTTTACACGATACTTCAACGCTAAGTTTCGTTAAACTAAAACTGTATTAAATTCTTTCCTGTATATATGTCCAGGAAGTCTTAACCCTAACTTATAATTTTGCATGGTCAAAAATTGCTTCAGCTGCCATCTCCCTCAATCAACCGATAGTATCTCGCGACTCTCTCCTCCATCTTCTTCCAAATCCACTCACTAATACACAAAACCTTCAGCATAAAAAATATTAAGCTCTGTGTGCTCTTCGAATCAGACCGGTTGAGATGATGTTTTGGTCACTGTGGAGGCTGGAAAGGCATTAAACAACAGCGACATTCGAAGGTGTTTCAAGGGTTAATGGCAGCACTGAGTGGAGCGGATTTTGGCGCGATCGTCGAGAGGGTTCCGGTGCATAGTCAGATGAAGTTTGATGATTGGTCACATGCAAGAGGGGGCGACGTGATTAGGGAGAGGGTTGCATGTGGGTTCGACTTCTCAAGAATGAGAAGCAGGGTGGCTTATATTCGAATGAAGAAACTATGGAACAAAAGATGTTATGCACATGCAGCTTTGACTGGGAGCAAAAATATATGGGTCGACGTGGGTTTGTGAACGGTGAATACAAAGGCACGTGGGGAGAATTTGTTTTGGTGGGGAGGTTTTGTACATACTGGAACTGTTTTGAATGGGAAAGTAACTAAGGAAGAGCAACCTTTTAACTGGTGCGAGAAGCAGAGGAGTCGGGTATATTTTCAAAACATGGCAGGAATTATGTTGGACCCATTCTTGTAGCTAACGTGGTAACCATTTTGGGGAACTTAGCAGTTGTGGATTGAAACGACACTAAGTAGAAGGAGAGTTGGGCAAAAATTTCGAATGGAGCACGCATGTTTCGATTGGGTCAGTTTGTAGCAAAGGGAAACAAAGAATAAAGAGTGCGTGATATATATGTCTGGAACGAAGAAAAAATAAAGATGTGGGCTATATCCTTTGATTACGACATTATATCGCATCCGTTATTGTTCTTCCCATACAAAGTCAGCATTGTAAATTGAAGAAAATTAAATGGGAAGAAAGGGAAAATTCGGGCACAAATTTTTTGGACAGAATCGGCTCCTTTATATCGTGAACAGTAAGAAGTTAATACACCTATTTATTTCCAATAGAAGGGACAAGCCTGGGTGAAGACAAATGATTTGTCGGCTTTTTTTCAAAAATCCAAGTAATTAACGGTTAAGATTATATTTTAGAAATTAATTAAATTAATTACTTCGTATATGCTTATAACGGTATATCTTGTGATAGTGTTATTAGAAGGAAACGAAACAAGCTACACCGGAACCATATTGACAAGATCTACATTATAGAATTGTTTTGGATGGTGATGGAGACATCTGAAATTTACAATTGAATTAAACGATAGTTTAATTCAAATGTAACTGAACCGCTTCAACGCATCAAATCAAAATGAGTATAACTCACTTAGCTTTTACCCACTTATATTTTGTATAAGTCGGGATTTATTTTTGTGTGCTATGGTTGATAATTGTTTTGTTGTGTGCTAAATTGTTATATATATACTGGATGAATTGATTGATTTAAACATTGGTTTAATTCAAATAAAATATAATCGTTATTTTAACGATTATTTCCAAACGAGGTAACTTACCTTGTTGGTTACATTTATAATAATATAAACGTATTAAATTATAATATGGTTGCTTGGATTACTACTATTTATTTACTATTGAATATACATCTGTTTATTGATTTTTTTTTTTTTTGAGATAATGTATTTGAATGTAGGAAAACAGGTTGGAGGGATCCAACTAGATTCCTCAAATTTATTGTTTATTTTCATATTATCATTATATGAATTGTATGACCGACCTGATTAAACGATTGATTTGTTTATGGATTGTTGAATCATGATTCAATGTTTGTTGTGATATTAATCAATGGGCAATATTGGTTGAGTAATTGGCATCAGATGGTTTGATAATCAATCGTTTTGGAAATACTGATTTACAGTCAGGTGAATCGATAGAAATGAAGTTATAAATTTATTTTATAGCTGAAATAGATTTTTAAGTCTATTACTTTGAATGGAAGTTATATAAAAGGAAATTTATTATTTATTTTAGTTAATAAAGCAATTAACTAATTTTACAATAATTAATGTTGAAAAAAATTATTATTTTACATAATAATAATTTAAGTAATTTCCTTGTAAATGAAAATCATCGAAGTAAGAAATCAGAATTTTGAAATGGAATCGATTTGAGTTGTGAAAGGAGTTTCTGAACGGGTTTTATATTAAAAACCAAGTTTTTATAATAAAGTTATTAAATAGATTTTAAGCGAATACGACAGCTTAAGATAAATGTTTACTTAATATTTGAATTACGTAAAAGAAGTCGAGATAAAAAGGCTTTTATATTAAAACGTAAGATATTATAAACAAGGGTTATAAAGGAGATGTGAGTTCGAAGTGTTGATTTTGAATTGGCGATACTTAATAATGAAATTAAGTGAAATGGATGGAATTGAAACGATATTTTCAAGTGGAAAATGGATGAAAAAAATTAGAAGTGGAATATAATGGCTGATAAGGAGTTAAGATAAGAAATTAATGAATTAGAACCTAACTGGAGATTGGTTGAGTTGAGTGATTTTCTGAGTATTAATCTGATGTTGATTTCGGTCTTCGAGGTTGATATTTAGGGAATTATTCGCTTACCAATTTACGGTGAAAGACTAATGAATGTTGAAGTATAGAAATGCGTGAATAAGTTATAGGACTGTTTCCAGCAATGAAATAAAAGATTTGAGAATATATATGTGGTTTCTAAAGAAAAAGGAAATAAAAGTACTCGAGAATATATATATATATAATGAGATTTTTAATATAACGGAAACAAAGGGAGATTTCATGAAAATATAATGATATTTTCCAAAGAAAAAGGAAATGAGAAATTCTGTTTTGAAATAGGTTTTTATAAATATTAAAATTAAATAGTTTTGAGGATAATCTTACATTAAATAAGAACTGGAAATCTATGTTCGAATTATTAAAAGAATTTTTTTAGTTTTAAATTAACCATTTGTTACTTATTTTAATTAAAAAAGCCAAGTGATGCTGAATACTAGACTAGCAAATCTATCTGTATTTTTATGATTGAATGGTTGTTTATTTGATAGTTATATAACCGACTATCAAAGTCTGGTCTATATGATTGTTGGTACGGAAAGATCGGGATCGAGTTTATATTCAAGAACCATTCCGACCAGCAAATAAGAAATGTTTAAAATATCAGCTGCTGATCAAGATGGAGCATTAAAGACCGTGGATCTACATAAAACAGAAGAACTACTTAAAATCTCTGGTTTAGCGGCCAAAGATATACTGGAGTTCTGTCGTCGTTGGAGTCTACGGATTGCGAGGACTACTCGATACTGGTCTCTAGGGTGATACCTAGGATGTAGTGGGAGGGTGCCTTCGGTTCATCCTGTTCCTGGATGACTTGTAAGGACGGATGTCTGACGGAGTACTTCCAAAGAGATCACGTACGTTGATTTCTTCAAATGTACCATAGTTGATGGCGGAGAAAAGGTTTTTCTTTAGCTAAATAACTAGAGTATTTTTGTGAACGTCAATTAGTGATATCTGTCAAATCTAACGATGTGGCATTTAAAGTGAATGGTGGCCAGATGTTCTGAAAGAAGATTTGTAACCTCAAGCCTCATCAACCAGGAAATGGCAAAAATCGGGTAGGTCGATGGCTAAGTGGGTCGCTCCCAATTAGGGTGTATTGTCACCATCTAAAGAACATTCATATTTGTTACTTCTTTTCATTTCTGTATCTCCTGGGAACTATGGTTGTTGCGACAAAAAGCCGTAAGGTGACAATACATTTGGTACTCTCAAGAGAAATGAGGGCTAGTCATGTTTAGCCTAGGTTGCAAAATATTCTTGTTGAACCCGGTGTATTCCTCTATAGAGATACACTGTCGGAAGGTGGTTGCCCATACCGTGCCATAGAAATTCGTTCTCCAATAAATGTCGCGGTTTTGATTGTATACTATTTATGTAGAGCATGAGATGCAAGTGTTCTATTAGATTGATATTTATTTGTATTTAGACATTATTATAATATCAGAAAAGATATTGATTTCAAAAATGTTTTGGGTTATCGTAAGGTAAAAACCGTATGTGTTTCATGTGTGGATTTGGTCTTACGATTATACTTTTCTTTCAAAAAGACTTTGACTTTAAAATCAAGTTGTGTGACACCTTTAAACTTAGTGTGTTTTCTCACTCTGGTTCACCAGATTGATCCGACGTTTGTAATGCTCGGGTTAGACCGGGTTTTATAGGTTCAGGTTATCGGATACTGTGAAGAGACGAGCTGGAGCAGTTCAGACATATGATATTATAGTATTATACCGCTATGTGCTTTTATATGAGGACAAGTTGTTATAACTATCCAGATGTGTTGTACTCTGATGATTGTAAGTTTATATTTTAAGCTCTCAATAAAGATTTATTTCTATATTATATTTTGTTCCGCTGCGATGTGAGACTCTGTGTTGTGTTGGGTTGGTTCTTCTTCTTCTTCTTCTTCTTTTATTCTAATATTTGTTTCTTTCCTCACCCTCTAATTTCTTTCTATTAACTATTTGGTGTTTTCAATACTTGAGTTTTTGGCAAGTAATACTAGTATATGTATTATTATCGGAATTTGGGCATCGAATTCTCTTTGCCGGGTTGTTACGGCTCTGAGACGTTGGAATAGCTATGTTATCTTATAGTGGATCTATTATGAATTATTAGAAAGGTAGAAGCAAAAAAAGTGCTGATATGATAGTTGCTTTTAAAAAAAATTCAATTATCAAACAGTACTGATCATTCCTTTAGCAATAAAACCAAATTAAGACCAAAAACCCTATCAACCCTAGCTAACCTTAAAAGTAAAACTGAAGCATAACATTATTATTACAATACATTGGAGGAGAATGAGGAAGGCAATTAAACACACCATAATTAACTATAACATCATTAGGCAGCGCCATTAACAAATCGTGGTGGCCTCGACCATACCCATAACTACCCATCACATTTTCAAACACGCGTAGCTGTTGTTGTTCATGATATGATCTGGAACAAATCAACATCTTCTCAAAATCCACATTCATATTGAACAGCTTACATTCCATCACCTCATAGGTACAAAAATCCATCATATCTAGACAGTCATCATCGAACAACGTGCTCTTCAAGGAACCATCCAACTTGGCCTTCCTCTTCCTTTCCCCTTCCAGAATCTACAACCAGCCTTTGTGTTGCTGCTCAGGCCCCGTAGTGCATTTACAGAACGTTGTTGGTCGACCGGGTAAGGCGAGCTTGGTGGCCTGATGATGGTCGTTGTTGCCATGGAGGAAGCAGCCGGAGATGAGGTGGAAGGAGGGGTGGAGGGCTATCTAGCTTGGGAGAAGACGAGGACGGCGAGCTTTGCCCTGCATAGAATGGAGAGTTCATTTTTTTTAAAGAGCCGGACCCTGCGCTTTGAGAAGCAGACTTGATGAGCTTCTTTGCGTGCTATCTTCTTTAATCGCAATCTTCAGACGCCCGATGCTTGGTTTTCTCGTCCGACCACCATTTTTCTAATTGTTTTAGTGCTCGATTTTTTGTTGGTTAGGCTAGTACACTTGAATCATGTTGTCATATTTGTTAACTATAGTTTTGTGTTTTAATGGAAAAGGAATGTTTTGAAAATGTGACAATCATAATTTTATAATTAATATAATTGACTTGCCTTTTTATTGTATGATTCATAGGGTTATACCGAATTATAAATTACGTTTGACTCGGATTTTTTGTAACTTTCATGTGCTTGCATGTAATTGCTTTTGGATCCGGGTCTATGGTCTCCAGATCGATGGTCTCCGAGTCGAATGGAACCCGACCTCAAAAGAGACAGTTACTGCCACTTGTTCCACTATCTCCTACTGCGCTCGATCTCACGCCACGTGTCGACAAACAGGCCAAACTCCCTCCTGAGAGTGCGCTGTAACTACCTGGTAACCACCACCACTATTCCCTACTTTCCCGGATCGAACACTACGTGTCCCATTCGATCCGGGCATCTGCCAACCCTATATATACACGAATTCAGAGCCAATGAGAGGACATTTTGGCCTTGTGAGGCTTTGCAGTACTTAGCCATGACTGCCAACCTGCTTTATCTCGAAATATGATTAATATTCTTGATTGTAATTTGAAATGATTAACAGAAAGAGTGTTGTATGAGTGATTCTGACAATCTAATTAATTGTAACTCGAATATTCTGACATTATTGAGAGATTATGAAGTGGATGTAGGTTTGTTAACGTCGAACCACTATAAAATTGATATTTTTTGTATTTTCGTTTATTTTTTCGTATTTTGTACTGTAAGCATGATTTATTGGGTGTTAATTGCATTTTTTGGTCTAACACTTTAAATTATGTGACAAAGCAGTTGCTTTTCTTACTTTCGTGCAACCCACTGTATGAATGTTGTGTCTAGCTAATAAAAACAAGGGTGCTACTATTCACACCCCAGTTTACACTTCCGGCTACCAAAACTTAAAGCACCGCAAATACTTCAAATTTCCTCTCCTGGCCACCATATAAATTAATAACCTAAAAATGGAGAGGCCACCAACACCTACCTCTACACGAACGCTTCCCTCCTCATTTAGAGCTCTTCCACTGCGAATCAAATACTTGAAGTCAAATTCTTCAAGAAAAAATTAACATAATCCATTTTCATAACCGCATTAATAATTTTAATTTTTATAAATGAGTACTTACTCGTTGGTTGTGAAATGATTCGTCAATTCAACATTTATGTCTTTTGAGTCATTTAATCGAACATCTTGCATCATATTATCACAATCATCATGATTATCGTCCAATTTATCATCATTCAAATACTTCATCTATCGAATAACGAAAAAAATCAATTTGTAAAAGAAGATATGTAAGTTATACAGATAAAAACCATATAAATCAAAACTTACATTGTCATTCTCTATTACAACATCGTCAAGTTTAATGTCCTCCAAGCTTGAAATTTCCAATGTAGTAGAAAAAATTATCCAAAAACACAATGGAAAATCCTAACCATTGAAAAATCCTAATAACATGCTCTATATCATAATAGAAAACAATAAAAATAAAGCAATTCTATTATTTATTTTATTTTTAACTTCCATCTCTAATAGGTACAGAAGGATATCTGCTTTTGTTAGGGTTTAGGATTTGAAATTGTAGAGAAGTACGTGTTTTTTAAGAGAAGTACGGTGGTGAATGATTGAGTAAAGGAATAAGATATGGTGGCCAGAAGAACATAAAAAATATTCGTTTGTATTAGATTTATAAAGGTGGCCGGAAGTGTAAACCGGGATGTGAATAGTAGCACCCCAAAAACAAAGATAGACACTTCATACTTTGGTTTGCAGTATTTTTAAAAGGAACATTCTAATTTATTCGCATCTAAACACCCAAATTAAGGGCATCTCCAGTCGTATGAATTAAAGGCTTAATATTCAGACTTTTCTCTTCAGTGGAAGGGTTACGGCTGAATATTCAGCCTAATCTTCAGGATCCAATTCAAGATCCTGAAGGCCATCCTGGCGCCTACTTATTAGGCGCCAGGTTCGGGAGACTAATAAGTAGGCGCCAGAACCTGACGCCTAATAAGTAGGCGCTAGGATGGATCCCCCTCCTCCTTCCACGTGCTCTCCCTTTAACCCCTCCTCTACCTTTTTCTCTCTTCAAACGGCTATAAACGGTCAAATATTTGAACCAACAACAGCTATAAACGGTCGTATAGAAGTTTCAACGGCCGTAAACGGTCATATTTTTTATTTTTCTATATATATTGGTATGAGTGGCTCATTGTAAAACACAAAAACTTCTTCATTCAAATCCACTGTACTCTTTATCTACCAGTAAACAATGTCATATCCATTCCAATTCAATAACGAAGCGATGAATACGAGTAGTTGGGATTTCAATTCTCAACCAACCGAAGATCTTACCCCCCCTTTAGCTCCAACACAATCATTTCATTCTTCTGCGCCGTGGACCAACGACGAAGATAAAGATCTCTGTTTAATGTACTGCCACTTTTCAAACGATTCGGTCAAGGGAAATGATTAAAGTGGGGAAGCGTTCTGGTCAAAAGTTATGTCTGCTTACAACAAAAAGCACGTAGAAAGGACTAGTTCTGTGTCTGCACTTTCCGGTCGATTTGGGAAGATTAATCGACAAACCCAATTTTTTGAGTCTCAAGTTCACAAAATTAGAACCGCAAACCCTAGCAGAATGGGTGGAGAAGCTGAATTGGTAATAATTTTTAACTCTCTTATTCGCTTGTCGATAATTTATTTTACCTACCATGAAATAATACCATAAATCATTATTTTATTGTTTGTAGAAACGGATGGCGAACGACCAATTCTTGAAGTTATTTCCTAGAGAAAATGGTGCGAAAAACTCCATTACTACCAGTTCGGTAATTGCTATGAATTGCTAGTTAGTCATCCGAAATGGAGTTCTAGCAACGCGAAGAGCTTAAGAGATGTTCAGACGAAGGCAAAAGCAAAGAAAAAAGCATGCCCAAATTCGTATACGTCAAGTCCAGGAGAATCTTCGCAGAGAGATTCTAATACCGGTGAAGATGCAACTCCTGAATTTGATGAAGATGCAAGACCTATGGACCAGCGTGCTGCGAAGAAGAAAAATGTTGTTCAAACCCAATTTGATTCTCGGTGGGAGCAGTTGCAGGAGAAGCATGCCAGAGAAAACGACAGCCTCAGAGCAACTCTCCTTCCAAATTTAATGCTTTGCGGCGGCATTTCGACTCAATTTCCTATTAAAAACAAATTAAAAACGAAGCTTGAAAGGAATGAAATGAACAAAAATGCTGGAAATGGGGTTATATAGACACCAGTGGTTCTGGCGCCTACTTTTTAAGCGCCAGAACCTGGCGCCTACTTTTTAGGCGCCAGGAACCTGGCGTCAGGATCCTGGCGCCTAAAAAGTAGGCGTCAGGTTCTGGCGTCACACATTCTTTCTTTTAGTGGAAATATTCATGGAGAGTATTCACGTGCAATATAAGAGCATACCCAGTAGTAAAACAATTTCAGTGTGGAGAAGAAAAATAAAGTGTGGATACGCTTCACTTTTCCAGCAGCTAGTGGGATTTTTGCCAGTTTTTAATTTTTTTTAATTAAGGATGGCTAAAATGGTAAATATTTTCCGTTTAATGTGTTATTTTGCCTGTTTTCCTTAAATGGCAATCTATTTGTCGTTTAACGTCCTCACTCGAAAAAAAAGTGTGGGGAATTCCCACTTGAACCCATTTTAATGAGTATTTCCACTGCTGGGTATGCTCTAAGAGGTGTAGTGGAGTGTTGGCCACATTTATATGTATGTATGTGTGTCTGTATATATATATATATATATATATATATATATATATATATATATATATATCTGTGTGTGTGTGTGCAGGGTGACTATTTTGGGGACACAAAAAGAAAGACAAAGTCTCGATCATTGATTATTTGTCTTTATATGGAAAAATGGAATTTATGGGATCGTTCAACGATGAAAATCACTTGTCAT
Organism: Allium sativum; assembly: GCA_030737875.1. Classification (NCBI taxonomy): domain Eukaryota; kingdom Viridiplantae; phylum Streptophyta; class Magnoliopsida; order Asparagales; family Amaryllidaceae; genus Allium; species Allium sativum. Next base: position 1,055,206,691 of record CM060926.1, on the reverse strand, counting down.
CGATTGCATCAAAGTTGTGTTTAAATAGGTCTCTCTCTCTATACATACATATATATATGTGTATATATGTGTGTATACACACACACACACACACACACACACACACACATATATATATATATATATATATATATATATATATATGAGGAGCGGTCGATGGCACCCCAAATAATTAGCACTCCATTTGCTTTCCTATATAAGCCAAGAATTTATATTAGAATAAGTGAGTGGAAGGTGAGAGAATGAGTGGGGGGAGAGAGAAAAGGGATATGTGGTTAAAATCAGGGGGCGTTTAGGGGTGCTTTACTATTTGAGGTGCCATTGAACGTCCGTCTATATATATATATATATATATATATATATATATATATATATATATATATATAGACCTACACACACACACATATATATATATATATGTATGTATGTATATATATATATGTATAAAATTGTGCATTATTTTCTTACGTAATTTTTTTAGTGTTGCCTGTGTAAAATCGTGCCTCATTGACTAAAGCATGGAAATTGATCGTCCGATCCATCGTTTGATTTTATAGCTGAATACCCACTTTTCTTTTGTTTTTAAGTCCGATTTTTTGTCCCTACTTCCTACATGATATAGATTTATCAAAACTTTTTTTATTTATTTTTCTTTTGTTTTTATATGTGTGTTATAATTAGCAGGTCTTCTTTCGTATATTTGTTAATTTTGAGCATTACGTTTTGTGTTTTGATTCAAATATTCTTCTCGATATATGTCTTATTCTATTAATTTTTTAATTAATAGTTTGAGTTGTCAATTGTTGTTTTACACAATTTTACATAATCATACATATTTGTAATTTACTATGTCTTTTATTTCTCGAACTTTGCCTTTAATTGAAGCATTCAGTCATATGGTCATGCTTTGGATCGAAGTGAAGATGAATTTTGGAATCAGCATAACGTACAAAACTTAAAACGCACGAAACTCTCTAATGATGTTTTGAATATAAATATTTGTGTATGTTTTGTTTATTATATCAATGTAATATTGAATTGACTTGTTGTTAGAAAAAAAAGTACAATATGTGTTTTATTTATTATGGTATGTTTAAATAATAGATGTGACTATGGTTCAAGGAAGGTCGCCCAAAGAAACGTATAAGTGTCATATAATTGTCCATTTCGATGGACTTGGTTTTTCTTTTATAGGTTTTGCCTAGATCCTAACCTGTTAAAAACAGTTTCGTATCATTCATGTTATTTATTAGGATACACTTAAATAATAGATCTGACTAATATGGTTTAAAGAAAAAGACTCAAACGAATAAGTGTTCTCAGACAACTGTCCGTTTCAATGGACTTTACTTTCTTTTACATGTTTTGTCAAGATCCTAATCTGTAAAAAAAAAAAAAAAAGATAATGGTAATATTTTAAGCTTAGATCCCAACATGCAAAAGCAAAAGCAAATTAAATACAAATTTTTTTTATCAAAGAGCATATTTTTGAGTTTTGGTTGCAAAATAAACAAGATAATTAATCTGAGACAACACATGCATCGTTAAGGCATTTTTTTACTACATTAACCACCATATCTTCTTCACAACCAGTTACCTAAATTAAAGAAATTGAATTTACATTTTGGGTTGTATATATGTTTATTCTTAAATGTTAATATTTAACTGAATGGATGAATTTCTAACATGAAGGATATCGTAGATTTCAGAACTTTTGTAGTAAGAATTTAACAGCTTGTATCATGGTCTTAGCATGTAGTATTTATATCATAAATTTAACATGAAATTCTTAATTAACTTTTGTCTCCTTTGCATATTTTTATGTGTATGGCTCTTCTTATTTTTATATGCTGTTGTTGTTGCTGTTGCTTGGAGAATTGAAGAAATTGTATTTACACGAATCAAATAACTGACATACATGAACAACTGTCATACATGAATCAAATACCACATAACAACATGATGTAAATACAATTCTCCAAGCAAAAGCAGTGACAACAGCACATAAAAATAAGAAGAGCTATGTACATAAAAATATGCAAAGAAGACAAAAGTTATTCCAGTATTGCATGTTAAATTCTTGACATAAATACCATACGCTAAGACCATGATGCAAAGCTATTGAGTTCTTACTATAAAGGTTTTGATCCCTACGATACCCCTTGCGTGTTAGTAATTCATCCACTCACTTAAATATAAGCAACATTTAAGAATAAATATATGTACAACCAAAAAGTAAATTAAATTTTTTTGATCTAGGTATTTCATTGTGAACAATTTATGGTGGTTAATGTAGTGGAAAAAAATTATGCTTTAACAATGTAGGTGTTGTCTCAGATTAATTATCTTCTTTATTTGGCAACCAAGGCTCAAAAGCATGATCTTTGATGAGTTTTTTTGTATTTAATTGGCTTTTGCATGTTGGGATCTAGGCTTAAAAATATGACCATTATCTTTTTTTACAGCTTAGGATCTTGGCAAAACCTGCAAAAGGAAGGTAAAGTCCATTGAAGTGGACAGTTGTCTTAGGACACTAATTTGTTTCTTTGGACCTTCTCTGAACCATATTAGCGACATATATCATTGAAGTATAATGAATGATAAGAGATTTTTTTTACAGGTTAGGATGTAGGCAAAACCTGTAAAAGGAAGGCCAAGTCTATCGAAGCGGACCGTTGTCTGACACTTATCTGTTTCTTTGGCATCCTTCCCTAAACCATATTAGTCACATCTATTATTTAAGCGTATCATAATAAATAGAATGCATAATATGAGAATTTCTTTTGTTATTTTTTGACACCCACAAGTCAATGCAATATTAGATTGATATAATAGACAAAACATACACAAACATATATAGTCAAAACATTAGTAAAGAGTTTCATGCGTTTTAAACATTCTGCAGTATGCTAATTCCAAAATTCATCTTCATTTTGGTCCAAAGCATGAATATATGACTGAATGCTTTAATTTAAGGTAAAGTCCGAGGATTGATAGACGGTAAATTACAAACATGTAAGATTATGCAAAGTTATGTAAGACATCAATTGAAACTCAGACTATTATTTAGGAAATTAATCGAATAAGACTTATATAATGCGGAGGAATATTTGAACCGAAACACAAAGTTTAGTGCCCAAAATTAACATATATATGAAAGAAGTCATGATAATTATAACACACATATAAGAACAAAAAAAGAAGTTTTGATAAATCCATATCATCTAGGAAGTAGCGACGAAAAAAGATATTTAAAAATGGAAGAAAAGTGGTTGTTCACCTACAAAATCAAACGATTGATTTCCATGCTTTAGTCGACGAGGCTCAATTTCACACTGGTAGCGCTAAAAAATTTACCATCAGACCACCATTTACGTTAAAACGAATTAAGCAAGTATGTTGTGATTATTTTCATTTGGAATTCCATCAGAAGAACTTTCTGGATGCATGCAAGAAATGACTTGTGCATTGCGTTCAGCATAAATACATTTTGGATATTACCATTTATATAATTCCATTGTGACATTGATCACTTTAATTCTGAAGTCGTGTACCACATCAAATGGGCGTAAACTTATAACTGTTTGTGTTGTCGTTGTTGATGGAATCTTAATCCAACGTTGCAGTACTATGGACTATGAATGTGATGTGTTCATTTTCATCATTACTTTTTTTGGTTAAAGCTGGCTCTATATTTGTAACGGCTCGAGAAAAAAATTCGACGTTCGAATTTTCAACAATAATACATCATCTGCATTACTTGTCAAAAATCCAAGTATCGAAGCCTAGACTGTTAATAGAAAGAAGTTAGAGGATGAGAAATAGAAAGAAAGAAAATTTAGAATAGAAGAAAGAAGAACACATCACAATCTCACAACAGAACGAATAAATATAACAAATCTCTTTGTAAAAGAAACTATATATACCATTTATCAGAGTACAACATGCATCAATCACAACGGAAATACACTTTATATCTATCGGTGAAGCCTCCTGCTTCCAGCTCCTGAATCTCCAAACAAAACCTAACCTGTAAATATACTCGGTCTGACCTGAGCACATTTGAAGCAAAAAAAAATTCATCCGGATTAGTCTGGAATACTTTCAGTGATAAATTCACAGCACAAACAACTTGTTTAACTTTGAAAAATCCTTTTTGAAAGAAATGGATAATAGTAAGATCAGCCCACACATAACACAGACGGTTTTTATCTTACTATAACCCGAAATATTTTTGAAATCAATATCTTTTCTGATATTATAATAGTGTATATCAAACCACAAATAAATATCAATCTAGCAGAACGCTTGCATCTCACGCTCTACATATATAGTATATATATAGTATACATTAAAATCGCGGGCTCTTATTGGAGAATGGTTTTCCTGGCAAGGTATGGGACCACCTTCCGACAATGTGATCTCCGAAAATAAATACATTGGGGTTCAACAAGAACGTCTTCCAACCTGGCTACACATGACCGGCCCCTCATTTCTCTTGAGAGTACCGAATATATCATTACCACGGTTGAGGGTTGGCATTTGATTTCTCCAGATTAGGTAATGATATACCCTTTTAATGGATGCGACCCACATAGCCATGTTGCCTACCCGATTTTGTGCCATTCTCGGTTGATGAGGCTCGAGGTAACGTTTATCTCAATAATCAGCACATCTTTGAATGTCACATTGTCAGATCCGTCAAATCACTAACTGACGTCCACAAATACACTTTGGGTGTTAAGCAAGAGAATTTCTCCGCCACCAAACTTGGTATATTTGTAAAAATCAACGTACATAATTCTTAAGAAAATACTCTGTCAGACATCCTTCCATACAAGTCATCCAGGAACAGGATGAACCGAAGGCACCCTCCTACCGAATCCTATATAGGAGTCACCCCAAGGATAAATTGCGATAAGTCCTTGCAAATCCGAATATTTCAATCATGACAGAATCACAAGTCATCATAACTCTGGTAGCTAGCCAGAGAAATTTAACAAGTAGTTCTTCCGCTCATGAAGATCAACGGTCTTCAATGCTCCGTCTCGACCAACTTCTGATATCTTCAACGTTACGTATTTGCTGGTCGGAATGGTTTTCGAATATAAAATTCGATCCCGGTCTTTCCGTACCAACAATCGCTAAAAGGCCATATTTTGATAGTCCGTTATTTAACTATCAAATCATAACAATATATCTAGGTGAAATAGGCAGCTCAGGTCCTTATTTAATATATTTCCTTAAATCATTTCATCGATTTCTTATAATTGATTCCATAAATTTTAACTTATCAAAACTCTCTGGTTTCGTTACTTTGAAAACATTACTTGACGTTCTTTGTCAACTTCTCTTTTTATTTCCTTTGTTTAGAAATATTTCCATATTCATTATCAACATCTTTTACTTTCCTCTATCGTGGAAACAACGTTTAATTTACTCAAACTCCCTTTTCAATTTGAAATTTTCGCTATGGTTTTAAAAACTCACTTTTCATTTCCCTTACCATTTAGACATATCGTTATATTTCTATCAACGGCTTATGATAAATTAGCAAAATCTCTTTCTTTATTTTCGATTAAACCATTTCATCTAATTTCGTCCCCAGGTGAATGCTTATTTTCAAAATCATCTCCTTGGGTAAACCCTTTTTACAACTTGTTTATATGATTTGAATTGAACTTCAAATCCTTTTCATACTAATTTAGTCCATAGCTTTATCTCGTTTCAGAAAAGAATTTGAATTGAAAAGTATTCGCTTTAGTTATCATTAAATAAAAGTAGTTATATTTCTGATTAACTAAAACTTGCCTAGCTAATCCATTTTAAAAGTTTATTCAAATAAATGATAAATTTCATTAATAACTTGATAATCACTTCTCTATCCATTACAAACTAGTATTATCTCTCGATAATAGTGAAGTCGTTTAAGTCGGGGTATTATAATTACCTCTTAGACCTTGATCGACAGCGTTCTTATCTCAAGGTAATAAAAGCTTGTAATTTAAAACCAATATTATAATATCTCAAAATCAAATCTATTTCTCCTATATCCATCTGTTTTGATTTTATAAACCATTTTCCTTTATTTGTAAACCCACTGGCATGCTTATTCCATTTCCTCGATTAAGTGAAACTTCACTAAACGAATTTGATTCCAATATGGATTTACAATGATTCCTTACCTTGGTAAACTTCTTTATAATCACTTTACTTAAAATATTTTGCAAACCCCTCTTTAAGTCTTACTTTATTCATACTCATTTTACTTAATCAAATCTTATTGAAATGCTCGTCTTAGCTTACAAAACTTACTTACAAACCTTGTTTGTAAATTCGGGCAATAAACCCTTAATAACTTTAGTCAAATCCCATCGCCACTTGTTTACTTCGTAATTGAATTACAATTAATAATCGTTGCTTAAATTATGTTCAAGGCTTATCGTTAATATCACCCTGGCTCGAGGGTCCTTTATAAACTTGTGTTTATAAAATTCTGGGATTTGTAACAAAATCCCTTTTGTTGTATCATTTACTTAGTTAGAAACTCCTTATAATTCGATTTCCTTTTTGAAAGGAATGCCAATAATTGGAACAATAGATTTAATTATTATTATAATAATTAACTTCATTATTAACCAAATAAAAATAGTATATTTCAATAATTAACCATTCACTAATTAACTTCATTATTAATTAACGGTAGGATAACTAAATGATTTTACAAAAGTTATTCGATAATAATTAACTTTATAAATAAATCAACAATTCAATAATCACTTAAAATTTTAGTTAATCGATGATTAACTAGCTTCTATAAATCCGTTAAGTTAACGAATATTTTGAAAAACCATTGATTTGATTAATTCAAATCAAATTAACTCAACCGTTAATTTCAAATTAAAACGGCTGGTTTTTACCAACTGTACATAACAGTTAACTATTAACTGATTTACGTTATCATTTCCTCTTTTAATTAAATGACTTAATTAATTTAAAACATCAGTTAATTGTTTCATAAAAACAATTATTCCATTTTTCTAACTCGTAGATTATTTTATGACTATAGTTCATAAATCTCAAAAGTGACATTTTATTTCTAATTAAAAAATATTGCTAATTTCTATTAAAACATGATTATAATGTATAAATATATTTATAAACTTCTTCTTATTTCCATAAATAAAAATAAACCCAAAACTTTAATTCAGTTATAAAATAAATTTTATAACTTTAAACTGCGTCAATCTGGCTGACGGCAAAACGACATCTTGAAACAGTAGATTTTAGGCCCTCACGGCCAATCACTGTCGATTGATTAAAAATCACATCAACGATCACATCCACTCAACCATCAATATTCAAATTGGTTTTGATGTCATTTGGGGTTCAATCAGTTCATGTGTAAACAATATAAAAATAAACAACATCCATAATATTTGAGGAATCCAGTCGGATCCCTCCAACCTGTTCTTCTCTGCATCACAGATTTATTATAACACTGTACTTTAAATAAATAAATTAACGACAATAATATAACTAATAGCAACCAGTTAATTAACCATAAGCAACCAATGCACCCAAATGACTAATATATATATATATATATATATATTTTCAATGGTATTTTAATTACGTGGATTTATCACATCATAGTGGTCCAGAAAAGTATGAGAATTAACTCACCAATTTATTCTGATTGATGATTTCCGGTAGATTTCTATGATTTCAAACGAGCGTTGACATTATATAAAAATCCCATCGGCTCCAAATCATTCTGACTCATCTCGTGCACGTAGTCTTTGTCTCTACCATTCCATCAGATCTGATTTTGTGCAATTCTGTTCACGAACGAACAAGTTATAACCAATACAAAATTGAACTGATTTAAAAATTTATAGTTTATTTCATACTAATTACCACATTATCGACCTTAATCACCTTTTTAATGTTATATAATTATTTCTTCAAAGGTTTAACTTATACCACCCTTATGATAAGAATGAGATTTTCAAAGGTCCCAAATTGTTTATACATATCATTCCAAATATTAACGTCTTAACTTAGGGGAAAGAGCATTGAAATAATTTATTACTAAATCATATCTTGGTCTTAAGTCCCTTATGATAAGAACAAGCTAGTCAAATATGTTTTATCCAAATGCTGGTATCATTACTGAAATCAATTGGTATATTTGTAAATTTCAAATTTTCACTAATCCCTCATTTACCTATATTAACTACTAGTAGCCATGTATTTATTCCAGAATGACGAAACCATTCGCGATTTATCATTCGAACTGGTTTTTATAAGAATATATATGTTAATCTAGTTTTAAATAAATCCTTTAATACCTTAAACAAGTTTAATTAGCTTTGCCCAATAATCAAGCTGCCGTAATCATTCTCTACCCCTTAAAATTTTCCGATGTATTCCACCCAACAGCAGCCCGACTTCACTCCCAAAATCCACGACATCGCCTCTTCGCTGGCTCTTAGGTCCCCGTGCCCACTAAAAACCACCGCATCCAATCCCATCAACATCACCCTACCACGCCAAGACGCCACATTCATTTGTTCGCACTCCCAAGAAAACTCGCAACCGCTACTGCTCATCACCTCAAAGTCGGTGTAGTCCTCACCTCGCCCCATCACCTCCCCACCTACACCGCCTGTCCCGCTCCATTTGTCCGCCCTCCGACCACCGAACTCCACCTGGCACCGACCGACGTCAGCCCCTACTCTACTCCTGGCCTTCGCTGATCAGTACGCCTCCCCCTTCGAATCCCTGCGCCGCCATTTCCTCCACCATCCACCATATAGATCTCAACACCATCCACCCATCAGCGCTTCGCGACTATGAACGCCAGCTTTACTAACTGTGTCGAGCTCAACTATTACCGCTGCTCAAACTTCCAGTGTAAAAAGTTTGGGTCGAACCCATAAATGGAAGTTTGGTTTTGAAGAGAAAGGAGCCAAGAATTTTGGAGAAATGGGTTTTCAATGGTTATAATGGAAATTTAGAGAGGAAAGTATAACAGAGTATGAAGGAAGTAAAGGAACGATGTGCTTTGTTTTTCCCTAGAAACAAAGAGAAAGGGTATTGAATATATAGTGAAAGGAAACCGTGGCCACCAAGTAAATGAAAATAAAATAAAATATGATGGTACAAAGGGCATGCGCTTGCTTCAGAAATTTGGAATGAATGAAGACAGTGTGTGTTTGTACTAAGGACAAATCTGCACATGGTTACTGCTTTTTTTCTTCCTCTTTTAGGATCTTATAGTATCTGAAAGTATTGGTCATAAGCAAAAGAAAACACGCGCAGGGTTTGTAAAAGTGCATCATAACTTACTGTGTAGATACATGCGAATGAATTTGAAATGACACTAGTAAGTTTTTTTTTGAAACAATATTGATTTATAGAGATCATGTGCCCGAGATATCCACCCAGATTTTGAAAATATGACAGCAAGATTTCGCCACATTTTTGATGCTGTTGCAGCCAAGATTCAATGCAGCTTAGGAAAGATTTCTTATAGATTTTTCTCAAAAATGATGCGAAGATTTTGTGAGCTGGCCTAGATATGTTTCATACTTTTCATGTTGCGGGTTTCGAAAACGATGGCTAAGGTTAAGATAGGATACGACCACAATTTTGAAGCAATGTTTATATTTTAGGGTATCGTGCTATTTAAAATTTTATCATTTAAGGAACCGCTATCAACAAAAACAAAAATACCGCTTTGTCGAGCATTGCCCCACGATCCCAAAAATATAATAATATTGGTAGATTAACTTATATTTTGAAATCCATAAAATGCTTATATACGGTGCAAAATACTCTAAACAAAAAGTAGCTTATTTTGCAACATAAAAATTACAGTAAAATTCTAAATTATAACTACGCCTCAAAGGTTTTGCTCAAATTCGAAACCAATATTTAATTATATTAAATTATCGTTATGGTTTATAAACGGTTCATAGCGATTTTCTAAAAATTTGATTTGGGCATAAAACAAAATCTACACTATGAAAACTCGATTTTTCTCTTCCATTAAAAAATATTATCCAATAAATTCGGACATTTCTTGTTTCAAGAAAATTCGACTTATATTGGCTCCTGTACAGCCGTTTAAACTTCGAAATGCGATATTACAAACAACCGCGCCGCTGCAGCACGTTTTATAATTAAATTATAAATTAAACGTTCTGGCGTCGTTTAATAAACGTACGTGTCAATATAATTCAATATAAACCAATGTACAACCATTTTAAACTGCATGTTCATATTATATTGCATGCACAACATTTTCCAACTGTTTGGAAATTAAAATATTATTTTATTATTAACATTAATAACATATTCAAAAATAAAATCATTAAATTCAGTTATTTTAAATTCAAATCAATATTTTAAATTATAAAATAAATTAAATAATTACCCAGAAAATACGGGACGTTACATTCATTCCCCCTTAAAAGAATTTCGTCCCCGAAATTACTAAGGTAGAAGAAATGTTGCAAATCCATTATCATTACAAAAATATCTAATTAGAACTCAATTTTATTTTCAAAACAAATTTAATCGGTTTTAAAACCAATTTATTTCAAATAACAGAATTTTCCAAAAATCTTCAAAAAATTTCTAACACCTTAAATTTTGAAAAAAATTTGGCAGGGTCTCCCCTGTACGTAGGGACATCTGCAACATTGCAGGTTCAAGAAATATATATACATCGACCAACACGGTTGGAAAAATCCAAAAATCCAATCTCAAAACCCAAATAAAACCAAAATTTTATATTTTACGTAGGCGTACCTTTTTGCGAGCATTATTATGCGATAAGCGATAAATATACTCGTGCTTGTTTGATTAACATGCCAACTGGATTCAATTTACTCCAGAATTTTCTTGGATTAACTCTGTACCTGTTTTCAACTCCAATGAACTTCATTAGTTTCCGAAACAATATTAGTCGGATCCAAATATCCATATCATCCATGTCATCCATATCACGCATTCCAACCAATTGGAAATAATCATACCACTTTATTCAACTCTGATGGATTTAATTATAACTAAGTCTTAGCAATCCATTTATCCATTTAAATATCCATTCAGTTTCATTAACCTTGGATTAATTTATTATACTTGATCTTTTCAAATTGGTTTTCAACCAAAGTTCAAATCTATATCCATGCCATATATTTCAACCAAACAATCCCTTGATTTTCACATTATACTTTGATTCATCTCAATAATTTCAATTCATTTATTCTATATTGATTCTCAATCAACTGTTGGTGAATTCTATACAAACCATCCAATATATAAAAAACAACCAAAGCATGACAATTCAACGAAACCATTTTGATTCACACAAATATTTCTCATTTGCTTTCACTTTGGGTTCACATTAATTGATTAATATTGGATTAATTCCATCCAATTTTCTTTTACTCAATTTCACAAGTGAAATCTCTTTTTATTATATAAATCTATTCCAATTCAATATTCTAATTTGAATTCTTATTCAAGTTATTCAATCAAATCCATATTACAATCATTTGAGAAAAATATATTTATGTAAAAATATAATCCGGTAAAACTATATAGAAATAATTTTACAACAAATTACAAATACACACTCTTATATATACACTCAAACTCAATCTTGGGTATTACTAACCCCATCTCTATCGAGTACACCACAGAGCCAAGGTTATCACTTAACCAATAGCTCTAATACCAACTATGACGGCCCGGAAAAAAAATTTGATGCTCGAATTTTCAACATTAATACATCATCCGTATTACTTATCAATAATCCAAGTATCGAACCCCAGACTGTTAATAAAAAGAAGTTAGAGGATGAGAAATAGAAAGAAAAAAATTTAGAATAGAAGAAAGAAGAAGAACACATCAGAATCTCACAGTGGAATGAATAAATATAACAAATCTCTTTGTAAAAGAAACTGTATATGTACATACCATTTATCAGAGTACAACATACATCAATCATATAGGAAATACACTTTATATCTATGGGTGAAGCCTCCTGCTTCCAGCTCCTGAATCTCCAAGCGAAACCTAACTTGTAAATATACTCGGTCTGACTCGAGCACATTTGAAGCAAAGCAAAATTCACCCGGATCAGTCTGGAATACTTTCAGTGATAAATTCACATCACAAACAACTTGTTTAACTTTGAAAAATCCTTTTTAAAAGAAAAGGATAATAGTAAGACCAGCCCACACATAACACGGACGGTTTTTATCTTACTATAACCCAAAACATTTTCGAAATCAATATCTTTTCTGATATTATAATAGTGTCTATCAAACCACAAATATATATCAATCTAGCAGAACGCTTGCATCTCACGCTCTACATATATAGTATACAATCAAAATCGCGGGCTCTTATTGGAGAATGGTTTCCTGGCAAGGTATGGAATCACCTTCCTACAATGTACCTCCGGAGATAAATACATTGGGGTTCAACAAGAACGTCTTGCAACCCGGCTACACATGACCGGCCCCTCATTTCTCTTGAGAGTACTGAATATATCATTACCACGGTTAGGGGCCAGCCAACCGAACCGATAGCTTACATGTAAATTAATGGGATAACCGAAGGCATTTGATTTCTCTAGATCCGGTAATGATATACCCTTTTAATGGGTGCGACCCACATATCCATGTTGCCTAACCGATTTTTTGCCATTCCCGGTTGATGAGGCTCGAGATCACGTTTATCTCAATAATCAGCACATCTTTGAATGTCACATCGTCAGATCCGTCAAATCACTAACTGACGTCCACAAATACACTTTGGGTGTTAAGCAAGAGAATTTCTCCGCCACCAAACTTGGTATATTTGTAAAAAATCAATGTACATGATTCTTAAGGAAATACTCTATCAGACATCCGTCCATACAAGTCATCCAGGAACAAGATGAACCGAAGGCACCCTCCTACCGCATCCTATATAGGAGCCACCCCAAGGATCAATAGCGTGAAGTCCTTGCAAATCCGAAGATTTCAATCACAATAGAATTACAAGTCATCATAACTCTGGTAGCTAGCCAGAGAAATTTAACGAGTAGTTCTTCCGCTTATGAAGATCAATGGTCTTCAATGCTCCGTCTCGACCATCTTATGATATCTTCAACGTTACGTATTTGCTGGTCGGAATGGTTTTCGAATATAAATTCGATCCCGGTCTTTCCGTACCAACAATCGCTAAAAGGCCATACTTTGATAGTCGGTTATTTAACTACCAAATCACAACAGTATATCTAGGTGAAATGGGCAGCTCAGGTCCTTATTTAATATATTTCCTTAAACCATTTCATCGATTTCTTATAATCGATTCCATAAATTTTATCTTATCAAAACTCTTTGGTTTCGTTACTTTGAAAACATTACTTGACGTTCTTTGTCAACTTCTCTTTTTATTTCCTTTGTTTAGAAATATTTCCATTTTCATTATCAACATCTTTTACTTTCCTCTATCGTGAAAACAACGTTTAATTTACTCAAACTCCCTTTTCAATTTGAAATTTTCGCTATGGTTTTAAAAACTCACTTTTCATTTCCCTTACCATTTGGGCATATCGTTATATTTCTATCAACGGCGTATGATAATTTACCAAAATCTCTTTCTTTATTTTCGATTAAACCATTTCATCTAATTTTGTCCCCAGATGAATGCTTATTTTCAAAATCATCTTCTTGGTTAAACCCTTTTTACAACTTGTTTATATGATTTGAATTGAACTTCAAATCGTTTTCATACTAACTCAATCCATAGCTTTATCTCGTTTCAGAAAAGAATTTGAATTGAAAAGTATTCGCTTTAGTTTTCATTAAAAAAAAGTAGTTATATTTTTGATTAACTAAAACTAGCCTAGCCAATCCATTTTAATGGTTTATTCAAATAAATGATAAATTTCATGAATAACTTGATAATCACTTCTCTATCCATTACAAACTAATATTATCTCTCGATAATTGTGAAGCCGTTCAAATCGGGGTATTCTAATTACCTCTCAGACCTTGATCGACAACGTTCTTATCTCAAGATAAATAAATGCTTGTAATTTAAAACCAATATTATAATATCTCAAAATCAAATCTATTTCTCCCATATCCATCTGTTTTGGTTTTATAAACCATTTTCCTTTATTTGAAAACTCACTGGCATACTTATTCCTCGATTAAGTGAACCTTCACTAAACGAATTTGATTCCAATATGGATTTATAACGATTCCTTACCTTGGTAAACTTCTTTATAATCACTTTACTTAAAAAAAATTGCATACCCCTCTTTAAGTCTTACTTTATTCATACTCAATTTACTTAATCAAATCTTATTTACAAACCTTGTTTGTAAATTCGGACTATAAACCCTTACTAACCTTTAATCAAATCCCATCCCCACTTGTTTACTTCGTAATTGAATTCCAATAAATAATCTTTACTTTAATTATGTCCAAGGCTTATCGTTAATATCACCCTGGCTCGAGGGTCCTTTATAAACTTGTGTTTATAAAATTCTGGGATTTGTAACAAAATCCCTTTTGTTGTATCCTTTACTTAGTTAAAAACTCCTTATAATTCAATTTCCTTTTTGAAAAGAATGCCAATAATTGGAACTATAGATTTAATTATTATTATAATAACTAACTTCATTATTTACCAAATAAAAACAATATATTTCAATAATTAACAATTCATTAATTAACTTCATTATTAATTAAAGGTAGGATAATTAAATGATTTAACAAAGGTTATTCGATAGTAATTAACTTTATAAATAAATCAACAATTCAATAATCACTTAAAATTTTAGTTAATCGATGATTAACTAGCTTCTACAATATCCGTTAAGTTAACGAATATTTTGAAAAACCATTGATTTGATTAATTCAAATCAAATTAACTCAACCGTTAATTTCAAATTAAAATGGTTGGTTTTTGCCAACCGTACATAACAGTTAACTATTAACTGATTTACGTTATCATTTCCTCTTTAAATTAAATTACTTAATTAATTTAAAACATCAGTTAATTATTTAATAAAAACAATTATTCCATTTTTCTGACTCGTAGATTATTTTATGACTATAGTTCATAAATCTCAAAAATGACATTTTATTTCTAATTATAAAATATTGCTAATTTATATTACAACATGATTATAATGTACAAATATATTTATAAACTTCTTTTCATTTCCATAAATAAAAGTAAACCCAAGACTTTAATTCAGTTATAAAATAAATTTTATAACTTTAAACTGCGTCAATCTGCCTGACGGCAATACGACATCTTGAAACAGTAGATTTCAGGCCCCCACTGCCAACCACTGTCGATTTATTAAAAATCACATCAATGATCACATCCACTCAACCATCAATATTCAAACTGGTTTTTATGTCATTTGGGGTTTAATTAGTTCATGTGTAAACAGTATAAAAATAAACAACATCCATAATATTTGAGGAATCTAGTCGGATCCCTCCAACCTATTCTTCTCTGCATCACAGATTTATTATAAAACTGTAATTTAAATAAATAAATTAACGATAATAATATAACTAATAGCAACCAGTTAATCAACCATAATCAACCAATGCAGCCAAACGACTAATTTTTTTTTTTCAATGGTATTTTAATTACGTGGATTTATCACATCATAGTGGTCCAGAAAAGTGTGATAATTAACTCACCAATTTATTCCGATTGATGATTTCCGGTAGATTTCTATGATTTCAAACGAGCGTTGACATTATATAAAAATCTCATCGTCTCCAAATCATTCTGACTCATCTCGTGCGCGTAGTCTTTGTCTCTACGATTCCATTAGATCTGATTTCGTGCAATTCTGTTCACGAATGAACGAGTTATAACCAATACAAAATTGAACTGATTTACAAAGTTTATGGTATAGTTCATACTAATTACCACATTATCGACCTTGATCACCGTTTTAACGTTATATAACTATTTTTTCAAAGGTTCAACTTATACCACCCTTATGATAAGAATGAGATTTTCAAAGGTCCCAAATTGTTTATACATATCATTCCAAATATTAACGTCTTTACTTAGGGGAAAGAGCGTTGAAATAATTTATTACTAAATCATATCATGGTCTTAAGTCCCTTATGATAAGAACAAGCTAGTCAAATATGTTTTATCCAAATGCTGGTATCATTATTGAAATCAATTGCTATATTTGTAAATTTCAAAATTTCACTAATCCCTCATTTACCTATATTAACTGCTAGCGGCCATGTATTTATTCCAGAATGACGAAACCATTCGTGATTTATCATTCGAACTGGTTTTTATAAGAATATATATGTTAATCTAGTTTTAAATAAATCCTTTAATACATTAAACAAGTTTAATTAGCTTAGTCCAATAATCAAGCTGCCATAGTCCTTCTCTTCCACTTCAAATTGTCCGATGTATTCCACCCAACAGCAACCCGACTTCGCTCCCAAAAGTCACGACATCGCCTCTTCGCTGGCTCTTAGGTCCCCGTGCCCACTAAAAACCACTGCATCCAATCCCATCAACATCACCCTACCTCGCCAAGATGCCACATTCATTTGTTCGCACTCCCAAGAAAACTCGCAACCGCCACTGCTCATCACCTCAAAGTCGGTGCAGTCCTCACCTCGCTCCATCACTTCCCCACCTACACCGCATGTCCCGCTCCATTTGTCCGCCCTCCGACCACCGAACTCCACCTGGCACCGACCGACATCACCCCTACTCTACCCCTGGCCTTCGCTGATCAGTACGCCTCCCCCTTCGAATCCCTACGCTGCCATTTCCTCCACCATCCACCATTTAGATCTCAACGCCATCCACCCATCTGTGCTTCGCGACTATGAACGCCAGCTTTACTAACTGTGTCTAGCCCTGCTATTACCGCTGCTCAAACTTCTAGAGTAAAAAGTTTGGGTCGAACCCATAAATGGAAGTTTGGTTTTGAAGAGAAAGGAGCCAAGAATTTAGGAGAAATGGGTTTTCAATGGTTATAATGGAAATTTAGAGAAGAAAGTGTAACAGAGTATGAAGGAAGTAAAGGAACGATGTGCTTTGTTTTTCCCCAGAAACAAAGAGAAAGGGTAGTGAATATATAGTGAAAGGAAACCGTGGCCACCAAGTAAATGAAAATAAAATAAAATATGATGGTACAAAGGGCATGTGCTTGCTTCAGAAATTTGGAACGAATGAAGACAGTGTGTGTTTGTACTAAGGACAAATCTGCACATGGTTACTCCTTTTTTTTTCTCTTTTAGGATCATATAGTATCTGAAATTGTTGGCCAGAAGCAAAAGAAAACACGCGCAGGATTTGTAAAAGTGCAGCATAACTTACTGTGTAGGTACATGCGAAGGAATTTGAAATGACACTAGTAAGTTTTTTTTTTTGAAACAATATTGATTTATAGAGATCATGTGCCCGAGATATCCACCCAGATTTTGAAAACATGACAGCAAGATTTTGCCACATTTTTGATGCTGTTGTAGCCAAGATTCAATGCAGCTTGAGAAAGATTTCGTACAGATTTTTCTCAAAAATGATGCGAAGATTTTGTGAGCTGGCTTCGATATATTTCAGACTTTTCATGTTGCGCATTTCGGAAACGATGGCTGAGGTTAAGATAGGATACGACCACGATTTTGAAGCAATGTTTATATTTTAGGGTATCGTGCTATATAAAATTTTATCATTTAAGGAACCGCTATCAACAAAAATAAAAATACCTCTGTGTCGAGCATTGCCCCATGATCCCAAAAATATCATAATATCAGTAGGTTAATTTATATTTTGAAATCCACAAAATGCTGATATATGGTACAAAATACTCAAAATAAAAAGTAGCTTATTTTGTAACATAAAAATTACAGTAAAATTCTAAATTATAACTACGCCTCAAAGGTTTTGTCCAAATTCGAAACCGATATTTAATTATATTAAATTATCGTTATGGTTTATAAACGGTTTCATAACGATTTTCTAAAAATTTGATTTGGGCATAAAACAAAATCTACACTATGAAAACTCGATTTTTCTTTTCCATTAAAAAATATTATCCAATAAATTCAAATGTTTCTTGTTTCGATAAAATCTGACTTATATTGGCTCCTGTACAGCTGTTTAAACTTCAAAACGCGATATTACGAACTACCGCGCCGCTGCAGCACGTTTTATAATTAAATTATAAATTAAACATTCTGACGTCGTTTAATAAACGTATGTGTTAATATAATTCAATATAAACCAATGTAAAACCATTTTAAACTGCATGTTCACATTATATTGCATACACAACATTTTCCGACTGTTTGGAAATTAAAATATTATTTTATTATTAACAATAATAACATATTCAAAAATAAAATCATTAAATTTAGTTATTTTAAATTCAAATCAATATTTTAATTAATAAATTAAATTAAATGATTATCTAGGAAATACGGGACGTTACAATATTTTTATTTTTGTTGTTGAAGCAGGTATATAGTTCAATGCACGTAATTGGAATGCTGGGCATTAGATATTTATTGGTACAAGTGCGTTTCTCTGTCTCTCTCTATAATACATCTGTTATATAAATTGTAACCACTTCATTAATTATTTCTATATCATATATTTTCCATGATCTATAATATTATATTATTATCGGGTAATATTTAAAGGATGCATAGACATTCTCGCTATTTTGGAAAATAAAATAGTCACATTTTTTTTTAAATTTTTTTGCATCCATCCGCTTCAATAGGATGAAAGGGTGTATTCTGTCGAGAAAGGTTAAAATATAGTTCTTTTAAGGATTTAAATTGGTGTTGTAATAAGAAAATATAACTATCAACAGTTGTCAACTTTTTTGATTTGTCGATATTATTATCAAATCTTATGAAGGTAAATCTAAATGTTCGAAGTCAGTGAAATTCAAATGGTGCATTATATTACGCGATGGTAAATATATTAAACTATTTTTTAGGCTTTAGTGTGATGTCCTTATTTTTATTGTGCACATTTTATAACAAACTGAATTTTTAATAGATTTAAATCAATGGTACAATTGGAAATTAAAATTTTACTATTATAAATTATAGGAATAAATGAATTTGATTTCTATATACGAACAAAAATAAGTACAATTTGAACAATGAAATTAAACAATTCTCAAATTAGAATTTAATTGTTGAATTAACTTAACTTTTGTTATTTGGATTTAAGTAAATTCATAAAACTCAAATTTAAACAGCGTAATTGAGATTTTGAGTATTTTAATTTGCCTAATCGATTTTTTTTTTTTTGAAATGGTCAGTTCTTGTCATAATTGGTTAAATTTTGAATTCAAGCAGAATTTTTAAAAGTTTCAAAATTCAAATTTATATTATTTTTATGAATCTAAATTTAACTGTGGCTCTCTAGCATTTTTCGTTTAATTAAAATTCAATTTCGTTTCTCCGGAATTAGCGCTTTTAGTTGAAAAAAAAGTGCAAAATAGATGATGTTTGTTAGGTATTGTCCGTATTCAATTTGTATTCCATCTGTCTCTTCCTTAGCATCCCTACTAGTATTTATACTAGTATTCAGTTTGAATGAATTTGACGGGATACCTTTTATTAGGTTATCACTTAATATTCTATAATTCCTTTCTCGCTGAAATAATAATTCACGTATCCTTCATTTCTATTCGGGAATTTTATCAAATTATCTTTCTCTTTCCTATCTAGATTTGAATCCCAAATCAAAAGAAAATTTCTCAAATCAAATTCGATGGAAATTTTATGAAACAAAAGCTAAAAAAATTAAACATGAAACATAGGTTTCCCTTCTCTTTTTCCTAATGTGTTTAAGCATTGTAAACTTCACGAAAATGAAATACGCTCCCATCACCTACCATCACTGCGCACCCGTTCAGCTCCACAAATGCCATGATGTGCCACTGCCTGCCTCCCCTTGCGCCTACCCCTGCCATGCCCAACCCCCTCTCCTCGGTTGCTTCCAAAACCCCATGCATGAAACCACTAAAATATCCCCTAACCACTTGTTTTCCCAAACCTAATAGTTACCTGACCCTTGGACTTTCCTTCGCCTACGCCACCACGAGCCCTACCACATGATTTAAAAAATAACTAGAAATCACTAAATTTCAATAACTTTTACTCATTATAATTTAAAAATATATAAACATTCCCTATCCAAATAAAGTATGAATTCATGAAGTAGTTATCACCAAATATATCTGTACAACATTCGTTTAAAAATTTGTAAATGTAGGAATAGACTGTAGCATCTATTGTGTTGGAAGATCAAGGAAATTCTTATAGAGTCAGGAACCTTTAAAACAGGAAATATCGAGTATGCATTTTTTCCCCGTAGTTCCATACCAGCCATTGTATTATTTTAGTGTTGAGGGCTCACATTTAGATGGATCACGAAAGTATGGAAGGTAGCTTGAGCATGAATCTCTTGATTATCTCTTCATCCAGCTCATCACTGGAAGAAAAGAAGAAGAAAAATCTAGCAATTTCTGGCATAATGTGGAAATTTTGTTCTGCATTGTATAACATATTATGTGAAGCTGGTTTATATATTGAGTTATATGTTGTTATAAACTCTGATGAATTTTCATTTCTTCAAATTATTCATTATTGGTAAGAATATATATGTTGTCTAATTTCACAGTTAATACGGCATTGTGTTAGTAGTCAAATCATTGTTATGAAACATGTTCTACACTAATGTATTTATGAGACATAAGCACAAATGAGATTTATTTACTCTTATCAACAAATTTTTTGTTATATGCATATGTGGATTCTTTACGTTTTTGCCAACATTTTCCATTCTATAAAAATCAAGTGAACAAAGCAATGTTGATTATTTCTTAAGGTAGTTGTTGAAGTTTGATAAATGTTTTTGGCTATATAATGGAATAAAGACAAACCCCTGGGTTTAACAAAATTTCAACAAGAATTTATCATAAATAATCTGTCTTATTAATTTTTTTTGTAACGTCCTGGTTTTTCGACATATTTTATAATCTATAAATTTAGATTATAACTGACAATTAAATTCAGTTGAATAATATTTAATTTGAATATTTTAGAAATATTGAATAATCATTTGTTTTAAAGTCATATGTATGTATGAAATGTCGTTTTAACATTTTTGTTACATCAAAATCTTGATTTAAGTTATTGTAAATTACATAAACAAATGCATATATAAGTATGGTATCATTTTGTTTTGGTAAAAACTTGTTTTTACTTCTGTAAATAAATATATCTCTATATATATGTGCATACTTGTGTAAAATTTGTTTTGACTCACACATTGGCATATGAAATTGTATGAGATGTCATCTAATTGATTTAATTGGAATTAAATCTCATTAAATAAATAAGCAAGATTTAATTGTACATTGAGTTAATATATTAAAATCTATATGAACATAGACTATAATAACTTGAATTGCTTAGCGACTAAGCATGTCCTTGTAAACTCATTAAAGACACCTAGCACATGGCTTATATGCATAGCATTGGTATCTTTTCTCTAGAAAATAAGGCAGCCTGGACACCTCTTTTCAAATCAATGTAAAGCCTAGACATCAACTCTTTTCCAATCTATGTATGTATCCTAAGTAAAGCTATATTTCTCTACCTTTTATCAACATGATTATACATCTACTGGAACCAAATACTTTAGCCGTCCACATTAAAAATTTGGTAGATATTAAATATGAAAAGCTTTCACATAACTTCTTTTCAATCAACATATGTCTGCCAAAACATTGAGCTAAGTTTTCATTTTTATAAGCATGCAACTGTATAAGTTTTGTACCATGTTTTACATAGCTATAAGTAGCAGTGTAGTGGAAGATCAGTATGAAGCTACATCTTGTCTAAACAATAAGATAGCCTAGAACCACAAAGTCTTTCCATACCCAAGCCTAGTTCTTTGTAGTATCTTTACACAAGAATGAGTACACATATGTGTATTACACTATCATGACCATATACTTCAAACCTGAAATGAATTTTCACCTGATTAGCCTTAACAATCCATCACTTTCACTCACCATTGGCAGCAGTTTCCACACACTTAAAAACAGTCCTAACTCTACCCTGTAAGCTAGGCCACTTGCTCATCTATATATACACTACTGCACATCACAACTCAGACAAAAAAAAAAAACTGAAATAAACATATGGTGGAATGGTAGCAAATTGATGATCAAAAAGCCTGGAACCCTTAAACAAGCAGTAAACCAATTTGTGAGCAAACTCTTCCCTGTTTCCCTTTAAAACTATTCTATTTATATGACTTAGGAATACATATGTATAGTTATATATTTAAATATCTTAGTTAAGATATTTATGTCAATACGTAACAAAACCAATTTTAAATTTTAAGTTTAAACCCAGTGAATAAAACACATAGCAGCATCATAGTATTTTGTAAATAAACTCTTCCTTAAACTCATGTAAATCTATTTTGAATTGTTCCATATTATAGTGCAAAACATATGTGTGTGTGTGTATATATATATATATATATATATATATATATATATATATATATATATATATATATATATATACACACACACACACACACACACATCCACCTCTGGATGCATTATATTGAGTAAATTCAACCTTTTATACCAAAACTGGAATGTTTTAAATGACTAGGAACTAAATAATCAGAGAATAAAAAGGAAAAAAGACAGTGAGAAAAACCGCCCGACTTCTTTGTTGTTTTATATGTGTGCTATGTATTTATCATCTATAGTTCAGATATTTAAGTTGTTTAAATGGGTTAGTTAAGACAAGAAGTTTGAAAACTGAGGATGATGAGGACAGTGAACAAAATGGAAAACATAGTAGTATGTGTGTACAACATTTCAAGCTGTAGTAGTGTGTATATTAGGTGAGTAAATCTCCCTTTACCCATTTTATCTGTCACTGATTGTGTAAACCATAAAATACAAAGATATACACACATACATATACGCTTTTTAATATGATTATACTTAGCCAAATTAAACTTCATAGCAAGCTCAGGATAAACTAATCCCGAAAACTGAAAACAAAGTACTGGAACTGTCACAAAACCTCACTTTCATTCTTTCATTTTTAATCACCACTAGACTATCTTGTTGATGCCTGGTCTATTCATTTCTTTGTTGTGTATTAGTATCGTGCAATCATGTGAGTGTATGATGCATTTAAACCCAGTTAACCTTTGGAAAAGAGAAAAAACACATCTGTATGATTTTAATAGTCGAAATTCCACTTCTTACATTTTTGAAAATCCATACCTTCGATACAATGGAGTAGAAGACCTGCATGGATGTTATAGGGTAGAAGAACTGCATGGATATTGTTAAGTCATACCTGTAATTTATTATAATAACACTTGCAACTCGTCTAAGTATTTTCTATATACTGATAAATAAATATTACTGTAAGAGGTCTAAAAACTCAATAATTCGAACACCATAACTATACAAATCAGGTATACTACTGAGATAAAGATACCAAATCATGATTTTTAAAAGAAAATGGAAGATTTTTAGTAATAACAATGAAAAGAATTTAGTGATAATCAGAAAAGGGAATTTGGGTCAAATTTTGGCGATGTCGTGGATAATGGGTCTTGGGGTTAGGGACGGAGAAGCGTTAATGGCCAGGGATAAGGGAAAAAATGTCAGATAATTTTTCTATGGCTTGACTGTTGAGATTTAAAACAGTACAGGATTTTGTGTACTGTGATTTGGGCCTAGGTTTTAATCGTGTCATAAGGACAGATTATGGCATCGAGTTGCTTTGAAATCAGGGTAGAGGAACTCGCAGGGATGGGGAATCGAATGGTGGCAGTGGCAAGCGTTCTGATGTCCAGAATCAACCTGGGGAGGTCGATGCAAGGCATCGTACTGGAGCATAGTTTGCGACTTCGACGGTAGAAAGGTGATTTTGTTTAAGGATTAGTTCGTAGGGCATATCGACTAGTCCTGGATGATGAGGGTTGGTGACATGACATGTTGGAGAGGTGGCGATGGCTTCTTGATGATACATGGCGATGTACATGTGCACAACGTTCACCAGCCGTGTACAGGAATGGATGAAGAAGCGGGAAAATAAAGAGGTAAGGTAAACACAGTAGTAAAGTATAGGAGAAGGAATGCAAAAAAATTGGGTGGACGGTTAAATGGAAACTGGGCTTCGGCCCAGTTAATATATATATATAAAGGTAAGTGGGCCGAAAGAAATGGGCTAAAGAAATAAATTATAAGGAAGAAATGAAGATAAAGAAAAAGGAAGTGTTGATATTTGTTGAGGTGAATCGAACGGTTTTAAGACCCTAAATTTATCTTAACGTAAAGAGAAAAATGTAATATATATAAGTATATATATAACGAATTTGATCATATTGATTAAATGGAAAATTGGGAATAGTAAATTGAAACCATCAACATTAATCAAAGTTAACCTTTCATAAATAAATATATATACTTATTTATCAAAGTTATATTTATTTTAAATAGAATTTAAATTATTCTTTAATTTAAATAATAAGGAACGAGAGTTATTCAATTATTCTTGAGACAGAATAATTGGTTGAGATTCGACGGATTGAATTTATAATTATCAATATAACGTGATTTTTAGGAAAGGAACGACTACCACTAATGAGTTTAAATGTTTTTGAAATAAACATTGATATGTTATTTTATCAACTCAAGTTGATAATCATTTTGAAATCAAGTAATGAATTAAAAATCGAACTAATAACGATTAAATGTAAATTTATAGAATGACTCGATGAACAATTGGTAATAATATTTTAAAAATGAAATCAAGTTGATTAAATAAAACGAGTCGAGAATGCATAGTTCTAAGTGAATAACATTTAAAAACAAATGTTGCAGATGATGATGGGTGTAGGAGGAATCGGGAAAGAGGAATCAGATAAATCCTGAAATGATAAGATTATTTCGAAATTCAGGAAAAAAAGTAGAATGAAGATGAATTGGGAAGAGTGGTTGAATTGGAATCGATTATATCGAATTCAGGAAAGTATCATTTACTTTCCGTTTTAAATAAAGATTCAATAAATAAATTATTTACTTATTTAAAGAAAAGAAATTCTGGACGAATAAATAATCCTTATCCAAGATTAACCAATATATAAACAATGATTTATTGATTTTGAATTGTCAAACTAGAGATGCTAGATATGTTGTGAAAATTGATTGTCGATTGATTGATAGTTGTGTTATGATGTGATTATTCTAACTTGAATAATTTAAAGTAAACATTGATGTTAATCCATCCTGTATTAAATCACCATTTAAATCTGTGAGTTGAACCTTATATGTGAAATGATTATATTAAATTCCTGATAATCAATTAGGATATAGAAACCATATGAAATATATTGACTTGATTGGTATTAAGTATCACTTGACCCTAAAATATATTCGTTATCGTTTCAAAGAGTCCGGAACCTATATTCTACTCCGATTCGGTTTATACGATTCAGAGATTACTGAAGACAATTGAAGACGGAGTTATGCAAGGGATGTTCTTCTAATACTAGGTAGAAATTGCCTAAGATGGATTTACATAATAATGCCTTTGGTTTGTCCAGTCCCAAGACAACTTGTATGGACGAATGTTTGACAAAGTATTGCTTAAGAGTCACGTACATTGATTTTTACAAACGTACTTCTGTTCGGTGGCAGAGAAGACCCTTCTCTAGAATAATTCCCAGAGTAATTTTGTGGACATCAATTAGTGATTTGGCGGATCTGACGATGTGACATTCAAAGTAAATAAAGTGTTATGTCAAAAGGTAAGTTAAACCTCAAGCTTCACAACTAGAAATTGAAAAAAATTGGCAGGCAGCATGACTAAGTGGGTTGCTTCCAATTAGGGTGTGTTATCACCTATCTAGAGAAATTCCATTTATCTTCTATGACGACCCCAAATCCCGTTCAGACGGAGACAAGGGTAATCTTTGGAATATAACACATAAACAGATAATAACAGAACAAAATTAAATAAATACACCAGATAATGAACAATAGAATATACTGGATAAAAGTAATCATCAGAGTTACACAGTATACAGGATCTTACTTAGTACAATTACAGTTCAGCTATACATAAATGTCTACAACGGAAAACAAACAAAATATGTACAATAGGAGTTGAACAGCATAAAAAGAGATAAATGATAGAATCCACCTCCAGCTCCAGCTATCCAGAAAGAACCAGCTAAACCTGAATACAAGGCTGCCCGTGTAGAAAAAGGGGCACCCGAGTTTGAAAGTGGAACAAACTACGAGTCAGTCATGGGACTGGTATGAGAAATCTACTCAACACATTTATAATATGGCTAATCACAGGACCACGCCACTTTCGTGGAACGGGTTTACTCCATTGGATTGCCAGTGCTTTAAAACAAATATTTATTTTAACCATCGCAATGCTTTTTATAAAAATGAAGCCATTATAAGACTCAGTTCCCATCACACAATGCAACGCTAACCGGAGGATAGAGTTTTTACCTTATAACGGCCAAAATATGCTTGATACGAATAAACAAAGGCATTTGATATTATTGCTAGTGTTTATATGTTTTGAAAACAATTTCAAATCATAACTATCAATCATAGACGACATGAGCGTCACATGCCACTATGTCGCCGAATATATATATACAATCGAAACCGCACAGTCACGTATCTGGAAATTGGATTTCCGTCATAAACCAAGGCAAAAGATAGTCCTTACCGAATTCGAGACAATCTAGCCCATGTCTCAGGATCAGAGCTCGAGTGACCCTTGGATCGTCAGGGCCGTTCCATCGATGTGGATTAAAATGCCTGAACAATACGTTTCCCCGCCCTTTGGGGCGTAAACGAGCCAACGAATGACTCCATCGGACCCGGATCGTCCGATCTAACCGAGGCGCCTCGCAACAGCAACAACCACACAGGTGAAAAGTATATAAATGTCAGGGCTGGTAGGTCACTGACACCACCCTAGCTAGAAGGAAACGCATGCCCTCCCTGAGGTCCTTCTCCCGTTTCTGGTTCATACCGGGGTGTGAGGCTCGCGATTTCACGTTATACACAAAGCTACGCCACACAGGCGGTGCTTTGATCATCACCACAAGACTTTGCTTTTCAACAGAAGCCCTGATCACTGCATCTTAGCATGCCACACAGGAAATTCATGCCATGCGACTGATGTCCACCGATATACAACCTCTGAGCTCGTGCGTTTCAGAGAAGAGCGTTAAGCAAAAGAATAAATTCTCCGCCGCCAAACAGATGTATATTTAATAGAGATCAATCAACACAGGATAAAATCCAATGTCAGACACACAGTCCATTTACAAGTCCCTTCTGGGTCTGAACGAAACCGGAGGCACTAAATACCTCGCAAACCCATCGATCACCACGTACGTTTGGACGATCACCACTCATTATCCATATTTCGGGATGCCTCCCAATCAGGACCTCGGTTACCATCCAAACGAGGTGAAGATCTCCGGTCTTCGACCATCGTCTTCGTCTTCGATTTATTATCATCGATTCAGTTATTCGGAATGGGAAAAACCCGGTCTTTCTGAGCAACTTGCGTATATAATAAACAAGTGCAACTCTAACATATACACGCATCATTTCAATTCATTAGTCACTAACCATCAATCAGTAAGAGAACGATTTCCCAAATATTAACACCGAAGGCCGAAACCAACATCAGATCAACACCCAGGAAACCATTCGACTTAGCCAACCTTCAGTTAATTTCTAAATCACATCAATATTGTTTATAATATTTTATAACGATTTATCGCTATTTTTATTTATTTTAAAATAGCCATTTTATTCAAAACGACGCTTCGGGCCATAACGCAGTCGTGGCGCTGTTTTTCTTCAGATTTGATTTACACATATCTGAAAATATAACCGTTGGATCTTCACAAAATTTACATCATTAGAAAGGTCTTTTCAAAACGAATCCAACGGTTCCAGTTTCGGGAAAATCCGACGGTTGGATCTCCCGGTACAATCGTTTGAAGTTTAGATTTCAAAATACGAACTACAGCGTCGTTATTCGATTAAATATAATTATATTTTTATATATATATAAATATAATCGTTTATGGCGCTGTTTTTCTTCCAATATGAATTAAACATTCCAGACAATCCAACCGTTGGACTTTTACAAAGTTGGTGCCGTTGGAAAGATTTTTCCAAAACATACCCAACGGTTGCGATTTCAGGAAAATCCGATGGCGGATCTCCCGGTATAATCGTTTGAAATCACGGTTTCAAAATGCGAACTGCACGGCCACGTTTCATTTTAATTTTATTTGTATTTATATAATTATATAAATATAGTTCATTCAAAAATTCCTATATTGTTTCCACTTCTAATATTTCACTAACACCTTTAAATTTTGGAAAATTTCGCCATAACCTCCTTTGTACGGGAGGGGCTGGGAAAATTCCCAAATAGCCACATGGGCGTCTCACGTCAAAAAGAAAAAGAAAAAGCCACAGGCTCATAAAATCATCACCCAAACAAAACAGTAAATGTGTACCTATTTATCGGGCACAATATTTTATTCCTCTTCTCTAGCCCCTTTGCCATAACATGTTCAATAAATATGCATGTACATATATACAGTTCTTATCACTTATCATTTTCCATTCAACTTCATATTTGATTCCATTTGGTTTAAAAACACCATTCATTCTAATGTTGCATGCATAGGCAAAAATCATATCATTAGCTAATTAATGAATATTTCAACTCATGCATATTTATTTGAACGAGTTGCTATTTTTAACACTTCACATTTTCTGCAATTCATGTAAATAATAAAAATGTGATTTTTATTGTAAAAACAAATTATTTCAAAACACTATTATTTCGGATAGTTAATATAGGTGATAAAAATAGGATTTTTATTGTAAAACAATTTCTTTTAAAACGAGATTATTTCACATAGTCCATATAGTTGATAAAAGGTGATTTTTATTATGAAACAATTTATTTCAAAATATGAATACCATTCAACACATGAATTTCTAATCAACGAATGAATATCGATTCAACACATGAAGGTTTTCTATAGTTTCTATATATAGATAAAAATGTGATTTTTTATATTTAAAACACGAATACCATTCAACACATGAATTTCTAATCAACGAATGAATATCGATTCAACACATGAAGGTTTTCTATAGTTTCTATATATAGATAAAAATGTGATTTTTATATTTAAAACACGAATACCATTCAACACATGAATTTCTAATCAACGAATGAATATCGATTCAACACATGAAGGTTTTCTATTCAACGAATAAATATAGTTTTAGCAAATGAAAATAATTCAAACACATGAATATTATTCAAAATTTCGGCAGCATAACGGCAGGATAGTTAAAACCGGGACCGTCCCTAGTACGGCTCCTCGCTTTACCTTAAAACTCGCGGTTTTTTGACAATGGGGATCATGCATCTAGTTCGCACGCAGGCGGCATGTATATATTTATTTCATTTCCACAAACTAATCCTATGTTGTTTCAACCAAATATTTCTCAACCACAAACGGGTATTTTTCAACCACAATCAATCAATATCGACCACAAACAATCCCAAACAACCATTCGCTATCAATCAATTTTCACACCAATCACAACCAATAAATATCATCCATGGTTTGTGGACGAGGGGCGTATATATATATATATATATATATATATATATATATATATATATAGCAATTCACTTCTATTCCATCACATATATAATTTTTACAACGCATATATAACTTATACATCGAACGTACAACCTATACAACGCTTATACAAGAGGTGTACAACGCTTATATAACTCATACATCGATCATATAATTTATACATCGTTGTTTTCCATATCGTTTATAAATTAGAAATCTCACATTGGGTTTCACTCCACCAAAAATAGCAGAAGGCTCAGAAAAATATGCGGTCTCTTCTAAAATGCAGAAGACGTGCACACGAGTCCACTATCTCTTGTTTCACTGAATTTCGACCACATAGTAAAAATATATGATTTTTACAAGATTTGCAACACTATAGAGTGTTTAAAACAGTTCAAAATAAATAAAGGTCGCACCTTTTTTTTTAACTGTTCGAACTAGGGTTAGGATTTTGCGGCGAATCCGTGAATCGTGGTGAAGATCAGAGGGTGCAACGTGGAAGAGGGGGGCGTGGCGCTCCTGGCGATGGTCGGGGCTTCAGATCCGATCGCCTCTGGCGATCTCGGCTGGAAGTCGACGACTTTGGAGGCGTCGTTCTCGACGCTGGCGAAGGGAGAGAGGGTGGGGGTTGTTTTGATTTGAAGGGGAGGAGAGGGGCTCTCGAACGTGGGTGGTGGCGATGGCTGCAGGCGGCGGAGGCGGCCGGAATCGGGTCGGAAAGCTTCGAATGGTTTTCGCCGTTCGTTCGGGGAGAGAGAAAGGGGTTTTGTTTTGTTTTTTGTTTTTTATGAATGAATTATTTTGATTGGCCGGAGGTATTTATTTAGTTCAAAAATACGGTTTTGCACACGAACTCCTTTTCAAACCCAACGACCGTCGCCCCTAGCTAATTACCCCCATTCCGAACACAATGGGATATGTTTCGTAGGCCCATTCGATTGTTTCAGTCAGTTTTCTTTTAAATTAAAATATATTTCATTCAATATTCACTTTGAACGTACATTTCAATTTGCCACGGCCACAAACTGATTCGAAAAATTACAGAAAAATAAATCTAGCTATGTTTTGACGATACGGTCCCAACAAAACTAGTTTCGTCGAATTCTGAGACCGTTTGCAAAAAGGCCCATTTTTGGTCGATCCAATTTAACTATAATTGATCAAAACACATTTTCCTTTGCCACGCTCACATATTAGCTTCAAAAATTATGAAATTTGAAACCTAGTAATAACTACACATCCCGGATCCAACGAAAGTGGTTTCGTCGAATTCCGAGGTCGTTTGCAAAATGGCCAATTTCACGGGCTATATAAATCCCATAGCGACCTTCTTGAAAATCCATTCGGCCATAACTTTTGCTTTCCGCTATGAAAATTCGATTTTTCAGATTCGTTAGAAAGGTATTCACTAACAGATTTAAATATTTTTGGTTTCACTAAAATCCGTTTTGTTTTGCACCCGGTACAGTCCGACAAAGTTTGAATTCAATTTTTGAAACTTCAGCGCCTTTTCAGGCCTTGTTTATAATAATAATTAATTATATTCGTTTTCAATTGTTGATTCAAACTCACTTTTCATTGCCATTATCTAAAATATTTATTTTAAATATATAAAATCCATTATTTTAGCCAATTTAAAAATTTTAAATCGGTTCAGATTTTCTGGGTCGTTACAATCTCCCCCACTTAAAACTTTTCGTCCCCGAAAAGGAACAAAATCGAAAGTGGTTTGATAAGTCTACAATCACACAACACAACAACTAATCCAATTGTTTTTAACCTTTCGAAAATATACAAATCACTTCCTTTCTCTTTTTAAAATCATTCAGACTATAGAATTTAAAAGTGCACATCCATGGAAAGAAAATAACAACAGAGTAGAGGATTAAATGGTAATGCAAAGTAGGGTAAATTTACCTTGCACCAGAGTCAATCAGAGATATCCACTCGGCATCTAGGATAAGCTTTCTGAATGCTCTCCTCAGTTTCCCAAGTACAATCTCGCGGATCTCCACTCCATTGCACTTTGACTAAGTGAACCTTCTTGTTCCTCAGCTCTTTGGATTCTTTGCCGATAATCTTTAGCGGCTCTCTTCTCACAGCTAATTCTGGGGTAATTTCAATATCCTGCTGAGCTGCTTCTTCCATGATCAAGTCTGGATCATGAACGTGCTTTCGAAGTTGAGATATGTGAAATACATCATGAACTCCAGGCAACCAATCTGGCAATTTAACCTTATAAGCGAGAGTTCCGATCCGTTCCAGAATAGGAAACGGACCAATGAATTAAGGCGCCAACTTTCCAGTTTTACCGAACTGGATAACTCCTCTCATCGGCGATACTTTTAAATATACATAGTCGCCAACCGCAAAGGATATATCTCTTCTTCTTCTATCGGCATAGCTCTTTTGTCGGCTTTGAGCGGCGAGTAATCGCTTCTTAATAAAATCGACTTTGTCGGCAGCTTCTCGGATCATATCTGGACCCAACACAAGTCTATTTCCAGGTTCGACCCAACAATCAGGAGATCGGCACGGTCTACCATACAATGCTTCGAATGGCGACATTGTCAGACTCGCTTGGTAACTGTTGTTATATGAGAATTCAGCCAAATGCAGATGGTCTTCCCATGACCCACCGAAATCTATAACACAAGCCCGCAATAGATCTTCTAAAATACGATTCACCCTCTCAGTCTGACCGTCTGTCTGAGGATGATAAGCGGTGCTCAAGTTCAACTTCGTTCCCAGTTCGACTTGAAATGCTTCCCAGAATTTGCTAGTGAATATTGTATCTCTATCACTGACTATACTGAGCGGCACTCCATGTAGTCTAACTATTTCCTTGAACTATATCTGCGCCAGACTCTGAGCAGTTCTGTTTGATCTGACAGGTATGAAATGGGCGGTCTTCGTGAAGCGATCTATGATCACCCAAATACCGTCATTCCCTTTTCTGGTTCTGGGCAAACCATCAATAAAATCCATGGAAATATGTTCCCACTTCCAACCAGGAACTTCTAGCGGTTGTAGCAATCCAGCCAGTTTCTGTTGGTCGCTTTTGACTAGCTGGCAAGTAGGGCATCGACTAACATATATAGAGATGTCTCTTTTTAACGACTTCCACCAGAATGTCCGCTTGATATCATTGTACATCTTACTCACACCCGGATGGATACTGAGCTTAGATTTGTGGCACTCATCAAGCACATCTCTTCTGAGTTCAGGAATTTCTGGAACACAAATTCGTCCTTCTAACCTCAGAATCCCTTCGCTGTCGAGATGGAAATCCGAAGCATTGCCTTCACGAATTCGCTGACTCATTCCTTTAATAAATTGGTCATCTTTTTGGAGAGCCGATATCTTGTCAATCAACGAAGTCGCAATGATAAAACTGGCGATCATTTCATTCTTTCGGCACAACGCATCGGCCACGACATTGGCTTTCCCTGGAGCGTACAGATTCTCAAAATCATACGCCGCAAGGAACTCTAGCCAACGTTGCTGCCTCAGATTCAGGTCTTTCTGAGTGAACAGATACTTTAACGACTGATGATCTGTAAACAGTTCAAATCTTTCACCCAGAAGATAGTGCCTCAAGATTTTCAAAGCGAATACTATCGCCAATAACTCAAGATCATGAGTGACGTAGTTTTTCTCATGTGGCTTCAGTTGACGGCTAGCATAAGCAATCACTTGACCCCTTTGCATTAACACTGCGCCAAGGCCTTCTCTAGAAGCATCAGTCGAGACTTTCAAATCCTGGTTGCCATCTATGATGGTTAACACTGGAGCAGTTGTTAATCTCAACTTTAGCTCTTCAAAAGCCTCTTCACTCTCGGGAGTCCATTTGAATTTAGAGTGCTTCTTTGTAAGCTTCGTTAAATGACCAGATATCTTCGAAATTTTTTTAACGAACTTCCGATAATAGCTAGCCAATCCGAGAAAACTGCGGACTTCAGTGGGGGTACTGGGCTGTTTCCAATTCTGAATAGCTGTGATTTTGCTTGGATCTAAAGCAATTCCTTCTTTTGATACGACGTGGCCTAGAAATTTTACTTCATCTTGCCAGAATATACATTTGGAAAACTTTGCTTTCAATACATTCCTTCTGAGGATTTCTAACACTTGTTCCAAATGTTTTTCATGTTCGGCCTTTGATTTAGAGAAGATTAGAATATCGTCAATGAAAACCAGAACAAATTTATTCAAAACCCCTCTAAACACCCTATTCATCAGATCGACGAAGTAAGCTGGAGCGTTACATAAGCCGAACGACATTACTAAGCACTCGTAGAATAAGTCGGGACCTCTGAATGCTGTCAATGGAACACACTCTTCGGCAATTCGAAGTTGATGGAAACCTGTAGCTAGGTCCATCCTTGAGAATACTTGTGCACCATTTAATCGATCCAACAAATCATCAATCTGTGGCAATGGATATTTGTTCTTTATAGTCTGTTTGTTCAGATCTCGATAATCCACACATAGACGTAGAGTACCGTCAGATTTTGGGACGAAGACCACTGCTGCACCCCAATCAGAGAAATTAGGCCTGATCAGACCCTTCCATACTAGCTGTCGTGTTTGATTGTCAAGTTCTTCTTTCTCTTTCAAAGACATTCTTCGAATAACATAAACTACCGGCCTTGCATTCGGAATTAAAGCGATTCTAAAATCTATTTCTCTCTGCGGAGGTAATCGAACAACTTCTTCGAACACATCCGCATAGTTCTTGACGACAGGAATATCTTTCACTAGGTCGGGAATATTCTCTGTGATTTCAGGGATACTTCCTATTTGGGCTGGAGAAACATTCAAAGCTGCCCAGAAGTCTTTTCTATTAGCAATCCGACCTTCACAGGGAATGGTTATATAATCACCTGATTTAATCTTCGCCTTTACGACTCTTTCGGCGCATTTAACTTCAGCTTCATATTTGGTCAACCAGTCTAACCCCAAGATAAGATCAAACTCTTTAAAATTCATGACGACTGCGATGGTAGGAAACCGATAACGAGAGAAGGAAACCGGCACTCCACAAACCCAACTGAGATCAATGGAACCCCCAACCGGATTCTGGACAGTCATTGGTTCCTTGAGCTTTTTCAAATTCAAATCAAGTTTCTTAGCTGCATCCTTTGAAATGAAGCTTCGTGACGCGTCTGTGTCAAACAGTACTTTTACTGGAATATCTTTGACAGTTAGCGTTCCTTCTAAAACATCCGGCCTCTCTTGAGCAGACGAAGATGCAGGCACCTCTGCCACTTCATTTACA
This sequence comes from Allium sativum, assembly GCA_030737875.1. Taxonomy (NCBI): domain Eukaryota; kingdom Viridiplantae; phylum Streptophyta; class Magnoliopsida; order Asparagales; family Amaryllidaceae; genus Allium; species Allium sativum. The sequence goes on along the minus strand of CM060926.1, from coordinate 1,055,171,581 downwards.
TGTACTGTTCCAGGTTTTCTGAACAGCGGGCAGGCCTTTAAAAGATGACCCGTCTGATGACATCCGCCACATTTTCTATTCTCTTGAAATCTCTCCTTGGATTTAGATCCACTCTTTGTTCGCTTTTTCGAGGGTTTGCAATTCCCCTGAAAATGCCCTGGCTTATGGTAGTTATTGCATACGGCGGTCGTTACGGGTTCTTTCTCAGCCCTGGCCCTTTTCCTCTTGGCACTGGGCTTCTTATTGACCTCAGACCTCGTACTGGCTTCAGGAATATTGATTTCCGACTCTTCTTTGTCACTACAATAGACTTCTTCCTCGTCACGTAACATCCCTTTCTTATGGAGATCTTCGTACTGATAGGCCATATAAATCATTTCAGAGAAAGGAAGTTTTACATTCCTCAGTACACAATTCTGATATCTCCTCTGCAGGCCATTAATAAATCTCGAATTTTTCCTCTTTGGATCTTGAATCAAATGAGGAGCAAAGTGAGCAAGTTTGTTGAATTTCTTGTGATATTCTGGGATGGTCATATCACCTTGTATCAGATAGGAAAATTCATCACATAATCGCTCTGTCGCTTCAGGAGGAGTAAATCTTTCTCGGAAAATCACTTTAAATCTGTCCCAGGTGATATCACCTTCTGGATTATCTTTGATGATTGTTTCCCACCAGATTAAAGCTTCTTCTTTGAGCGCCCAAGATGCTACTAACCGTTTCTGGTCATCCCTCAGCTGGATACGCTCAAATATTCTTTCGACAGAACTCATCCAAGCTTGAGTTTGAATTATAGATTCATTGCCCGAGAACTGTGCTCCGTTCAGATTTCGATATCTCTTTAATAGAGCCTCTAGATCGGGTTCTGTATTCCTTCTGTTTCTGGCACTCATTTTTCTAGTACTTCTGCAATTAGCAGATCAAGTGTCAGGTCACAGAAAAGGTATTTTTAAAATATAGAAACACATACTTCAAATGTAAATGTGTCTATCGAGGTGTAATTTCATTCTGCTTTACTCATACTAGGATATTGCCAATCCTATCTTTATAGAGTTACCCGTCCTAGAACACTACTGGTTCTATTTCCGACGAGTTCGTTCAAATGTTATATTCCAGCACTAAGCTTAACCAAAGCTCTGATACCACGTTATGACGACCCCAAATCCCGTTTAGACAGAGACAAGGGTAATCTTTGGAATATAACACATAAACAGATAATAACAGAACAAAATTAAATAAATACACCAGATAATGAACAATAGAATATACTGGATAAAAGTAATCATCAGAGTTACACAGTATACAGGATCTTATTTAGTACAATTACAGTTCAGCTACACATAAATGTCTACAGCGGAAAACAAACAAAATAGGTACAATTGGAGCTGAACAGCATAAAAAGAGATAAATGATAGAATCCACCTCCAGCTCCAGCTATCCAGAAAGAACCAGCTAAACCTGAATACAAGGCTGCCCGTGTAGAAAAAGGGGCACCCGAGTTTGAAAGTGAAACAAACTACGAGTCAGTCATGGGATTGGTATGAGAAATCTACTCAACACATTTATAATATGGCTAATCACAGGACCATGCCACTTTCGTGGAACGGGTTTACTCCATTGGATTGCCAGTGCTTTAAAACAAATCTTTATTTTAACCATCGCAATGCTTTTTATAAAAATGAAGCCATTATAAGACTCAGTTCCCATCACACAATGCAACGCAAACCGGAGGATAGAGTTTTTACCTTATAACGGCCAAAATATGCTTGATACGAATAAACAAAGGCATTTGATATTATTGGTAGTGTTTATATGTTTTGAAAACAATTTCAAATCATAACTATCAATCATAGACGACATGAGCGTCCCATGCCACTATGTCGCCGAATATATATATACAATCGAAACTGCACAGTCACGTATTTGGAAATTGGATTTCCGTCATGAACCAAGGCAAAAGATAGTCCTTACCGAATTCGAGACAATCTAGCCCATGTCTCAGGATCAGAGCTCGAGTGACCCTTGGATCGTCAGGGCCGGTCCACCGATGTGGATTAAAATGCCTGAACAATACGTTTCCCCGCCCTTTGGGGTGTAAACGAGCCAACGAATGACTCCATCGGACCCGGATCGTCCGATCTAACCGAGGCGCCTCGCAATAGCAACAACCATACAGGTGAAAAGTAGATAAATGTCAGGGCTGGTAGGTCACTGACACCACCCTAGCTAGAAAGAAACGCATGCCCTCCCTAAGGTCCTTCTCCCGTTTCTGGTTCATACCGGAGTGTGAGGCTCGCGATTTCACGTTATACACAAAGCTACGCCACACAGGCGGTGCTTTGATCATCACCACAAGACTTTGCTTTTCAACAGAAGCCCTGATCACTGCATCTTAGCATGCCACACAGGCAATTCATGCCATGCGACTGATGTCCACCGATATACAACCTCTGAGCTTGTGCGTTTCAGAGAAGGGCGTTAAGCAAAAGAGTAAATTCTCCGCCGCCAAACAGATGTATATTTAATAAAGATCAATCAACACAGGATAAAATCCAAAGTCAGACACACAGTCCATTTACAAGTCCGTTCTGGGTCTGAACGAAACCGGAGGCACTAAATACCTCGCAAACCCATCGATCACCACGTACGTCTGGACGATCACCACTCATTATCCATATTTCGGGATGCCTCCCAATCAGGACCTCGGTTACCATCCAAACGAGGTGAAGATCTCCGGTCTTCGACCATCGTCTTCATCTTCGATTTATTATCGTCGATTCAGTTATTCAGAATGGGAAAAACCCGGTCTTTCTGAGCAACTCGCGTATATAATAAACAAGTTCAACACTAACATATACACGCATCATTTCCATTCATTAGTCACTAACCGTCAATCAGTAAGAGAACGATTTCCCAAATATTAACCCCGAAGGCCGAAACCAACATCAGATCAACACCCAGGAAACCATTCGACTTAGCCAACCTTCAGTTAATTCCTAAATCACATCCATATTGTTTATAATATTTTATAACGATTTATCGCTATTTTTATTTATTTTAAAATAGCCATTTTGTTCAAAACGACGCTTCGGGCCATAACGCGGCCGTGGCGCTGTTTTTCTTCAGATTTGATTTACACATATCTGAAAATCTAACCGTTGGATCTTCACAAAATTTACGTCATTAGAAAGGTCATTCCAAAACGAATCCAACGGTTCCAGTTTCGGGAAAATCCGACAGTCGGATCTTCCGGTACAATCGTTTGAAGTTTCGATTTCAAAATATGAACTACAGCATCGTTATTCGATTAAATATAATTATATTTATATATATATATAATCGTTTCTAGCGCTGTTTTTCTTCTGATTTGAATTAAACATTGCAGACAATCCAACCGTTGGACTTTTACAAAGTTGGTGCCGTTGGAAAGATTTTTCCAAAACGAACGGTTGCGATTTCAGGAAAATCCGATGGTCGGATCTCCCGGTATAATCGTTTGAAATCACGGTTTCAAAATGCATACTGCACGGCCACGTTTCGTTTTAATTTTATTTATATTTATATAATTATATAAATATAGTTCGCTCAAAAATTCCTATATTGTTTCCACTTCTAATATTTCACTAACGCCTTTAAATTTTGGAAAATTTCGCCATAACCTCCTTCGTACGGGAGGGGCTGGAAAAATTCCCAAATAGCCACACGGGCGTCTCACGTCAAAAAGAAAAAGCCAAGCGGTTAGCCAACAGGCTCATAAAATCATCACCCAAATAAAACAGTAAATGTGTACCTATTTGTCGGGCACAATATTTTATTCCGCTTCTCTAGCCCCTTTGCCATAACCTGTTCAATAAATATGCATGTACATATATACAGTTCTTATCACTTATCATTTTCCATTCAACTTCATATTTGATTCCATTTGGTTTAAAAACACCATTCATTCTAATGTTGCATGCATAGGCAAAAATCATATCATTAGCTAATTAAGGAATATTTCAACTCATGCATATTTATTTGAACGAGTTGCTATTTTTAACACTTCACATTTTCTGCAATTCATGTAAATAATAAAAATGTGATTTTTATTGTAAAAACAAATTATTTCAAAACACTATTATTTCGGATAGTTAATATAGGTGATAAAAATAGGATTTTTATTGTAAAACAATTTCTTTTAAAACGAGATTATTTGACATAGTCCATATAGTTGATAAAAGGTGATTTTTATTATGAAACAATTTATTTCAAAATATGAATACCATTCAACACATGAATTTCTAATCAACGAATGAATATCGATTCAACACATGAAGGTTTTCTATAGTTTCTATATATAGATAAAAATGTGATTTTTTATATTTAAAACACGAATACCATTCAACACATGAATTTCTAATCAACGAATGAATATCGATTCAACACATGAAGGTTTTCTATAGTTTCTATATATAGATAAAAATGTGATTTTTATATTTAAAACACGAATACCATTCAACACATGAATTTCTAATCAACGAATGAATATCGATTCAACACATGAAGGTTTTCTATTCAACGAATAAATATAGTTTCAGCAAATGAAAATAATTCAGACACATGAATATTATTCAAAAATTTCGGCAGCATAACGGCAGGGTAGTTAAAACCGGGACCGTCCCTAGTACGGCTCCTCGCTCTACCTTAAAACCTCGCGGTTTTTTGACAATGGGGATCATGCATCTAGTTCGCACGCAGGCGGCATTTATATATTTATTTCATTTCCACAAACTAATCCTATGTGGTTTCAACCAAATATTTCTCAACCACAAACGGGTATTTTTCAACCACAATCAATCAATATCGACCACAAACAATCCCAAACAACCATTCGCTATCAATCAATTTTCAAACCAATCACAACCAATAAATATCGTCCATGGTTTGTGGACGAGGGGCATATATATATATATATGTATATATATATATATAGCAATTCACTTCTATTTCAACACATATATAATTTTTACAACGCATATATAACTTATACATCGAACGTACAACCTATACAACGCTTATACAAGAGGTGTACAACGCTTATATAACTCATACATCGATCATATACTTTATACATCGTTGTTTTCCATATCGTTTATAAATTAGAAATCTCACATTGGGTTTCACTCCACCAAAAATAGCAGAAGGCTCAGAAAAATATGCGGTCTCTTCTAAAATGCAGAAGACGTGCACACGAGTCCACTGTCTCTTGTTTCACTGAATTTCGACCACATAGCAAAAAGATATGATTTTTACAAGGTTTGCAACACTATAGAGTGTTTAAAACAGTTCAAAATAAATAAAGGTCGCACCTTTTTTTAACTGTTCGAACTAGGGTTAGGATTTTGCGGCGAATCCGTGAATCGTGGTGAAGATCAGAGGGTGCGACGTGGAAGAGGGGGGCGTGGCGCTCCTGGCGATGGTCGGGGCTTCAGATCCGATCGCCTCTGGCGATCTCGGCGTCGACGGGAAGTCGACGACTTTGGAGGCGTCGTTCTCGACGCTGGCGAAGGGAGAGAGGGTGGGGGTTGTTTTGATTTGAAGGGAAGGAGAGGGGCTCTCGAACGTGGGTGGTGGCGATGGCTGCAGGCGGCGGAGGCGGCCGGAATCGGGTCGGAAAGCTTCGAATGGTTTTCGCCGTTCGTTCGGGGAGAGAGAAAGGGGTTTTTTTTTGAATGAATTATTTTGATTGGCCGGAGGTATTTATTTAGTTCAAAAATACGGTTTTGCACATGAACTCCTTTTCAAACCCAACAATCGTCGCCCCTAGCTAATTACCACCATTCCGAACACAATGGGATATGTTTCGTAGGCCCATTCGATTGTTTCAGTCAGTTTTCTTTTAAATTAAAATATATTTCATTCAATATTCACTTTGAACGTACATTTCAATTTGCCACGGCCACAAACTGATTCGAAAAATTACAGAAAAATAAATCTAGCTATGTTTTGACGATACGGTCCCAACAAAACTAGTTTCGTCGAATTCTGAGACCGTTTGCAAAAAGGCCCATTTTTGGTCGATCCAATTTAACTGTAATGGATCAAAACACATTTTCCTTTGCCACGCTCACATATTAGCTTCAAAAATTATGAAATTTGAAACCTAGCAATAACTTCACATCCCGGATCCAACAAAAGTTGTTTCGTCGAATTCCGAGGTCGTTTGCAAAATGTCCAATTTCACGGGCTATATAAATCCCATAGCGACCTTCCTGAAAATTCATTCGGCCATAACTTTTGCTTTCCGCTATGAAAATTTGATTTTTCAGATTCGTTAGAAAGGTATTCACTAACAGATTTAAGTATCTTTGGTTTCACTAAAATCCATTTTGTTTTGCACCCGGTACAGTCCGACAAAGTTTGAATTCAATTTTTGAAACTACAGCGCCTTTTCAGGCCTTGTTTATAATTATAATTAATTATATTCGTTTTCAATTGTCGATTCAAACTCACTTTTCATTGCCATTATCTAAAATATTTATTTTAAATATATAAAATCCATTATTTTAGCCAATTTAAAAAAATTAAGTCGGTTCAGATTTTCTGGGTCGTTACATCTTCTCTATTCTACTCGATGTTGTCCCTTTCGGGAAACGGCTGCAGATCCCAACCGTTGGTGATACACATTCGATACACTCAAGTGAAATGAGCGGTCGGTCATGTGTGGTCGGGTTGCAAGATGTTCTTGTTGAACCTAGTGTATTCCTCTCTAGAGATACACTATCAGAAGGTGGTTCCATACCTTGTCATATTTGGAAATCCATTATACATAAGCACAAAGCGGTTTTGTTTGTACTATATAGTTGAATGTGAGATGCACGCTTTCTTCTAGATTCTAATTATTTATGGAAAACCATAGATATTATCATAATATCTGATTTAAATATACAAAAATGTTTTATTTTCACAAGATAAAAACGCGTTCCGTACTTACAGCATGGTCTTATGAGATATTTTTATTTCTTTAAAATGTTTCAAAATCTTTTGCTCACACCAGTCCCATTGACCTAGAGTTTATTTTTTTAGGTGTCCCCTAAACTCTTGGATGCCCGAATTTGTACGGGCAGTCAAGTAGTTCAAGATTTTACAGATGTTGGAGGGAACTTGGAGCAGGAAGCTTCAACATTAGATATATAGAGTTTTGTTCCACTGTGTTGTATATATAATGTACTCTTACGATGTATGTAAGTGCAAATGCCATTTTGTATTTCAAATGATATTATGAATTATATTTTGTTCATTCCGCTGTGAGATTTACGTTGCTCTGATTCTTTTGTGTTCTTCTTTTTTCCTTCTATTCTACTTTTCAATCTTTCTTTTTTTCACCCTCTAACTTCTTTCTATTAATGACCCAGTAAATTTCTGGTGCATAGCTAGTTGATATGGAATTTATGTTGGTAACCGGGATCAGAATTTGGCGGTTCGTTATAGTGGTATCAGAGCATAACATTGAGTAATAACCTTGGCTCTGTGGCGTAACTCGATAGAGATGTGGTTAGTAATACCCTAGATTGAGTTTGAGTGTATATATATAAGCATGTATTTGTAGATTGTATAAAAACTGTTTTATACTAGGATGATTGGTTTGTCGAGTGGTTTAAAATTTTTGGTCGATACAGTCGTCGAACACTGGATCAAAAACTTTTTCTAAACTCTTGAACATAGTAATTCAACATAGTATTATTTTAAAAATCCAGGTAAATGGAATAATTTTACCCAAAGTTATATTTTAATATAAAAAGAATAATTTATGAAATTATTTTAAATGGCTACATTGATTATTATTTTTCTGATAATCAGATTATTATATTGAAATGGTTATTTCTAGCAAAATTAGAATTTGTATAAGAATGAATATACAAATAAGACAAATCGGAAATTTAATCTGAAATTCTGGAAACTTGGAAAATTGTTTGAGTTAAACAAGAGGTTTGAAAAATTTACAAGTTTTGAATTTAAAATGAGGTAATATGGGTTGATAAGGAATTCAAATATGGTGTTAAGAAATCAGAACCTAACTGGAAGCTGATCGAGTAAAACGATTTTCTGAGATTTGATCTGATGTTGATTTCGGTCTTCAGGGTTAATACTTAGAAGATTATTTTCTTACCAATTTATGGTTAGAGACTGATAAATGTGAAGAATTGAGTGCATGAATAAGAAATGGAAATGTTTCCCAATTGTAATAACATATATTTCTAGTTATGAAATGACCGTGATTGACAGCCAATCACTAATATATTAAAAGTTTTGATTGCAGTGAAATGTTCTGGTAGGTAACCCGTGTGTTTTGAATGTCTTATTAGTTGTGATTGTTAGGGGATGAACCATGTGTTGTTTTGACAAAAGTATATGATTTTGAGTACAACTGGAATTTTCTCATTACACATTAATTTCAGAGGCAAAATTCTTTTAAGGGGGAAGGATTGTAACGCATAGTTTTTCGACTAATTATATGATCTATAAATTTAGATTATAACAGGCAATTAATTCAGTTGAATAATATTTAATTTGAATATTTTATAAATATTGAATAATCATTTGTTTTAAAATCATATGTATATGTGATCGATGCTTTCTAATAAATAGAAAAGCGCGAACTTTGAAATAAATGTTGCAAGCGCAAAGATCGTGTAGTATGCAGGTCGAATCACAGGGAGGCAAATTAAAAATTATTATTTATAGAATTTCGTGGGCAAGTTAGACGACTTTTGAGATTTAGTAGAAAATAGAACAATTGAAATTGAAACAATTTGGATTATCGTTGAAACTAATCAAATGATTAATCACTAATGAAAGTAAATTGCAAAATAAGAATAAAAATGCAGAAAACAAAAGTGCAGAATAGAAATAACAATAGTAATAAAATTAGGATTATCGTTGAAACTAATCAAACGGTTAATCACTAATGAAAATAAATGTAAAATACAACTAGTACTCTACTAAATCTAATTTTGTAGATGCCACTAGTTGCTGAGAAATAGAAAAATGCATAAAATAAAAAGGAGAAGAACTTTGTTAATGGAGAAGAAGATAGAAATTGGGATTGTGGCTACAATGAGATTACATGGGTATTTATAGGAGATAGCCAACCCTAACCCTAATACAATGACAAATGGGCCTTAGGGAAATCACAAAAGTGCTTATAATGAGAACTACAAATGGGCCTTAGTGAAATCTAGTAAATTTGGGCCTTTCCTCTTGTCCTCTTGCTTCCTTGACAATTCTTCATTGATTTGTAATATGCATAGCCTTTCTACCAGTTATTTTATTGTCCCAAAAGCAAATAGATGTGAGATCTTCATCTGCAAATCTTCAAATGTAAATATACAACAATTTGATCTCAAGTTCTCTACTTTTCTAACTGCATGCGGCTTGGTTAGAAAATCTGTAAAAGTGACATAACAATACCCAAGTAATATTTATTTATATTCAAAAGATAAGATATAAGAGTAAAATAAACACATTTCTATGTTAATCAAATACCCCCACACTTATCATTTACTCGTCCTCGAGTAAAACAAAAATTAAAAACTAACTAGATAGGTCACACTTTCTTAGGAAACACGATTGCATTGAGCGTATGCAACAAGCCGTTAAACCTCTAGTTGTCCCTAGTAGGACAAGTGGTGTCTCGTGAGGGTTTTCAGCGGATACTACCCACAAAATCCAGATGCAGTATGCTATGACTCTAATGTAACTACATGAATGCAGAGGACTTATGCAATTGAAAACAAAAACTGAAAACACGACTTGTTTCAGGAAAGTGGTACAACAAATTAAGTTAACAATTTCTAGTCAGTTGATTTTATTTTAGGTATCTCAACTTGTCACAAATTTCCAATATAAATCAAGTTTTTAAATGTTCTGTTCTAGTTTGGCCGGTTAGTTCGGTTGATAACAAAGTGCAGCCATGAAAATGATTCTATGTTTGCTTCGCACAGTTTGTAAAGTGGTATTCTAATTTCCTTGTGTATGGCTAGTCAAATCAATAAGGTCAAGAAATGTTTGGGCATCACCACTTATTCTCTATCTATAAAAGTTAAAATTTATGATTAATTATAGACACCTAACTTAAAAGACCAAGGTATACCACCCATACACTGCCTTGCGGACTGACGGAGAGTTGGGACAGAGCTTGGCGGATTGTGCAGACCGACGCTGACTTTGTCTACAACATATCGGTAATCCTTAGGCGTCCAACTCATAAAATGAGACCAAGATATTCCAACACTGATTTTGTCAGCAACATGTCAGATAGAGCTTGGCGGATTTGCACACCAACGCTAGATATACAAGCAATGTTGGATACCCTTGGATTGTTATTATTATTGTTGTAAATATAAGAAAAGAGAGAGTTACAAGAATTCAGCTTAACACAACTTAGTTTTAAAGATTCGAAAAGCCAATATAAGTACTTTAAGTCCTTCACTCATTTAAACAAAAACTACAATATAGAATAGACTTCATGGCCATCACCTAAGAATCTCCCTATGTATTGGTTACACTATTATCCCTCAAAATTCAACTTTTCATCATATTTCTTATTCGATCTTAGTTAGAGAAAAAATACTATCAACTGATTAACAATCGTTAACTTATTTTGTTGTATCAATCTAAATTGAGTCGTATATTAAAAAAAATGGCATGCTAGTATGATCAAATGCATGATGGTCCTACTTAAATGGCTGAAAATGAAAATAAAGAAAAATAAAGAAAAATGAAAAATGAATGAAATGCAGACCCCCCCCCCACTAGATCTAAACAGAGTCCACACTGTAAACTTTTCCTAAATTTGAAAGATCGTACCCAAAGGTGAATAACCCAAAGGTGAATAGGATGCAAAATTATTTGTAGAATAAAATGAAGTTTAGACACTATATGCGAATGAAAATCATATGTATAATGATATATGTGCTTACGATGAATACGATGCAAAGAATGCCACCAACATTTCCCCCCACACTTTGTTCTAGCCCGATGAATCCCATTCCCACCAAGTCTAGGCATGTTTTCTAGTAAATAAAGATTTTTGAAAACCATCTCATCTTTATACCTAGATTTATAGTCCAGTAGATAAATTTCCAGGGTCATCCTAACATGAAGTTTTTCAACCAAGCTAACATTCCAAAAACAATTCATGTGTTCTACAAATTTATTAGTGTAATTGTTCAAAAATTTGTGATCGTATATAGACTCAGTTGTACTCGTGAAATTTAAATTCTGAGTGTTGTTCAAGACTATGTGATCACATTTCTCAACTGACAACGTATTTTTGACACTGGTAATTCCAAGTTCGTTGGAAGTTTTCTCAAAGTTAAAATTTTCGAACTTGGACTGGTGGCTTGATTCTATTTCATCCTCATTTGTCAACTCATCCTCATACAATCCAAAAAATCCATATTCATTAAAATCCTTTTCCAATTTTAAGTTTTTGGAAAATTCAACATGTTCATTTTGTTCGATTTCAAAAATTCCAAGTTTCTCACAGCCTGAAAGAGAAAGATCAAAATCTGAGCTTAAATCTTTTTCCTGAAAAGAATCGACGTCCAAATCATTTGTTGAATTTTGAACAACTTCATTTGAATCGTTATTCTCAATTTCCAAAGTTGTTATTTGAAAATTTTCACTATTAGTAAAGAATGGATAATTTTCTGATTCATCGCATGTTTGTATTTGATTTTGTTGTTTGAGTTGTTCTTTAAAAGATGTCATTAAACAAAGAAGTTCATCAAGCTGTCTATCTTTTTCATCAAGCTGTTTATCTTGCTTTTCTACCCACTCTCTTAGAATGTTAAGATGATATTCTTCGGAATCGTTGATTTGAGAGCTCTCGTTTTGCATTTCTTGTTTCTCAAAATTATAGTCCACATCAATTTCACGATCAACATTATTTCCAATGTGGTAGTTGTTTGAATTTACAGAAAAACGACAATGATATTGGAAATCATTTTGATTGTAAAAATTATGTTTGTAACCAAAAATGTTGAAATTTGAGGGAAAATTGAAATTTTGGTTATTTTCAAGATGTTGATATGGACTATAACTTTGGAGATTTTGGTTTACAACCCCATATTGATGTTCATCAAAGCTATATTGGGATTCAAAGCTATTTTGGTATGGATGTGGCCCATAATCGAAATTATTGAAATTTGAACTGAAGTCGTAATTTCGATCATTTCTATGAATTTGAAAATGTTGGTCATTTGGAAAATTTTGAAAATTGTTGGCATTGGGCTTACGAAATTTTGGAAAATTTTGCCTCATGAGGCGTAATTCATACTCATACTGTTCAAGAGGATGTCTACTCCGATTATTATCCCACATTTCTCTCAATGATTTTTTTGAATTAGACATTTTGAATGAAATCAAGGGAAGACAGAAATTATTCTTAGTTCAAAATAGTATAAAAGAACGAGTTGTGTTCTATTAATTAACTGACTCAATTAGAAGGGGGAAGAGGGTCTTATGGCCGTTCACGTATAGTATAAATACTAAGGGATACGACCAATGTTTTACGGGTAGTATGCAACCTCTTTTGCTAATAGTTCAAAAAATTGAACTACTATATATCCGCGATCCAATTATACGAGACAGTCAACTTCACAAAGCATCACTTTTCAATTATATTATTTTTCAACGTCTATTTTTATTGTTGAAAACAATGAGAATGAAAATTTTAGTTATGAAAATATCAGCCAACCACAAAGAATCAGACAATAATAACTACAGAAATTTAAAACATCGTACAAGCAAGCCGCTGCCCCTGAAGAAGATTTTTAGAAGCAATTTCTATATTTGTTTTCTTCGCAAAAAACACCTGTAGAGTTTAGAAAATTTTACAGTGGTGTTGGCAGTCCATCCAGAAAATTTGAGTAGCACTGACAATTCAAATCAGTTGTTTGCAAATTGCTTGACCTTCGAAGTTCTTTGTTTGTTGCTTGAACTCTTCTCGCTTTTGATTTTTGTTTTTAAGATTTCAACTTTTTTTTTCTTTTTGAATCAAAGAGATTGCCAATAGGAAATAATAAGATAAAAATAACAGTTCGAAAACAAATCTCACCCAACTTAATGAGCTCACACAAAAGTAGACTCAGAAAAATAAATTTAGACTCAACAAAACTAAAGACTCCATAAAAAACAAAATTGGACTCAACCCTCCCACTTCCTGAAGATCAAAAACAGAATACCCTCAAGCAAAATGAAACGCTGCCTTCCTAAATCAAAATCAACCTACGACCCTTGTGTTTTTTTAAATAATAGGAAACAATTCGATCGTCAACCCGATTCAACTATAAGTGTATAACACATGTACCACCAAATGTTCCGAATAAAAGGAGGTGAACTAAAACAACTCACAGAAAAACTCCTTTTCTTATAAATCACCAGCGCTCTTTCCTAAAAAAAACTTTATAATGAAGACGAACAAAATCTCGCATCCCACTTCTTTTTTCGAAAATCGAAATCAGACCTTAACGAATTTAATTTGGTGGTATCACGAATTGGTTATGGCTTGCGAATTGTTTATTGTGGGTTTGTCGTTTTGAGACGATTTTCGAAGTTCAATTGGGTTTCCGGTACGGTGGTGTTTGAGGGTTCGGATGGGGTTTGTGATGAGACGAAGCCGGGTTCAGTGGCGTTGCGAATGGAAAATAGAGGGCGTTCTGGGGGATTGGATGTGAGCAACAGGGGGATTGCATTGAATATATGGGTTGGTGTGGAGTTTGAAGCAGGTTTTTGGTTGAGGTATTTGATGCGTGAGGTAAATTGCGAGGGGGGTTTGGTTGACGGTGACTGGGTTTTTCATTTGCAGTGGACTGTGTATCGGGTTTCAGTGAAAGGGGAGTGAAATTTTCAGGCGGAGGTGGTTTGACTTGCGGGTTTTGATGTAGCTTGCAATGTGGATTTGGTACTGTGGGTAGAATTGGTGATCGGTTGAGTTGGTTTGAGCAGAGGTCGTGACAATGGTTTATGATTAAGGATGGTCTGATGTGGTTTGACTTGGGGTGGAAACTCGAATCTGTGGAGGATGCGTGAGTTATGTTGTTGAGGAAGGGTGTCGGTGATGTAACTGTATGGGTTTGAAGAACTTTGGGTAGGAGATGAGTAAGACTGGTGAAGGGGGACTGGTGATTGAAGGTGATGGTGTACGACAAATTTCTGGGTAAGTTAGGTGAACGTAACAGTCGTAATGGGGTGATGAATGGTGAGACAGCGTCGTGGAAGAAAGATGATGATAAGTGATGGAAGTGGTTTGTAGAATGGAGAGGAAATTCTGTATTGCAAAAGAAACAGAAAAGAAAATAGAAAAGGAAACAAAAGATTTTTTTGTTTTTTTGTAAAAGTAGAAAGAAATGCAAAAGAAAATTGAAAAGGAGAAAGAAGTAAACTGAAAAAAAAGAATTCAGTGAAAACAATTGGAAAGAAATAAAAGGAATAGATGGAAACAAATTAAAGAAAAATTGACATTTTTTTTGGTTGTTTGAAAGTAGAAGAGGGACAAAAAAACGTAAAAGAAAAAAAAACTGAAAAGGGGGAAAGAAATTAAAAAAATTCATATTTTTTTTAGAGAAAAGCAAAGAAGAAGAAAAAAAACGTACAAAGAAAGGAAAGAAATAGACGGGAGAAAGGGAAAGAAATTAAAATAGAAATTGGCAAGATTATTTTTATCTTGATTTAGAAAATTACAATATCAACTAATAATGCCAAATCAACCAGTCAAGATTTTTTTTTCTGTATCTATACACAAGAAAACAAAAGGAAAATAAAAGTAAAAACTAACACGAATCGAAAACTAAATAAATAATAAAATTTAATAATTGCCTTCCCGGCCACGGCGCCAAAAACTTAATCGACGCTTTCTAATAAATAGAAAAGCGCGAATTTCAAAATAAATATTGCAAGCGCACAGATCGTGTAGTATGCAGGTCGAATCACAGGGAGGCAAATTAAAAATTACTATTTACAGAATTTCGTGGGCGAGTTAGACGACTTTTGAGATTTGGTTGAAAATAGAACAATTGAAATTGAAACAATTAGGATTATCGTTGAAACTAATCAAACGATTAATCACTAATGAAAGTAAATTGCAAAACAAGAATAAAAATGCAGAAAATAAAAGTGCAGAATAGAAATAACAACAGTAATAAAATTAGGATTATCGTTGAAACTAATCAAACGATTAATCACTAATGCAAAAAAATGTAAAATACAACTAGTACTCTACTAAATCTAATTGTGAAGATGTCACTAGTTGCTAAGAAATAGAAAAATGCAGAAAATAAAAAGAAGAAGAACTTTGTTAATGGAGAAGAAGATAGAAATTGGGATTGTGGCTACAATGAGTTTACATGGGTATTTATAGGAGATAGCTAACCCTAACCCTAATACAATGACAAATGGGCCTTAGGGAAATCACAAAAGAGCTTATAATGAGAATTACAAATGGGCCTTAGTGAAATCCAGTAAATTTGGGCCTTTCCTCTTTTCCTCTTGCTTCCTTGACAATTCTTCATTGATTTGTAATATGGATAGCCTTTCAACCAGTTATTTTCTTGTCCCAAAAGCAACTAGATGTGAGATCTTCATCTGCAAATCTTCAAATGTAAATATACAACAATTTGATCTCAATTTCTCTACTTTTTGGACTGCATGCGGCTTGGTTAGAATATTTGTAAAAGTGACATAACAATACCCAAGTAATATGTATTTATATAAGAGCATAAAATAAACACATTTCTGTGCTAATCAATATGTATATGTATGAAATGTCGTTTTAACATTTTTGTTACATCAAAATCTTGATTTAAGTTATTTTAAATTACATAAACAAATGCATATATATGTATGGTGTCATTTTGTTTTGGTAAAAAACTTTTTTTAGTTTTGTAAATAAATATATCTCTATATATATGTACATACCTGTGTAAAATTTATTTTGACTCACATACATGCATATGAAATGGTATGAGATGTCATCTGATTGATTTAATTGGAATTAAATCTCATTAAATAAATAAGCAAGATTTAATTGTACATTGAGTTGATATATTAAAATCTATATGAGCATAAACTCTAATAACTTGAATTGCTTAGCGGCTAAGCATGTCCTTGTAAACTCATTAAGGACACCTAACACATGGCTTATATACATAGCATTGGTACCTTTTCTCTAGAAAATTAGGCTGTCTGGACACCTTTTTTCAAATCAATGTAAAGCCTAGACATCAACTCTTTTCAAATCTATGTATGTAGCCTCAGCAAAGCTATATTTCTATACCTTTTGTCTCATGATTATATGTCTGCTGGCACCAAATACTTTAGCCTTTCACATTAATAATTTGGTAGATATTTAATGTGAAAAGCTTTCACATAACTTCTTTTCAATCAACATATGTCGACCAAAACTTAAGAGCAAAGTATTCAACTTTATTAGATGCAACTATATAAGGTTTGTACCATGTTTTACACAGCTATAAGTAGCTATGTAGTGGAAGATCAGTATGAAGCTACATCTTGTCTAAACAATAAGATAACCTGGAACCACAAAGTCTTTCCCTAACCAAGCCTAGTTATTCGTAGTATCTTTACACAAGAATGAGTACACTCATGTGTATTACACTGTCATGGTCGTATACTTCAAACATGAAATGAGTTTTCACCTAATTAGCCTTAACAATCCTTCACTTTCGCTCACCATTGGCAGCAGTTTCCACACACTTCAAAACAATCCTAACTCTACCCTATTTTACCCTATAAGCTAGGCCACTTGCTCATCTATATATACTACTGCACACTCACAACTCAAAAAAAACAAACACTTAAATAAACATATGGTGGAATGGTAGTAAACTGATGATCAAAAAGCCTGGAGCCCTTAAACAAGCAGTAAACCAATTTGTGAGCAAACTCTTCCCCATTTCCCTTTAAAACAAATCTGTTTATATGACTTAGGCGTACATATGTATAGTTATATGTTTAAATATCTTAGTTGAGATCTTTATGTCAATATAAAACAAAACCAATCTAAAATTTTAAGTTTAAGCCCAGTGAATAAAACACATAGTAGCCGCATAGTATTTTGTAAATAAACTCTTCCTTAAACTCAAGTAAATCTATTTTAGATTATTCTATATTATAGTGTAAAACATATTTATATATAGATACACACATCTACCTCTGGATGTGTTATATTGTGTATTCAACCTTTTATACCAAAACTGGAATGTTTTAAAAGACTAAGAACTAAAAAAATCAAAGAAGAAAAGGGAAAAAAGACAGTGAGAAAAACAACCCAACTTCTTTGTTGTTTTATATGTGTGCTATGTTTTTATCGTCCATAGTTCATATATTTAAGTTGTTTAAATGGGTTAGTTAAGACAAGAAGGTTGAAAATTGAGGATGGTGAGGACAGTGAATAAAATGGAAAACATAGTAGTATGTGTGTACAACATTTCAAGCTACAGTAGTGTATTTTGGGCGAGTAAAATTCCTTTTACCCATTTAATCTATCACCGATTGTGTAAACCATAAAATACAAAGATATACACTCATGCATATATGCTTTTAAATATGATTATACTTAGCCAAATTAAACATCATAGCAACTAGGGGATAAACAAATCATGTAAACTAAAAACAAAGTAATGGAACTGTCACAAAACCTCACTTTCATTCTTTTATTTTTGAATCCCCACTAGACTATCTTTTTTATTCTTGGTATATGCATTTCTTTGTTTGTTTATTAGTATCGTGCAATAATGTGAGTGTATTATGCACTTAGACCCAATTAACCTTTGGAAAAGAGGAAAAAACACACCTGTATGATTTTAACAGTCAAAATTTCACTTCTTACATTTTAGAAAATCCATACCTTTGATACAGTGGAGTAGAAGACCCGCATGGATATTATAGGGTAGAAGACCTGCATGGATATTGTTAAGTCATACCTGTAATTTATTATAAAAACACTTGCAACTCGTCTAAATATATTTTATATATACTGATAAATAAATATTACTGTAAGAGGTCTAAAAACTCAATTCGAACATCATAACTATACGAATCAGGTATAATAATGAGATCAAGATAGCAAATCATGATTTTTAAAAGCAAATGGAAGATTTTTAGTAATAAGAATGAAGAGAATTTAGTGATAATCAATAAAGGGAACTTGGTTCAAATTTCGGCGATGTCGTAGATGATGGGTCTTGAGGTTAGGGTCGGAGAAGCGGTAAATTCTAGGGATGATAGAAAAAATGTCAGATAAATTTTCCATGGCTTGAATGTTCAGATTTAAAGCAGTATAGAATTATGTGTGTTGTGATTTTGGTCTAGGTTTTAATCACATCACAAGGACAGATGATGGGATCGAGTTGCACAGGGTGGAGGAACTCACATTGATGGGGAATCGAAATGTGGTAGTGGAAAACGTTCTGATGGACAGATTCAACCTGGAGAGGTCGATACAAGGCGTCGTACTGGGGCACGGTTTGCAACTTTGATGGTGGAAAGGTGATTTGTTGAAGGACGATTTTGTAGGGCATATCGACTGGTTATGGATGACGAGGGTCGGTATCGTGACATGTTGGAGAGGTGGCGATGGCTTCTTGATGATCGATGGCGATGTACGTGTGCACAACGTGCACCAGTTGTGCACAGGAATGGATGAAGAAGTGGGAAAATATAGAGGTAAGGGAAATATAGTAGAAAAGTATAGGAGAAGGAATACAAAAAATGGTGGACAGTTAAATGGAAACTGGGCTTAAGCGCAGTAAAAAAAATACAGAAAGGAAAGTGGGTCGAAAGAAATGGGCTAAAGAAATAAAGTAAAAGGAAGAAAAGAAGATAAAAAATAAGGAAGTGTTGATATTTGTTGAGGTGAATCGAACAATTTTAAGACCTCCGAAATTGTCTTAACGTAAAGAGAAAAATGTAATATATATATAAGTATGTATATATATATATAATGAATTTGATCATATTGATTAAACGGCAAATTGGAAATAGTAAATAGAAATCATCAACATTAATTAAAGTTAACCTTTCATAAATAAATATATATAGTTATTTATCAAAGTAATATTTATTTTAAATAGAGTTTAAATTATTCTTTAATTTAAATAATAAGGAATGGAAGTTATTCAATCATTTTTGAGATAGAATAATTGGTTGAGATCCAACGGATTGAATTTATAATTATCAATATAACGTGATTTTTAGAAGAGGATCGACTACAACTAATGAGTTTAAATGTTTTTGAAATAAACATTGATATGTTATTTTATCAACTCAAGTTGATAATCGTTTGAAATCAAGTAATGAATTAAAAATCGAACTAATAACGATTAAATGTAAATTTATAGAATGACTCAATGAACAACTGGTAATAATATTTTAAAAATGAAATCAAGTTGATTAAATAAATCGAGTCGAGAATGCACAGTTCTAAGTGAGTAACATTTAAAAACAAATGTTGTAAATGACAATGGGTGTAGGAGGAATTGCGAAAGGGGAATTGGATAAACCTTGGAATGATAATATTATTTCGAAATTCAGGAAAATATATAAAATGAAGATGAATTGGGAAGAGAGGTTGAATTGGAATCGATTATATCGAATTCAGGATAGTATCATTTACTTTCCGTTTTAATAAAGATTCCATAAATAAATTACTTACTTATTTAAAGAAAGGAAATTCTGGACGAATATAATAATCCTTATCCAAGATTAACCAATATATAAACGACGATTTATTGATTTTGAATTGCCAAACTAGAGACGTTAGATATGTTGTGAAAATTGATTATCGATCGATTGATAGTTTTGTTATGATGTGATTATTCTAACTTGAATAATTTGAAGTAAAAAGTAGTGTTAACCCATCATGTATTAAACCACCATTTAAATCTTTCAGTTGAATCTTAAATGTGAAATGATTTTATTAAATTCCTGATAATCAATTAGGATATAGAAATCATATGAAATGCATTGACTTGATTACTATTAAGTATCACTTGACCCTAAAAGATATTAACGCTATCGTTACGAAGAGTTGGGAACCTATATTCCACTTCGATTCGATTTATACGAATCATAGATTATTGAAGACAATTGAAGATGGAGTTATGCAAGGGTTGTTCTATTAATCCAAGGTAGAAATTGCCTAAGATGGATTTACAAATTAGTGCCTTCGGTTTGTCCTATCCCAAGACAACTTGTATGGACGAATGTCTGACAAACTATTTCTTAAGAGTCACATACATTGATTTTTACCAATGTACTTCTGTTCGGTGGCGGAGAAGACTCTTCTCTAGCGTAATTCCCGGAGTAATTTTATGGACGTCAATTAGTGATTTGGCGGTTCTGACAATGTGACTTTGAAAGTAAATAAAGTAATATGTCAAAAAGTAAGTTAAACCTTAAGCTTCACAACTAGAAAATGACAAAAATCGGGCAGTCAGTATGGCTAAGTGGGTCGCTTCCAATTAGGGTGTGTTATCACCTATCTAGAGAAATTCCATTTTTTGCTTCTCTATTCTATTCGATGCTTTCCCTTTCGGAAACAATTATTGATCCTAACCGTTGGTGATATACATTCGATACACTCAAGCGAAATGAGTGGTCAGTCATGTGTGGCCAGGTTGCAAGATGTTCTTGTTGAACCCAGTGTATTCCCCTCTTAAGATACACTATCAGAAGGTGGTTCTATACCTTGTCATAGTTGGAAATCCATTATCCACAAGCGCCAAGCGGTTTTGTTTGTACTATATAGTTGAATGTCTAATGCAAGCATTCTTCTAGATTCTAATTATTTGTGGCAAACCCTAGACATTATAATAATATTTGATTTAAATATACAAAACTGTTTTGGTCTCATAAGATAAAAACGCATTCCGTACCTACGGCGTGGTCTTATGAGACATTTTTGTTTCCTTAAAATGTTTTAAAATCGTTTGCTCACACCAGTCCCATAACTGACCCAAAGTTTATTTTTCCATGTTTTCCCTAAATTCTTGGGTGCCAGAATTTGTACGGATAGTCAAGTAGTTCAGGATTTTATAGATGTTGGAAGGAGCTTGGAGCAAGAAGCTTCAGTATTAGATATATAGAGTTTTGTTCCGCTGTATTGTATATATAATGTACTCTGATGATGTAATTAAGTGCAAATACCGTTTTGTATTTCAAATGATATTATATTATATTTTGTTCATTCCGTTGTGAGATTCGTGTTACTCTGATTCTTTTGTGTTCTTCTTTTTTCCTTCCATTCTACTTTTCTATCTTTCTATTTCTCACCCTCTAACTTCTTTCTATTAATGACCCAGTAAATCTCTGGTCCTTGGCTTGTCGATATGGAATTTATGTTGATAATCAGGATCAGGAATTTGGCGGTTCGTTACATTTTTATTATGTCTTCTAACAAAATTAAATAAATATTTATGGAAAAATTATGTTATTTTTTGTTTAAAGATTTTTGTTTTTGGGTCTTGTATCTAAATACCATCTATGTGATTTAGTTTCTAATGTAGTTAGTACATCAAATTATTTCCCTTTTGTTGCTTCTTAGATGATAGTTGATCTTAGGATTATTTTTTATCAATGTTATTTGCAAAATCACATGTCATTCCAACCACAAATCCAGGATCGCTTGATGTATCTCTCAAAATATTGATTTTGGACTAGCACATCATGGACTTATGTTATGTTAATTTACTGCCTTTTATTCGATCATTCTATAATTAAATACACTTAGGTCACTACAAGAAAAACTATTATCTATAACATTAGAAAATACTAAAAATTAGCATTTTCATGCTGAACGTTGTATCATTCTCACCAAAACCATAAAAGGTAAACTAAAATAATATGTATATGCCATCTGTCATAATGTAACAATTCTATAGCGGACTAAATTTTATTCTGGCGGCAACCGGTTTTTTTCTTGTTTCTTCTCCATACTCATTAGTTCCTTGTTCTCTTTCCTTAACAAAGACAATGGAACCCCTAAGATATCCTACCTCACTAGTTTGCCACTCTCATGTCGGTCAGCTCTGCCTTCACTTTTGTTACTTCCTTTATCGTAACCTCTACACAGATCTACCTATCCACTAATATTTAATAGAAAACCAATAGCTCTAATATATACGATATGAATTGGTTGGATACATAAGCTTTCACTGTGAATAACCAAAGGTACGCCTCTAACCCTAACTTTGTTGTATATACTATTCCAATCTATTCAAATTAAGCTTTGTTCATTATACATTTTTTGAAAGAGTCTATCAAGTGGTAGGATCATATAGTATGGAGTATAAGCAAACATGCGTCTGACTTCAAATAAACAGACGTTTGTTTACTGATATAGACCTACGTCTTGTGCATGTCATATATAAAATCATATATACTAAAAACATGTATGTGTGTGTATCACCAAGGAAGATTTTAACAACTAAATACTAACACTAACAGACTCTAAACACATATAATCCTTAGTTTGAGCTCTTTAAACTATTGTTGAGTTTCTTCCTGCAAAACAGGATTAGTCGATAGTAATATACACACACACATATACATATATAGCTGTCATAATCAAAATGCTATAAAACGAGATCCAACATTCTCCACTTTTTGATAATGACAACTATATATGTAGCCCCCATGTTAATATGCATATATTATCACATATTCCCCCCTTCTTTCATTGACAAAAAGGAGATACTTATGTAATCAATACACATGAATATGCAAAAACACACAAACAATACACAAACGACATCCGTAACATAAATATAAATATCCATATGAAAACATCCATATGTTAAATATATTGCAAACCATATGAATAAAAAGTATTTGATACAAAATATCATAAAGACCATACCATGCTTACTAACTTTCTGAAGCCGTCATGCTTGGATCAACATTATTGTCACCGCCCTTTGGACCACCATGGTCAGAGCTTGAATCTGGAACTTCTTCAACGGAGCTAGAAGACTAATGGAATGGAGCGAGATCATGAGCGTAACGATCTGGAATTTTTGGCTTGTTAAATGATTAAATTTATAATTTAATTAAATTTGAAATAGATTGTTTAAAATTATAAAGTATAGTTAAAAAGTACTTTGTTAAAATATATAATCTTATTTATACCTTTAGTAGCATTTGGTTAAGTGTTGTATATAGTTTTAATAGCATTCAAAGGGTAAATTCTACCAAAAGAACCTCCCTTTTCTTTGTTACAAGTATTAAGACACTTGTAATTTTGCATGCAACACTACAAGCATGAATTACACATGTCCTACGAGGTGTCATTACATATTCTTCCATTCCATGTATAAATACACCTCCTTTCCTCCCTTAAACACCATTCCACTCTTCTCTTCCATTTCTTCTCCTTCTTTATACTAAAATCCATGGCTTCCATGGTGAAAATCCTCCTCCTCCTCCATTTGTAAAATATTTAAATTGCTGAAAAGTCGGTAATGTCAAACAGTCAGTCCGGGATAACTATAGTGGGTCTAGCAGCCTAGTAATAGAGGAGAGCATAGTGGAACCCCAAGGTGAGAACTCGACATTTATATTTGTTCACTTTTTATGTTGTGTGAATGATTGTTGACGATATGTGTAGTGTCCCGAAATTCCGGTCCAATTTGAGCTGACGGAATCACACAAGTCCAACCCATATTACACTGGAAAACCAGAAAACTAATAGAAAGAAAACAGAGGATGAGAATAGATAAGATAGAAACTTAGAATAGAAGAAGAAGAACAACACAACATTAGAGTAACACGAACCTCACAGCGGAACAAATAACATATAATATATAACATAACTTTGAAATATAAATCTATACTTGAATATACATATCATTTCCAAAGTACAACACAGCGGAAATAACCATAGCTATATAATTCTGAAGCCTCCTGCTCCAGCTCTCCAAATATATCTGTAAATCCCGACTACTTGACTGCCCGTACAAAATTGGGCACCCAAGAGTTTAGGGAAAACAAAACAAAATAAACTCCGGGTCAGTCATGTGACTGGTGTGAGTAAACTCAAATCATTTGTTTAACTTTAAAGATCCTTTCAAAGAAAGAATAATCGTAAGACCAATCCACACATAAACACGAACGGTTTTTACCTTACGATAACCCAAATCATTTGTAAACAATAATATTCTGATATTATAATAATGTCTAACACAAGTAACATTAATCTAGTAGCACGCTTGCATCTAACAATCTACATATATAATATACGACCAAAACCGCGGGCTCTTATTTGGGGAATGGATTCCAACTATGACAAGGTATGGACCCACCTTCCGCTCAATGTACTCTAGAAGCGATACACTGGAGTTCAACAAGAACATCTTGTAACTCGGCCATACATGACCGACCACTCATTTCGCTTGAGTGTATCGAATATATTGTCACCTTACAGTTGGTAAACTAACATAACCATTCCCGGGAGATATAGAATTGAAAGAAGTAACAAATATGAATATTCTCTAGATGGTGACAATATAACCTACTTGGGTGTGGCCCACTTAGCCATGCTGCCTGCCCGATTTCTGTCATTTCCTAGTTGATGAGGCTGGAGATCATAACGTATCTATCAACAGATTACTCATTCATTTACTTTGAATTCCACATCGTCATACCCATCAAATCACAAATCGATTTCCCCAAAAATACCATGGGTATAAGCTAAGAGAAATGAATTCCTCCGCCACCAACGTAAATACGTTTGAAACGATCAACTTACACGATCTACCAAATATACTCTCTCAGACATTCGTCCATTTAGGTTTTTCTGGTACTGGAGAAACCGAAGGCACTATTCCGTACATCCATCCTAGGCAATCTTTACCTAGGATTTATACAACAGCCCTTGCACTTTACTCCGTCTTCAATACATTCAGCATACTTGGTTTGCAACACTTATGCAATTACGGAGTGGTTCTTCGGATAATAATCCAACCGGTCTCTCCATATTAACAACGTTAAAATGGTCAAAAATTTTGATATTCGGTGATTTAACTATCAAATGAAAACATGTGTGCAAACAACGATATTATTTCCAGATGGAAATTCTATCGATCAATCATCAATCAACATTTATTCATTTCCCCATTTCTCGTTCCATATATTCAACATTTCTTATTTTCTAATTTTAGAAAATATACGTTATTAACTTTGGAAAACGTTTCCATTTCTGATTCACGCATCACTATCTTTTCACATATATCAGTCTCTAACTGTAAACTAGTAAGAGAACAACCCCCTACGTATTAACCCCGAAGGCCGAAACCAACATCAGATCAGTACCCAGACAGCCATTCAACTCAACTAATTTCCAGTCAGTTTCTGATTCCGTAATTCCCCTTAAATTCCTAATTCAGACCCTAAATTCCTTTATAATATTTTATTTGCAAAATATTTACTTTAAATCAATATCATGTTATACTCATATTCGAAGCACGGGTCTGAACCTTCCTAATGTAAAATTCTCCTTTTATGAAATTCTATTCATTTTCCAAACATTTCCCTTTTATAGTTCTATTTACTTCCAAAATCCATATTCCTTTTATAATTCTTTTTATTCTATACATATTTCCTTTTATAAAAATTCTATTTATTTCCTAAATAAATATTTCCTTTCAATTCTATTTATTTAACAAATATTATTTCCTTTTATATTTGTTTTACAAATATTTCTTTTTATATTCAATATCCACTTTGAAATCCCTTTTTATAAAATCATTTGATTTTATATAAATATATTTTATTTTCGACATACACATTGAAAATTCCCATTTTTATTCCGGTATTATATATGGTATTTTAAACACCAAATAACAATGATTGATATCATTTAAACACACATAATCAACACAGATTATATATCACATCATATATTACAATATATGAAAAACAGTATTATAAATATTGAGGAATCCAGTTGGATCCCTCCAACATGTTTTCCTGCATCATAGATGTTAAACAATATAATTAACATTGATTTCATTTCAATATGAAATATTCTGCTAAACAGAATCAATATTTGATCAACGATTTATATTTATATTTATATTGTTATCTATAATTTCAACCAATACATAAGCAATTCAACCATACAGTTAACACACAATAATAAACAGATAATTATCAGTTCTAAGAATACGTTATAAAAATATAACTGTTCAGAGTTGGTGAGTTTTACTCACATTGGACGATCATCGTTAATAACGATAACCATCGCTTGGTTAGGACGGACAATTTATTTTTCTATAAATTGTAACGAGCTCCAATCCACTCCCAGCCAGTTCCATTGGGTAGTTTCTGTCTATACGATCCCAACGGATCTTGTTTCGTCAGATTCTGACATCGTACGAGCAAGTTACGTATTTTACAAGTTCGTATACTTTTTAAATAAATTAAAGTAAAAACTCTAATTGTAAATTGGGCCTTAACCTTTAATGATCGACTCACCTTCACTTGTGAATACCCAACCAGCTCAGCAGTCTTCTTCCTCAAAACCGAATTTCCATCGCTTAGTACCATATCCTCCCCTTCCCCTTCAAAACGCACCTTCACCATTCAACTACACATCAAACCAAAAATCCTAAAATTCCTGTCATGATTTCCATTACACCTTCATACCCAAAAACAGGAACTCGACACCCTCCAATCACTCATGTCATACGCGACCTGCTGTGCTCCTAGACCATCGCGGTGCCAGATTGTGGACCACGACGTCCCAAACTCCGGCGCTCAGAGCGTCTTGCCACCTCAAATGCAGCGCTACCCTCTACTCGAGCCATCACCTCTCCGCTTTGCACTAAAGTCGTGCCCTAGCTTTTACTTCCAAAACCCCAAACCCAACAGTGATCGTCGAACCCTCAATAACCCACATAGAAATGTAGATAATTCCTTTAGGAACTCGTTTATATACTTTGCTAATTTATCTGATTTTATTTCGATTTTTGTTTGATTTAGGAAGATCACTTTTTTTTGTGAAGAACAAAATAGAAAGTGACAGTGGGTTTTTCTCTGGTTAACTATGGGATGAAAATGAATAAGGTTAGGAATTATTAGGAGGGTATATATAAGAAAAAAAAATATTATTTTTATATTCAATTGTTTATTAGTTTATAACCAATCGCTATTTGAATTCATCTCTAAAAATTCCTATGATCACACATGATACCAAAAAATCACGAAAATGGACATACACCTTCCGTTCAACATTACGGACCCAACGAAACTTGTTTCGCCGAATTCTGACTCCGTTTGCTTACACAGCATATTTTTAAAGGTCAAATTATCGATTGTTCACATTAAAATCCCATACGGCCACACACTGACTTCAAAAATCGTGGAAATTGAAATCTAACAATAATTTAACATTACGAATCCAACAAAACTGGTTTCGTCGAATTTGGAGGTCGTTTGTAAAACTGGCTATTTTTAAAGCCCTAAATAACCCATTTAAATATTTAAATATATTTAAATATATTTAAAAATAATTAAATTTAACATTTAAAAATAAATATTATCGTATATATTCACAATAGAATATCATACAGCTCCATTGGGATTTGTAACTCGATTTTCAAATCCCGGTTGAATCGATATTCAATTTATATTGAAAAATCCTTTTAAAAATATAAATAAATCGTTATAAATTATAAAGGAATTCCATAGCGACTTTTCAAAAAATTTATTTGGACATTAATCAAAATGTACACGATGAAATCCTGATTTTTTTCTTCCATTAGAAAATTATACTCCACCAGCTCCATACGTTTCTTGTTTCACAGAAATCCGATTTAAAACGGACCCTGTATATTCATTTGAAGTTCGAATCGCCAAACAACGAACTGCAGCGCCATTTCGAGCTTGATTTTGATTATATTATAATTATAGGTTCAACTGTCGTTTATATAATATATTCGTTAATATAATTCAACTCTATACTGGATTATATATATTATAAATTGTCAAATTCACATTATATTGTCAATTCACTATTTTCGACCATTTCAGAATTAAATATATTATTTAATAATTATATTAATCAAATATTCACTATTATTTAATTCAATGACCATTTAAATCTCTAAATCATTATTTATATAATTAAATAAATTAATTATACGTCGCTGAAAATACGGGTCGTAACATTCTTCCCCCCTTAAAATAATTTCGTCCTCGAAATTGCTAAGGTAGAAAATAGACCCTATTAACTGTGTAAAATTATTTGTTTACTTCTATCAACGAAAACTTCCAAAAATCTTGAAAATTTTCTAACACCCGAAATTTTCGAAAAATTTCGCCAGCACCTCCTTTGTATTGGTCAATCGGTACAACTACAACTCGCCTCTCTGGGCCATCTCCAACCCCAAAGAAAATCAAACAGCCAAGCGGCTTGCCAATTCGGCTCATAAATCTCATATCCTATTAGAATATAAACATGTTCCTTTTTGTCGGGCGTATCATTATATTTTTTTCCATCTGCTGTTAATTCAGCATATACCCATGTCATCCCAATCAAATTCCAATCTGTTTTTATCCTCAAATCCAACCATTCGCTCATACCTAAGTCGAATTTCATTTCAATCCAAAGTTCCATTCTCAAATTTTAAATTCTTAACTCATCAATCCAATACCATTTCAAATTCAAATCTCACAAATCCAGTCTATCTCGATATCATTCTAATCCCATTCCAGATTATTCTGTAATCAAATACAGATTTTATTTAACTAATTCAAGTTAAATTTCTAATTTATTAATTCACCTTTACCATCTCAATCTATTTAACTTCATAAGTTAAATTTAAATTCCTGGGTTTATTTCAAATAACAATACCAATTCAAAACCTTTGAATTTCTAAACAACTTGTTTTCTCAAAACAATTTAGAAAACAAAATCCTTGGTAGTAATCTATCACTTAGGAACTCGAAAATGGACACTGATGATGTGGCCACACTCATCACAATTATTTTCCAGTGATACAAGTGAGTTCAATACTATATCATTTTCAAAACTCGTTTCTAAACACCTTCATTTTGAAATCACTTTCAAAATATCCTTCACAATGATTGTAAACAATTTAAAATCTCCCAGGATTTAAAAATTCTCATATATTCCATTCAATTCCATTTACAAACCCTTTTCATGTTTTCAGAATTTCAAATTCCAAATTCTGATTTAAATTCAGATTTAATTCATCTGATTTCATATATTATACTTATATGAATTCTAATTGGTTGTTTATATAACCATTTCAATTTATAATCTCATTCGATTATAATAACAACCAATATATCCAATATATTATAATTCCAATATGTATATTTTCTCTATATCAAAATATACTTTGGGTAAAATTATTTTCATTTACTCTTTCTTCAAAACATATCGTGTCGACCCATTGTATTCAAGTGTTTATAAACCCCTACCGATACAGTGGATCAAACTGGATCAGAACCTATAAACAACTCAACCAATAAATCTCCATAATATAAAACCATTTTTATATCAAATAACAAATACGCACTCATATATATACACTCAACTCAATCTAGGGTATTACTAACCCCATCTCTACTGAGTCACGCCACAGAGCCAAGGTAATTCACTTAACCTTAAGCTTTGATACCAACTGTAGTGTCCCAACGATTTCGGTAGGCTTTTCAACCATCCCTCCACCCCCAAGTAGCAGTCTAACCTCCCACCGTGGCCTACAGAGGTACCCCAACTCCATGCTTTACGGCCAGCCTCTCGACTCGACCAACCCGCTATATTGCAAGACCTATAGGGGTAAGAGTCTCCAGTTCGCCACCAAACCGCGAAGCGAGAACCCCCTATCAGACGTACCAGTCAAGCAACATTGACTGGTGCGAGTAAACTCAAATCATTTGTTTAACTTTAAAGATCCTTTCAAAGAAAGAATAATCGTAAGACCGATCCACACATAAACACGGACGGTTTTTACCTTACGATAACCCAAATCATTTGTAAACAATATTATTCTGATATTATAATAATGTCTAACAGGTACTATTAACCTAGTAAAACGCTTGCATCTAACGTTCTACATATATAATATACAATCAAAACCGCGGGCTCTTATTTGGGGAATGGATTCCAACTATGACAAGGTATGGATCCACCTTCCGCTCAGTGTACACTAGAAGCGATGCACTGGAGTTCAACAAGAACATCTTGCAACTCGGCCACACATGACCGACCACTCATTTCGCTTGAGTGTATCGAGTATATTGTCACATTACAGTTGGTAAACAAACATAACCATTCCCGAGAGATACATAATTGAAAGAAATAACAAATATGAATATTCTCTAGATGGTGACATTATACCCTACTTGTTTGCGGCCCACTTAGCCATGCAGCCTGCCCGATTTTTGTCATTTCCCTGTTGATGAGGCTGGAGGTCATAACGTATCTTTCAACATATTACTCATTCATTTACTTTGAATGCCACATCATCATACTCGTCAAATCACAAATTGATTTCCCCAAAAATACAACATATATAAGTAAGAGAAACGAATTCCTCCGCCACCAACATAAATACGTTTGAAACGATCAACTTACACGATCTACCAGATATACTCTGTCAGACATTCGTCCATTCAAGTTGTCCTGGGACTGGACAAACCGAAGGCACTATTCCGTACATCCATCCCAGGAAATCTCTACCTAGGATTTATACAACAGCCCTTGCACTTTACTCTGTCTTCAATATATTCAGCATACTTGGTTTGCAACGCTTATGCAAATACGGAGTGGTTCTTCGGATAATAATCCAACCGGTCTCTCCATATTAACAACGTTAAAATGGTCAAAAACTTTGATAGTCGGTGATTTAACTATCAAATGAAAACACGTGTGCAAACAACGATATTATTTCCAGATGGAAATTATATCGATCAATCATCAATCAACATTTATTCATTTCCCCATTTCTCGTTCCATATCTTCAACATTTCTTATTTTCTAATTTTAGAAAATATACATTATTAACTTTGGAAAACGTTTCCATTTCTGATTCACGCATCACTATCTTTTCACGTATATCAGTCTCTAACTATAAACTAGTAAGAGAACAACCCCCTACGTATTAACCCCGAATGCCAAAACCAACATTAGATCAATATCCAGGCAGCCATTCAACTCAACTATTTCCAGTCAGTTTCTAATTCCAGTAATTCCCCTTAAATTTCTAATTCAAACCCCAAATTCCTTTATAATATATTATTTTCAAAATATTTACTTTAAATCAATATCATGTTATACCCGTGTGCGAAGCACAGGTCTGAACCTTCCTAATGTAAAATTCTCCTTTTATGAAATGCTATTAATTTTCCAAACATTTCCCTTTAACAGTTCTATTTACTTCCTAAATCCATATTCCTTTTATAATTCTATTTATTCTATACATATTTCCTTTTATAAAAATTCTATTTATTTCCTAAATAAATATTTCATTTCAATTCTATTTGTTTAACAAATATTATTTCCTTTTATATTTGTTTTACAAATATTTCCTTTTATATTCAATATCCACTATGAAATCCCTTTTTATAAAATCATTTGATTTTATATAAATATATTTTATTTTCAACATACACATTGATAATTCCCATTTTTATTCCAGTATTATATATGGTATTTAAAATACCAAATAACAATGATTAATATCATTTAAAAACACATAATCAACATAGATTATATATCACATCATACATTACAATATATGAAAAACTGTATTATAAATATTGAGGAATCCAGTTGGATCCCTCCAACCTGTTTCCCTGCATCACAGATGTTAAACAATATAATTAACATCAATTTCATTTCAATATGAAATATTCTACTAAACAGAATCAATATTTGATTAACGATTTATATTTATATCGTTATCTATAATTTCAACCAATACATAAGCAATTCAACCAAACAGTTAACACATAGCAATCAATAGAAAATTATCTGTTCTAAGAATACGTTATAAAAATATAACTGTTCAGAGTTGGTGAGTTTTACTCACATTGGATGATCATCGTTAATAACGATAACCATCGCTTGATTCAGAAGGACATTTTATTTTGCTATAAATTGTAACGAACTCCAATCCACTCGCAGTCAGTTCCATTGGGTAATGTCCGTCCATACAATCCCAACGGATCTTGTTTCGTCAGATTCTGACATTGTACGAGCAAGTTACATATTTTACAAGTTCGTATACTTTTTAAATAAATTAAAGTAAAAACTCTAATTGTAAATTAGGCCTTAACCTTTCATGATCGGCCCACCTTTACTTGTGAATACCAAACCCGCTCAGCGGTCTTCTTCCTCAAAACCGAATTTCCATCGCTCAGTACCATATCCACCCCTTCCCCTTCAAACTGCACCTTCACCATTCAACTACACATCAAACCAAAAATCCTAAAATTCCTGTCATGATTTCCTCTATGCCTTCATACCCAAAAACAGGAACTCGACACCCTCCAATCACTCGCGTCATATGCGACCTGCTGTGCTCCCAAACTATCGCGGTTCCAGATTATGGACCGTGACCTCCCAAACTCCGGCACCAGGAGCCTCTTGCCACCTCAAATGCAGCGCCACCCTCTACTCGAGCGATCACATCTCCGATTTGCACTAAAGTCGTGCCCTAGCTTTTACTGTCCAAAACCCCAAACCCAACAGTGAATATCGAACCCTTAATAACCCATATAGAAATGTAGAGAATTCCTTTAGGAACTCGTTTATATACTTTGCTAATTTATCTGATTTTATTTCGATTTTTGTTTGATTTACGAAGATCACTTTTTTTTATGAAGAAAAAAATAGAAAGTGACGGCGGGTTTTTCTCTGGTTGACTATGGGATGAAAATGAATTAGGTTTGGAATTATTTGGATGGTATATATAAGAAAAAAATATTATTTTTTTATTCAATTGTTTATTAGTTTATAACCAATCGCTAATTGTATTCGTCTCTAAAAATTCCAGTGATCACACATGATACCCAAAAATCACGAAAATGGACATACACCTTCCATTCAACATTACAGACCCAACGAAACTTGTTTCGTCGAATTCCGACTCCGTTTGCTCAGACAGCGTATTTTTAAAGGTCGAATTATCGACTATATTTCACATTAAAATCCCATTCGGCCACACACTGACTTCAAAAATCGCGGAATTTGAAATCTAACAATAATTTAACATTACGAATCCAACAAAACTGGTTTCGTCGAATTTGGAGGTCATTTGTAAAACTGGCTATTTTTAAAGCTCTAAATAACCCATTTAAATATTTAAATATATATAAAAATAATTAAATTTAATATTTAAAAATAAATATTATCGTATATATTCACAATAGAATATCATACAACTCCACTGGGATTTATAACTCGATATTCATATCCTGGTTGAATCGATATTCAATTTATATTGAAAACCCTTTTAAAAATATAAATAAATCGTTATAAATTATAAAGGAATTCCATAGAGACTTTTCAAAAATTTGATTTGGACATAAATCAAAATCTACACAATGAAATCCCGATTTTTCTCTTCTATTAGAAAAATATATCCACCAGCTCCATACATTTCTTGTTTCACAGAAATCCGATTTAAAGCAGACCCTGTGTACTCATTTGAAGTTCGAATCACCAAATAGCGAACTGCAGCGCCACTTGGAGCTCGATTTTAATTATATTATAATTATACGTTCAACTTTCGTTTATATAATATATTCGTTAATATAATTCAACTCTATATTGGATTATATATATTATAAATTGTCCAGTTCACATTATATTGTCAATTCACTATTTTCGACCATTTCAGAATTAAATATATTATTAATTATTATATTAATTAAATATACACTATTATCTAATTCAACGACCATTTAAATCTCTAAATCATTATTTATATAATTAAATAAATTAATTATACATCGCTGAAAATACTGGTCGTTACAATATGGGTGATTAGTAATTATTGCAATGTAAGCGTTTAGTGACAAACGCTTATATAGACACATATATACACTGTTACATACATACATACATACATATATATATATATATATATATATATATATATATATATATATATATTGTAACGACCCGCATTCTACGCATCATAGGACCGTAGAATATTTATTTCTTTCACATACGGAGTCGTACGATCATGTAACTTTGGAAGACGACTATTGGCGTCATTTCCCATGTTCATGATTTTTGCCGATTTTTAAATGACCGTTTCCCCTAGCTGATACTGTTTTGGCCATAACTTTTGCTTGCAAAGGAGTTTTGACCTGAAACCACTTCCATTGGGTCCGAATGATGGTTTACCTTTCTGTAGAGTGGTCGCATTAGCCAAACAGACTCACCGTTTGGGAGATATGGCTAAAACAAGTTTCAGATGGTGAAAAACTGCTTAACTGGGCCAAATGAGGTGATTAGTAAATGGGCCCGTAACCCATTTCGGGATTAGGGTTATGGGGAGGCTGAAATTAATTAGGTTTTCATTTCAGTTTTCTTGCCGCCATTTACTTCCTAAGAACCCTAATAATGGCCTCCAACCTCTAAAATATCTCCAAATCACTTTCTAGTCTAGAACTAAGCTTAGCAACACCAAATCAAAGAGGATTAGCACCAAAGCAAGGTTAGAGCTGCTGTGTTGCATTGGGAACAATGCCAAACAGAGATTCATTTCAGATTTGGTATTTTATTTGTGGCCAAGGTGAGTGATTTGCATAGTTCCTCACTAATTATAGCTAATTAAGGGTAATTAGTGTTAATTAGCGAATTTAAACATGATTAAATTCTGGAAAAATATTCATAAATTTCGAAATATCGTTTTAGGCCTCTGTTAGAAAATTTGGTTAATTTGGTTAAGTTTTGCTAAGCATATCATTAGTTTTGCTTAAACATGCTTAGGGTAAAATATGGGATTTTGGCTATGTTTGATCCGTTTAACCTTGTTATATTGTTGTTTTGGTGTTTGTGGTCACTTCTATTTGTTGCTGTGACTGTATGGTATGCTTTGTGATTGATTATAGTTGTTAGATTGGTCGAAAACACCATCGTATGGCGTAAAATAGTTGCAGGAAATGTGCAGGGTTTCAAACCGGATCGGATAGGAGAACCGGGCAAGTGGACCTGATTCGGATTGGAACTTAGCATAAGGGGCTTGGCGAGAAGGAAGGCCATTTGCTTAGAATTGGAGTTGGGCAGGGGATCGGATCGGAGAGACCAAAGGGTATCGGATCGGAGAGACCAAAGGGGATCGGGTCGGAGAGACCAAAGGGGAACGGATTTGGAGACATGAGGAAGCACACCCGAACCGAACCACTTCAGGGCATCTGAACCGAACGGAGCTAGAAGGGGAACACTGAACCGAACCGCACCCAGGAGCATACTAGGAAGCATTGGACCAAACTGAACCGATGAGGACTGGAGCAGTATGCATATCCGATTCGAACTGTACGTGTGCTACTACTACTATGCGACAGCTCTTTTGAAGACCAACTCCAATTCGACCAAAACCCGAGATGCAAAGGAAGTCCAAATAGGAAGTAGAGCTCAGGATCCAGTTGGGAACCAACGAGTTAACTTCATGAGTTGGGCTTTGCTACGGGACGTATGCTAAGGGGTTGTCGATGTCTATAACTTTGGATCACTATGTGTAGGGGGTACGTAAACGGATTCAAGGCCACAGTGGCCTAGGTACGACTAAAGGGCTATAGACCAATGAAGTGGGGTCATTTGTAAAGATTTGGTCATGACTCCATGGGGCAAGCTTGGTAGTAGCAGTAGTTGTACAAGTCGAACCCGTCACTACTTCGATGGGTCTAGTGATTGACAGTGGTGTACATCGTATGCTTTACGCACTGAGTGAGAGATGTAAGGATGGTTGCTATGTTTTATTTGTTTGCCATCATTATGACATGCACACCCGCACCCCCGTTTCTTTTCACCATTTGTTCAGTGGCACCCTAGAGTATTGTATGGTATGTAGTGCGAACTCTTTGGTTGCAGGTCCAGTTTCCGGTATGGTTTAGTATACCTGTTATTGTTCTATTTAGCTGCTTATCGCTCATACCAGACTCTTTGTCTGACCTAGAGATTTATGTCTCTTCTTATTACTCTGGGTGCTCTCACGAGCAGACTAGAGACATGTTAGGTGGTATGCACGAGTAGGTGTACCGAAGACGAGAAGGAGGCTTCCACGTATGATATATATATAGATATAGATATTTTCCCTGTGTTGCTGCAGTCACTAGTTTGGGCATTAGTGGTGCACCTTTCTTTCTTTTGTTTAGAGACAGTAATTTGGAAAGTTGTAATAAGCTGTATCTGGATTTTCCGCTGTTATGATGTTTAGTTTTCAGCTTATGCACTGTCTCGCTTGTTTTATGTCAAGTATGTTATTATTATATTTTGTTCCATGCACTGTAAGACATTCTACAGGTTTTTGACTAGTTCATTCTCTTCTTTCCTTTCTTTGGCGACAGTTCCGTGCTAGTCGGGCATGTGTACAACGCACTTTCGGAGGAAATGCCGGCTGGTGCGGGGCAGGCCGTCACATTTGGTATCAGAGCTCTAGGTTGCATTGTTAACCTAGGGAAAGACACCAGGGAGAGATCTTACGCATATGAGAGAGCGTATTTGTGATTATTTTGGTTTTCAAAAGCTATATATATACTATTAGTATAGTTAAGGATGAAGTCGCACTGCACTAGCACCACTATGGAGATGGTTGATCGTTTTCTCTTTACAGATTGAACGATGAGCCGATAAGCAAGGGGTACCGGTAGAGGAGCCAATAATGGTAATGTTGCTGACTTGAGGACGATGTTTACTGACCTCATGAGAGAGATGCTTAGAGATGTTCAGGGGGAAGCTCCCAATGATTGTAATGGTGGTGGTCCAATAGTGCAGGTGCCTAGGGCCGATTTCGCCAAGCTGAATAAGGATCATAC
This sequence comes from Allium sativum, assembly GCA_030737875.1. Taxonomy (NCBI): domain Eukaryota; kingdom Viridiplantae; phylum Streptophyta; class Magnoliopsida; order Asparagales; family Amaryllidaceae; genus Allium; species Allium sativum. The sequence continues at coordinate 1,055,134,501 of CM060926.1, read as the reverse complement.
TAGTCTTGGTGGGAAACCGTTCCACGGAACGAAGTCGGCTATGGATGTTCAGGATTGGTTGGATAGTTGCGAGCGTATCTCTGAAGATTTTGGTATCGAGGATGCGATGAAGAGAAGGCTAGCATCCCGTCAGCTGCAAGGACGGGCAATGAATTGGTGGAATGCTATAAAAGCAGCTACTCCCGAGGATCAAGTTACTTGGGATCAGTCTAAGGTTCACTTTAGCGATAAGTTCATTCTAGCTGCTCAGAAGTCAGTGCTGTTTAAGAAATTCTTGGAGCTCAAGCAGAATGGCAGAGCTGTCTCCGAGTATATTGCTGAATTGGACACTTTGTCGAAATATGGGTTATCCCTAATAGATACTGCCGAGAGGAAGAACGAGAAGTTCATAACTGGCTTGGATCAGTACTTGGGGGAAAGGCTTATTAACCACATCGTTGAGACATTTGAATCGATTGTGGGGAAAGCATTGAGGTCAAAGAGTCTTTACCCTGAGTCGAAGACTGAGGTTGCATCTGTAGAGGATCCAAAGCCGCAAGCAAGCGGTGGTGGCAAGAATGATTCTCAGAAGAAGAGGAAGCAAAACTAGAATAAGGATGGCCAGAAAAAGAATAAGAAAGATGTTGAGTGCTTTAGCTGTGGTAAGAAGGGCCATTATGCTAGTAATTGTCGGGCCAAGCCAGCGGATAGGAAGTGCTTCAACTGTGGCCAAGTGGGACATCACAAGGACAAGTGTCCGCAACCCCCCAAAGAAAAGCAGATGGTGAAAGCATATGCCCTTAATGTTGTTCCTTCTTCATCGAATGCCCCAACTACGGCGGAGAAAGGAAAGAATGTTGTTATTCAAGGTATGCTTTCTGTTTATGATGTTCCTGTTAGAGTTTTGTTTGATACCGGAGCTTCCAGTTCTTTCATATCTAGTGATCTGGTAGATAAGTTGGGATTGGAGCCCGAAATTGTCGATAGACCTTTAGTGGTGACGAACCCGATTGGTGGTTCGACTAACCTTAACATGATTTGTCGTAATGTGGTCTTATTGAGTTATGGATGCATGTTTGTTTGTGATTGCTTTGTTTTGGGCTTTACTGGGTTTGGCATTATTTTGGGAGTCGATTGGCTCCAAAGATACACGGTGGTGGTAGACTGTGAGGGCTTTTTGGTGACAGCCAGAGCGGATGATGGGCAGAGGGTAGTGTTTGGTGGTCTACCTAGTGATGGGGTAATGGCTAGTTTTCTAAATTCCCTCAACATCCCGCATAGTGAGTTGTCAGGTTTTCCCGTGGTTGGCCAGTATCCGGACGTCTTCGAGGAAGTGACCGGGCTTCCACCACACCGAGAGATTGAGTTCCGAATTGATTTAGTGAAAGATGCCAGACCTATAGTGATGCTACTTCGTCGTATGATACCAAGGGAGCAGCAATAGCTCGGGGTGCAAGTCAACGATCTTTTGAAGAAGGGATTTATCAGAAGGAGTGTTTCTGAATGTTGAGCACCAGTTGTGTTTGCTATCAAGGCGGATGGTTCCCTTCAATTGTGTGTGGACTACCGCTAATTGAATAAAGTGACGAGGAAGAATAAGTATCCTCTACTGCGGATAGATGATTTGTTTGATCAGTTGAGTAGCGCGAGAGTATTTTCCCAGTTGGATATTGGATAGGTTTTCATCAGCTTAGGGTGGAAGCCGAGAGTATAGCTAAAACCGCATTTCAGACGCCGTCTGGATTTTATGAATGGTTGGTCATGCCATTTGGGTTGACCAATGCACCAACATATTTTGTGGATCTTATGAATAGGGTATTCAGAGATCAATTGAATAAGTTTGTCCTTTTGTTCGTGGATGATATTTTGGTCTACTCGAGGACAGAGGAAGAACACAAGGAACATTTAAGAATAGTGATGGAGGTGTTGAGAAAACACCAGTTGAAAGCAAAGTTCTCTAAATGTCACTTCTGGAGGAGGGAAGTGAGATTCTTGGGCCATGTTGTTTCAGATAATGGTATTGCCATGGATCCTGCGAAGGTGGCTGTGGTACAAGATTTGTCTACGCCCAAGAATGCGACAAATATAAGAAGTTTCTTGGGGTTAGCTGGATATTATCGTAAGTTTATCCAAGACTTTTCTAAGATAGCAGCATCGTTGACTCAGTTGACCAAGAAGAATCAAGCTTTCGTCTGGGACGAAAAGTGCGAGAATGAATTCAAGAGTCTAAAGGACAAGTTGACATGCGCACCAGTGTTAGTCGTTCCTAAGGGGAATGAAGAGATGACAGTATATACAGATGCATGTGGCATAGGGCTAGGTGCTGTATTGATGCAAGGAGGTAGGGTTGTAGCTTATGCAAGTCGGCAACTGAAACCGCATGAGAAAATATACCCTACCCATGATTTGGAATTGCAGCAATCATGTTTGCACTGAAGATGTGGAGACATTATCTCTTGGGAGAAAGATTCGAGTTGTTTACCGATCATAAATCATTAAAGTATCTCTTCTCTCGGAAAGATCTAAATCTTCGGCAGCAAAGATGGTTAGAATTCTTAGCTTCCTATGATTTCGACATCGCATATACACCAGGAAAGGGCAATGCAGTAGCTGACGCCTTGAGTAGGAGACATGCCAGTTTAGGGGCTATGTTTCTTGAATGGAAGCAATTGGAGTACATCGCTGGGTATGATTTCAGACCAAAGTGCGAATTGGATCTAGAAATGTTAGCAAGTTTGATGATCAGACCCACTTTGATTGAGCGGATTGGTCCCAGTCAGAGGGACGATCCTAACCTATTGGAAATCATCTCAAAGTTAGAGATGGGAATCGACGGAGAGATGAACAAGTATGGGCTTGATCGAGATGGGTGGCTTAGGAAGAATGGAAGACTAGTTGTACCCAATGTCAATGGATTGAGAGATGAAGTGCTTAGAGAATGTCATCACTCAAAACTGACTTTACACCCCGGTGGTAACAAGATGTACCGAGACATGAAGCGGACCTACTACTGAGAAGGGATGAAAAGAGACGTTGGGAAATTTATATCCAAATGCATTAATTGCCTGCTAGTTAAAGCTGAGCAAAAGAAGCCTAGTGGTTTGTTGCAACCATTAGAAATTCCAGAATGGAAATGGGAACAAGTGTCAATGGATTTCATTGATGGGTTACCAAGGACTAGATAGGGCCATGATAGCATTTGGGTGATTGTGGAGCGATTGACTAAGAGTGCAAGGTTTATAACAGTCAAATCAAACGGGACGGCAGCTAAGTTAGCGGAACTGTATATAAAGTGGGTAGTGAGATTTCATGGAATACCCAAAGGCATTGTGAGTGACCGAGATCCGTTGTTCACTAGTAGATTTTGGAAGATCTTACAAGAGGCGTTAGGATCAGAACTACATCTCAGTACCGCGTATCATCCTCAAACCGATGGACAGATAGAGAGGGTGAATAGAGTGTTAGAAGATCTCTTGAGAGCTTGCATATTGGATTTTGGTGCATTATGGGATGACTATTTGCATCTAGTAGAGTTTGGATATAATAATAGTTATCAATCTAGTATCGTCATGGCTCCATTTAAAGCTTTTTACGGAAGACCGTGTAACTCACCATCATGTTGGTTAGAGACCAGTGAGAAATATGTGCTTGGACCAGAAGTAATAAGAGAAACATCAAACAAGATCAAGGTTATCAAACAGAGAATGAAGGCTGCCCAAGATAGGCAGAAGAGTTATGCTGATAAGAGGAGAAGAGAATTAAATTCTCCATTGGCGACTTGGTGTTTGTCAAGATTTCTCCGTTGAGGAGCATGATACAATTTGGCAGGAGAAGCAAGTTAGCACCAAGATTTGTTGGTCCATTCCCAGTTCTTGAGAAAATTGGGAATTTGGCATATAAAGTTGAACTACCAGAGAAGATGGCAGGAGTTTGCAACGTATTTCATGTTTCCCAGTTAAGGATGTTCGTACACGACCCAGATGTCGCTATTTCACCTGATCAGTTGGATGATATCGAAGTTGAACCCAAGGCGATTGGGAACCGCAAGCCTATGCGTATTGTAGGGAATGATACGAAGCAACTTTGAGGAAAGCGGTGAATCTAGTCAAAGTTCAGTGGGGCGAGGATGAGAATGACTGTACTTGGGAGACAGAGGAGAGCATTAGGAAGACGTATCCAGAACTCTTCGCCTGGTAAGATTTCAGTTTCGATTTAGTCTTTCTGCATGCTAGGATAGGCTTGTTTTATTTGTTTTGCATGTTTGATTGTTGTATGTGGTCGGTAGGCATGTGGCATCCTTTGCATGTTTTGGGTTAAGGAATTTCGGAGACGAAATTTCTTAAGGGGGGAAGAGTGTAATGACCCGCATTCTACGCATCATAGGATCATAGAATATTTATTTCTTTCACATACGGAGTCGTATGGTCATGTAACTTTGGGAGACGACTATTGGCGTCATTTCCCATCTTCATGATTTTTGTTGATTTTTAAATGACCGTTTTGCCCCTAGCTGATACTGTTTTGGCCATAACTTTTGATTGGAAAGGAGTTTTGACCTGGAACCACTTCCAATGGCTCCGGATGATGGTTTACCTTTCCGTAGAGTGGTCACATTAGCCAAACGGACTCACCGTTTGGGTGATATGGCTAAAACAAGTTTCAGATGGTGAAAACTGCTTAACCGGGCCAAATGAGTTGATTAGTAAATGAGCCCATAACCCATTTCGGGATTAGGGTTATGGGGAGGCTGAAATGAGTTAGGTTTTCATTTCATTTCAGTTTTCTAACCGCCATTTACCTCCTAAGAACCCTAATAATGTCCTCCATCCTCTAAAACATCTCCAAATCACTTTCTAATCAAGGATTAAGCTTAGCAACACCAAATCAAAGAGGATTAGCACCAAAGCAAGGTTAGAGCTGCTGTGTTGCATTGGTAACAGTGCCAAACAGAGATTCATTTCAGATTTGGTATTTTATTTGTGGCCAAGGTGAGTGATTTGCATAGTTCCTCACTAATTATGGCTAATTAAGGGTAATTATTGTTAATTAGCGAATTTAAACATGATTAAATTCTGAAAAAATATTCATAAATTTCGAAATATCGTTTTAGGCCTCTGTTAGAAAATTTTGTTAATTTGGTTAAGTTTTGCTAATCATATCCTTAGTTTTACTTAAACATGCTTAAGGGAAAATATGGGATTTTGGCTATGTTTGATCCGTTTAGCCTTGTCATATTGTTGTCTTGGTGTTTGTGGTCACTTCTATTTGTTGCTGTAACTATATGGTATGCTTTGTGATTGATTAAAGTTGTTAGATTGGTTGAAAACGCCGTCATATGGCGTAAAACAGTCGTTGAAAGTTGCAGGAAATGTGCAGGGTTTCAAACCGGATCGGATCATTGGGCTCGGATCGGATAGGAGAACCGGGCAAGTGGACCTGATTCGGATTGGAACTTAGCATAAGGGGCTTGGCGAGAAGGAAGGCCATTCTCTTAGAGTTGGAGTTGGGCAGGGGATCGGATCGAAGTGACCAAAGGGGATCGGATCGGAGAGACCAAAAGGGATCGGGTCGGAGAGACCAAAGGGGAACGGATTTGGAAACATGAGGAAGCACACCCAAACCGAACCACTTCAGGGCATCCGAACTGAACCGAGCTAGAAGGGGAACATCGAACCGAACCGCACCCAGGAGCATACTAGGAAGCATTGGACCAAACTGAACCGATGAGAACTGGAGCACTATGCATATCCGAATCGAACTGTACGTGTGCTACTACTACTACTACGCGACGACTCTTTTGAAGACCAACTCCAATTCGACCAAAACCCGAGATGCAAAGGAAGTCCAAATAGGAAGTAGAGCTCAGGAACCAGTTGGGAACCAACGAGTTAACTTCATGAGTTGGGCTTTGCTGCGGGACGTGTGCTAAGGGGTTGTCGATGTCTATAACTTTGGATCACTATGTGTAGGGGGTACGTGAACGGATTCAAGACCACAGTGGCCTAGGTGCGACTAAAGGGCTATAGACCAATGAAGTGGGGTCATTTGTAAAGACTTGGTCATGACTCCATGGGGCAAGCTTGGTAGTAGCAGTAGTTGTACAAGTCGAACTCCGTCACTACTTCGATGGGTCTAGTGATTGACAGTGGTGGACATCGTATGCTTTACGCACTGAGTGAGAGATGTGAGGATGGTTGCTATGTTTTATTTGTTCGCCATCATTATGACATGCACACCCCCACCCTCGTTTCTTTACACCATTTGTTCAGTGGCACCTTAGGGTATTGTACGGTATGTAGTGCCAACTCTTTGGTTGCTGGTCCAGGTTCAGGTATGGTTTAGTATACCTGTTATTGTTCTGTTTAGCTGCTTATCGCTCATACTAGACTTTTTGTCTGACCCAGAGTTTTATGTCTCTTCTTATTACTCTGGGTGCTCTCACGAGCAGACTAGAGACAGGTTAGGTGGTATGCACGAGTAGCTGTACCGGAGACGAGCAGGAGGCTTCCACGTATGATATATATATATTCTCCCTGTGTTGCCGCGGTCACTACTTTGGGCATTAGTGGTGCACCTTTCTTTCTTTTGTTTAGAGACAGTAATTTGGAAAGTTGTAATAAGCTGTATCTGGATTTTCCGCTGCTATGGTGTTTAGTTTTCAGCTTATGCACTATCTCGGCTGTTTTATGTCAAGTATGTTACTATTATATTTTGTTCCATGCGCTGTGAGACATTCTACAGGTTTTTGATTAGTTCATTCTCTTCTTTCCTTTCTTTGGCGACCGTTCCATGCTAGTCGGGCATGTGTACAACGCACTTTCGGAGGAAATGCCCGCTGGTGCGGGGCGGGCCGTCACATATATGCCCATATATATGCACCTATATATGATCGTGTGATGAAGAATGGAAGCTTCATGGTTGTTATTAGTGACGATATGTGCATTATACTTGTTAAACACACATATGTGGATTTATACGCATATCAGACAAGTCTCGGACCAAGTTTGTGTTAAATGAATATTTTATTCATTTAAATTTGAAAGTTGGAATGTTGTTGAAAATGGTTTTAAATAGTTAGAATAAGTACAAATGATTTCCTAAATCATTTTAAAGCAATTTAGTAAAAAAATTATATGAATGTATATTACAATTAAAATAGAGTTTGTCAAAATAAATACCGGAATGTTCTAGGATGACAGAGAGGATAGTGTCTATGCTTGAGTTTGGAAAATATAGTTTCCTTCTCTCCCTGGCTATTCCCAACTAATCCGACGAACGAGATGGTTAACTTAAAAAAATTAATTTGAAACCTTCTGAATTTATAGTTGAATTTAGCGTATTTTTGTTAAAAACTTTAAACGCTTATAACTTTTGCAACTTAAATCAGATTCCCATGAAATGAAAAACGTTTGATTTTCTTCAACAAGAGCTTTCAAATGGGTGAAAGCAGATTTTAATTTCGACTTAAATTTTCAAGTTATATTTAAATTAATATTTAAAAATGTTGTTGCAAGTGCTATCCATTGACCATAACGATAAATGGTCTTTTTAATTATTTTAAAATATGGAAAAATTATGTAAAATCATAATTAATTATTTAAAAGTGATTTATGTTGAAATCATGAAGTTTTGGTAATATAAAAGTTTTTTTCCCTAAACTAGCGAATATCAGTATTTTGAAACACTTTTGTAACTTTGTTAAAGGTATTTAACTTTATAAATCTTTCCCTAACTTTAGTAATTATTGCTAACATGTAATAAAAGGATTTAAATGATAATTTGAGTTTCCAAACATGGAATACAGGTTGAGACTTGATGTGGTCCTATATATCCACATATTTTTAAAGTTGCGCTTATTATTTGGAAAGACCGGGATTGGATTTATGTTAAAAACAATTCCAAGTAATAATACAATGTTGTGGAGCAATTGAAGGCATTGAAGACGATACTAAAGACTAGGACCCTTCATATCGTAAGGACGACTTGCTGAATGTCTCAAATGGGTAGCTCCTATTTGCTGATGGATTTTTATATCAGCTAAGTGGCAAGAAGCCCGAACGTATGTGAAGGAATTCCGGATTGTGGTTTCGTTCAGACCTAGAACGGACTTGTATGGATTGTGTGTCCGATATTGTAATCGACTGCATAGCACTAATCGATTTCTATTAGATATATATCTGCTTGGTGGCAGAGAATTTATTCTCTTGCTTAACACCCTTCTCTAAGACGTATGAGCTTAGAGGTTATATATTGATAGAAATCAGTGATGTGTTATGAATGGAAAATGTGGCATACTTAAGTTATGTAATGAGCTATGGATGATCAAAGAATGGCTTATTCAAGCATAGCTTTGCATATAGCGTGACCATAGTAGGCCTCACAATCCGATAAATGGCCAAAACAGGAAGAAATGCAGCAGGGTTATGAGAGGGTTATGAGTGTGTTGTATCCTTCTAGATAAAAGGTGTACTATGGTATGGATCCCATGTATTAACCTATGTGGAAAGCATCTGCTCTAACTCGATTATTTCCTAATAATTGTTGTACCTCACTGGCATTCCCGGCCCAACAAGCGAAACCGGTGGTTTCTTGGTATTCTCAAATATCGTAAAACAGAATGTGATAGACATAAATAGAGACAAGGATAATTTCTCAAAGAGGGGTTATGTAAAAATAAAAGGGAAAGTGAGGGGGATTCCATTCGAAGTAACGTTTGTGGTTGTTGTTGGCGAGTGCTCCGAAAGGTCGACAACGACCGAGGGATGACATACTCAGACGTACTCTAAGTTACCTAGTTACAGAGGTAACCCGACCTTGTGTTGGCATGAGGAGCATCACTGTTGATCCTCGGGCATCCCTCCAGAATTTTTCAAAATTCGGTTCAGTAAGAAAGTTCCTTTGCCTGGTCATTGTTGGCAACTACGAGCCAATTACAGTTTTAGTTGTATACTATTATGTTAGTATAGTATATGGTACCTATGCTGGCTAAGATGGATACATTTACTTTCGAAATTGTTTTTCACACTCTACACGAATAATAATATCAAAACGATTTCCGCGTATTAAAGCATTTTTTACTATCATAAGGGGAAACCTCGCCCATGTGTGCGTTTGCATTGTGAGTGTGCCGCGAGACCTTATGCTAGTTTCATTTTCAGAAAGTCATTGCGAATTTTCTATGCATAAACAAATATAATGAGTTTTCACACCAGCCCCATGACTGAGACGGAGTTGTTTTTATTTCGCACAAAACTCTGGATGCCCATAATTTTTACATGGGCAGCCTAGTGTCAGGTTTAATAGTAGTATTTGGGGCTTGTGTCTTGTAGCCTTTTTCTCGGTGGATCCCTTGCTTTTATGAGTTGTTTTTGCTGTGGAGTATTAGCTATTTTCTATGGGACATATTATTTCGTGGGCATATGTGATTTGGAGCTATTCAGGTGAAGATGAAGTCTGTTATGGGATTTACATTGCTACTCAGTTTCCGCTATCCTTTTGGTTATGGATATGTAATGTGGTAGACTCTGATGTAATCTCATGTTATATAAATGAGAAGTTGTTTATTTCATTGTGATTTATCTAATGTGTTTTTTTCCTAGACAACCAGGAATCCGACACTTGAATCTTCGGCATTTTGAATATGAGAAATTGTTAAAGTGTTGATTTTCGAGGGTTGAAATTCAGGGTCGTAGTTGGTATCAGAGCTTTGGTTTATACAAAGCTTTGGGGGGATAACTCATTAGATAGCTCATAGATGGGGTTATGAATACCCTAGAATGAGTAAAATCCAATGAAATGAAAAGAGTTTAAACTGTTTCATACTCCTTAAGCAATTTGTCTTCATGTTTAATAAGCATTTTCATACTATTTTCAGATAACAGGAAATGAGCAGTAAAGGCAGATGTAGGAGAGGAAGGAGTAATGCAACCAGTGGCCGTGATGCTATGATAATTAATGAAACCTTGACTCGATTCTTGAGTCTGACTAGCCTTCCGAATCTGAATAAGAGTTACGTGAATCTGGGTGGGAAACCATTTAAGGGATCTGATGATGTTATGGAAGTTCAGGCTGGATTAAATCATGTGAGAAGATTTTAAAAGGACTTAATCTGGAAGATAACCAGAAGCGACCGGTGGCCGCATGGCAACTACAGGAAGGAGCTGCTACATGGTGGAAGACTATCATCTAAGGAAAATCAGAAGACGACTTTTCGTGGAAGGATTTCAAAGAAGTTTTCAAAGAACGTTACATGCCTTCAGCAGGAATTTCTCGAACATATGAAAAGTTTATGAATCTTAAGCAAGGTAATATGTCATTTGAGGAATACTTGAATAAGCTCAATAAACTTTCTCTCTTTGGGCCTGAACTAATAAACCCCTCGCTGAAGAAGAATGAAAGATTTATTAAGGGGATGAATCCAAATTATCATGAGAGGATGACCGCACATGTCAAGCAATCATTCGTAGACTTAGTAGATATAGGATATAGGTATGCCACTACTGACAAGAAGAAGGCACTTGAAGAGAAGAAAAGCAACAACAATAGTAATAAGGATAAAGATAAGAGGAGGAAGTCTAAAGGAAATAACCTGGAGCCGAAGAAACAAAGAAAGGAACTCAGCAAAATCACTTGACGAAGATTACTTGCTGCAACTATCAAGAAAAGGGTCATTTAAAAGTTAATTGCAAGAAGCCAAAGAAACCGAGGGAGAAGGATCAGGAAAAGGAAACAGATATAGCAAGAGTCTATATAGTAGAAGATGAACCTTCAACCTCATCGGACATAAAAAGGAAAGGAGTATTAGAAGGGAATATTTTTGTTTGTGATAAACTGGTTAGAGTATTATTTGATACTAGTGTTTCACACAGTTTTATTTCAAAGGGAACTGTAAAAGAGTTAAAACTTGAACCTGAATTTATTAACCAACCCATTTGCGTAACTAATCCAGTAGGAGGTTCCACATATTTTGTCTTTATTGTAGGAAGGTCTCTATTTCTTATTCTCTCCATCAATTCCTTATAAATCTTATTGTCCTAGATTTCAATGATTCTACTCGGGATGGACTGGTTAAATAAATATGAAGCCTATCTAGAATGTGCAAATAGGAAAATATGAGTAAAAACAAATCTCGGGAATTTTATTGAAATATCTTGCGTGAATCCTAGCCCAAAAGAAGATAATATAATGTATAGTCTGGGTTACCCTGATACCGACATAAATACTATCCTCGTTGTTAGGGAATTTATAGACGTATCTAGAGAAGTTAAAAGTATTTCCACACATCGTGAAATTGAATTTCAGATTGACCTAGTACCTAATGCCCGACCATTGTCCATCCTAGCCGAAGAATGACCCTAAGAGAAAGAGAAGATCTAAATAAACAAATCCAAGAACTTTTGGGAAAAGGATTTATCCAACCTAGACGTTCAAGTTAGGGGTCAGCCGTGGTATTCGTCGCTAAGTCTGACGGTTCCTTAAGATTATGCGTCGACTATCGAGATCTTAATAAGCAAACTCTTAAGAATATATATCCTTTACCCCTTATAGACGACCTATTCGATCAATTAAATGGTGCTCGATTTTTCTCAAAAATGGACCTAGCAATTGGTTTTCATCAGCTTAGAATTGCAGAGGATTGTATCCATCTAACTGCTTTTAATGGACCAGATACATTTTACGAATGGTTAGTAATGTCATTTGATTTAACTAATGCCCTCGCCTACTTCGTTGATCTAATTACCAGAGTATTTCGACAGGTATTGAATAAGTTCGTACTGGTTTTCATCGACGATATTCTCATATACTCTAAAACAGAGGAAGAGCACGCGAAACATCTAAGAAATGCTTTAAAAATATTGAGAAAGAATGTGCTCAAAACGAAACTCTTGAAATACCACTTTTTGGAAAAAAGAAGTATAATTCCTTGGTCATATCGTATCCGAGAAAGGAATTTTGGTAGACCCAAGAAAGATTTCTGCCATTTTGGATTGGAAGCAACCAAAGACACCAAAAGAAGTTCGGAGTTCCCTCGGATTGGCCAGCTATTATAGAAGATTTGTTCAAGATTTTTCAAGAATAGCTTCTCCTCTTATAAAGCTAATTATGAAGAATGCGAAGTTTGTGTGATCCCTAAGATGTGAAGAAGCCTTTCATAAGCTAAAGAAAAGACCAATATCTGCTCTAGTTCTAGCTATTATAAGTGGAAATAAAGCGTTGTCAGTTTATATAGATGCATGCAAAGAAGGAGTTGGCGTAGTTTTGATGTAGGAAGTCAGAGTAATTGCCTATGCAAGCAGACAATTGAAAATTTGAATTAAAAATTTGAAGGCACATGAAAGATTTGAACTTAAGAATTATCAAACCCATGAAAGGAATTATCCAACCCATGACTTAGAATTGCTAACTGTAATATTTTCTTTGATAATTTGAAGGCACTATCTTTTGGGAGAAAAGATTGAATTGTACACTAACCATAAGCGTCCAAAGTATTTATTCACTCTAAAAGATTTGAACCTAAGACAACAGCGTTAGTTGGAATATTTAGCATCATATGATTTGGATATTCATTATACCCCTAGGAAAGCCATTGTTATAGCTGAAGCTTTAAGTAGGAAATACACCGTCGTTGCTTACTTAGTCATTGCCCCAACTCTTATGGAAAAGATTGTCAGTAAGTAGGGAGAAGATAGATTTTTACAAAGAATAACTGAGAATACAAATAAAGGTAAGGATTCAAGTTTTGAAATTGATGAAAAAGGTATTTTGTGATTGAAAGGAAGAATTTTTGTCCCAAACATAAAAGAGCTTTAGAATGAAGTATTGGACGAATGTCATAAATCTAGATTCATTATCCACCCTGGAGTTAATAAAATGTATCGAAATGTTAAGCGTACATTTTGATGGAGAACAATGAAGAGGGACATATCTATTTATGTCAGCCAATGCGCCACATGTCAACAAATAAAAAGCAATCAGCAGAAGGCAGCCGGATTACTTCAACCTTTGCCAATTCAACAATGGAAATGGGATCAAGTTTCGATGTATTTCATTGATGGTTTACCTCGCACTCGCAAAGGAAATGAAGGAATATGGGTTATTGTAGATCGCCTAACTAAAAGTGCCCATTTCGTTCCAATAAAACCCACCAGGACTGCCACTAGTTTAGCAGAGTTGTACATTAAGGAAATCATTAGATTACATGGAATTCCAAGTAGCATTGTGAGTGATCGTGACCCTATCTTCACCAGTCGTTTTTGGGAAGCTTTTCAAGATGCTTTGGGAACGAAGATGAACTTTAGTACTGCCTATCATCCACAATCAGATGGACAAACAGAAAGAGTTAATAAGACTTTGGAAACTTGTTGTGAGCATGTGTTCTCGATTTTGGAGGTTCATGGGAAATTCATCTGCAATTGGTTGAATTTTCTTATAACAATTGTTATCAAGCTAGTATTAAGATGGCACCATTTGAAGCACTCTGTGGCCGTCCATGCAAATTGCCAATATGTGGGGTTGAGTCTGGAGATAGACATGTTCTTGGACCAGATATGATCAGAGAAGCGACAGAGAAAGTGGATCTCATTAAGAAGAAGCTAAAAGTGGCCCAGGATTGACAAAAGTGCTATGTTGATCGAAGGAGAAAAGCTTTGAAATTTGCAGTTGGAGACTCCGTATTTCTCAAAGTATCCCCAATGAAAGGAGTTATCAGATTTGGGAAAACAGGAAAGTTAGCTCCACGGTATATTGGACTGTTTCCTATTCTAGAGAGAATTGAACCATTAGCTTATCGAGTGCAGTTACTAGAGTGGCTGTCTGGTGTGCATGGTGTATTCCCATATATCTAATCTTAGGAAGTATGTGTGTGATCCAGACCAAGTTACAGAAAAAACTGCTCAACAAGATCTGGAAATTACCCCAAGTTTAACAATCAAAAGAGAATCCACAAAGATCATTGCTCGAGATGAAAAGAGGTTAAGAAATAAGACTATTAATTGGTTAAAGTACAATGGAGTGATGACCCCAAGGATTGTACCTGGGAAACGGAAGAAACTATGTGGAAATTTTATCCTGATCATCGAGTGGATATTCTAATCTAGCCCAACCATCGGTAAACTTATTTCCTTATCTATTTCCTTTTAGTTATTACAGTTTTATATTATTACCATCTTATGCAATTTCGGGGACGAAATTATTTTAAGGGGAGGTGAATGTAACGATCTGGAATTTTTGGCTTGTTAAATGATTAAATTTATAATTTAATTAAATTTGAAATAAATTGTTTGAAATTATAAAGTATAGTTAAAAAGTATTTTGTTAAAATATATAATCTTATATATAACTTTGGTAGCATTTGGTTAAGTGTTGTATATAGTTTTAATAGCATTTAAAGGGTAAATGCTACCAAAAGAACCTCCCTTTTCTTTGTTACAAGTGTTAAAACACTTATAATTTTGCATGCAACATTACATGCATGTATTACACATGTCCTACAAGGTGTCATTACCATATTCTTCCATTCCATGTATAAATACACCTCCTTTCCTCCGTTAAACACCATTCCACTCTTCTCTTCCATTTATTCTCCTTCTTTATCTTAAAATCCATGGCTTCCATGGTGAAAATCCTCCTTCTCCTCCATTTATAAAATATTTAAATTACTGAAAAGTCGGTAACGTCAAACAGTCAATTCGGTATAACTGTAGTGGGCCTAGTAGCCTAGTAATAGAGGATAACATAGAGAACCCCAAGGTGAGAACTTGACATTTATATTTGTTCACTTTTTATGTTGTGTGAATGATTTTTGATGATATGGATGATTAGTAATTATTACAATGTAAGCATTTAGTGACAAACGCTTATAGGGACACATGTATACACTATTAAATATATATATATATATGCCCATATATGATCATGTGATGGATGAATTGATGCTTCATGGTTGTTATAGTGATGATATGCGCATTATACTTGTTACACACACATATATGGATTTATACGGATATAAGACAAGTCTCGGACCAAGTTTGTGTTAAATGAATATTTTATTCATTTACATTTGAAAGTTGGAATGTTGTTGAAATTGGTTTTAAATAGTTAGTATAAGTACAAAGATTTTCTAAATCATTTTAACGCAATTTAGTAAAGTTTTTATATGAATGTATATTACAATTAAAATAGAGTTTGTCAAAAATAAATACCGGAACATTCTAGGATGACAGAGAGGATAGTGTCTAGGCTTGAGTTTTGAAAATATAGTTTCCTGCTCTCCCTGGCTATCCCTAACTGAATCGACGGACATGATAGTTAATTTAAAAAAATTAATTTTAAATTTAATTTGAAACTTTTTGAATTATAGTATAATTTAGCGTATTTTTGTTAAAAACTTTAAACGCTTATAACTTTTGCAACTTAAATCAGATTCCCACAAAATGAAAAACATTTGATTTTCTCCAACAAGAGCTTTCAAATGAGTAAAAGAAGATTTTATTTTCGACTTATAATTTTCAAGTTATATTTAAATTAATATTTAAAAATGTTGTTGCAAGTGCTATCCATTGACTATAATGATAAATGGTCTTTTTAAATTATTTTAAAATATGGAAAAATTGTGTAAAATCGTAATTAATTATTTAAAAGTGATTTATGTTGAAATCATGAAGTTTCAGTAATATAAAAGTAATTTTCCCTAAACTAGCGAATATCAGTATTTTGAAACACTTTTTGTAACACTTTTGTAACATTGTTAAAGGTATTTAACTTTATAAATCTTTCCTGACCTTAGTAATTAATTGCTAACATGTAATAAAAGGCTTTAAATGATAATTTGAGTTTCCAAACATGGAATATTGGTTGGGACTTGATTTGGTCTTATATATCCACATGTTTTTAAAGTTGCGCTTATTATTTGAAAAGACAGGGATTGGATTTATGTCTAAAAACCATTCCAAGTAATAATACAATGTTGTGGAGCAATTGAAGGCATTGAAGACAATATTGAAGACCTAGACCCTTCATATCGCAAGGACGACTTGCTGAATGTCTCAAATGGGTAGCTCCCATTTGCAAATGGATTTTTATATCAACTAAGTGGCAAGAAGCCCGAATGTATGTGAAGGAATTCCGAATTGTGGTTTTGTTCAGACCTAGAATGGACTTGTATGGATTGTGTGTCTGACATTGTAATTGACTGCGTAGCACTGATCTCTGTTAGATATATATCTGCTTGGTGGCGGAGAATTTATTCACTTGCTTAATACCGTTCTTTAAGACGTATGAGCTTAGAGGTTATATATTGATAGAAATCAGTGGTGCATTGTGAATGGACAATGTGGCATACTTAAGTTATGTAATGAGCTATGGACGAACAAAGCATGGCTTATTTAAACATTGCTTTGTTTATATTGCGACCACGACAAGCCTCACACCTCGATAAATTGCCAAAACAGAAAGAAATGCAATAGGTTATGGGTGTGCTGTCTCCTTCTAGATAAAAGGTGTACTACGGTATGGAGCCCAGGTATTAACCTATGTGGAAAACATCTACTTTTGTGGTTGTTGTTGGCGAGCGCTCGGAAAGGTCGGTAACGACCGGGAGATGACATTTTCAGGCGTACTCTAACTTACCTAGTTACAGAGGTAACCCAACTTTGTGTTGGCATGAGGAGCATCACTGTTGATCCTTGGGAATCCCTCTAAAGGTGTTCAGAATTTGGTTCGGTAAGGAAGTTCTTTTGCCTGGTCATTGTTGGAAACCCAGTCTCCACTATGAGCCAATTACAGTTTTAGTTGTATGCTATTATGTCACAATAGTATATGGTATATATGCTGGCTAAGATTGATACATTTACTTTCGAAATTGTTTTTCACACTATACATTAATAATAATACCAAAATGGTTTTTGCGTATTAAAGCATTTTTGACTATCATAAGGAGAAACCTCGCCCATGTGTGCATTTGCATTGTGTGTGTGTGTGTGCCGCGAGACCTTATGTTTGTCTCATTTTCAAAAAGTCATTGCGAATTTTCAATGCACAAACAAATATGATGCGTTCTCACACCAGTCCCATGATTGACCAGAAGTTGTTTTGATTTCACACAAAACTCCGGGTGTCCATAATTTTTACACGGGCAACCTAGTGTCATGTTTAGTAGCAGTATTTAGAGCTTGTGTCTTGGAGCCTTTTTCTCGGTGAATCCATAGATTTTGTGGAGTTGCTGTTGCTGTAGAGTATTATCTATTTTCATTGGGAGATATTATTTCGTGGGCATCTGTGATCTGGAGCTATCTAGGTGAAGATGAAGTCTGCTATGGGATTTACATTGTCACTCAGTTTTCGCTATCCTTTTTGTTATGGATATGTAATGTGGTAAACTATGATGTAATTTCATGTTATATAAATGAGAATTTGTTTATTTCATTATGATTAATTTAGTGTGTTATATCCCCAGACAACCAGGAATACGACACTTGAATCTTCAGCATTTTGAATACGAGAAGGTGTTAAAGTGTCGATCTTCGAGGGTCGAAATTCTGGGTCGTCACAATGAGCTTGAGAGGCTTAAGATCCCATGCATGAAATCTTATCCCAAATCTTATTAAGAAAGCCTTTCAAAGAGTTAATTTTCTTGTTGGTTTTATGCTCAAAGCGCTTAATTCTTTGTGAAACTTTGATTGATTGCGAAAGAGCATCACCAATGCTTGCTTCGATGGAAGATCGGCAGTGACTAGATGAATATCGTATTCTTCATGTATAACCCGATGACATCAACGAGATAATGATTCCACTATTATTGTTCCCGGTTGTGATGCAATGTATTCTTGCCAAGCTTGAAAGGACATATATTCGTGTGTCGATGGGTTGGGATCAATATCCATAAGAGGAAGAGTTTTCAGACCAATTTCTTTGATTCTTAAAGATGGGGTGTCAAGTATTTGCACTTCACTTGCAAGAAGGATTCGAGTCATATAGGCATTGTAATGAAGCATCTTGTATTTTCGTTTTCGTGTTATGTCTACCCACTCGTCAAGAATTATTTTAGCCCAATTCACTTGCTTATTAAAATACAATGCATACAAAGCCTGGAAGTCACACTTATATACTTTTACATAATTTCCTTTTCGTGGTTGAATAGTTCGGACCAAGATACGGTTAAGTAGGCATGCTTGTGGATGAAGATGAGTAGATGTAAGCTCTTGCATATTAACCAAATTATCGAATAGAAACTTATGTGACACCTCATCTTTCTCATCCATATTGACTTCAATGGTGTCTCTGTCAACCCCTTGCCAAGCACAATGTAAAAATTTTCCTCATAGTTGAATGGAAAGAAGATTATATTTGCCACAAACCATAGACCATACACAGTCTGTAGTATTCCTAGGTGCTTGGTGGTCTAAATTCATATTTGCCAAGAAAAGTTTGACAAGCAATGGATACATTTTAACATTGTTGACATTGTAATCAACCAAAGTTTCGAAATTGAAGTGTCTAGCATAATGGAGAAGAATATAGTGTGAAAAAGCATCAAATTTAATGGAAGTACCTTCAAAGAATTTTGAACTCTTCATAGCTTTATACCTCTCCTTTGCAATGTCATTCCATAATCATCTTTGGATTTGCTCGTTGGATGAAGCGACAAATTCTTCTACTCTTGTACGTTTGGGTCTATTTGTCATGATTTTTTGGTGAATTTTGGAGTTTTGTAGAGTAATGGAGGCTAGGGCTTGTGAAAAGTAAAAAGGGTAAAGTAAATAATGAAGGGTTGTGATGAAGGGGTAGGCTGATAAAGGGGTTCGCACTTTAAAAAAGATGCCAGATCGAAAACTGACTTCTGAAAATTAAATTCAGACGTCTGAATTTATTAAATTTTCAACCAGCACGGAATTAGTTCATTTTAGCCCTTATTCAAACGTTTGTTTTTATTGATTTAGTCGTCTGAATCTATATTGAAAATTTATTTTATTTCAGCAATTAAACGTCTGATTATTTTTAGACAGACGTCTGTTGTTTGCGAAATTTTTTGTCTTACCTTAAGTTTTTGGAATTGTGTGTATATATATATTACTGGGACTTTGGTATTTTGTTATATTTTATATTTTAGAAAAATCAAATGATATTAATACAATATTGTTGATGCATAATCAATATACATAAACGAATGTAAAGATAATACATCATAAGTTCTTAGGGGATGGCATCTACTGTGGTGTAGAGGCTCAACGTCCCTCATTTGCCATGTAGTTTCTGTCCTAAGTATTTGGACTATAGTGAGGTCTTTGAGGGTAAGCCTAAGGATTTACCAGATCGTTTGATGTACGTTATGAGGTAGACAGATCCAAAGGATCATCCGGTCGTGGTAACGGTTCAGTTACGTCTTTTGTCTTTATGCCACAAAATTTTATACCTATTTTCTCAAGGAAACTCAACCGTTTAACTATGAATTTTTGTTCAAAATACAACTCACGTTGAAGATGTATTTGTTTTTTTTGATATTGATGGATTTCATTGATCTTCCTTTTTGTGTTTGGAGAAACAAACAACGCACGTTTGGCCTTCTTAGAGTCCGGCGAATACCCGGTTCGATAATTCTCCCACTTATAAACAAGTTCATGTCTTGGCGTTGGAGGGTGAGGTGTTGCAGTTGAGCTATTAATGGAGAAAGTTATATTGAAGGATGACGATGATTTATTTTGAGACGTTTTTTCTTAACAAGTTGGAGTTTCTTAAGAAGAAATTTTGTTGTATTTGTTTTGGTTTTGACATGGTATATATAGGCTGAGAATTTATGAAAAGTGTGATGTAGAATCAATATCATCTTGGAGCCAGAGATTGAATTACCAGTTAACTATTAATTTTAAAATGAATGGTGATGTTTTAGTTAGTGTAAAATTATGTAGTCAATTGAAATATATGGCTCAAATGGTTAAGTCTTCAAACTCATAGTCAAGAGACACAGGTTCGAGTCTTACTTTTGGCATAAAAGAAATTTTATTTTTTCTTATGTACATCATTATTTTTGTTATAAAAACATAAATCTTAAAGCATCTTTTACAAACATTATACCTAATTCTCGGCGTAGTTTAACAAATGAATTTTCAAAAAGAGGTTTGGTAAATATATCAGCTATTTGATTCTCAGTAGAAATATATTCTAAATTGACAATTACTTTTTCTATATTGTCTTGTAAGAAGTGATGACGAATATCATTATGTTTTGTACGTGAGTGATTTACATGATTTTTAGATAGATTTATTGCACTTGTATTGTCATAGTAAATTGTTGATTTAGATAAATTTATTCCAAAATCTCTGAGTGTCTATTGCATATAAATAACCTGAGCACAAGCTAAAACTGCAGATATGTATTCTTCTTCACATGTTGAGAGTGATACACAATTCTATTCCTTAATAAACCAAGAAACAAGTGATTTTCCAATGAAATGGCACGTACCACTTGTACTCTTATTATCCGTCCGAGATCCACTGAAATCAGCATCACTAAAGGATGCTAATCCAAGTGGACATTCCTTCAGATAGAAAAGACCGAAGTCCTTAGTATTTTTAAGATATCTTAGAATTCATTTTACTGCTCTTAAATGTGATTCTTTAGGATCTTCTTGGAATCTAGCGCATAAACATATACTCATCATAATGTATGGTCGACTTGTAGATAAATAAAGTAGCGATCCTATCATACTTCTGTATAACTTTTGGTCAACACTTTTCCCGTTGTCATCTCGATCAAGATGAGTTTGTAGTACTCAAAGGAGTTGGTTTTCTTGGAGTGTTTTCCAATCCAAACCGTTTAATTAATTAAGTACAACATTTTCCTTGATTAATAAAGATACCATTTGAAAATTTCTTGATTTATAAACCGAGAAAGTATGATAACTCTCCCATATGTGACATTTCAAATTCTTTCGTCATTATAATAGAAAATTCTTTACATAATTCTTCGTTAGTTGAATAAAAAATGATGACATCTACATATATATATATATATATATGTATAATTAAAATATCTTTATTAGTATTTTAATAAACAAAGTTTGATCATCTTTTCCGACTCGAAATCTAGAGTTAATTAAATAATTCTTAATTCTATCATACCAAGCAAGATATGCTTGTTTTTAGACCATATAAAGCTTTCTTTAGTTTATATACATAATCTGGACATTTTTCGTGAATAAATAATGGCGGTTGTTCAACGTATACATTTTCCTTCATTAATCCATTTAAGAATGAACTTTTAACATCCATTTGATGAAGTTCAAAATTATGTAAACAAGTGTAAGCTAATAGAATATGTATAGCTTCTAGTCTTGCAACAGGAGCAAACGTGTCTTCGTAATCGATTCCTTCTTCTTTATTATATAGCCTTGTGTTACTAATCTTTATTTTTTTCAAGTAATATTTCTTAGTTCGTCTGCTTTATATTTAAAGACCCATTTAGTTCTGATAACTGATTGGTTATTAGGATGAGGAACTAATCCCAAACATCGTTTTGTTCAAACTAATTTAACCCTTCTTGCATAGCAATAATCCAATAGTTGTCTGTTGAAGCTTCTTTTGGGTTTTTAGGCTCAATAGATGAAAGGAAAGTAACATGAACCATTTGGTTTAGTTGACTTCTCGTTCGAACTTGCGAATCAATCTCCCTAATTATATTCTGTGTAGGATGATCTTGTAGGATTCTAGGAGGAGATCTAATTTGATTGTTATTGTTTTGATTAATATTCTCATTATTTTCAAAACTTACATTTTCTGTGTTAGATATAATTTCTTCGTCATCTTTGATGATTGATCTTTCATTTAAATTTTTCATCAAAAGTTAAATGTAAAGTTTCTTCTATTATATTTGTTCTTTTATTAGAAACACAATATGCCTTACTTCGTTCTAAGTTACCTTAAAATTTTCATGGTCGGCTTTTGGATCAAATTTTCCAAGTTGGTCTTTTGTGTTAAGAATAAAACATTTTTACCCAAAGATTTTAAAGTAAGAAGTATTAGGATTTCTTCCATTAAAAAGTTCATATGATGCGTTCTTAGTGAAAGGTCATATGGAAATACGATTTACATATCACGCAGTTGCTACAGCTTCTGCCCAAAAATGCTTTGGTAATGTACTTCCATTTAATAAAATTCTTGCGCACTCTTATAGTTTTCTAATTTTCATTTCTACAACTCTATTTGGTTGTTGAGTCCTAGGAATTGAAAATTTATGATTTATTCCTTTCTTTTTACAAAATAATTCAAATGATTCATTTTCAAATTCACCTCCGTGATCACTTCGAATGTTTTTGACTTTTAAATTTTAAATATTTTGAATTCTTTATACAAAATTTTGAAATGCTAAAAAATATTGCTTTTGTTTTTTCATAAAGATTTTCCTTGTATATCTAGAAAAGTTATCAACTGTTACAAATACATATCAATTATGATTAATAGATTGAACCTGTGTTGGTCCGAATAAATTCATATGTAATAATTCTAAGGTTTGTAAAGTTGAAATGACTTTCTTAGATTTAAAAGATGACTTGGTTAATTTTCTCAATTGACAATCTACATAAATATTATTTATTTTAAATTTATTTTTAGTAAACCCTTTATTAATTCATTTTTAGAAAGTCTTCGAATAGATTAAAAAATTGATATGACAAAATCTTTTGTGCCATAACCAAGGATCATTATCTTTGGCTACTAAACACATATCTTTATTATGATTAATTTTCATATTTAAAACATAGATATTTCAATCTCAATTTTCTTCAAAAATAAGATTTTGATTTTGATTAAAATTACTACATTTATTTTCAGAAAAAGTTATTTTAAAACCTTTGTCACACAGTTGACTAATGCTTAACAAATTATGTTTTACATTTTTAACTAAAGAAACATTTGTAATAAGGGATAAGTCTGATATACCGTAGTTGCATACATCTCCTTTGCCAATGATAAACCTTTAGAGTTATCTCCGAAGGTAACAGAGTCACATATGAAATATTTTTAAGCATATCTTTGTCTTCGGTCATGTATTTTGAGCAACCACTATCTAAAATCCATTTTCTCTTCTTTATTGGGACCTACAAAAAATATTAATAAACACTTTGGTACCCACATTTTAATGGGGTCCTAAGAGTTAGATATGAGGAAACCAAACCTAAGTGGGTTCGGTATCCTTCATATAAATATAGTTTTTATTGTTATGAACTACAAATAAATTGGTATGTTTGTTCTAAATCAAACTATTGTTTGTTTTTGCAACCCATATTTTGATTTCCTTTTTCTTTTTTGTGTATTTCGTTATAATATGTATTTCTTTATTTTTCAAAACTACATTATGTTTTGAATCATTTCTCTTCTTAAGATTAGTATATTTTTTAGAGGAAATTTTGACTCCTTTTTAAAACCTAATCCATTTTTATTTGTAGAGGATTCAGAATTTTCTAAAATTCTAGATAAATTCCCACTTCCCTTATTAAAATTAGAAACGTTTTTAGTAATACTATCCAATCTAGTTTGAAGACTAGTATTTTCTAATTCTACTTGTTTTATTTTAGTTTTTATATTGTGATTTTCATAAATAATTTCATTATTCTTTGGCTTTTGAGTTTCAATTTCTTGACTCAAAAGTGAAAGTTGACTATCTAAGTTTGAGAGAGATTCTTGAACCTTTTCAGGTTCTTCTTCCAGT
This sequence comes from Allium sativum, assembly GCA_030737875.1. Classification (NCBI taxonomy): domain Eukaryota; kingdom Viridiplantae; phylum Streptophyta; class Magnoliopsida; order Asparagales; family Amaryllidaceae; genus Allium; species Allium sativum. The sequence goes on along the minus strand of CM060926.1, from coordinate 1,055,110,825 downwards.
ATTTTCTTTTTGTCTTTTAACATATCTCTTTCAAATTCAGCTTTATTCCGATTTTCACTTGTTTCCTTAAAGTTTCTTTTTAAGAATTTTTATAATATTTAGAAATTCAGTGTTTACTTCTATTAAATCAACATAAGATAAATCACTAACCTTAGATTCTTGAGCCATAAAGCACACATTTGCTTGTTGATTGCCACTATCACTATCTGATGAATCTGAATCATCCCACGTTATAGAGAAAGCCTTCTTATTAAATTTTCCATTCTTATTTTGTTGTTGAAGCTTTTTTTATTTTCCTTCTTTAGCTCTGGATAGTCTTTTACCATTTGACCTTTCTTATGACAATTAAGACATTCTAAGCTTGAGGATGAAAGTTTATTTGATGAATTATTTTTGAAACTACTTTTATCTGAATTGTAAAAATTTCTTAATTTTTTTTGGCAATAAATACCAGGTCCTCATCTTCTGATTCTAATTCTTCCTTTTCAGCATGAAAAGCTACATCCTTTTCCTTTTGTGCCTGGTCCTTTTTGGCTTGGAGATTTACTTCATATGACATGAGGTTACCAATTGATTCTTCCGGTTTCATTGTTGATAGATCATTGGCTTCCTAAATAGCTAAAACCTTTTTCCCCATTCATCGGTTAAGGAGTTTATTACCTTTGATACAATATCAAAGTCACTATATTTTTTTGCTAACCTTATTAAGGCATGAAGAATGCCTTGAAACTTGAGTACATGTCATTGCGGTTTCATTCTGTCTCATTCTAAAATTTTGGAACTGATTTTTGAGCATTGAGATTTTTCTTTGTTTGACCTTATTTGTACACTCATGAATTATTTTGAGTGTTTCCCGTTTCTGATGTGCAGAAGTGCAAATACTAACTCGATTGAATTCAATTCCATCCAAAGCAAAGAATAGCATATTCATAGCTTTGGCATTTGCACTTGCTTCATTTTTCTGAGCTATTGTCCATGTAGAGTATTCAGTTGTAGGTGCTGTGAATTATTTTTAAGTTGCATTCCAAGCATCAAAACTAATTGCTTGCATATATATCCTCATTCTTGTAGCCCAATAATTGTAATGTAAACCATTGAATAATGATCGTCTTTGAGTGGATAGTCCTTCGACAAATGTAGAGGCAGTGGTTGTGTTGGGACTTGCGTTATTTTCCATATTATCAAAATATCGAATAACGGTGTTACAATTATAGGATGTTCTTACTCTGATACCAATTAAAAAAATCTGTGCAGTGGTAAGATCATATAGTATGGAGTATAAGTAAGGTAACATGTAGATAGTAAAGTAATAGCAGTAAATAAAATGACACAATTGATTTTATACTGGTTCGAACCACTCTCCAATGTCCAGTCCCAAACTCCCTCTTGGTATTTCAATAAACAATAACTACCCTCACTTCAGTCGGAGGAAAAGGTTTATAACTAGCTGAACAGCCGAGCGGGGTTTCTTGCCTCAACTGCTGAAGAGGACTTCCACAATACAAAGATTTGATGACTACTTGTGTTCTTAATAACGCGAATATGTTAAATTAATGTACACCCTTCCTATAATCTTTCCTTGATGATAATAATGTAGTTAGTGAAAGAATATGGAAGATTGCAGATGATTTGTAATCATAGAAATATGGAAATAGAGTGCATTTGTGAATCAGAATGCTATAGATAAGATAGAAAGAATTAGAGTAAGATTCGGCGAAGAAAACGTTTGTTTGAACTCTTGTTTATAAAAATCAAATAGATGCAATCATTCGTGAAAAGATTCAAAGAACAGATATGAATTAAAAGTTGTGACTCTTCATTGAATAGTTGCATCTATTCGTATTCATATGTCTAAATTAAAAATTTAGTTGTCTCTTTTTAAATAAAATTCAAACAGCAAGGAAATATTCCATTTTGGGGTCAAAACAAACGTCTGTTTATTTATATTCAGAGTCTGAATATTATGCTGGAAATATTTTTTTTAGCAAAAAGACGTCTGACTTTAAATAAACAGACGTCTGTTGTAACAACCCGGGAAATCAAAACTAATTTAAAACATTTATTTTGGCTGTTTTAATGAATTTTGAATATTTAAAATGATTTATTTTAAATAATAATAACTAAAAATTTACTTAATTCGAAGTTAAAGTGAATAAATTTATTTTAATTATAAAGCGAGCCTGAAATGGCGCGGTAGTTTGAAAATTCGATTTCGAATGAATGTACATGATTCAAACTAAAATGGATTTCAGTAAAACCAAAAATATTTGAATCTGTTTAATTATATCTTTCTAACGAATGTAAAAAATCCAGATTTCATAACAGGAATAAAAAGTTATGTCCAGTTTAAAATTTAAAATAGTCGCTATGGAATTTAATACAATATATAGCCCTTAAAATAGCCATTTTGCAAACGACATTCGTTTTCGATGAAACCACTTTGGTTGGATCCGGAATGTCAAATTATATTCCAATTTTCATAATTTTTGGAATTAATATGTGAGCGCAGTAAATTTAAATGTGCTTGGTAATTTAAATTTGAATTGTATCGACCAGAAAGTGACCATTTTTCAAACGGTCTCCAAATTCAACAAAATTAGTTTTGTTTAGGACCGTATCGTTAAATCATAGCTAGATTTTTTTTTTGGGAATTTTTGAAGTCAGTATGTGGCCCTGGTAAATTAAAATGTACGTTCAAATTCAATTTTAATTGATTTATATTTTAATTTAAAGAAAAACTGATCGTAACAGTCAAATTGGCTTACGAAACATATCCCATTGTGTCCGGAATGAGGGTGTTTAGCTAGGGGAGACAGTCGTTGGGTTTGATTTGGAGTTCGTATCAATAAGAGGGTATTTTTAGAATTAAAGAATATAAAATATAATTTATGTAAATAAGTGGGCCAATCAGAATTTACCCTTAAAACCCTAATTTCAGTCCGCCGCGTTTTCTGATGAATGGCGGAAATCGCCCAGAACATTCTTTGATTCGATCTTCAAATCCGTTGAATAAACCCCAAACTTCCAAAGGGAAAAACGATCAGCAACTTGAGCTCCATCTATCCAACGGGTGAGATTGGATATGGTGGCGTCGTTTTCTCCAATCGCAAGCTCAAAGCTCGCTGGTTCGTGGGCAACTCTTGCGAGCAGAGGAGATCGAACGGCGAGTGGCTCTGGCCGGTGGTGGCTCTCACGACGCTCTTCAAAATGGAAGTGCTCGATCTGGTCAACGGCGGTCCTTGGCGAAGCAGGGGTCGGTCAAAGAAGTCAATGGTGGGTTCAGCGTAAATGAGGAAGATGATGGTTTAATAGGAAGGGGTAATGTAAATTAAACATTATTAAAAAGGTTATTAATTTAATTAATTTCTCGTTTAAAATGTTCAATGCATTTAATACCGTATCTTTTACATACGAGATCCAAATCATGCGAAACTGGATCCGTTGCGATCGTGGGGACGAGGGCTTCACAACAAGACTAACCGGGCCCAGTTTGGAGCACGCCAGAAATTTAGTCGAATTCAAACTATACAGAAATCCAGAAATAAAACTGGAGGAGTGGAAACAGACAATGAGAACTCCTTCTCACTCAATTACTTCACAGTCAAATACATATTAGGATGCAGACGGTGCTCGTTGTACAAACCATGATTGTTTATTTGAATTGAATGGACTGTATTGTATTGTGTTGTGATGTGAAATGAAAATTAAAATATTCATGTATTGAATAAAATATTTGAACAATAAAAATATCATTTTTATTTTATATATGAGCTGAATAAAATATTCATATATTGAATAAAATATTTGAACAATAAAAATATCATTTTTATTGTATATATGATGGAGTAAAATATTCATGTGTTGAAATAAATATTCGTTTATAAATCGGATGATTTGTTTATGTACACCCATTTAACTGACATTGATTGGGACGATAATATTTTATACATCACCCAACTGCACAAATAATAATCTGTGTTTGTTGTTTGAAAACCTCACATGGGTATTGGGATAATATTTGACATACACTGGTCCCAATAATTAGTGGTATGCCAATCAATGGGTTGACAGACTATATAAGCGTTATTTATTTATTTTAATGCTTATACAAATGAAAAATGCACTCTGGATGTTGTATGAATTTTTAATGATTGTTTATCATTATTGTTATATACATATAATGTTAAATCCATATAACTGAAATTATATGGTAATTGATTAAGTCCGATTCCAATTCAGAATTAACGAATATTTTTAAATAATATTCAATGTAAAATCAAAATTAGTTATTTTGAAAATATTATCATTTTAATATTATAATGATAAGGAACACTCAAATTTGATTTGAAATTTGAAATGAAATTGAACTCGTTTTAAAATGAATTTATAAAGGAATATTCAAATTTGATTTGAAATTTGAAATGAAATTGAAATCGTTTTAAAATGAATTTAAAACAAATTTATAAAGGAATATTCCAATCTGATTTGAAATGAAATTGAAATCGTTTTAAAATGAATTTATAAAGGAATATTCAAATTGAATTTGAAATTTGAAATAAAGTTGAAATCGTTTTAAAACGAATTTGTTAAAGAATATTCAAATTTGATTTGAAAATTGAAATGAAGTTGAAATCGTTTTAAAATGAATCTATAAACGAATTAATAAAATATGTTTTAAATGGAAATCGATGAAATATATAAAATATATATATTGTATATATTAAATGGCCTGAATAGAATGCGTCGCGCCGCGACTGTTCGCGAATTTCGACCATTGACTTTGAATTGACATTACGGGAGATCCGCCCATCGGATTTTCCTAATACCAGAACCGTTGGGTTCGTATCGAAAAGAGATTTCAAATGAATATAAGAGATTTGAAATCTAACGGTTGGATTGGCAATTATGTCCAAATTAAATTTGGAAAAGGTCGCTATGGATGTAGTTCGGTGGCCGTTATTGGAAACTGACTATATGGGCCTTGATAAAATTATTAAAAATATCAATAGTTTGTGTAAAATCAGAATAAATGATTTGGAAAGAATTGGGATGAAAAACTCCATATTTGAAAAGATAAAAATATATTTTTATCGAAATGAGCTAGTCATTAACTAGGATTATAATCCCATTTATTTGTAAATAAATAAATTGGATTTGAATTGGTTTTAAAAATAACCAGGATTTTCTAATGAATAAATTGAAATGGAAATCATCTTCGAAATATTTTGATACTGGATTTTGTGGTTATACGGATGTTGTTATGAGAATTTGGAAGATACAGATATCGTTATTCCCAATACAATATCCGTTATTTTCAGAATTTGATATTGAATATAAGCCGATATAATTTCTATTTAGAGCCTTGTATTTAATATTAAATTGGATTTTGGGTTTATCATGAATGGTGTCTTAAATTACACTGTTTCTAAACCCAGTTGAGGAAAGAATAAATCTTTTAATTAAGATTTAGTGAAGTTTTCCAATTAACTAATATTTAATTGGAATTGAATAAAAGAATTGAATTTTGGGTTTGTCGTGAATGGTGCTTCAGTAATAATGTTCTTCAAACCCCGTGTGAAAAGAATAATTCTTGTAATTAAGATTATTAGAGTTTCCAATCATATTTAGTAATTGGAATAAAATGGAATGTGAATTGGGTTTATTGTGAACTGTGTCTTTAACGACATTCGTTCTTTAACCCAATTAATAGTGAAATGTGATCTGGAATTTATAAATCTTTTTATTAAGATTTAATGGATATTTCCATAGTAAAGTTTTCCAATTTAATAAACTGGAATGGAACTCGATTTGGTAATATTGAAGTGAACTTCTGTGGTGATTGTCCAGACGTACTTGGAGATCAACCGGATAGGCGAGGAACTCTCTCCTGTATTGGACATATGGGACAAGGAATAAGGTGCCTCCGGTTTTGTTCAAACTCAAAATGAACTTGCAAATGGATGTGTGTCTGACATTGGATTTTATTCTGTAACACCCCGAATTTTCTGTGATCGTATAAGTAACAAATCAGAGAATAATTAATTTTTAAAATAAGAATCAAGGGAAACGGGTTAGGCCATTGCATTCGTCTCGAAATTCTGCTTGGAAACGAGTCCGAGTCTTCGAGAAACGGAGTCCGTATGAGGGAAATATGGCCCTCCAAAGTTTCAGAGAATTTCAGAATCGAAAACAGCTCGAAATTCGAATTCAAACCCAGAAGCGGGCTGGGCGGGAAATTTCCCTCCCAGGACCCAGGTCGACTGGGTGGTCGACTGGGTAGTCAACCTCCCAAGGGCCAAGTCGACCACAGTGTCGACCTAGGGGGACCAGGTCGACCATAGTGTCGACCTGGGGGTCGACCTGCTCCCGAAACCCACTTTCTGAACCTGATGCATTCTGATGTTTTTGGCCGATTTTCTGACCAGATTCATGACTCTAAACCTATATAAATAGCCCCCTAGCCTTATCCCCTCCACACCATTTCATTCTGTCTATATTCTGCCTCTGATCTAAATAAAAATAATTAAAATGGCATCGCTACTCTGCTGAAATCTGAACTGGAACTAGGACTAAAGCATCTTCTTCCAAACTGATTGAAATTAAAAGAAAACAACTGCAACTCTTCTTCTTCTTAATCCAATCAAGGAAAGTACAGTTATTTTCCGCTATAAACTGTAATTATAATTGTGACATGATTTTAAATCTGAATTTGAGGTTGTGTATGTTCTGATCTATTTTATTCTGTATCTCTTTCTTCTTTCTGTTCTGTAGCCAGGCTACCACGAGCCTGCGCCAAATCTCATAAGAGATTAACGCACAAATGCTAAACTTTGGGACAAATAATGTACGATGGAATAATTGGACATGGCTAATCTGTGACTAAAAGGACATATGTTGTAAACTAGATTTAGATCTATGCATATTCTGTAAATTGGAAGAAGAGGAACCATTGTATGTTAACATATGACTTGAGGCTTTGACACAACGCATATTTTGAATTAAGATCTGTTATAATTTAAAGTTCTAGATTGTTGGGCATATTGTTTATATAACAATTCTTGATTTGGGATAAAAAGAGAATACGACTTAGGTGTGAAGGTTTATAATAAGATTTGATAACTATTAAATGTGAATAATACCTAAGTGGGAGATTTTTGAATATATGACATGCATTGAGATTGATGGCTATATTTGGTATAATTTATATGCGAATCTCTTGTACTAGGAAACTTTAACTAAATTGGGACATGTGTTATATGGTAAATTATGACCATAATCTGTGCCATGTAAATTCAATGCAAACGCGGGGTATATGATCATATTGTGAATCATGACAACTATTTAGGCATGCAAACTTAGGCCAAATTTACAATTAGGCAAGATATGTTAATGAAACTTTAAGGAATGATTAAATCTGTTATATTGCCTAATCTGCTAGTTCTGTTATATTGCCAAATCTGCTAGTTCTGTTATATTGCCTAATCTGCTAGTTCTGTTATATTGCCTAATCTGCTAGTTCTGTTATATTGCCTAACCTGCTAGATCTGTTCATCTGCTAAATCTGTCATCTGCTAAGTCTGCTGAAAATGCCTAATCTGATATATGCTAAATCTGCTAAATTGCTTAATCTGCTAAATCCGTTAAGTCGCCTAATCTGCGAAATCTGTTGTCTGCCATATCTGTTGAGTTGATATATTTAGTCTATTATTGACATAATCTGAATTGGCTATAGTAATGAATAATTGACATGTATATTAGGCATGGGCATAAATGGTAAATTACTAATTAACTGGCCGCAAAGATAAACATGGCTAACTCGAGGTTAGAATGAGTTTGCGGCGTAATTCTGTCCGGAACCGCCCGACACATCCAGTGGCCGCAAACAATAGGTTCTAATGTGAGAAGTTAGTCATAACGTGCTTGAAACCCGAGGTTAGACTCAGTTTGTGGCAGAAACCTACCCGGAACCAACCGGCCTAACCAGTAGACGCAAATGGTCAGTCTAATGTGAGAGGTCTGGGCATTAATTAATGAAAATCTGGATAAATATGATGTCTAAAACGTGTTGCGTGGATAGGGTTAAACCAAGTAGACTGATGAAATTAATAAACCCATTTCATGAATCTGTAGGCCCAATACAAAGTTAGACAATCTGTAATTCTGTTAATCTGTAACAGATTAATCTGTAAGTCTATTAAATCCGTATATCTGATCCGTTGGTCTAAAAACTTGTCTAATCTGTGAACTGGTTGATCTGAATTCTGTATGTCTGAACTTGTAAACAAGTTAATCTGAAATCTGTTAGTCTGGGGACATAAGGTTAGGAGGGAAATTACTTGTGTCATCTGTTGTTTGGGACCTATATTAGTCAGTAACCCTTTCTGGTATCAAAACTTTGACCCAACAGTAGGTAGGGACCGGGCATGCTTACTGAACTAAATATAAGTGGTTCATTCTGATAATGGCGAGGGGTGTTAATGGTGCGTTCCAACCGGGTCATGTGCGTGCATGGATCCCGGCCTGCCTCTGTGGATGTAAGACACCGTGACATCTGTAAATAATTCTGTGCCAATTGGTTGTCACTTTAGGGAGTGATACATCCTACTGTGGGGCCGACATAGGGTTTTTATGTTTATGGAGCCGATCGCTTGGGGTAGGGTTTTATGGTACACTTAGTTCTATCAGTTTCTGTTGGTACCGTCAGTTTCTGTTGGGTGGCAACACCTGTCTGTGTGGTACCATCTGTTCGGGTGGTAAATGCCCATTTACTAGTGTACACCTAATTTTACATTCTGTTTCCATAGGGAGTAATATGTTTCTATCTATTTCTGTTCGGGTGGTAAGGCCCATTATTAGCGTTCTGTTTCTGTGGAAGTTATTATGTTCCTGATTCTGCTTCAGTTTAGACATTAGGGTGACACCTAATCCTGTTATACTGGTATTAGTGCAGAGAAGTGAAAAGCAAAAGCTTACATCGTTCTGTTCTTTTTCTGTTTAACCTAAGTGTATCTGCTACTCCTGTTACTGTTATCTCGCATCTAGTTTTATTTTCATGTCATTATTATTATTATATGTTCATATGATGGAAGTCACTGGACTTGCCAGACTTTATGTCTGACCTTGCTTGTTTTCGCCTCTTTTTCTTCCGTTTCCCCCCCAGGTTTTCCAAGGAAGGAATACTTTAGCTTGATCCGGATTTCTTATGCTTGAAGTACTTAGAGTGCTTAAAGTATGGCTTGGCTCCTTATGGCAGCTTCTGTGGGGATTATGATTTTAAAGTTTTGTACTCTGATGATTTTCTGAACAAGGCTGATATTTATGTACTTGAGTTTTTGGGAAAGAAGTAAGCAAACTGATTTCTGTTTTCCGCCGTAATAAAGTTATAATTTCTCAAGTATTGTTTATCTATCTTGTAAATTTCTGTTCTTTCTACTAAAACGCTCCACCAAAGTTAAGGCATTCCCTTTGTGAGTGACCTTAATGGAGGTGGGGTGTTACACTTGGTATCAGAGCTGAAGGTTACCAGATTTGATAAAAAGTTTTGGAAAATTATTTTCAAAAAGGTTTTGAAAGGAAATATTTTCAAAAAAATAAATCTTATTTTGAAAAACATAATCCCCAAGAGCCATATATCTTTCCTTCGGTCCTTTTTGTATTGAATCTTTCCTTTTTCGTTTCAGCATGTCTGAAGCATCTGAGATACCAGAAGGTGTTCATGTACCCGGTTGGTTTCATCAATATCTTGAGGCTAGGACCGCCGCCGCAGGTCCAGCAAATGATCCCCCTCCTCCGCCCCCTCCTCGTGCCATTGCTTTCTCAAAGATCTGTAAAGATTTCATGGCCATGGGTGGAAAGGATTTCAAGGGAACTGAATCATTCGTAGAAGCGAGAAACTGGCTCAAAGACACTGAGGATCTGTTCGTTATTTTTGAGGTGGACGATCAGCAGAAGGCACAATTAGCGGTGTGGTTGTTCAAGGACGAAGCTTCCTATTGGTGGGAAGTCACTAACGCCGAGAGGCCGGTTGAAACATGGATGGATTTCAGAATAAGGTTTGAGAAAAAATTCCTCTCGCAAGCAGAACGAAGTCTACAACTGGAAAAGTTCTTATCTCTTAAGCAAGGAAGTATGACGGTTAAGGAATACGTCAACCAGTTCAACCAACTGGCTAGGTTCGGTCTGGATTTAGTCAACACTCAGCATAAAAAGGCTCTCCGCTTTGTTAAAGGATTGAACAAGCCACTGCACAATCTAGCCATGACCCATGTACCCATGGGAGCGACTTACGAGAGATTGGTGGATATGGCACTACTGCACGAGGAAGACAACGACAAGAAAGAAGAGGCAAAGAAGGAAGAACAACAGAACAAGAAAGCATGGCCCAAAAAGGAAACACAAAAGAAGGGTGAAAAGTCTGAAGATAAGAAGGAGAAAAAGTACATTACTTGTGGAAGCTCGACTCATCCGAAAAAGGATTGCAGAAAAAGAAAGGGCACTTGCTTCAACTGTGGTGAGATGGGACACTTCACTAGGGACTGTCCGAAGAAACGAGGACAAGGGAAGAGGGTAGGACCGACTTCTGGAAGGCAGGCGAACACTCTCGAGGCTAGTGGATAGGATAGAAGTAGGAAAACTTTCTGTAGGAGGTTTAATTTCTTTATCTGATTGTTGAGTTGAAACTCTTTCTGATTCTGGCATTTTGATTCTATAACTGATACTCTGCACTTTAATACTAGTATTGTTTCTGATTCCGCTGTAGACTCAGACCCATAAGGGTTATGACTCATCTGTTGGTAATAAGTTGGGGGTATCTGTGTTAGGCATCAAGTCGATTGTAATGCATACATTCTGGGTTTTGAGGGTTATAGTGGGATTTTCCCATGCTTAGTTTTCTAAGAATCATTCGATAATCTGATCTGTACTAGTAGTCTATAAGCATCTGGATATTTCTAAAATGGTTAAGATTTCCAGTTTTGACGTTGTCTAAAGAGGGTAATCCTCTGGGCATCAATCTGATGTTGATCTCGGTCTTCGGGGCGGGTACTTAGGGAATTTGTCTCTCAACCAAGGTCTAATGGAAACCAAGTTTCTGTTTTATCTGTACTCGCTTCCATCATTCGACTGTATCCTATCGATCGAGTCTTCGACCTATAGATAGGAATCCTATGGATGTAAACATGTGTTTGGGACATGTTATGTTTGATAGTTGCAAGTGGATGCAAGTGGTTGCTCGTGGATGCATATACACACACTAGGCACTAGATCGGCTCGAAAACACTCTCATACTGCATATGGATGTGTGAGCATTTTCAATTTTTGTGGATGCAAAATGGTTGACTCATCACATGGATGTTGCATTTGGATGAATGGTTGCGCACACATTTAGAAATAATATGTATCAAATAGGAAGATTGCATACATGTTGGACTCATGACACTGACATAGTTCGCATTAAGGAGGTAAACTGAATCAGTGGACCGCTTGATCTTTGCATTAGATAAGGAACATATACACACACTTTTGCATATGTTCATACAACATTAGAAGTTTTCTAAGGACAATGGATGCCTGTGATTGAATGGTTGAGTAGATGGATGACTGGATGGTAAGACACATTCTTCTCAACTTGAAGATTTCGGGGACGAAATCCTTTAAGGAGTGGAGAATGTAACACCCCGAATTTTCTGTGATCGTATAAGTAACAAATCAGAGAATATTTAATTTTTAAAATAAGAATCAAGGGAAACGGGTTGCGCCATTGTGTTCATCTCGAAATTCTGCTTGGAAACGAGTCCGAGTTTTCGAGAAACGGAGTCCGTATGAGGGAGATATGGCCCTCCGAAGTTTCAGAGAATTTCAGAATCGAAAACAGCTCGAAATTCAAATTCGAAATTCGAATTCAAAAGCAGAAGCGGGCTGGGCGGGAAATTTCCCACCGAGGACCCAGGTCGACTGGGTGGTCGACTGGGTAGTCGACCTCCCCAGGGCAAGGTCGACTATAGTGTCGACCTAGGGGGACCAGGTCGACCATAGTGTCGACCTGGGGGTCGACCTGCTCCGAAAACCCACTTTCTGAACCTGATGCATTCTGATGTTTTTGGCCGATTTTCTGACTAGATTCATGACTCTAAACCTATATAAACAGCCCCCTAGCCTCATCCCCTCCACACCATTTCATTCTGTCTATATTCTGCCTCTGATCTAAATAAAAAAAATAAAAATGGCGTCGCTACTCTGCTGAAATCTGAACTGGAATTAGGACTAAAGCATCTTCTTCCAAACTGATGGAAATTAAAAGAAAACAACTGCAACTCTTCTTCTTCTTCTTAATCCAATCAAGGAAAGTACAGTTATTTTCCGCTATAAACTGTAATTATAATTGCGACATGATTTTAAATCTGAATTTGAGGTTGTGTATGTTCTGTTCTGAACTGTTTTATTCTGTATCTGTTTCTTCTTTCTGTTCTATAGCCAGGCTGCGCCAAATCTCATAAGAGATTAATGCACAAACGCTAAACTTTGGGACAAATAATGTACGATGGCATAATTGGACATGGCTAATCTGTGACTAAAAGGACATTTGTTGTAAACTAGATTTAGATCTATGCATATTCTGTAAATTGGAAGAAGAAGAACCATTGTATGTTAACATATGACTTGAGGCTATAACATAACGCATATTTTGAATTAAGATCTGTTATAATTTAAAGTTCTAGATCGTTGGGCATATTGTTTATATAATAATTCTTGATTTAGGATAAAAAGAGAATATGACTTAGGTGTGAAGGTTTATATTAAGATTTGATAACTATTAAATGTGAATAATACCTAAGTGGGAGATTTTTGAATATATGACATGCATTGAGATTGATGGCTATATTTGGTATAATTTATATGTGAATCTCTTGTACTAGGAAAGTTTAACTAAATTGGGACATGTGTTATATGGTAAATTATGACCATAATCTGTGCCATGTAAATTCAATGCAAACGCGGGGTATATGATCATATTGTGAATCATGAAAACTATTTAGGCATGCAAACTTAGGCCAAATTTACAATTAGGCAAGATATGTTGATGAAACTTTAAGGAATGATTAAATCTGTTATATTGCCAAATCTGCTAGTTCTGTTATATTGCCTAACCTGCTAGATCTGTTCATCTGCTAAATCTGTCATCTGCTAAGTCTGCTGAAAATGCCTAATCTGATATATGTTAAATCTGCTAAATTGCTTAATCTGCTAAATCCATTAAGTCGCTAAATCTGCGAAATTTGTTATCTGCCATATATGTTGTGTTGATATATTTAGTCTGTTATTGACATAATCTGAATTGGCTATAGTTATGAATAATTGACATGTATATTAGGAATGGGCATAAATGGTAAATTATTAATTAATTGGCCGCAAAGATAAACATGGCTAACTCGAGGTTAGAATGAGTTTGCGGCGTAATTCTTCCCGAAACCGCCCGACACATCCAATGGCCGCAAACAATAGGTTCTAATGTGAGAAGTTAGTCATAACGTGCTTGAAACCCGAGGTTAGACTCAGTTTGTGGCAGAAACCTGCCCGGAACCAACCGGCCTAACCAGTAGCCGCAAACGGTCAGTCTAATGTGAGAGGTCTGGGCATTAATTAATGAAAATCTGGATAAATATGATGTCTAAAACATGTTGGGTGGATAGGGTTAAACCAACTAGACTGATGAAATTAATAAACCCATTTTATGAATCTGTAGGCCCAATACAAAGTTAGACAATCTGTAAGTCTGTTAATTTGTAACCGGTTAATCTGTAAGTCTGTTAAATCTGTATATCTGATCCGTTGGTCTAAAAACTTGTCTAATCTGTGAACTGGTTGATCTGAATTCTATATGTCAGAACTTGTAAACAAGTTAATCTGAAATCTGTTAGTCTGGAGACACAAGGTTAGGATGGAAATTACTTGTGTCATCTGTTGTTTGGGACCCATATTAGTTAGTAACCCTTTCTAGTATCAAAACTTTGACCCAACAGTAGGTAGGGTCCGGGCATGCTTACTGAACAAATTATAAGTGGTTCATTCTGATAATGGCGAGGGGTGTTGATGGTGCGTTCCAACCGGGTCATGTGCGTGCATGGATCCCGGCCTGCCTCTGTGGATGTAAGACGCCGTGACATCTGTAAATAGGTCTGTGCCAATTGGTTGTCACTTTAGGGAGTGATACACCCTACTGTGGGGCCAACACAGGGTATTTATATTTAGGGAGCCGATCGCTTGGGGTAGGGTTTTAGGGTACACTTAGTTCTGTCAGTTTCTGTTGGTACTGTCTGTTTCTGTTGGGTGGCAACACCTGTCTGTGTGGTACCGTCTGTTCGGGTGGTAAATGCCCATTTACTAGTGTACACCTAATTTTACATTCTGTTTCCATAGGGAGTAATATGTTTCTATCTATTTCTGTTCGGGTGGTAAGGCCCATTATTAGCGTTCTGTTTCTGTGGAAGTTATTATGTTCCTGATTCTGCTTCAGTTTAGACATTAGGGTGACACCTAATCCTGTTATACTGGTATTAGTGCAGAGAAGTGAAAAGCAAAAGCTTACATCATTCTGTTCTTTTTCTGTTTAACCTAAGTGTATCTGCTACTCCTGTTACTGTTATCTCGCATCCAGATTTATTTTCATGTCATTATTATTATTATATGTTCATATGATGGAAGCCACTGGACTTGCCAGACTTTATGCCTGACCTTGCTTGTTTTCGCCCCTTTTTCTTCCGTTTCCCCCCTAGGTTTTCCAAGGAAGGAATACTTTAGCTTGATCTGGATTTCTTCTACTTGAAGTACTTAGAGTGCTTAAAGTATGGCTTGGCTCCTTATGGCAGCTTTTGTGGGGATTATGATTTTAAAGTTTTGTACTGATGATTTTCTGAACAAGGCTGATATTTATGTACTTGAGTTTTTGGGAAAGAAGTAACCAAACTGATTTCTGTTTTCCACCGTAATAAAGTTATAATTTCTCAAGTATTGTTTATCTGTCTTGTAAATTTCTGTTCTGTCTACTAAAACGCTCCACCAAAGTTAAGGCATTCCCTTTGTGAGTGACCTTAATGGAGGTGGGGTGTTACTTATTCTGTGCTGATTGATCTCTATTAAATATATATCTGTTTGGTGGCGGAGAATTTATTCTCTTGCTTAACACCCTTCTCAGAGAAGTATGAGCTCAGAGGTTATATATCGATCATCAGTCGCATGGCATGAATTTCCTGTGTGGCATGTTGAGATGCAAATGATTAAGGCTTCTGTTGAAAAGCAGAGTCTTGTGGTTGATGATCAAAGCATGGCTTTAAATAGCATAGCTTTGTGTAGCGTTAATTCGTGAGCTTTACACCCCAGTATGAACCAAAAACGGGTTGAAGGACGGCAGGGAGGACATGCGCTTCTTTCTAGCTGGGAGTGGTGTCATGGTATGGAGCCCGGACATTTTTACTTATGTGATTGTTGGAAAGCGAGGTACCTTGGATATATCGGTCAATACGGGGCCGATGGATGATATGGTCGACATACTGACATTATGCCCCATAGGGCGGAGAAACGTATTATTCAGGGATTATTAATCCACTTAGGTGGACCGACCCTGCATTTTCTTAGGTGTAGTTGCGACTGTATCCTGAGGGACGGGCTAGAGTGCCTCCAATTCAGTAAGGATGATCCCTTGCCTTGGTTCATAGATGGAATCCAATTTCCAATACGACATTGCAGTTTTAATTGCAGAATTAGTATGCCGACATAGTGGCGTGAGATACTATGTCGTCTATGATTGATACATTTATATTTGAAGTTGATTACTTCACTTATATAGTAATAATAAAAGATAAAATTTCACGTACCAAGCATTATTTGGCTATTATAAGGTAAAACTCTATCCTCCGGCTTGCGTTGCATTGTGTGATGGGACCTGAGTCTTATATTAGCTTCATTTTCTTCAAATTAGCATTGCACTGTTTGTTATATGCACTGGAATTCTTGGGAGAAAACCCGTTTCGTGTTATACGGCGTGGTCCCATGATTTACCTGATTTTAAAGCAAAGTTTTAAATAATTGTTTTGGTTATCACACTAGTCACATGACTGGCCCGAAGTTTATTGTTTTAACCTAAAATTTGGGTGCCCCTATTTTCCACATGGGCAGCTGGTAGTTTTGGTTTTGCGGATTTATTTATACAGGATCCTGGATTTACAACTGGAGCTATATTCGGAACATTCTGTATCCGTGTATTTCTTTCAGTTATGTTATGTTTTATTTTTCCGCTGCTATGTAATATAATTTAATCTCTGATATTTTTCAATGTGTAATATTTATTCATACTCTGTAAGATTCTTGTACTCTAATGTAAATTGTTGTAATAGCAACGAAATGTTCTACTGTTTGTGCTCTGATTTGTCGTGTTCTCAACTCAATCCGGGCTTTCCCGAGAGGTTACGTTTGGGTCGCTTCAGTTGGTATCAGAGCTTTGGTTTATAGAACTCGAGAACAAGACACATTAGAACCGAATGAAAGAATTCATCAGAGATTAGATTAGTAGCATCCAATGAGAATAACTCGTTAGAGATAGGATCGGTAGTATCCTAGAACGAGCGTGAAGAGTGTTATTTTTCGAATAAAAAATGAAAACCAATTTTGTTTCGAAAATTTAAATCTTATTATTCGTATTTGAATATTTATTTTAGATTGAATCTGGACAATCAAGTATATGAAGAATTTGAATATACGTCTTGCAAACGTGTATTCGAAGTCTCAAATATACTGGGTAGATATAGAATCACACTCTAGTCGCCCGGGGATAATTCTGATGATCAGTACCATCATCAGTATTTATGTTCGAGTTTCGAAAGTGGGATATCTGTATATTTCCAATTGACTGGTGTGAGAACCAAAATATAGGTAGAATATATTGTTGTGATTTGGCATCAAAACATGATTTTTGAATATATGTTAAAGTTTTATGTTTGAAACGCTAATCAACAAATTGACTGCTGGTTGTGTTGTATGATTATTAGTTCAACTAATAAAATTGTTAAAACCAATAATATAACGAAAGGTAAATTTTAGCCAAGTCAAGTCAAATTTAAACTGAATTGAAATTTGATTGGAATTGCATGCATATACATGTATATACATTGAACAGGTCATAGCAGGGAAGCTAAGCAGAGGAATAAAATTGTATGCCCGACAAATAGGTACATGTTTACTAATTTATTGGGTTTTGATGATTTCATGAGCCGATTGGCTAGCCTCTTGGATTTTTCTTTTTCTTTTGGATTGGTGAGGGTCCTGTGTGGCAAGTTGCGGTTTTAAATGTCTCCCCGTACAAAGGAGGTTATGGCGAAATTTTTCGAAAATTTAGGGTGTTAGACAAATTTTTGAGAAATTAGAAAATTCTTAGAAATTGAAAAGTTGAAGAATGAACGCAAGAATGATAGTTGAGTTGGTTGGTTAAACAACTTTCAGCTCCATTTCTTTTCGAGGGCGAAAAGATTTTAAGTGCGGGAGATTTTAACAACCTGGAAATCAAAACCAATTTAATTTTTTTATTTTGGCTATTTTAATGAATTGAATGTTTAAAATGACTTATTTTAAATAATAATGACTAAAAATTTATTTAAATTGAAGTTAAAAAGAATAAATTTATTTTAATTATAAAACGAGCCTGAAATGGTGCGGTAGTTTGAAAATTCAATTTCGAATTTCAAATGAATGTACACGATTCAAAATAAAACGGATTTCAGTAAAACCAGAAATATTTGAATCTATTTAATTATACCTTTCTAACGAATGTGAAAATCAAGATTTCATATATTTGAATCTATTTAATTATACCTTTCTAACGAATGTGAAAAATCAAGATTTCATAACGGGAATAAAAAATTATGACCAGTTTAAAATTTAAAATAGTGGCTATGGAATTTAATATAATATATAGCCCTTAAAATAGCCATTTTGCAAACGATCTCCGTTTTCAATGAAACCACTTTGGTTGGATCTGGAATGTCAAATTATTGCTAGATTCCAAATTTCATAATTTTTGGAATTAATATGTTACCGCAGTAAATTTAAATGTGTTTGGTAATTTAAATTTGAATTGGATCGATCAGAAAGAGACCATTATTCAAATGGTCTCCAAATTCGATGAAATTAGTTTTGTTAGGACTGTATCGTCCTAATATAGCTAGGTTTATTTTTTGGGAATTTTTGGAGTCAGTATGTGGCCCCAGTGAATTAAAATGTATGCTCAAATTCAATTTTAATTGATTTATGTTTAAATTTAAAGAAAAAATGATCGTAACAGTCAAATTGGCTTACTAAACATATCCCATTGTGTCTAGAATGAGGGTATTTAGCTGGGAGCATAGTCGTTGGATTTGATTTGGAGTTCTTATCATTAAGTGGGTATTTTTGGAATTAAAGAATATAAAATGTAATATATATATATAAATAAGTGGGCCAATCAAAATTTTCCCTTAAAACCCTAATTTTAGTCCGCCGCGTTTTCTGATGAATGGCAGAAATCGCCCAGAACTTTCTTCAATTCAATCTTCAAATCCGTTCAATGAAACCCCAATCTTCCAAAGGGAAAAACGATCAACAACGTGAGCTCCATCTATCCAACGGGTGAGACTGGATATGGTGGCGTCGTTTTCTCCAATCGCTAGCTCAAAGCATCGTCGGTTCATGGTCAATTCCGGCAAGAAGAGGAGATCGAACGGCGAGTGGCTCTAGCCGGTGGTGGCTCTTGCGATGCTCTTCAAAATGGCAGTTCTCGATCTGGCAAACGACGGTCCTTAGCGAAGCAGGGGTCGGTCAAAGAAGTCAACGACGGGTTCAACGTAAATGAGGAAGACGATGGTTTAATAGGAAGGAGTAACATTAATTAAACGTTATTAAAAAGGGTTATTAATTTAATTAATTTCTCATTTAAAATGTTCAATGCATTTAATACCATATCTTTTACATACGAAATCCAAATCGCACGAAACTGGATCTGTTACGATCGTGGGGACGAGGGCTTCACAATAAGACTAACCGAGCCCAGTTTGGAGCACGTTAGAAATTTAGTCAAATTCAAAT
The DNA here is from genome assembly GCA_030737875.1 of Allium sativum. Lineage (NCBI taxonomy): Eukaryota > Viridiplantae > Streptophyta > Magnoliopsida > Asparagales > Amaryllidaceae > Allium > Allium sativum. Next base: position 1,055,091,718 of record CM060926.1, on the reverse strand, counting down.
TGTATAGAAATTCAGAAATAAAACTGGAGGAGTGGAAACCGACAGTGAGAACTCCTTCTCACTCTAATTACTTTATAGTCAAATATATACTAGGATGTAGACGGTGTTAACTGTAATGTCTCGTATTTTTGGTAGTCAAATATTTAAATTATTTTATTTTTTTAAATATTATATTTGGAATATTAATGGAATAATTATTGAATTCACTTATTTAAAACGAAGTTTGATCGTTTAAATTATATATAATATAAATCGAGCTCGAACTGGCGCGGCAATTCACAATATTGAATTTTGAAATTTAATTGAATATTCAGGGTCCGATATAAGGCGGATTTCTATGGAACAAGAAATGTTGTATTCTTGTTGATTATAATTTTCATATGGAAGAGAAAAATCCAGATTTCGTGTTATAAGTAGTTAGTTATGTCCAATTCAAATTTTAAAATAGTCGCAATGGAAATCGTTATTAAAATATAACGTTTATTTATTAAAATTATAGGGTTTTAATATAATTTGGACACCGTCTTGACTCAAAATTTGACGACATTGAGATGTATAATTTACATTTGAAGTTGTATATATTTTCTATTTGGATATATATGACAAAAATAATTTATTATTATTTTATATAATTATTTTGAAATTCAATTAATATTTTATTAATATTATATAAGCGTTAAAATTAGCCATTTTTCAAACGATCTCCATTTTAAGTGAAATTAGTTTCATTGGAACCGTATCGTAAAATTATTGTAAGAAAATCAAATTTCGTTGAAAACGGGGGTCGTATGTGACTTCGATGGCTAAAACTGCCTTTGTTTCTATTTAATTGTCTAGACAATTTAGACAGAGGTAACTTTAAACGAATAGACGGCTAGTCAAACGAACTCCAAATTGGACGAAACAAGATTCATTGGATCCTTTAGGAAGAGGTCTAGTAAAATGTCAAGGTCTCAAATTTTTAGGATTTTTTCTGTAATTATAGGAATTTTAAACGCTTGATTTTTCATCGATATTTATAACTGACTTTTCACAAAAGATGTCGGAATTCGACGAAACCTGCCCATTGGGTTCGGAATATTTTTTATGCTAAGATTACATATTTGTTTATCAAAAACGAGGGGTTTATGTAAATAATTTGACACACTTCTTCATGCAATGCATGGATTAATAAAATAATATTTAATGGTCCCAACCCCATTATAAATAACACACGTTAAAGGGGTCAAACCCTTATTTAATTACTTCGTGGTCAACAGGGGGGGTAGCCGCCACTCCATGAAATCAACGAACCGCATTGTCTGATCTTCCTCCCCTAATATTTGTCGATCCACCCATTTATCCATAAAGTTTTCAAATATGAAAATGTCGGTGTTGGTGAGATCTCTATTCTGGACGGTCAAGATGGATTTTTGAGCACTGAAGTCGCCGGAAATCAAGGCAAAGCCAGTGACATTCGAAAGCCAAATTCAGGCGAATGTAGTCATCGCAGTTCATGGCTTTCGGAGCGGTTGTCGATGGCGTTGAGGTGCGTGCAACAGTTGTTCCTGATGATGCTCTAATGGTTTTGCGGAGGCGTGGTTGTGTGCATTTAAATTCGAGCGTGGTAATGTCAATGTGTAGCTTGCATGAAGGGTGATGACATGAGAGTTCTATTCTGTGGGAGGCTGAAATTTCAAACGTGCGAAGGACTGAAATTTTCAATCAGATTGATTTTGGTTATACCCTAATCAAAACGAAATTTAACTTATATTAAGTGATTAAGGAATTGCTTATTAATAAGAAAATGTAGCAGGTATAAGGTGAAGGCCACGCTATAGGAGGGACAAAACTAAATGGACAGTATTTGGGAGAAAGAAATACGTAGAAGACAACGCATGTCTGAAGGAATAGAAAGAGCATTGGCCTAAAATTCTCCCATGTAATAAGTGGTTAAGTTATATTAAAAGTATAATTAGTTAGTTATTTATATAATTATAATAAATAAAAATTGGTGCAAACTTTCTGCTGGATTTTTGAACTGAAAGTCGTAGCGTTGTAGAAGCAGCAGCGTAGTCGTATAAAAAAGCAAAGCGGATCAGCCCATTTATTTTAGCATAAACGTAATTAAAGTGTTAAGATTTAATTACTAAATTTAATTAATTAATATAGTCAATAATTATAATATTGTTGACGTATTCATATATGATCAGATTTGGACGATTCAAGAGACGTTTAACTCGTCTCAACGAGCACTAAGTTCTGAAAACAGTTTAGATGGATTCGGAATCAGCTGGAGTTTTTAATTAAATTAAAAACATGTTTAATTTAATTAAATTGGACTGTTTTAGCGACAATGGAAATCAATGTGAGTTAAACTCACTCAGCTATCCCACTTATATTTTATATAAGTCGGGTTTTTATTTTGTGTGTTATGCTTGCTAATGATTGATTGTTTGTTATTTATATAATCATATATTGATTGAATTTCTGAAATTAAACGGTGTTTAATTTCAAGGAAAACCAAATCGTTATTTTAACGATTGGTCCCAATTAAGGTAACATACCTTATTGGTCACGTTTATAAAATAAACGTGTTTAAATTTGAATTGTTATGGTTGTGTTAAATAAATTGGTTGATACTGAATTGTCGTTATTGACTGTTATGAAAACCATTATTCGTTTGACTTGAATGATTATATTTGAGATAATGTATTGGAATGCAAGGAAGGATAGGTTGGAGGGATCCAACAGGATTCGTCAAATACATTTAATGTTATTTATTTTCATATTATCATTATATGAACAGTTTAAACCCATATGTTTAGAATGACTGATTTGATTGTTGACTGCTGACCTGAAATTCAACATTTGTTCCATTTTAAACCAATGGGTGATATTGGTTGAGTAATTGGCAGTATATGGCCTATAAATCAATCATTGTAATGTGGATTTACCGTCGGATGAATCGACCATAATGAAGTTTTTAAATTATTTTACAACTGAATATAGATTTTTAAATATATTATTTAAAATGAAGTTTACAAAAGGGAAATAAACCAAATACATATGTTTTGATTGTTTTAATCACCATTGTTGTACCAAAAATCATTCGTGTGCGAAGCACGTGCCTCACCTTACTTTGTAAATGATTTAAAATGTTAATTCTTATATTACTAAGAAGAATAATCAAGTGAGCAAGGATTAATATAATGATTTTTAACTGAGATTTATTGTTTTTAAGAAACAATTAAATGGAATTATTTAAGTTAATTACACTATTAACTAATTTAAATAAAGGACTAATTGGAACGGGTTAACAAGATAACCGTGTTCTGAATTGACAAAGTCAACCATTTTAACTGGACTGATTTTTGAATCAGTGTGTTTTGAATTTATCTAATGAAATAGTTAATGAATAATTGTTTTAATTTTAATATGATTTTAAAAGTAAATTTACTATTTATTTTAGTCAATAAAGAAGTTAACCACTTATACAGTAGTTAATGATGAAGTAAATTATTATTTTAATTAATAATAATTAAATATAGTGGTAATTAAATTGAAGTGAATTGTGAAAGAATTTATGAATGGATTTTAATATTAAAACTCGAGTTTTTATAACAAAGTTATAAAAAGGATTTTTAAGCGAACATAATAGCTTAAACTGAATATTTATTTAATATTTGAAATTAGAAAAAGGAAATTGAGAAGTGGGGAAATGGTACGAAATGGTTAAATGAGAGCTATCCTGAGGTTTGGAATGTGATATTCCGAAGTTTGAAATGGTTAATGAAGTGAGATTTATTCCAAAGATCGGGATGTGATATTCCGAAGTTCGAAATGTTAATCAAAGGCGAGAAATAACCTAAGTAAAAGATTTCAGAAATGGCAATGAATAATAAGTTGTCGTAATGATTTACAAACAATTTTGTAAATGGAAGTTAAGAGTCAAATGTAATCGAAATATTAGTTGTCGATAATAATTTACAAATAGGATTTGTAAATAAAGTAACAACTTTGAAAAATGAAATTGTAACAGTTGTTATAGATAATAAATTGAACAATTTGATGTATAACTGCAAATCCTTAAAAAGATAGCTATGGGATTTTCGACAATGCATAAGTTGTCGTAATGATTTGAAAAGTGTATAAATAAGGAAATAAAAAGTTTTGCAATGGAATCTGTAACGTTTGTTACAGACGATAAGTTGAATTGTTTTGATAAAAATGAATATAAGGATTCGTAAGAGATGTCAATTATAAGATTTGTAAAGATGTTTATACAAGATTTGTAAAGATATTTATATAATATTTATATAAGATATTTATATATGATTTAACCAAAATATGGTATTGTTGTTACAAATAAGTTAAAGAACGTTTATATAGGTTGAAGGAATTTTATAAAGGATTCTACTTATAATGGAATCAAAACTCGAGTATAACATTAGAGAGGATTATCAAAGATTAATCGAGAAGTAAAATAATAGTTTATTTAATAATTAATTAAATAAACGATGTTGAGATTTAAATAAGGTTTTCAAAGGAAAACGTGTGGTTAATAAAGTTCTATCTATTCTAAAGACATGAATGTTGTTGATCAAGGTCTGAGAGGTAAATAAAATACCCCAACTTGAATGACTTCACGATTACCCAAGGATGGTATTAGTTTATGAATGAGAGAAATTAAGGGAAACATAAGTTTTGATTTCCGTAAATAACATTATAAACTGTGTTCGAAAAGTTTATAAGTGAATGAAATGGTTTTTGAAGAATATTCTTATTTATAATAAGAAGAAAAAGGTAAACTCCAATATAATAAGATTTAAAGAATATAATTAACAGATGTTTAATTAAAGAGGCCAAGTAGTGTCGAGTACTGAATCAGTAAACTCATTTTATCCACATGATTATTTATTTGATAGTTAAATAACCAACTACCAAATCTGGCCAAAATACGATTGTTGGTACGGAAAGATTGGAATCGAATTATATTCGAAAACCATTCCTTCCATCAAATACGTGAAGATGAAAATTGAATATGGAGCAATTGAAGACCGTGGATCTTCATAAACGGAAGAACCACTGGTTGAATTTCTCTGGTTTAGCGGTTGGGGATATTTTAACTAGGGATTCTGTCGTGATTGGAATCTGTGGATTGCAAGGACTACTCGCTACTAATCCTTGGGGTGATACCTATATAGGATGTGGGAGGAGGGTTCCTTCGGTTCATCTTGTTCCTGGATGACTTGTATGGACAAGTGTCTGACGGAATATTTCCAAAGGGATCACGTGCGTTTACTTTTTGAAACGTATTCCTGTTGGCAGAGAACGACGGTTCTCTAGCTTATCCACTTGAGTATTTTTGTGGACGTCAATTAGTGAAACCTAGCAGATCTAACGATGTGGCATTCAAAGTGGATGGAGACGTGTTGTTCTGAAGGATAAGCTTAACCTCTAGCCTCATCAACCGGGAAATAACATAAAATCGGATAAGTCGCATGGCTATGTTGTAATGACCCGTATTTTCAGCGATATAATAATTGATTTATTTAATTATTTATAAAGTGATTTAGAGAATTAAATGGCCGTTTAATTTAATTATAAGGAATATTTAATTAATATTAAAATTAAATAATATATGTAATTCTGAAATAATCAGAATTGGCTGAAATGGCGATATGGTGTGAATTGGGAAATTCGAAATATATAATTCAGTTTAAAATTTGAATTACGATAACGAATATATATATAATTAACGATGGTTGAACATATAATTATAATATAATTATAATCGAGCTGGAAATGTCGCGGCAGTTCGCTATTTAGCGATTTGAACTTCAACTGAATGTACAGGGTCCGTTTTAAATCGGATTTCTGTGAAACATGAAACATTAGGAGCTAGTGAAGTATATCTTTCTAGTGGAAGAGAAAAATCGGGATTTCGTCGTGTAGATTTTGATTTATGTCCAAATCAAATTGTAACGACCTGCCATTTTTGACCACTCCAAGCCGGTTATTAAACCAACTCGAACTACTCGAAAACGACAGATTGTTATTAGCTTCTGAGGTAAATAGAATAAATCACAGAATCACATATCACAGGCACAGATACAGAGCAATATGATATCTCGCAGCGGAAATAAATAATACAATAGTAGTTCATGAAGCTACTAAATAAAATTTTACATCAGAGTTTACATAAATAATACAGCGGAAGCCTAATACAAATTAAATTCTAATACATGGATAAATGATATCAGTTTGAAATAGAAATGACAAGAACAGCTAAATGACTGGAACGACTGATCAACAGGTGGATATAGGATGAGCAAAACCCAATATAACTTCAGACTCCAAGGTGAATCTCGAATGCAGTGATAATCGATCTGACCCGAACCATAATGCAAAACAAAATAATTTGGATCAGGACTAACATTCTCATGGAAGTAAATCAACTCAAATGAAATGTTCGATGAAATGCAATCAAAAACCTAAAGGATGTTTGGGATCACCATCCTTTAAGAATCCGTCCAACTAATACACTAGACGCAATAGTGTCAATCATCTAAGTAAATAGCAAAATAGCATAGGCGGGATTTCCATACTTACACCGTTGGTAAATTTCATAACAAAATTTATATTTCAATTTCAACAAATCGTATCATATTTAAATTTCAAGTCGAAAAATCATATCATGTTTTATAATTCCAAACATATAATTTGAATTCTTTATTTATAAATTCAAATCAATTCATAAAAAATCGAGTTTTAGCTTTATAAGAGTTCGCTTAAGTCAATTCAAAAATTCAATCGCTTCTGTTCAAATCCGGTTTATAATTCAAATCAAATATTATCTTCAATTTCAATAAATTGTATCATATTCCATAATTCATTAATCGAATCAACTTCTTATACAACAATTTAAACATTTCATACAATTTAAACCATTATTATAAAAGCGATTTAACAAAATTTCTAATTCAAACCATACGATTATAAAATCAATTCGGTATATAAAATCTATACATTCAAATTCACCTTTGGTCACTTAAAATCGAACTCAATTCAATATCAATTATAATCTTAAATAAAATCAATTTACACAACTAATGTTCATTACTTATAAAAGTTCAATATTCAAATCTTCTATCAGCTCATTCATTAAATCAAGTTTCGCCATATACGTTCAAATCTTTAAATCTCAAGTTCAAATCGCTAAAATCTTAACTCATCCACCTATTAGTTTGTTATTAAAGTTTGATATATATATATACACATATATATATATACAAAAAAATAACTTTGAAAATAAATAAATAAGTTTATAAAATTCTAAAACAAATTAGAAAAATGGATTATAAATATATATAAGATTAAAATAATATAGAAATAGGTTTTAAAGAATTATTTATTATACAAAAGTTTAAAATCTTTAAAATATAAAAATATAAAACCTTAATTTACTATTTAAAAATCATGTTCCAAATCATTTTTCGACGAAACACGACCAACGGTTTCCGTATATACTTTCCTACCTTATAGTCATGTGATACGAATTTCATTCCGCAATCCCAAATTCAATAAAGATCGTTCAGGTCTATCATTTCAACCCATAACGATTTTTCCCTAATCTAATGTCCGTTCGGGTATGTATCATTTCAACCCTTAGTGATTTTCCTAAACTAGGGGTGTCAACAATCACAAATAACGATCACATGCAACAATCACAACATATATATCACTAGTGCAACTACGTGTCATACGAATATATCGTGTCACATATGAAATGAGCATACATATCAAGTTAAACAATTTCTATCAGTAACCCTATACATTTCATATAACAGTTCATTATTGATCTAACATCCATGAAAAAATGTAAGTCAGGTGTGAGATAGACTCGCCTTTCGTGGCATAAATTGGAGACGCCAAATGGATGGATACAAAATAAAATGACCATATCCAAATATGACAATCCAAGCCCGACGATAATCAAAATCTAAACGATGACTAAGATCACGACCAAAATCTACTTGACTGCCACAAGTCATCAATCTCAGACAGCTCAAAGTGGACATATATAGCAACATAAGAGTCGGATAGTAAAGGCCAAGGCAACCAAAGAAGTTTGCATTACCACATTGTATATTTTCACATGAACAATGAGAAGTGATATGGCATAGAATATTTCAGCAAGGAGACACTGGTGCTTGGGGAAACTTCGGGGCTGTGATGGTGACATGGGAGGTTGCTTGAGCTGTGCAAGGTACAGCGGGTCGGCTTCATTCCCTAACGAGCGTCGGTGGTAGGATAGAGGCACGGGTTGGAGGTTCAAGTTCACTGGTATTAACGGGTTCAGATACCTCATGGTTTATCTAGTGCAAAGGGTTTTGGGTTTCGTGAAGTTTGCATGCGAGAGGCTACAGGTGGAAATTTGAAGCTTGCATGCATTTGATAATTGATAATTGGAGTGAAGAGGATAAAGAAAGAGATGCAAGGCTATTCCTTAATACAAATGAAAAGCCACCATCACACAATAAATAAAATCGAACGTGATGAGCCGATTAAAGTTTTAATACACAGAAAACATGGAACAAGTGGGAGGGGAATGGATGCATGTTTCATGTTTTATCTTTCAAGCCATACGCTTTTATATATAATAAAATAATAATAATGTGTACAACGGGGAGGTTCACCAAAAATGTACTTTAAAACTTTCAAACCTTTAAGTTTCCAAAATGGTGAACAACGCTTTTACTTATTAAAAATATTAAAAATAAGAAGACTTGGAATCAGAAAGAAAGGAACGGATACAATTGAAATTAGAACGGTGCTTGGAACAACAAAGGTAGAAGGACGTAACACATGGAAAATTCAAGAGAATGCAAATGTGCATGGCTTTTGAAACTAACAAAAAGGAACGTATACCATTGAGATGGAAAAGATGGAAGGTGGCGCATGCATGGTTTAAATGAATAATGGAAAAGGACGTTGCATGCATTCTCTTAACAAAAGTGTCCACTCAAGAGCAACTTTGAAAAACAAAAATCTTTTTTGATGGTTTTAAAAAAATAAAATGATGGGTTTTGCAGACCCAAAAAGTCTAGAAAAATATACGGGATCAGAAAAGGGACACGTCAAACTCAAATGACTTTGTTTCAAAAATGAACCGTGCAAGTTTTTTCGCAATTTCCACACGATTCGAGCACCAAAACTGACTAATGAATATATTGCGCTAATCAGCACGACAAGATGGACACAACGGTATATAATTTACAGTGTCAGCATGCTCCGTTCAAAAGCGCGTTACGGAGCCCTTTTGAAAGAATAAAATGGCACGAGAAAACAATTAAACGAAGGTCAAAATGTCTGATTTTCGTGAAACAGATTACGCCGTCAGATTCGTGACAACAAATAGAATATTTTTCATGTTTGTCCGAACTGATTTCGGAGAGATTTCAAAATCGTTAAAATTTGAACTGTTATGCGCAGCTTTGCGGTGAAAAATGCGCGATCGACAAACATTCAAATTTTCCGACGAAATTTATTTCTAAGCTATGTCTGGTTAGACGCATCTCAAATATAATTTTTACGGATCTTTTTTTTTTACATTTTCATTTTTATTTGAGATATATCGGTTGCCGCTACCGCAAATAATCGTCAAAACTGATCCAACCGAAGTGACTAAAATTTGTTATTTCAATATAAGGTTATTTAAATCACTCCTAAATGAAAATAACAAAATATTAAAGATAAACGTTTCATTATAAATCAATTTAATGTTTTAATTTCCTAAGTAAATTCAAATTCAACTAAATAAACTCGATTTTATTTATATACAAAATAAGATTGAAATTGAAAATTATATTCATATCAAATCAAATTCATTCGTTATATAAAAGCAAAATAAATTTAGTTTTAAAACAAATCAGAATAGTTATTTCAATAAAATGTAAACAAATTTAGTTTAAACGAATAAAGTAAAAAAAATCAAAAAATTAAATTAGATAATAAAATAAAAATGCACTTAAAATTCTGGGTTGTTACACAGATATTCAGAAAAAACAGCGGTATATTAGTTCGTGCCCATAACGGTTATTCAAATATATTTGAATATCGGTTTTAAATTTAGACAAGGTTCTTTTGGGATATAGTAATAATTTAAATTTAGAATTTTACTGTAATTTTTAATTAATTTAATAAGCGACTTTTTATTTGAAGTATTTCGCACCTTGTAATCAACATTTTGAAGTTTCAAAATATGAGTCAACCTACTGATATTTTTATATTTTTGGGATCGTGGAACCGAGCTCGATACAACGGTATCTTGATTTCTGTCCGTACGTAAGTAGAACTTTATGTAACAGGGTAAGACGAACTTTTTAAACATAAACTGTTTTCCCCGATCAGAATGACTCCATGTTTATTCTTCTCAGCTGCCCCTTTTTCCTTGACCTCAAAACGAACTCGTGGCCTTCAAAAATCCACAGAAAAAAATTCCAACTCCTCTTCATTATAAATAGGACCTAACTCTCACCTGTAACGACCACGAGATTTTCGACTCTGAAAATCGACACAAAACCCAGCGTCGACTGTTTAGACATCGAAAATACCAGGTCATTTATAAAAAGAAATTAGAGGATGAGATAAAAAAGATAGAACTAATAGAATAGAAGAGGAAGAAGAACACAACTGAGCAGAATCAGAGTAAACACGAATCTCACAGCGGAACGAATAAAATATATTATATAACATAAGTTTGAAATACAAATCTGTTTTGTATATACATACCATTATCAGAGTACAATACATCATATCACAGCGGAAATAATCTCTAAATACTAACGGTGAAGCCTTCTGCTTTTAGCTCCTCCAAGTGTATCTGTAAAAGCCTGAACACTTGACTGCCCATACAAATTTGGGCACCCAAGAGTTTAGGGAAAACAACAAAATAAACTCTGGGTCAGTCATGGGACTGGTGTGAGTAAATTCCAACCATATGGTTTAACTTTGAAAATCCTTTTGAAACAAAAGGATAATAGTAAGACCAACCCACACATAAACATGGGCGGTTTTTACCTTACTATAACCCAAACCATTTTGATATCAAAATCCAATGATATTATAATAGTGTCTAATCAAGTAAATAACCAAATAGCAGAACGCTTGCATCTCACGCTCTACATACATAGTATAAAATCAAAAACCGCAGGGCGCTTATTGGAGATTGGATTCCAACTATGACAAGGTATGGGACCACCTCCCGATGATGTATCTCTAGAGGCAAATACAACTGGGTTCAACAAGAATGTCTTGCAACTCGGCCCACACATGACCGACCACTCATTTCGCTTGAGTGTATCGAATGTATACCACCAACGGTTGGACTCAAACCACCGTTCCCGAATGTGCAGAATTGATAGATTAAGAAACAAAAGGAATTTCTCTAGATAGGTGATTATACACCCTAATGGGTGTGACCCACATAGCCATGCTGCCTGCCCGATTTTTGTCATTTTCCAGTTGTGAAGCTTGAGGCTACGTCTATCTTTCAGAACATCTGGCTACCATACACTTTGAATGCCACATTGTCAAACCCATCAAATCACTAGTTGATCTTTCCAAAAATATTACGGGTATAAAAGCTAAGAGAAATGAATTTCTCCGCCACCAGACGTAATACCCTGAAAAGATCGTCTTATGTGACCGTTAGGAATACTTTGTCAGACATTCGTCCATACAAGTTGTCCTGGGATTGGACAAACAGAAAACACCATTCTGGAACATGACGACCCTTGCATTTCACTCTGTCTTCAATTGTCTTCAGCGTAGTCAAATTCGCAGCGCTTATGCCTATACGAAGTGGTTTTCGGATAATAGATCCAACCGGTCTCTCCGTATTGACAACGAGGGTCAAAACACTTCGATAGTCGGTTATTTAACTATCGAAGTAAAAACAAACATTCATACAAATGTTCAGCTAACATCACACAACCATGGCCACTTTTTATTTAACATTTGTTCTTATTATTCGAATTCCCATCTCTTACCAGATATTTCTCAAATCTTGTTTTAGCCCTTTCACACTTCTTGGAAAATATTCTCAGTTATTATAACTCTTATTCTTATATTTCTTTGGGCAACACCGTTGCTTATTACTTTAGAATAAGTGGATTTCAAACAAACTGTTTCCATTCCCTAGGGAGTAGTGCTATATATAAAAATCACGCTTAAGCTTAGCCAACAACGTTAATTTAACGTTATAGTTCAAAACTTATCATACGCTGTAATATTCCCCTTTATAACAAATCTCGACATAACAGTCACACTTAAGCCTAGTCAACAGCGTTATTTTATCGCTATAGTTCAAATACTTGAAATACGTTGCTATATTCCACCTTATACTGATCTTGACATCTGTTACCGTTACAAAAATCTTGACATCTCTTTCCGTTACAAAAATCTTGACATCTCTTTCTGTTATAGAAATCTTGACATCTCTTTCTGTTACAAAAATCTTAACATCTCTTTCTGTTACAAACAAATACCATCCCTCGATAATTGTGAAGCCGTTCAAGTTGGGGTATTTTAATTACCTCTCAGACCTTGATCGACGACGTTCTTACTTTAGAATAGATATAAGTTCGTAACTCTAACCCCTTATACTTTAAAAGCAGTAAACGTGCTTCTTGCTATATTTTAAATATGGTTTTATGACGCCATATCCTTATTTTGAAAACTCGGTTATTTACATTAGCTTATACAAATCCATTTTTAAACATTTCTCTCTGCTTCGTCTTTCTTAGACAAATCCCTTATTAAACATTCCTCTTCGCTTTGTCTTCTTTAGACAAATACCTTATACTTTAAAATCTTATTTAAACTAAATCAACTATTCGTTAATTTATTACATTAGATTAATCAGCCCACTCCAATTTAATCAAATAACTCATTATTGATCAAAACAGTTTGCTTGGTAAATATTTAGCCATGATTAACCCACTAATCAATTCTAACAAATCTTTTCATTTTGAATAAATAACATTTATTAATCCAAATAAATTCACTTGTATCGATTACTATAAAATAATAATTTATTTCTAAATAATCTCATTTACTATTAAATAAACAATAATCGATTCTAACAAATCTTACTTAATATGAAATCAACCATAATCTATTTGTAAATATCTCATTTAATTGTTCTTAAAACAATAAATTCTTGTTATTAATCATCAAGTTAATCTCCGCCTACTTACTTATTAATCTTATTAATATAAGAATCCACTTTACCAAATCATTTAGTAAGTATGGTGAAACACGTGCTTCGCACACGGTGGGATTTTGGTAAAACAATAGCGGTTAAAACAAATGATACATTTATGGTTGGTTGTTGCCACTTTCTTAATTTATATCATCTATTGATTTAACCAAAATAACGTTTGAATTTCCATTCAACGCTAATATCAACATAAGGTTTCAAAAGTCATTTGGGTTCAAACAGTGCATCTATATAAAACAAACAGTACATATAAATATTGAGGAATCCGGTTGGATTCCTCCAATCGGTTTCCTGCATCCACCGATGTTAGTCAACAGTTAACACTGATTCCATACCAGGAAATATTATAATCGATGGAATCAGTCCAACCAATGATGTGTATATATGCAACGATATATATTTATTTCAACCAATTTTACTGTAATCTACCTAATCAAGCATCACACAGCATTCAACCATTATTTAAAATATAATTAAAATATTTTAAATAAAATAGAGTTAGTGAATTTACTCACCTTGGCGCGTTAACCGTTAAATAACGATTTGCGTCCGTCGATTAAACCAGCACTATTCATGAAACAGCCTCCAATCGTTTATCCCCGTATTTATCTCTATCACGAGCTTCAACCCTTTCACCCGGTCATGTTGAATTCGCCGTCAGAGATCGTCAACATGGAGAAGCGTCCGCAGTCCTTCGTTGAACAAACCTTCCATCCACAGTACACGCTCGAGCCAGTGTCCATGCTACCGTGTACTCGCGTGCACTCTTCCCTACTGTTGTTTTCCTTATTCTACATTCTGCTAGTCCACTTAACGCATGCAATTCACTTCCTTTCATTCTTCTCAAACTGTCTTGCTTTTCTTTTCTTTTCCTTTGCTCTACTATTCACGTATTGCCAGTATACTTCCGCTCCTTCTCCTCTTTGCATGAACTCCACTTCAGATGTACACCACCTTCTTTCTTCACTTCTGCACCATCTTCATCAAAATTTCAACCACTGGCTTGCCTTCCACCATGACTTCGGCGTTGCCAACTAGCTCCGTACCCCATCGACGCCAGCACCAATCCCAAACAAAACAAATATGGTCGTCACTTCCTTCCCAACCGAGCACCCTCCCCTTCAGCTTACAAGTACCCTGCGTTCTTCTACTCGACACAACTACCGTCAACATGAACCCAACCCTCTCTTCCAGAACGCGGATTTCCATGATCCAGTTTCTTCACGAAACCGTCCAACTCCATCATCACTGAACTCCATATCGTCATTTGGTGCTCCAATCCTCAAAGACTCGAGCTACTCCGTTACGTGAACAACATTAAGCAGCATCGAGTTGCCCAAAAATTATGCCATCGTGAAGAGGATGCTTTGAGAGTCTCATGTATATGCAGTTCGGATATTATAGTGGCGTACATTATTTGTTATTGATTTATTTTAGCTTTGGTGAAGTCTTTCAGTGTTCATTTCATGAAGAAAACGAACAGAGGCCGCTGAGTATTTATAGGATGGCAAAGCTTGGCATCCAAGGAATGTACAGGAAAGCTACGTGCATAGGCATGGGGAGGTTTGCACAAGTAGGTCGGCAATGGTGAATGACTATTCATACTGTGATGGGAAGTTGATGGAATGTCTGTGTTAATTGGCATGTGTGAAAACATAGAATAGATGGGCAGTGGTACAAACATAGGGTGGCATTAGTCTGGCGTTAGCCATGTGAAAACAGGGGGTAAGATGAATGCATTATTTATTAGCTTAGGGTACAAGATATTTTATGAGTTAGATTTTTTTTAAAAAAATATATATATAGCCTGCCGTCAATGTGAAAATACAAGTAGTATGCTAGGCATGTTTTTCTTTGACAGGTAGCTTTAGATTAGCCGTTTGATTTGCCTGGACAAGGGATGACGCTGTGGATTTGTATATGGTAGTACAGACAGTACTTTGGCTTTTCGAATTGTAGCTGGGGAAGGTAAATGGCATGTCCGTAATGTCTTTGTCATGAAGTAGGATGGAATTAGCTTTGTAGTGGAGTGTCCAAATAGTTTTAGTTTACAATATATATACTTGACATTACTACGGTACTGGTTACGAAGGACTTCATTTATTTATCGTCGGCTATGGACAGAAATAAAAATATCATCGTGTCCAGCGAGGTGCCACGATCCCAAAAATATAATAATATCGGTAGGTGTACTCATATTTTGAAAACCCAAAATATCGATATAGGGTGCAAAATACTCCAAATAAAAAGTTGCATATTTAATTAATTAAAAATTACTGTAAAATTCTAAAAATTAAATTATCGCTGCGCCTCAAAAGAACCTTGTCCAGATTTGCAACCGATATCTAGTCATATCAAATAAACTGTTATGGTCGATAAACGGTTCTATAGGGACTTTTCGAATATTTGATTTAGACATATCTTGCAATAAATATGACGAAATCTCCATTTTCCACTTCCGTCGGAAAGATACAGTTCAGAAGATTCCAACGCTTCTTGTTTCGAAGAAATCCGATTTAAAACGAGTTATGTACACTCAGTTGAAGTTCAGAACGTTAAATTATGAACTGCAGCGTCGTTATGAGCTCGATTATAATTAATATACATATTTATACGTTCAACTTCATTTTAATTAAAATATAAATTCACTTATATTACGAATTCAATATTTAAACTGTTTTAAATATTCAAATACAAATCGATAAAAATGCGGGACATTACATTCCTTCCCCCTTAAAATAATTTCGTCCTCGAAATTGCTAAGCTAGGAAAAATGCTACAATCTTTGTTGTAAACAGGTTAAAAATCTTTTTGGTTTACTTCATAATTTCAATTTCAACTGAATTGATTAATTCCAATTAAATATTAATCCCTTATTGTTTACGATTTTTTTTTCTTCCTAACGCCTTCAATTTCCGAGAATTTTTGCCAGCATCTTCTCTGCATGGCTCAATCGGTACTATTACATTTCGCCTCTCAGGCCCATCTCCAATTTAATAGAAAATCAAACAGCAAACGGCCTGCCAAACAGACTCATAAAAAAAATCTCGTACTCGAAAAATATAACCTGTGCCTTTTTGGTTAGGCATCCAATTCTTTCTCTCCCACTTCTATCCATTCAGCATACATCCATGCATCTCCAATTGACCACCAATCATTCTCTTATTCTTAAGCCAAATTCCATTTCAAATTTTCAATTAAAATCCCAATTCCCAATTCTTACTCACCAATTCAAATTTCACAACCAAGTTTGGTTCCAATCCAAGAATCAATTCATCCACAAATTCGACTACTTTGCCAAGTTAGATCTTATTCCATTAAAATTTCCACTTACTTGGCTTCAATTCAACTCCACTTTTATTTGACTTATTTAGATTCTCTACTTATTTACTTCATAAGTAAATTTTAAATTTTGGAATTCAAATTCTCGGGTTTTGTTTCAAATTAGTTTGAAATCATATATTATTCGAAACATCTGAATTTCTAACAACTTGTTTTCTCACACTGATTCAAAAACAAAATCTTTGGTAGTAATCCGTCACTTAGAAACTCGAAAATGAACACTGATAATGCGGTCGTCATCAACAGAATCTATTTTGTAGTGGTCAAAGTGAGTTCAACACTATATTACTTTCAAAAACTCATTTCTAAAACACTCCCATTTTGAATTTTTCTTCAAAATATCTTTCACAGCACTTGGAAAACAATTTCAAATCTCCCAGGATTTCAATTTCCCATATAATTAATCTAAACATTTATTTTCCAACCCTTTTTCCAAATTCCTAGAGTTTTATCCCAATTCTGGTTTTAAATTCAGATTCAGTTCATCTGATTTTGCGTATTATACTTATATAATATTTCGATTGGTTGTTTATATAACCAACTCAATTATAAATCTTATTTGATCCTAATTACGATCAACACATCCAATATACTACATTAATCTCAAGATATATACCTCTTTTATATCAAAATATATTTTGGGTAAAATTATTCCATTTACCCTCTATTCAAAACATACTGTGTCGAATTACTCTGTTTAAGAGTTTAGAAACACCTATTGACACAGTTTGCATTACTGTTTCGACCAGAATTCATAAACCACTTGCCAAACCAATCAATACAATATAAAACAATTTTTTATATCGGTTTACAAATACGCGCTCATATACATACACTCAAACTCAATCTAGAGTATTACTAACTCCATCTCTATTGAGTTACGCCAGAGAGCCAAGGTAATCAGTTAACCTTCAGCTCTGATACCAACTGTAACGACCACGAGATTTTCGACTCCGAAAATCGACACAAAACCCAACGTCGACTGTTCAGGCATCGAAAATACCAGGTCATTAATAGAAAGAAATTAGAGGATGAGATAGAAAAGATAGAACTAATAGAATAGAAGAGGAAGAAGAACACAACTGAGCAGAATCAGAGTAAACACGAATCTCACAGCGGAACGAATAAAATATATTATATAACATAACTTTGAAATACAAATCTGTTTTGTATATACATACCATTATCAGAGTACAATACATCATATCACAGCGGAAATAATCTCTAAATACTAACGGTGAAGCCTTCTGCTTTTAGCTCCTCCAAGTGTATCTGTAAAAGCCTGAACACTTGACTGCTCGTACAAATTTGGGCACCCAAGAGTTTAGGGAAAACAACAAAATAAACTCTGGGTCAGTCATGGGACTGGTGTGAGTAAATTCCAACCATACGGTTTAACTTTGAAAATCCTTTTGAAACAAAAGGATAATAGTAAGACCAACCCACACATAAACATGGGCGGTTTTTACCTTACTATAACCCAAACCATTTTGATATCAAAATCTAATGATATTATAATAGTGTCTAATCAAGTAAATAACCAAATAACGCTTGCATCTCACGCTCTACATACATAGTATAAAATCAAAAACCGCAGGGTGCTTATTGGAGATTGGATTCCAACTATGACAAGGTATGGGACCACCTCCCGATGATGTATCTCTAGAGGCAAATACACCTGGGTTCAACAAGAATGTCTTGCAACCCGGCCCACACCTGACCGACCACTCATTTCTCTTGAGTGTATCAAATGTATACCACCAACGGTTGGACTCAAACCACCGTTCCCGAATGTGCAGAGTCGATAGATTAAGAAACAAAAGGAATTTCTCTAGATAGGTGATTATACACCCTAATGGGAGCGACCCACATAGCCATGCTGCCTGCCCGATTTTTGTCATTTCCCAGTTGTGAAGCTTGAGGCTATGTCTATCTTTCAGAACATCTGGACACCATATACTTTGAATGCCACATCGTCAAACCCGTCAAATCACTAGTTGATCTTTCCAAAAATATTACGGGTATAAAAGCTAAGAGAAACGAATTTCTCTGCCACCAGACGTAATACCCTGAAAAGATCGTCTTTTGTGACCGTTAGGAATACTCTGTCAGACATTCGTCCATACAAGTTGTCCTGGGATTGGACAAACAGAAAACACCATTCTGGAACATGACGACCCTTGCATTTCACTCTGTCTTCAATTGTCTTCAGCGTAGTCAAATTCGCAGCGCTTATGCCTATACGAAGTGGTTTTCGGATAATATATCCAACCGGTCTCTCTGTATTGACAACGAGGGTCAAAACACTTCGATAGTCGGTTATTTAACTATCGAAGTAAAAACAAACCTTCATACAAATGTTCAGCTAACATCACACAACCATGGCCACTTTTTATTTAACATTTGTTCTTATTATTCGAATTCCCATCTCTTACCAGATATTTCTCAAATCTTGTTTTAGCCCTTTCACACTTCTTGGAAAATATTTCCAGTTATTATAACTCTTATTCTTATATTTCTTTGCGCAACACCGTTGCTTATTACTTTAGAATAAGTGGATTTCAAACATCCTATTTCCATTCCCTAGGGAGTAGTGCTATATATAAAAATCACGCTTAAGCTTAGCCAACAACGTTAATTTAACGTTATAGTTCAAAACTTGTCATACGCTGTAATATTCCCCTTTATAACAAATCTCGACATAACAGTCACGCTTAAGCCTAGTCAACAGCGTTATTTTATCGCTGTAGTTCAAATACTTGAAATACGCTGCTGTATTCCACCTTATACTGATCTTGACATCTGTTACCATTACAAAAATCTTGACATCTCTTTCCATTACAAAAATCTTGACATCTCTTTCTGTTATAGAAATCTTGACATCTCTTTCTGTTACAAAAATCTTAACATCTCTTTCTGTTACAAACAAAAACCATCCCTCGATAATTGTGAAGCCGTTCAAGTTGGGGTATTTTAATTACCTCTCAGACCTTGATCGACGACGTTCTTACTTTAGAATAGATATAAGTTCGTAATTCTAACCACTTGTACTTTAAAATCAGTAAACGTGCTTCTTGCAATATTTTAAATATGGTTTTATGACGCCATATCCTTATTTTGAAAACTCGGTTATTTACATTAGCTTATACAAATCCATTTTTAAACATTTCTCTCCGCTTCGTCTTTCTTAGACAAATCCCTTATTAAACATTCCTCTTCGCTTTGTCTTCTTTAGACAAATCCCTTATACTTTAAAATCTTATTTAAACTAAATCAACTATTCGTTAATTTATTACATTAGATTAATCAGCCCACTCCAATTTAATTAAATAACTCATTATTGATCAAAACAGTTTGCTTGGTAAATATTTAGCCATGATTAACCCACTAATCAATTCTAACAAATCTTTTCATCTTGAATAAATAACATTTATTAATCCAAATAAATTCACTTGTATCTATTACTATAAAATAATAATTTATTTCTAAATAATCTCATTTACTATTAAATAAACAATAATCGATTCTAACAAATCTTACTTAATATGAAATCAACCATAATCTATTTGTAAATATCTCATTTAATTGTTCTTAAAACAATAAATTCTTGTTATTAATCATCAAGTTAATCTCCGCCTACTTACTTATTAATCTTATTAATATAAGAATCCATTTTACCAAAACATTTAGTAAGTATGGTGAAACACGTGCTTCACACACGGTGGGATTTTGGTAAAACAATAGCGGTTAAAACAAATGATACATTTGTGGTTGGTTGTTGCCACTTTCTTAATTGATATCATCTATTGATTTAACCAAAATAACGTTTGAATTTCCATTCAACGCTAATATCAACACAAGGTTTCAAAAGTCATTTGGGTTCAAACAATGCATCTATATAAAACAAACAGTACATATAAATATTGAGGAATCCGGTTGGATTCCTCCAACCGGTTTCCTGCATCCACCGATGTTAGTCAACAGTTAACACTGATTCCATACCAGGAAATATTATAATCGATGGAATCAGTCCAACCAATGATGTGTATATATGCAACGATATATATTTATTTCAACCAATTTAACTGTAATTTACCTAATCAAGCATCACACAGCATTCAACCATTATTTAAAATATAATTAAAATATTTTAAATAAAATAGAGTTAATGAATTTACTCACCTTGGCGCGTTAACCGTTAAATAACGATTTGCGTCCGTCGATTAAACCAGCATATTCATGAAACAGTCTCCAATCGTTTATCCCCGTATTTATCTCCATCACGAGCTTCAACCCTTTCCCCTGGTCATGTTGAATTCGCCATCAGAGATCGTCAACGTGGAGCAGCGTCCGCTGTCCTTCGTTGAACACACCTTCCATACACAGTACACGCTCGAGCCAGTGTCCATGCTACCGTGTACTCGCGTGCACTCTTCCCTACTATTGTTTTCCTTATTATATTTTCTGCTAGTCCACTTAACGCATGCAATTCACTTCCTTTCATTCTTCTCAAACTGTCTTGCTTTTCTTTTCCTTTGCTCTACTATTCACGTATTGCCAGTATACTTCCGCTCCTTCTCCTCTTTGCATGAACTCCACTTCAGATGTACACCGCCTTCTTTCTTCACTTCCGCACCATCTTCATCAAAATTTCAACCACTGGCTTG
Organism: Allium sativum; assembly: GCA_030737875.1. Lineage (NCBI taxonomy): Eukaryota > Viridiplantae > Streptophyta > Magnoliopsida > Asparagales > Amaryllidaceae > Allium > Allium sativum. Next base: position 1,055,070,442 of record CM060926.1, on the reverse strand, counting down.
CCTTCCACCATGACTTCGGCGTTGCCAACTAGCTCCGTAACCCATCGACGCCAGCACCAATCCCAAACAAAACAAATATGGTCGTCACTTCCTTCCCAACCGAGCACCCTCCCCTTCAACTTACAAGTACCCGACGTTCTTCTACTCGACACAACTACCATCAACATGAACCCAACCCTCTCTTCTAGAACGCGGATTTCCATGCTCCAGTTACTTCACGAAACTGTCCAACTCCATCATCACTAAACTCCATATCGTCATTTGGTAGTCCAATACTCAAAGACTCGAGCTACTCCGTTACGTGAACAACATTAAGCAGCATCGAGTTGCCCAAAAATTATGCCATCGTGAAGAGGATGCTATGAGGGTCTCATGTATATACAGTTCGGATATTATAGTGGCGTACATTATTTGTTATTGATTTATTTTAGCTTTGGTGAAGTTTTTCAGTATTTATTTCGTGAAGAAAACGAACAGAGGCCGCTGAGTATTTATAGGATGGCAAAGCTTGGCATCCAAGGAATGTACAGGAAAGCTATGTGCATAGGAATGGGGAGGTTTGCACAAGTAGGTCGGCAATGGTGGATGACTATTCATACTGTGATGGGAAGTTGATGGAAGGTCTGTTTTAATTGGCATGTGTGAAAACATAGAATAGATGGGCAGTGGTACAAACATAGGGTGGCATTAGTCTGGCGTTAGCCATGTGAAAACAGGGGGTAAGATGAATGCATTATTTATTAGCTTAGGGTACGAGATATGTTATGAGTTAGATTTTTTTTAAAATATATATATAGCCTGCCGTCAATTTGAAAATACAAGTAGTATGCTAGGCTTGTTTTTCTTTGACAGGTAGCTTTAGATTAGCAGTTTGATTTGCCTGGACAAGGGATGAGCCTGTGGATTTGTATATGCTAGTACATACAGTACTTTGGCTTTTCGAATTGTAGCTGGGGAAGGTAAATGGCATGTCCGTAATGTCTTTGTCATGAAGTAGGATGGAATTAGCTTTGTAGTGGAGTGTCCAAATAGTTTTAGTTTACTATATATATACTTGACATTACTACGGTACTGGTTACGAAGGACTTCATTTATTTATCGTCGGCTATGGACAGAAATAAAAATATCATCGTGTCCAGCGAGGTCCACGATCCCAAAAATATAATAATATCGGTAGGTGAACTCATATTTTGAAAACCCAAAATATCGATATAGGGTGCAAAATACTCCAAATAAAAAGTTGCATATTTAATTAATTAAAAATTACTATAAAATTATAAAAATTAAATTTTCGCTGCGCCTCAAAAGAACCTTGTCCAGATTTGCAACCGATATCTAGTCATATCAAATAAACTGTTATGATCGAGAAACAGTTCTATAGCGACTTTTCGAATATTTGATTTGGACATATCTTGCAATAAATATGACGAAATCTCCATTTTCCACTTTCGTCGGAAAGATACAGTTCAGCAGATTCCAACGCTTCTTGTTTCAAAGAAATCTGATTTAAAACGAGTTCTGTACACTCAGTTGAAGTTCAGAACGTTAAATTATGAACTGCAGCGTCGTTATGAGCTCGATTATAATTAATATATATATTTATACGTTCAACTTCGTTTTAATTAAAATATAAATTCACTTATATTACGAATTCAATATTTAAATTGTTTTAAATATTCAAATACAAATCGATAAAAATGCGGGACATTACATCACCCTTTTAACCTAATTAACTTTTCAATCGTTGTAGTTTTTGGGACGCCACCCACAAACAGAAAACGCGAGTTTCTCAAACAAATGAATTCGCCTAAAAATACTCAAACAAATGGGGGTACGCGAGTGAAGTTCTGGAACATGGTGAACGGTGAGGTTGGTGTGAAGTTCGTGAGTCACGGCAAGGAAAAGTGAAGAGGAGGATACTGGTTTCAGAAGTGGGAGGAACGAACAGGTTGAGTGAGGGTTCATGGTGCGGACTGTTTGTACAAAGAAGTGGTGAAATACTGTACAGAACATGAGGCAGGGGAAGTAGAGTTTAACAGTGGTCTTACTTGACCTTGTGAAGAAAATATGGGGTCTCGTTTGAGAACCTGTAGCTGCGGTTCTAACTGAATGAAGGAGGAAGCACGAGTCTGGGGGGAGGAAAGAGCTATAGGGGAAGAGTACGGAGCTGATGATGACTCGGCATGACAGTTCAAAAATGGAAAAATGAAGGTGAACGTGTGGAGTTAAAACCGCTGGGAGTGAAGTATGTTGGAGAATGCATGAAGAAACAAGAGTTGAGGGTGCATGCACATGCGGATTGATATGGGAAAAGGGGGTGTACACGTAGGCAAAGAGGACGGAGATGTCAAGACTGGTAATGGCGGCTTGCGGTTCTAGGTATTAATTTATGGGGTCTGGGCATTCATGTTGAGATGGGTTGCGAGAAAATAAGTAACAGAATTCAGCAAAAACAAGATCCGTTGGGATTGTATAGACGGGAGCAACACAATGGAACTGACCGCGAGTCAATTGGAGCACATTACAATTTATAGCAAAATAAATTGTACGTCTGAATCAAATCGAGAGATGATTATCGTTATTAACGATGATCGTCCAATGTGAGTAAAACTCACCAACTCTGAACAGTTCTATATTTATAACGTATATTTAGAATTGATAAATGATGACTGATTGCTGTGTGTTAACTGTTGGTTGAGTTGTTTATGTATTGATTGAAATCATAGATAACGATATATATATATAAATAGTAAATCGAATATTGATTCTGTTTAATAGAATATTTTATAATCGTGCATTTAACATCTATGATGCAGGGAAACAGGTTGGAGGGGTCCAACTGGAGTCCTCAATATTTATAATACTGTTCTATTCATGTATTGTAATATATGATGTGATATATAATCTGTTATGGACTATGTGTGTTAGAATGATGTTGATCATTGTTATTCGATATTTTTAATATCATAAGAAACCCTGGGATGTAAAAAGGAATATTTCCACGTATATTGAAATAAATGATTTTTATAAAATCAACCGTTTTTATAAAAGGAAATAATTTTAAAATATTTATTTAGAAAATAAATAGGAGATTATAAAGAAGAATACTTATTTCAAAAATAAATAGGATAAAGGAATATTTGTTTAGGAAATGAATAGAATTAACGATTAGAGTAAATCAAATAGAGTAAACCGGTTAGAGTAAAACATACGTAGTTATTCGGGATGAGATTCCATTTAGCAGACTGCTAGCGTAATTCGCAGGGCTGCAGATAGCCTACGACGGTCGGATGTTTCCTGAGGGAATCAGGCGTAACCATTGTGATCACTGCGATCTAGAGTTAAGCGAATGGAGTTAAATCGAATATTAGTTAATCGAATAAGAGTTAAACAAGTAGAGTTATTCAATTAGAGTTAATCGAAATAGAGTTAAAAAAAATTAGAAACTGACTAGAGATTTGTAAATTGAATGGATTTCTAAGTGTCTATCTGATGTTGGTTTCGGCCTTCGGGGTTTATACTTAGAGAATTATTCTCCTACTAGTTTACAGTCAGGGACTAATAGTTGTGGAATGGTAGTGATATGTAAATAAACAATGGAAATGTTTTCCAGTGTTAATAACATATATTTTCTAAACATAGAAAATAAGGAAATGTGAATATACATACATTAATATGTATATATATATATATGTTAAATGGTGATTGATCGATATAATTTCCATCTGGAAATAATATCGTTGTTCGCACACGTGTTTTTCTTTGATAGTTAAATCACAGACTATCAAAGTTTTGACCATTTTAATGTTGTTAATATGGAGAGACCGATTGGATTATTATCTGAAGAACCACTCCGTATTGGCATAAGCGTTGCGAATCATATATGCCAAAGATAATTGAAGACGGAGTTATGCAAGGGCTATCCTGTTTACAGAATAGTGCCTTCGGTTTGTCCAGTCCCAGGACGACCAGTATGGAAGAATGTCTGACAGAGTATATCTAATAGATCGCATAAGTTGATCTCTTCAAATGTATTCACGTTTGGTGGCGGAGGAATTCGTTTCTCTTAGCTGTATACCCATGGTATTTTTGGGGAAATCAATTTGTGATTTGGCGGGTATGACGATGTGACATTCAAAGTGAATGAAGATGGGGCATGTCAGAGATAAGCGTAGCTTCTAGCCTCACATCCGGTAAATGACAGAAATCGGGCAGGCAGCATGACTAAGTCGGTCGCTCCGAAGTAGGGTGTATAATCACCTATCTAGAGAATATTTATTTGCTTCTTTAATCTATCAATGTTGTCCCGTATATATATGGGAAACAGTTGCTGATCCCAACCGTTGGTGATATACATTCGATATACTCAAGTGAAATGAGTGGTCGGTCATGTGTGGCTGAGTTGTAAGATGTTCTTGTTGAACTCCAGCATATCGTTCCTAGAGTACACTGATGGGAAGGTGGTTCCGTACCTTGTCATAGTTGGAAATCCATTACCCAATACGTGCTTCCGGTTTTGATTGTATAATATATATGTAGAACGTGAGATGAAAGCGTTTCTGCTAGATGATTATTATATTGTGTTGATAGACATTATTATAATATCAAAAGGTTTTTGATATAAAGATAATTTGGATTCTCACAAGGGAAAAACCCGTTCCGTTATACGGCGGGTCTTATGAGATATCGTTTACTTGTTCAACTGTTTTAAACTGTTTTACTCATACCAGTCCCATGACTGACCCGTAGTTTATTTTGTTTTGTTTTCCCTAAACTCTTGGGTGCCCAATTTTATATGGGCAGTCAAGTAGTCGGGATTTACAGATACTTGAAGAGCTGGAGCAGGAGGCTTCAGGACTATATAGTTATAGTTATTTCCGCTATGTTGTAAGTGTTGTACTCTGATAATGTTATTGTATACATACACTGATTTTATTTCAAGGATATGTTATCTATTATATGTTGTTCGTTCCGTTGTGAGATTCGTGTTACTCTGATGTTGTGTTCTTCTTCTTCCATTCTAAGTTTCTACCTTATCTATTCTCACCCTCTGTTTTCTTCCATTAACTTTTCGGTATTTTTCGATGTTTGGTTAGTCATCATTGAGTTTATGGCGATAACCAAAGTCGTTAGAAACTGGATCGTTACAGTTGGTATCAGAGCATAAGGTTAAGTGAATTACCTTGGCTTTGTGGCGTGACTCAGTAGAGATGGGGTTAGTAACACCCTAGATTGAGTTTGAGTGTATATATACGAGTGAACGTATTTGTTATTTGATATAAAAAATTGTTTTATGTTGAGTAGATTTATTGGTTTAGTTGTTTATGAATTCTGGTCGATGGTGGGGCACCACAATATTGATAGGGGTTTCTAAAACACTCGAATACGATGGGTCAACACGATATGTTTTGAAAAGAGGATAAAAGAAATAATTTTACCCAAATTATATTTTGATATAAGGGATTTATATTTAAATGATTATAATATATTGGATATATTGGTTGTAATTATAATCGAGTAAGATTATAAATTAAATGGTTATGTATATAACCAAGTAGGATTCATATAAGTGTAATGAATTGAATTAAATCTGAAATTAAAATCAGAATTGAAATTAAAAGCCTGGAAATTGGAAAGGTGTTTGTAAATGGAATTGAATTGAGTATATGAGAATTTTAAAATCCTGGGAGATTTTAAATTGTTTTACAAGCATTGTAAATGATATTTTGAAATGTATTTCAAAAGGAAAGTGTTTAAAGAATGAGTTTTGAAATGTAATATAGTATTGAACTCACTTCGATAGCTGGAAATAGATTTCGATGATGTTCATGACATCATCGGTGTTCAATTTCGAGTTGTAAGTGACGAATTACTACCAGAGATACTGTTTTGAATTTGTTTTTAGAAAAACAAGTTGTGTTGAATTTCAAAAATAAAATTTTGATTTTTGAAAAGAGTAAACTATTTAAAAACTCCCAGGAAGAGACTGTTTAAATTAAGAACAAATTTACATAGAAATTTGTGAAAGTAAGCTGGAATTGAATTGAAATCAGTTAAGTTGAAAATGAACTGGATTAGAATGATATCGAGACAAATTGGATTTGTGAGATTTGAATTTGAAATGTCGTTGGATAATGGAGTTATAGTTTGAAATCGAGACTGGAACTCGAATTTGAAATGAAGTTTGACTTAGGTCTAAGCGAATGGTTGGATTTGTGGATTAAAACAGATTGGAATTTGATTGGGATGACCCTTGTATCTGCTGAATTGATAACAGGGGGAAAGGATATAAATGATATGCCCGACAAAAAGGTACAAGTTTATATTTCTATTGTATATAAGATTTATGATCCGAATTGGCAAGCCGCTTGGCTGTTTGATTTTCTTTTGGGTTAGAGATGGCCCAAAGAGGCGGGTTGGAGTTTAACCGATTGACCAGCACAAAGGAGGTGCTGGCGAAATTTTTCAAAAAGTTAAGGTGTTAGAAAATTTTCAGGATTTTTGGAAATTTTTGTTGATAAGAATTAATTAATATTTAATTGAAATTAAATTGTTTCAGTTGAAACCGGAGTTAAGAAGTGAGCGAATAAGTATAACCGGTCGATAGGTTTGTTTTCTACCTTAGCAATTTCGAGAACGAAATTATTTTAAGTAGGGAAGAATGTAATGACCCGTATTTTCAGCGATATAATAATTAATTTATTTAATTATTTATAAAGTGATTTAGAGAATTAAATGGTTGTTTAATTTAATTATAAGGAATATTTAATTAATATTAAAATTAAATAATACATGTAATTCTGAAATAATCAGAATTGGCTGAAATGGCGATATGGTGTGAATTGGGAAATTCGAAATATATAATTCAGTTTAAAATTTGAATTACGATAACGAATATATTTAATTAACGATGGTTGAACGTATAATTATAATCGAGCTGGAAATGTCGCGGCAGTTCACTATTTAGCGATTTAAACTTCAACTGAATGTATAGGGTCCGTTTTAAATCGGATTTCTGTGAAACAAGAAACGTTAGGAGCTGGTTAAGTATATCTTTCTAGTGGAAGAGAAAAATCGGGATTTCTTCGTGTAGATTTTGATTTATGTCAAAGTTAAATATTCAGAAAAAACAGCGGTATATTCGTTCGTGGCCATAATGGTTATTCAAATATATTTGAATATCGGTTTTGAATTTAGACAAGGTTCTTTTGGGATATAGTGATAATTTAATTTTTAGAATTTTATTGTAATTTTTAATTAATTTAATAAGCGACTTTTTATTTGAAGTATTTCGCACCCTGTAATCAAAATTTTGAAGTTTCAAAATATGAGTCAACCTACCGATATTTTTATATTTTTGGTATCATGGAACCGAGCTCGATACAACGATATCTTGATTTCTGTCCGTACGTAAGTAGAACTTTATGTAACAGGGTAAGATGAACTTTTTAAACATAAATTGTTATCCCCGATCAGAAAGACTCCACGTTTATTCTTCTCAGCTGCCCCTTTTTCCTTGGCCTCAAAACAAACCCGTGGCCTTCAAAAATCCACAGAAAAAAATCCAATTCCACTTCATTATAAATAGGACCTAACTCTCACCCTTATAACCTAATTAACTTTTCAATCGTTATAGTTTTTGGGCCGCCACCCACAAACAGAAAACGCGAGTTTCTTAAACAAATGAATTCGCCTAAAAATCCTCAAACAAATGGGGGTACGCAAGTGAAGTTCTGGAACATGGTGAACGGTGAGGTTGGTGTGAAGTTCGTGAGTCACGGCAAGGAAAAATGAAGAGGAGGCTACCGGTTTCAGAAGTGGGAGGAACGAACAGGTTGAGCGAAGGTTCATGGTGCGGACTGTTTATACAAAGAAGTGGTGAATACTGTACAGAACGTGAGGAAGGGGAAGTAGAGTTTAACAGTGGTCTTACTTGACCTTGTGAAGAAAAGATGGGGTCCCGTTTGAGAACCTGTAGCTGCGGTTCTAACTGAATGAAGGAGGAAGCACGAGTCTGGGGGGAGGAAAGAGCTATAGGGGAAGAGTACGGAGCTGATGAAGACTCGGCATGACAGTTCAAAAATGGAGAAATGAAGGTGAACGTGTGGAGCTAAAACCGCTGGGCGTGATGTATGTTGGAGAATGCATGAAGAAACAAGATTTGAGAGTGAATGCACATGCGGATTGATATCAGAAAAAGAGGGTGTAAACGTGGGCAAAGAGGACGGAGATGTCAAGACTGGTAATGGCGGCTTGGGGTTTTGGGTATTAATTTCTAGGCCTGGGCATTCATGTTGAGATGGGATGCGAGAAAATAAGTAACAGAATTCAGCAAAACAAGATCCGTTGGGATCGTATGGACGGGAGCAACACAATGGAACTGACCGCGAGTCAATTGGAGCTCGTTACAATTTATAGCAAAATAAATTGTCCGTCTGAATCAAATCGAGAGATGGTTATCGTTATTAACGATGATCATCCAATGTGAGTAAAACTCACAAACTCTGGATAGTTCTATTTTTATAACGTATATTTAGAACTGATAAATGATGACTGATTACTGTGTGTTAACTGTTGGTTGAGTTGTTTTTGTATTGATTGAAATCATAGATAACGATATATATATATATATATATATATATATAAATCGTTAATCGAATATTGATTCTGTTTAATAGAACATTTTATATTCGTGCGTTTAACATCTATGATGCAGGGAAACAGGTTGGAGGGGTCCAACTGGACTCCTCAATATTTGTAATACTGTTCTGTTCATGTATTGTAATATATTATGTGATATATAATTTGTTATGGATTATGTGTGTTAGAATGATGTTGATCATTGTTATTCGATATTTTTAATATCATAAGAAACCCTGGGATGTAAAAAGGAATATTTAAACGTATATTGAAATAAAGGATTTTTATAAAATCAACCGATTTTATAAAAGGAAATAATTTGAAAATATTTATTTAGAAAATAAATAGGAGATTATAAAGAAGAATATTTATTTCGAAAATAAATAGGATAAAGGAATATTTGTTTAGGAAATGAATAGAGTTAATCGATTAGAGTAAATCAAATAAAGTAAATCGGTTAGAGTAAAACATATGTAGTTATTCGGGATGAGATTCCATTTAGCACGACTGCTAGCGTAATTCGCAGGGCTGCAGATAGCCTACGGCGGTCGGATGTTTCCTGAGGGAATCAGGCGTAACCATTGTGATCGCTGCGATCTAGAGTTAAGCGAATGGAGTTAAATCGAATATTACTTAATCGAATAAGAGTTAAACAAATAGAGTTTTTCAATTAGAGTTAATAGAAATAGAGTTAAACAAAATTAGAAACTGACTAGAGATTTGTAAATTGAATGGATTTCTAAGTGTCTATCTGATGTTTGTTTCGACCTTCGGGGCTTATACTTAGAGAATTATCCTCCTACTAGTTTACAATCAGGGACTAATAGTTTTGGAATGGTAGTGATATGTAAATAAACAATGGAAATGTTTTCCAGTGTTAATAACATATATTTTCTAAACATAGAAAATAAGGAAATGTGAATATACATACATACATACATACATACATATATATATATGTAAAATGGTGATTGATCGATATAATTTCCATCTGGAAATAATATCGTTGTTTGCACACGTATTTTTCTTTTATAGTTAAATCACAAACTATCAAAGTTTTGACCATTTTAACGTTGTTAATATGGAGAGGCCGGTTGGATTATTATCCGAAGAACCACTCCGTATTGGCATAAGCGTTGCGAATCATATATGCCAAAGATAATTGAAGACGGCGTTATGCAAGGGCTATCCTGTTTACAGAATAGTGCCTTCGTTTGTACAGTCCCAGGACGACCTGTATGGAAGAATGTCTGAAAGAGTATATCTAATAGATCGCATAAGTTGATCTCTTCAAACGTATTCACGTTTGGTGGGGGAGGAATTCGTTTCTCTTAGCTGTATACCCGTTGTATTTTTGGGGAAATCAATTTGTGATTTGGCGGGTATGACGATGTGACATTCAAAGTGAATGAAGATATGGCATGTCAGAGGTAAGTGTAGCTTCTAGCCTCACATCCGGTAAATGACAGAAATCGGGCAGGTAGCATGGCTAAGTCGGTCGCCCTGAAGTAGGGTGTATAATCACCTATCTAGAGAATATTCATTTGCTTCTTTAATCTATCAATGTTGTCCCATATATATACGGGAAACGGTTGCTGATCCCAACTGTTGGTGATATACATTCTATACACTCAAGCGAAATGAGTGGTCGGTCATTTGTGGTTGAGTTGTAAGATGTTCTTGTTGAACTCCAGTGTATCGCTCCTACAGTACACTGATCGGAAGGTGGTTCCATACCTTGTCATAGTTGGAAATCCATTATCCAATACGTGCTTGTGGTTTTGATTGTATACTATATATGTAGAACGTGAGATGAAAGCGTTTCTGCTAGATGATTATTATATTGTGTTGATAGACATTATTATAATATCAAAAGGTTTTTGATATAAAGATAATTTGGATTCACAGAAGGGAAAAACCCGTTCCGTTATACGGCGTGGTCTTATGAGATATCGTTTATTTGTTTACCTGTTTTAAACTGTTTTACTCATACCAGTCCCATGACTGACCCGAAGTTTATTTTGTTTTGTTTTCCCTAAACTCTTGGGTGCCCAATTTTATACGGGCAGTCAAGTAGTCGGGATTTACAGATACTTGAAGAGCTGGAGCAGGAGGCTTCAGGATTATATAGCTATAGTTATTTCCGCTATGATGTAAGTGTTGTTCGTTCCATTGTGAGATTCGTGTTACACTGATGTTGTGTTCTTCTTCTTCTTCTATTCTAAGTTTCTACCTTATCTATTCTCACCCTCTGTTTTCTTCCATTAACTTTTTGGTATTTTTCGATGTTTGGTTAGTCATCATTGAGTTTATGGCGATAACCAAAGTCGCTAGAAACCGGGTCGTTACATATGTGGGTCGCACCCATCAAAAGGGTATATCATTACCTGACCTGGTGAAATCAAATGCCCTCGGTTGTCCCATTTTAATTTCTTGTATGTACGTTATCGGTTCGGTTGGCTGGCCCCCAACCGTGGTAATGATATATTCGGTACTCTTAAAGTATAGTGAGGGGCCGATCATATTTAGCCTGGGTTGCAAGATGTTCTTGTTGAACCCAATGTATTCATCTCTAGAGGTACATTGTCGGGAAGGTGGTCCCATACCTTGCCAGGAAATCCATTCTCCAATAAGAGCCCGCGGTTTTGATTGTATACTATATATGTAGAGTATGAGATGCAAGCATTTTGCTGGATTGATATTTATTTTTATTTAGATACTATTATAATATCAGATAAGATATTGATTTCAAAAACGTTTTCGGTTATCGTAAGGTAAAAACCATCCGTATTTATGTGTGGATTTGGTCTTACGATTATCATTTTCTTTCGAAAAGATTTCAACTTTAAAATCAAGTTGTATGTTGTTTTAGATTTAGTGTGTTTTTCTCACTTTGGTTCACCAGACTGACCCGAAGTTTGTAATGCTCGGGTTAGACCAGGTCGTACAGGTTCAGGTTATCGGATGCTGCGAAGTCCAGAGATGGACTTGAGGTGTTCAGACATATGATATTTTGTGTTATTCCACTGTGTGTTGTATATGAGGACATGTTATTATAACTGTCCAGATGTGTGATGTACTCTGATGATTGTAAGTATTATTTCAAAGCTCTCTATAAAGATTTATTTCTATATTATATTTTGTTTCGCTACAATGTGAGACTATGTTGTATTGTTGGTTCTTCTTCTATTCCAATATTTCTTTCTTACCTCACTCTCGAATTTATTTCTAATAACGTTCTGGTGTTTTCGATGCTTGAATCATCGACATGGTGTTTTTGTTTCGATTCTCGGGATCGAAAATCCTCAGCCCGTTACATTAGCAGAACCTGACACCATTTATTTTACAGACCATGATTGTTTGTTTGAATTGAATAGACTGTATTGTATTGTGTTGTGATGTTAAATGAAAATTAAAATATTCATGTTTTGAATAAAATATTTGAACAATAAAAATATCATTTTTATTGTATATATGAACTGAATAAATATTCATGTATTGAATAAAATATTTGAACAATAAAAATATCGTTTTTATTGTATATATAAACGGAATAAAATATTCATGTGTTGAAATAAATATTCATTTACAAATCGAATGATTTGTTTATGTACACCCATTTAACTGACATTGATTGGGACGATAATTTTTTACACATCGCCTAACTACACAAATAATAATATGTGTTTGTTGTTTGAAAACCCGACACGGGTATTGGGATAATATTTGACATACACTGATCCCAATAATTAGTGGTATGTCAATCGATGGGTTAACAAACTGTATAAGCGTTATTTATTTATTTTAATGCTTATATAGTTGAAAAATGCACTCTATATGTTATATGAATTTTTAATGATTGTTTATCATTATTGTTATATACATGTGATGTTAAAATCCATATAACTGAAATTATATGGTAATTGATTGAGTCTGATTCCAATTCAGAATTAACGAATATTTTTAAATAATATTCAGTGCATAATCAAGATCAGTTATTTTGAAAATATTATCATTTTAATATTATAATGATACAGAATATTCAAATTTGATTTGAAATTTGAAATGAAATTGAAATCGTTTTAAAATTAATTTAAAACAAATTTATAAAGGAATATTCAAATTTGTTTTGAAATTTGAAATGAAACTGAAATTATTTCAAAATAAATTTAAAACGAATTTATAAAGGAATATTCAAATTTGATTTGAAATTTGAAATGAAGTTGAAATCATTTTAAAATGAATTTATAAAAGAATATTCAAATTTGATTTGAAAATTGAAATGAAGTTGAAATCGTTTTAAAATGAATCTATAAACGAATTTATAAAATACGTTTTAAATGAAAATCGACGAATATAATATATATATATATATTAAATGGCCTGAATTGAATGCGCCGCGTCGCGCCGCGACCGTTCGCGAATTTCGACCATTGACTTTGAATTGACATTACGGGAGATCCGCCCGTCGGATTTTACTAAAATTAGAATCGCAGGGTTCATATCGAAAAGAGCTTTCCAACGAATATAAGAGATTTGAAATCTAACGATTGGATTGGGAATTACGTCCAAATCAAATTTGGAAAAGGTCGCTATGGATGCAGTTCGATGGCCGTTATTGGAAACCGACTGTACAGGCCTTGATAAAATTATTAAAAATATCAATAATTTGTGTAAAATCATAATAAATGATTTGGAAAGAATTGGGATGAGAAACTCCATATTTGAAAAGATAAAAGTATATTATTATCGAAATGAGCTTGTTATTAATTAGAATTATAATCCCATTTATTTTTAAATATATAAATTGAATTTGAAATGGTTTTAAAAATAACCAGGATTTTCCAATGAATAAATTGGAATGGAAATAATCTTTGAAATATTTCGATACTGGATTTCGTGGTTATACGGATGTTGTTATGAGAATTTGGAAGATACAGGTATCGTTATTCCCAATACGATATCCGTTATTTTCATAATTTGATATTGAATACAAGCCGATATAATTTCTATTCAGACCCTTGTATTTAATATTAAATTGGATTTTGGGTTTTTCGTGAACGGTGTCTTAAACAAAACTGTTTTTAAACCCAGTTGAGGAAAGAATAAATCTTTTAATTAAGATTTAGTGAAGTTTTGCAATTAATTAATATTTAATTGGAATTGAATAAAAGAATTGAATTTTGGGTTTGTTGTGAATGGTGCCTTCAGCAACACTGTTCTTAAAACCCCATGTGAAAAGAATAATTCTTTCAATTAAGATTATTAGAGTTTCCAATCATATTTAGTAATTGGAATAAAATGGAATGTGAATTAGGTTTATTGTGAACCGTGTCTTTAACGACATTCGTTCTTTAACCCGATTAACAGTGAAATGTGATTTGGAATTTATAAGTCTTTTTATTAACATTTAATGGAAATTTTCCAAAGTAAAGTTTTCCAATTTAATAAATTGGAATGGAATGGAATTCGATTTGGTAATAATCGAAGTGAACTTCTATGGAGGAAGACTGTTACTATATATGGAATTTAAAAGGCTTTGTCGTTATTCCATTTATATTATGGGTTGGATATGGAAGTTTATATCGATTATATATATTAATCTTTTTTCCGTGAAGATTCCATAATTAATGTAATGTATTTTGGGTTTATCATGAACTGTGTTTTAAATGACATTAGTTATTTAACCCAGTTAAAGATAGGATTTATTTCCTAAATTTGAATAATCATTACATAATGATTTTTGGAGATTAAAACTAAGTGGAGTTTTAATGAATCTTCAATTAGATTTAAATGGAAATGTGATAATTTAAATTATCAAATTCAAGAAATGATCGAAAATGGAGTATCACCAGTTTTACTCCAGGCGATTGTTAAATCTTTAATTAGATTTGAATGTGAAATGATAATTAAATTTACCGATAACACCGTGTTAGATATGGAGTATTACCAGTTTTTCTCCATGGGATGAATACGTTGGGATTAGGAAATAAAACAAATGATTACTTCAGTAAGGTGCGCTAATCCCGACTAGTTTGGATAAACATTAATTTAGTTTGAATTGATATCGAAAGGAAGATTAAAGAATAAATTTAAAGAATTTATCTATGATAAAATTAATGGGAACCTTTCCCTAATAATGTGAATATTTGAATAAAAGAATATACTGGATTGGAATGAGGCATATGCTGTGTTTTTATAGCACTTGTTTGTAAAATACGCGAGTTATTCGAAAAGACTGAGTTTTTCGCATTCTGAATAATTGATACGACGATAAGTCGACGATGAAGATGGTGGTTGAAGATCGGAGATCCTCACATCGTTTGGATGAATACTGATGTCTTGATTGGGAGGCATCCGAAGACAAGTAATAAGTGGTGATCATCCAGACGTACTTGGAGATCGACCGGATAGGCAAGGACCACTCTCCTGTATTGGACATATGGGACGAGGAATAAGGTGCCTCCTGTTTCGTTCAGACCCAGAACGAACTTGCAAATGGATGTGTGTCTGACATTGGATTTTATTCTGTTTTGATTGATCTCTATTAAATATATATCTGTTTAGTGGCTGAGAATTTATTCTTTTGCTTAACACCCTTCTCTGAGACGTACTAGCTTAGAGGTTATATATCGATAGACATCAGTCGCATGGCGTGAATTGCCTGTGTGGCATGTTGAGATGCAAATGATAAAGGCTTCTGTTGAAAAGCAGAGGCTTGTGGTTGATGGTCAAAGCACTACTTTAAATAGCATAGCTTTGTGTAGAGTTAATTCACACGCTTCACAACCCGGTATGAACCAGAAATGGGTTGAAGAATGGTAGAGAGGACATGCGCTTCTTTCTAGCTGGGAGTGGTGTCACGGTATGGAGCCCAGACATTTTTACTCATGTGGTTGTTGGAAAGCGAGGTACCTTGGATTTATAGGTAACTACGGGGCCGATGGATGATGTGGTCGATATACTGACCATTACGCCGCATAGGGCAGAGAAGCGTATTATTCAGGGATTATTAATCCACTTAGGTGGACCAGCCCTGCATTTTCCTAGGTGTAGTTGCGGCCATAGCCTGGGCGATGGGCTAGAGTGCCTCGAATTCGGTAAGGATGATCCCTTGCCTTGGTTCATAGATGGAATCCAATTTCCAATACGACATTGCGGTTTTAACTGCAGAACTAGCATCGCGATATAGTAGCTGAGATACTATGTCATCTATGATTGATACATTTATATTTAAAGTTGATTTCTTCACTTATATAGTAATAATAAAAGATAAAATTTTGCGTACCAGGCATTATTTGGCTATTATACGGTAAAACTCTATCCTCCGACTTGCTTTGCATTGTGTGATGGAACTTGAGTCTTATAATAGCTTCATTTTCTTTAAATTAGCATTGCGCTGTTTGTTATATGCATTGGTATTCTTGGGAGGAATCCCATTTTGTGTTATACGGCGTGGTCCCTTGATTTACCTAATTTTAAACCAAAGTTTTAAATGACTATTTTAGTTCTCACACCAGTCACATGACTGATCTGGAGTTTGTTGTTTTAACCGAAACACTGGGTGCCTCTATTTTCCACACGGGCAACTAGTAGTTTTGGTTTTGCAGATTTATTTATACAGGATCCTTGATTTACAACTGGGCCTATATTTGGAACGCTCTGTGTTCGTGTATTTCTTTCAGTTGTGTTATGTATTATTTTGCCGGTGCTATGTAATGTAATTTAATCCTTGATATTTTTCAATGTGTAATATTTATTCATACTCTGTAAGATTCTTGTACTCTGATTTAAATTCTTGTAATAGCAATGAAATGTTCTATTGTTTGTGTTCGGATTTGTCGTGTTCTCAACTCAATCCGGGCTTTCCCGAGAGGGGAAGTTTGGGTTGCTTCATCTGTTTACTAATACGAACCTACGCCTTGGCATGTCATACATAAAATCATATATAATAAAAACGTATATGTGTGTGTATCACCAAGGAAGATATTAACAGTTAAATACTAAAACTAACAGACTCTAAACACATATAATCTTCAGTTTGAGCTCTTTAATCTATTGTTGAGTTTCTTCCTACAAAATAGAGTTAGTCGATAATATATATATATATATATATATATATATGTGTGTGTGTGTGTGTGTGTGTGTGTGTGTTTGTGTGTTTACATGTATAGTTATCATAATAAAATTGTTATAAAGCGAGATCACCAACATTTTTTTGCTTTCTTTTGTTGTTTTATTAATTCCAATTGATTCAGGCCATGTCCTTTAATTATCTATTGGTGAGTGAAATTTTAAAGCTGGTTAAATTTTGTTCAACTGAGGAGCAGCTCCACTTGAGTTGATTTTCTATAGTTTTGGATACCTAGGTCAAAATGAAAGGTAGTAGTGTATACTTATGTTCAATATAAGACGCACTTGAAGAAGCGATGACCCTTGGTAATGACTTGCGATGGCTAAAAAACGGTCGTTGCAAGCCGTCGCAAGCCGTTGCACGGTCTGCTGATACAAACCGCAGTTGTTACTGCATCTTCCTCATTTCTAGTTCCCCAATTATTTTCCCAAAACCCTCAATCCCATCGCCACCCTTGCTGCAGCGCCTCCAAGTCTCCAAACACGCCTCTAAGCTTCTAATTTCGTGCAGGTATAACCCTATTTTATACTTAATTAGGGTTAATTATAGGGTTTAGTTGCATGTTTATGGGTTTGAAAGTTGATTGTTTATCGGTTTGAAATTGGTTGTCATGTGGGTATGTATGATGATGATTGCGTTATAGGTTGATTTGGGAGTAAAGTAATTGATTAGGAGTTGAAAACGATGATTATCGCATTGTTGTTGTCATGATAATATTGTGTTAGTTGATGTAGAATTGTTGATTGGTTGTGTGATCTGAAAATTAGTGTGTACTATTTATTAGCATGTTTATTGGTAAGTTTGCACGAATATTCGTTAACGATTTTTGTTGTCATTTAGGCAAAAATACATGTGCTAAATTAAAATTGTTACTAGCATTTGTTAGTTATATGTATTAGCATAAGTTAAAATAATTATAATTTAATTTATTAAAAGAGCTAGCTTTTGAACTTTTTATAAAAAACCTTAATTCAAAACATGACATAGCTGGATAAATTTTAAATTACGTGTTAATATTTCAAATTTAAAGCATTTGAATGGAAGTTACAAAACATTTTAAAATCGAAACTGTAGTTAACAAATATTTATTGAACATACTAAAAAGTATTATGTAGATGTTAACATACAAATTATAAAATGTATTTAGCTTATGTGAACCCATTAGAGATTTTTGGCCCCAACTGACAAGTGGATCGTTATATGGATGTTGTTTTTACCCAAGACGGAAATCTATATTCATCTGATACAATATTTGTTGGATTTGTTCCAGTATTGGACAATTTACAAATACAACAACGTAAGCATATTTTATAAATCATTTCAGTTTAAACGGTTAACAAAATTTCGATGGCACTCCCTTTTTGTTCCCTGGGTACACGCATTTGTGTACGATACAAGGACCAAAGGGATCCGAAATTTTGTTGAACCATTTAAGCTGAAATGATTTATAAAATGTGATTATGCTATTGTATTTGTAACGGGAAGTAGGTTGACCGGTCGTCAAAGTAAAAAGTAATAAACTAATAAACTAAAAAAAATGAGGTAGTTATAAATTAAATTTTACAAGATTTTAATTAGTATAAAGTGTTTGATCGAATTTTCTAACATATTTCTTGCAAATCAGGAAAATGTTCGATTACTTTCACAATCGCAGTTGGATGTATAAATCCCAAACTGGTATGAAAAGGTCGATAAAAGAACATTTTTGTAACGGTGTCCAAGAATTTATTAGATTTGCTAAATCTTATAACTGAAGTAACGTAGACATTTGTTGTCCGTGTAGTAAGTGCAAACATTTGAAGCATTGAAAGCCATATGTAGTAGAAGTACATCTGTATAAATTTGGTTTTGTACTGAATTATTACTTATGGGATCGTCATGAAGAACTAGTTCAACCTACGTGTAATCCTCTAGTGGTAGAGGACGATAATACAACGACGAACGATAATACAATGACGAATCCAATAGAAAATATGGTGTAAGATGCAGTGCAAGCAAGAGTGACACCTGCTAGTGGACGAAAGGAGATTACGCTTGCAAAATCCAATCATATATGGGATTCTACTGTTGATCCGTCTACTCGAAGTAGGTGATATGGCCTCGACAATCAGGAGGTAAACCTTTTTTAGACTTTTATAATCACATCATGAATATTAACTTGAATTATTAACTTTAATTATAACTTGAATTATTTTGCAGGCTCTTACTTTTTAATGAGCTTACACGAGGTCCACTGAGGAATAGGATATAGCTCGAATGCAGCAGCAGTTGGATTAGCTGAATGATTGGCGAAGAAGCCACCTGGCCCAGTAAATAGACGAGTGCATTGCAACGTACTATCAGGAGCATGAGTCAATGTCTAGGGAAGAAGATGTTGTTATTGCTGTTGACGACGAAGACGACGATGACGAGGAGGACGCATTGTTTGATTGTTCTTATGGGTATGTATATATTTTTACTAGTAGCGTACTTGCACTACAACAAATATACCATATTACAACGGTGAAAAAACATTGTAAAAGGTTTTTACAATGGTGGAGCCACCGTCGTGTATTAAGAAGTTGTAATATACTTATATCTTTTACAACGTTTCTGCACTGTTGCAACACCGTTGTGAAATATGGTATTTAACAACTTTTACTCACCGTTGTAATAAATATTATTACAACTCTTTCACACCATTGTAAACTGATTTATTACAACTTTTTTTCGCTGTTGTG
Organism: Allium sativum; assembly: GCA_030737875.1. NCBI lineage: Eukaryota > Viridiplantae > Streptophyta > Magnoliopsida > Asparagales > Amaryllidaceae > Allium > Allium sativum. Next base: position 1,055,050,948 of record CM060926.1, on the reverse strand, counting down.
ACTTATATACACCTTACTAATATAAAGAATTCATATATATCAATAATAATATAATTCATATTTCAGTGCAAAAAATATAACTATATGGAATCATTCATATAAATTAATTAATATAATATTCGATCAACATACACATAGTACATCACCAACTAAACCCGTCACAAAAAAACATAACTGTTTCTAAATACATACACCAATCTAACACATAAGAAAGATATAAGCTTTGTCCACAAAAGATACATAAGCATACCCTACCTATGAAAGCACTCTAACTGAAGGCAACGTAATTTTTATTCCAAGCCATAGTTGATCCAACAGCTTCTCCAATGGTAGTCATTTCGGAATTCGGCTTCCACAAGAAAGCATCAGGATTCACCGCCACATCAGTCCAAACTTTCCAACCTTGCAGTCCACGATGGGACTGCAAAAAAAAAAATCATTAGAGGTGCAAGCTCATATATAATGTTATTGTGACGAAAGTAAGAAGGAGAAGGAAACTATAGTGATTTGTAAATCGGAGATGAAAAGGTTGACATGCACCCACCATATAGGGATCACGTTCAAAAGCATTTGAGGTGAAAGAAATAATAAAATAAACAAAACTATCCTGTAATTTGACCCTTTGAAATTTTCAAGGACGCTGCATTTTCAAATTCTTGTGACAAATAAAATGATAGACTGAAAGTCTCTCTTGCTAAGTTGAGTTTCTAAAGAATTGAAGTGTCAAAGAACAATTGTAGTAGAGCGCAAAAGCAAAATGCAAAATTAGATAGATCAAACCCTCTATTGTCATGATGGATATTTGATTGATAAAATCCAAATGACAAAATGAAAAATTCAATTTGGAAATAGGGAAGCCATCACAAACTGAGAATGGATGCTATATGTAAAACAAAAATATTTATCCAAGCTTTAGTAAATCAAGCAAACTAAAAATTCAAGAAAATGAATACTTATTTGTAACATGATTTGGCCATATTATTTATATACTGTAAGTATCTAAAAAAATGGTGAAATACCCAAAATGCTGGCAAAGAACTTAACCATCTGCAAGGACCTCCATCTGCACCCTCGTTTCCAAATATCTTTTAGCCTTACCTGAGAAATAATTTATAGGAAATTAGATAAGAAACGAGATTAACTGCATACTAAAAGTAAGACTTCTTGAATTAAATTCGAAATGATAGAATATCAAGAAATATAGTTATAAGATGGCTTTCCCAGGTGATAGTTTTCCTTCCATGAAAGCCTGCAAGTTCAAAATACCAGCTACATTTTTACCAACAATATAAACTTATCATACATGCAATGAAGAGATTTAGTACAGATATAAACCTTGAAAGAGAGTCCAGAGCAGTCAATAAATTTCTTTTTTTGGTAGACAAAATACGTCAGAACATCCAGAGCACAGTTGTTTATCGGATTTTCAAAGATTTTTATTTTTGCCTGTTTTATACTTGTTGGCACAATTTTGTATTCAACCGTTAGTGCCAAATTATGTAAATTATTTTGGAGGATTTGTCTGGTAGCAAGTATAATGGATCAAGCGAGATATGCAATGGTCTTCAATATGGGATACAGAAAGCATTAGTTTGAACGAACTGAAAAATGGGATGTATGCTTATTAGCTTGCATGCCAATGAATATATAGCATAATGCATTGAAGTTAAGATCGATCAGCATGCATGTCTACAGCTAACCACACAACTAACTCATGATAACCATAGCGAGAGAAGAGTTGAGGGACAAGAGGAGCATATGATGTTTCGCTCAGAGCTAGTAGATGTTGTGCTTTCTAGAACCTTTTCAGAGTTACTTAAAATTGTTGTGCTAGCTTAGCATCCGCTATATTTCTGTTATTTTGCAAAGTAATTAAGTCTAACCTAAGTAAAAACATGCTATATGTAAACAAGGCTTTAGTAAACTCCTATCAAAGTCCCATTCAAAATATGTATGCCGTAATAATATTTAAAAAGTGTTTTATGTTCTTACACTAACTTTAGCAGTGTAATCTTCATAACTAATTTGTTTAAGCTTGTCTCATGTATCATTTACTAGTTGAATAATATATAATCTCGTTTTGTGCCTGCAAAAAACATATTTGTCAAAAATTACTAAAGCACTGTAACCTATCCAGGTAAGTAATCATGACTTAGTGCATTATGCGCTATTGTGCATAGATGAATAAACTGCATAGACAAAAGTATGTTTATGCGCATAAAATCAGCACAGTTAAAAGTAAAAACCATCTTCCTATTCTTAGTTGGACTTCAGTTTAACGAAAAATCATAGGGTAGACCCTCCAATTCATGCATATCCTCCCAACATCGAGTCATCTAAACCTTACATCCGCACACATATATACAGATATACATAAATGGTGATCTATTCTAATATATTACAAATTGACCAGACCTTAACTTTTTTCTCAGACTGAATCCAACTAGTACAAGCATAATTCGGGACGAAAAAATGTAATTTTTTCTTTCGTTAATTAAAAATTCACACAGGTTGGCAACCAAAAAAATAACAACAGAAGAAGATCATAATATAACCTTGTGGCAGCTTCAAGTTGGTCTGAGAAGAAGGATGCGAGGGCTAGATTAGAGTGGCTAGAGTTGGTGACTTCTAAACTTAACCGTGGGGCTTCAACGGATTAGGGCAAGGCGGAGAGGATTGGCGGTGGCGACCAGGAGGCGAAGCGGTGGCTTCCGGTCAGATGATGGAACAATAGAGCAATTTAGGGATTTGGGAAAATTGGTTTTTCTGGTTTGTAGGACAGAAGAGGAGAGAGCGGATGGCATTGAGTACGGTGACGACACGCTGATGGTTGTGTCAGTGGACGGTGATGGAGCGACGGAGAGGCTGATCGATTTGGGGATGGCGGTTATTTCGAGAGGAAGAGAAAAGAAAGATTTGAGCAAAAACTGATTTGGGAAAACAAATGAATTGGAGCGAAATAAATGAATGGCATACGGTGAAAATAAAAGGACGGACGCGGTTAGGATCAAAACAACGAAGACACCAGTTAAACAATCTCAGAACCAAATACAGATGGCAACCCACTTCTTTAAAGTTAAACAAGTGTAAAACCAAATAGTAATTAATTATTAAGTATTAATTTCTAATAGTAATTAATTATAATTGGTACTAATTTGTAAAGTTATTATTGAATATTAGTTATCAATTATTCTTAAATGTTAATTGGATTAATCATTAAACATTAGTTGTTATTAAATTTAATAAGTCTCTATTACAACAAATAGAAAAAAGAACTACTGAAAGTAAGTTTAAACAACTTTTTGATTAAATTATTAATTATCAAAAATTAAAAACTAGATATTAGTTATTACTCATTAATTTTTAATATTAATGACTAATTCTTAATCATTAATTGTTAAAATTTTATTTTTTAATAATAATAATATTATTATTTTTTATTATACGAATTATTAATATTAATTATTAACAGTCATTTATAGATTATTAAATATTTAAGTAAAATATTTAATATTATTGATTATTAAACATTTAATTAAAATATTTATATAGCTGGTTATTATTATTATTATTAATTTTTTAAAATTAATTTTTATAATTGGTTAGTAATTGGTAATATTGATTATTAATTGGTAATATTAATTATTAGACATTTATTACAAATGACAAAATAATCCAGTAATTTAATATTAATAATTACTATTTTGAAAGTTATTTAATGTGGTAAGTTAAATAATATATAATTGATATTAATTAATCTTATGATTTTTTTTATTTTATGAAAAAATGTAATAGAATATTATATAAATTGCTTGAAAGTTTTATTAAAATAATTATTTAATTATTACTTCTTAATTTGTGATTCTTACTTCTTATTTATCGATTACTAAAATTAATTATTCATTACTAAAAACTAATTTTTATTTATTTATTTTTAATTTCTAATAATAATACATAATTATTATTTATTAATTATTATATAGCAAAAAGAAATTATTAGTATTAGTTATTACATATTTTCAAATAAACTATTTATTATTATTATTAAACAATAGTTATTGTGTATTAATATTTTTATTAATTATCGAAATTTTATTAGTTATTAATATGGTATTTTAGTTGTAGTGTAATCATATATTACAACAGTCAAAAAATAAAAGTTGTTATAGGCTTTTATTACAACTGTCTAAACAACACAGTTGTTAAAAATAAGTTTATTACAACTTTCCTGGAAAAAAGTTATAAAAAAACATTTATTACAATGGTGATTTTACCACCGTTTAAAATTAAAGTTGTAATATGGTGTTTTTGTTGTAGTGTTGGTATCTTATATAGTTGATGCATGATGATGGCAGTTACTGTTTGGTTGATGGATTTGGTAGTGTTTTGGATTTTGTGGCACTTGAACGGGATAGTAGTCATTTTGTATACATTATGATGGTACGCTATGATGGAATGATATTGGTAGTGTTATGTATTTGGTATATTATGATTTGGTAGTGTTATGGATTGGTGTTTGTTACGATGGAAAGTAAGTGTTATTGGTTTGGTAGTGTTATTGTATAGTGTTATGGATATGGTGAGTCGATTATATGTTTGTGGTTTGAGGGAAAGGAATCACTGCATACTGTAGTAAAAAAACACCTAGATTTGCGATGGCTTGCGACATCCTTTAGGTCCAAAATAGCAACGGCTTGCAACGACTAAATGTTCCAAATTTGCAATGGCTAGCAATGACTAATAACGGCATACAGGAAAACAAAGTAAGTGCCATGTTCAATGTCACATGGACTAATAGCGGTTGCAAGCCGTTTCTAAGTTAACGACGGAGTCATCACCCTTCCCATCGCTTTTTTTGTTGGCGATGACATTATTTGCAATGCCTATTTGCCACGGTTGCCCACGCCTGTTAGCCGTCACAAATAGCTGTGTTCTTTGTAGTGGTTGTGTCTATTCTTTTATGATACGTTAGGCTAGAAATCTACATTTTTATTTTAATTGTCTTTGCAAAAGTTTCTCTTAGTACATATAAACTGGGCAAGTAATGTACCACAGTTTGTGTGACTACATCTGTATATGAGTGTATATATATATACATATATGTATACATATATATATACACATATATATACATATATATAAGGCAGGTTCAATGACACCTCAAACAGTGGAGCACCCCTTTGGCCTCCCTATTTTCCACCACACATTCAATTTCTCTATCCCTCCACTAACTCTCTCTTCCACTGCATTACATTCTTTAATATAAAGGAGAGGTGCAAATGGAGTGCTGGAATTTTGGGGTGCAACCGAACGCTTGCATGTACATGTATATACATAACATATACATACATACATATATATATACATATGTATAGTGAAAATGACCTATATATACACAATATTTCAGTTTTTTCCTTCTTCCAAAGGAATAGTGTTAACCATAAGTTAAATTTTGAAATAGCTAATTCTTAAACTAATGTATAAATGGCATATGAGTTGTTGTCCAGACTCCAGTATGACACATGAAACTTTAATATCTACACTTGTTTTTAAATGTTTCTTCAGTTATTTAATTAAGATTTGGAAGCGGTATCTAGGATTGTTAAAACAAAATGAGTAGCTGTTTAGGGAAAATTATAAAAATGCATAGGTGACACACCTGTAGAAAGGCCAAGTATTGCATATGATATAAGTGATTCCCAGACAAGGTAAGAATGTGTTTATTGTTCTTATTTGAGCATCTTGTGCATTTAAAGATATTGGGACGAATTATATGTATATAGTCATTAAGCACAAAGACAGCATATATACTGATTATGTGTGTCCAAAAAAAAACAACAGCCAACTTTGAAAACCTTATAAATTGTCGAATGACTTAAGTTTTATCTTGAAACAAATTCATGTGTCTTTCACCATATCTTCGTGTTGCTGCAAGTCCTTGTCCAAAAAGATATATAATTTTTTTTCTCTAAAAAATATCTAAGTTTTGTAAATTGGAGATGGCATAATTAATGTAATGTAGGAGCTCAGTGGTGTTATTAGATGAGGCAAAGACAAGTGAAGGTAGCCATATGTGATTTAGTGTGGGTCTAGAGAACTGGAAGTAAAAGTTTTATGAATAATGGGATATTGTGCATTTAGTATAGGTGAGTATAGTTGCATGTTTGATAATTAGAATTAGTAATGGTCTGTTAAATAAGTGTAAGGTTGGGAGACCAAAGGACGTTTGGAGAGTGTGAGTTGTTGGGCCATGGAAGGCTAGTGGGTCTTGGGGTAAAGCGATAACCCAATGGGCTTCAAGGTAAAGCTATGGGATTTTTTCATCACTTATGTTCATCACTTCAGTGTAGAGCTATTGGATTTGGTCATCACCTTAGGGTTAAATAACTTATCACTTTTTGTTTATATATTCATTTAGTTGTTCACACGTTCGCTTTGAAATGCGTAGTTTCTAGGATGGCTTATGTAGAGTAATAATAGTATTGAGTAAGGTTCCCCTCCATTTTGTGAAGAATTATCAAAGCTTATGGTATAAATGATGAACTGTCTAAACCTGGGTTATACAAACTGTTTAATTTCTAACAAATATAGGCAATGTAGGCTAACACTTCTTTTGTTGTCAAAATCTGTGCTATAATGAGTTTTTAACTCTCTGTTGCTTGAAAACCATCTTCTGTTAATACTCATGGAAAAGACAATCGAAGGTTGACAAAATTATAGTTTTTTCATACTTTTTCCAACTTTTGTTCTCATATTATATTTATTTTGAGATGGTTAATCCTATGCCACTACCGTCGAATGAAAGTTTGTTCACACCGCAGTAACTATAGTGCATCGTGTGAACCATTGATTTAAAGGGGTTTACAAAATGAAATATGTCAACTCTGTCCATTTTATCACTTTCTTATATTCTTTTTGGGCTTGTATATTATTTGATTTGGCCCATTCTCAAACGTGACTCAAAACATTATATATAAGGGGTAACATTGCATTGTATTGTCTAGTTCATTAATTACAATTTTTACAAAACTTTCAATAAAATTCTTTTCAGTTTATTCGAGAATTCCAACTTGGTATCAGAACTCAGGTGCTCGCTTCTTGCAATTGATCTTCAGAAGTGTTGACAAATTTGTGATCCATTAGAGTAATATCATCATCTGGATCACCGTTCATCGAAGCTTCAGCCTGTCATCTGAAGGTTGTTGGCTTATTCATAAATTAAGAAGCCTCGCATACATATTTGTGGCTGCTGCCTTGTTTTAGAATAAGGTTGATCAAAGATAATTCAGTTTCTCTTGAAACCGATCAAGACAGCTCAAGAAGTCATCAATATTGTATAAGTGCCTTCATAGATTGTCAATCAGATTCTTTGTATTTGTTATATCAGATTTCAATAAGGTTCTTTTTCTTCATCTTGACAATCTAAGTTGCATCATTCAACAATATTGTGCATCCTGAAATCTGCATCAATTTAAAGCTTCTAAGTGTAAATTTTTACCTCTGATTTTCTGAACATTTGAATTCTTGCATCTGAGTGCATTCTTTTGCTCCCAAGTGCATTCTTTTTCATCATGACGAATTCTGGAAATTATTCAAGCCCACAAGTTACAGCAATAGACCTCATCCACCACCACCAGCAGATCCCATCCAAGATTTAATGAAATCCATCATTAAACCTCAGAACCAACTGATCTCAACACATCTTGATGAATCAAACTACCTGTTATGGAAATTACACGTAGAAATAGCAGTTAGAGTATATGGTCTTGAGGACTATATTCTTGGAACAAAAATTGTTCCTCCAAAGTTTATTAGAGACAGTGAATACAAACTTGTGAGTAATCCTGAATATACTATGCATTTGAGACAAGATGGTTTGGTGTGTGCATGGATGATGTCATCTATTGGTCCAACAATTCTACGCAGTTAATTGGGGTCAAAACTACTCAAGAAGTGTGGGAAACAGTTGCAAGAAATTTTCTCAAATCAGTCTTCAGCTAGAGTAATGCATCATAGAAGACAGTTGCATAGCATAAGAAATGGAGAATCATCTATGAATGAATACTTGTTAAAGGTAAAAAAACATTTGTGATCAATTAAATTTAGTAGGTCAAAGAATACCGGAATTAGAACAGGTAATTGCAATTGTAAGTGGTTTAGATGACGAGTATGAAGCTGTCACTGCAATCATACTGTCCATGGATCGAACTCCCTCATTACAATATGTGTATTCTACTCTATTATCACATGAAGGTAGGATAGAACACTAGAAATCTGTTAATGCAGATTTATCTGTCAACAATACTACATATGGCAGAGGAAAAAATAAAGATAAGGGAAATAATTAAAGAAATCAATTCAGCAATCAAAGAGGGGGTTGGTCTGGAAGAGGGGGTAGAAGTAACAACAACAGAGTCAGATGTCAAATTTGTGAAAAAGTGGGAGCATAGTGCTAGCAAGTGTTATTTTAGATTCAATACTAATTTCACTCCCTCACAACAAAGCAATAATGCTTATGCAATTTCGGTTAGTTCTTGAAATGATAGCAGTAAAGCACAGGCAAAAATTCATAATACTGATACTACCACCAATGATGATGTGTTAGATAACTGTTGGTTTCTAGATTCTGGTGCAATCAACCATGTGACCAACAATCTAAATAATCTAAATTTGGGAAACGAGGATTATAAAGGTACCCAAAATATTACTGTTGGTAATGGTAAAACTGCACTTATTACATATACTGGAGATGCAAGTTTAGAAGGAACCAAAAAATTATTTTTAAGAAACTTATTAAGAGTTGCATCAATTAAGAAAAATATGATGAGTGTTTCCCAATTTGCTAAAGATAATAGGATTTATTTTGAGTTTTACCCTAATTCATGTATTGTCAAAGACATACTGACACATAAATTCTCTTGCAGGGTAATGAGAATAAGGGATTATACAGATTTGATATCAGTTCAAATAATTCTGATCATAAAAATGACAAATGTATAATATCTATTACTAATGATTCTGATTGCATTAAGAATTTTGATTTGTGGCATTATAAAATGGGTCATCCCAGTATAAAAATTACTAAGCATGTAATGATGAATAATAATTTTTATGCTTGTCAATTTCCTGAATCATATATGTGTTCTGCATGTCAATTGGGAAAGAGTCATAAATTTGCATTTCCAGACTCATATACTATCTACACTATACCACTTGAACTAATTGCTACATATTTATGGGGCCTTGCACATATAAGTTCTCGCTATGGTCATAAATTCTATATATTTTTCATTGATGCATACTCTAGATTTGTATGAATTTACATGCCAAAGTCCAAATCTGAAACCAGTAATGTTATAATACAATTTATTAACAAGGTTGAAAACATTACTGGAAATAAAATACACACTTTTCAGAAAAATGGTGGAAGAGAATTTTTACCCTTAAAATCATTTTTTGATAAAAAGGGAATTAATCACAGAACTACATGTCCCTACACTTTAGAACAGAATGGGTTAATTGAAAGGAAACATAGGCATATTATTGAAACTGGTTTGACTTTGTTAGCACAAGACTCTATGCCTTTTAAGTATTGGGCAGATGCATTTTGTACTGCTGTACATTTGATTAATTTAATGCCTGCAAAGGTATTAAAACTCAAATGTCCACAAGAAATCCTAACTAAAATCAAACCAAATTACAAGCACTTAAAAGTGTTTAGGTGTTAATGTTTTCCTTATATAAGACCTTACAATAATCACAAGTTAGATTATAGGTCTACATCTTGTACTTTTCTAGTATATTGTAATAAACAAAAAGGATATAAGTGTCTAGGTATGAAAGGGAAGATTTATATCTCTAGGCATGTTAGATTTAATGAACATGTATATCCTTTTAGCAAAACTGGTGAAAGTACTGCAAATAGATGTGTTAGTACTAGAAAGGTAATGTTTGACATACCTGTTGAGACTGAAGTATTTGTGCATGTTCATACTGATGAACTTGACACAAATACAAACTCTCAACACACTATGCCATTAAGTAAGCCAGGTCAAGAGCAAAGCAGTAGTGCAAGCCCTCAACACACCATGCCTTCAAATAGGCCAGGTCAAGAGCAATTCTCTTCCATCCATCATATTGGAGACAATGCAGAACAAAGAAGACAAAGTATTAGTGAACCTCATAATGATTGTACAACAGATAATAGTGTCACTGATGACAATCAAGCTACTGCAGTAAATGAGGCTACTAATCAACATCCAATGCTTACTAGAGCCAAATGTGGAATTTTCAAACTAAAGATTTCTAATGCAACAACCATTCCTGAAGAGCCATCATCATAATATGGAGCAGTTCAAGATGAAAACTGGAAGTCAGCTATGCATGATGAATACAGTGCCTTAATTAAGAAAGGAACTTGGAAACTGGTTGAAAAATAAGAACATAAAAATATTATTGGCTGCAGATGGATTTTCAAATTAAAAAGAAATGATGATGGTTCAATTTCTAAGTTCAAAGCAAGACTTGTAGCTAAAGGGTATTCGCAATAGTGTGGTTTTGATTTTTCAGAAATTTTTTCACCTGTTGTGAAACCAACATCAATCAAAATAATTTTAACAACTGCTTTTTTAGAAATTGGAACATCAAACAACTAGATGTTAATAATGCATTTCTTAATGGTGATTTACAGGAAGAGGTTTACATGGACCAGCCTCAGGGTTTCACTCAACAATCAAACAAAAATTTGGTGTGCAAACTCAATAAAGTAATCTATGGATTGAAGCAAGCTCCTAGGGTTTGGTTTGACAAGCTAAAATCAACACCTATCAATCATGGCTACAAATCGTCCAAATCAGAGAACTCAACATTTATTAAAATCACTGATTCTGATGCAACATATATACTAATTTATGTTGATGATTTTATCATTACAGGAAGCAATGTTGGTGAATTTAAAACTATTACAAATACGCTGAATTCAGAATTTTCAATCAAAGATTTGGGTGACTTGAATTATTTCTTGGGGGTTGATGTAATGACCAAAAATTCCGATCCAATTTGAGCTGACCAAAAACATAAGTCCAACCCCAAATTAAAACTGAAAATCAGGAAATTAATAGAAAGAAATTAGAGGGGGAGGAAAGATAAGATAGAAACTTAGAATAGAAGAAGAAGAAGAAGAACACAACATCAGAGTAACACGAACCTCACAGCGGAACGAATAACATTTAATATATATAACATAACTTGAAATATACATCTGTACTTGAATATACATCATTATCAAAGTACAACACTTACAACACAGCGGAAATAACTATAGCTATATGATCCTGAAGCCTCCTGCTCTAGCTCTTCAGGTATATCTGCAAATCCTGACTACTTGACTCCCCGTACAAAATTGGGCACCCGAGAGTTTAGGGAAAACAAAAAAAATAAACTCCGGGTCAGTCGTGGGACTTGTATGAGTAAAACAGTTTAAGCCATTAAACGATATCTCATAAGACCACGCCGTATAACGGAACGGTTTTTCCCTTATGAGAATCAAAAATATCTTTATATCACAAAACCTTTTGATATTATAATAATGTCTATCAACCACAACTATAATAATCATCTAGCAGAAATGCTTTCATCTCACGTTCTACATATATAGTATACAATCAAAACCGCAAGCACGTATTGGGTAATGGATTTCCAACTATGACAAGGTATGGAACCACCATTCGCTAGTGTACCTCTAGAAAGGAATACACTGGGTTCAACAAGAACATCTTGCAACCCGGCCACACATGACCGACCACTCATTTCGCTTGAGTGTATCGAATGTATATCACCAATGGTTGGGATCAGCAACCATTTCCCGAATGTGACAGCATCAACAATAGATTTTTAGAAGTAAATGAAACTATAGATCAGGTGATTATACACCCTACTTCGGAGCGACCGACTTAGCCATGCTGCCTGCCCGATTTTTGTCATTTACCGGATGTGAGGCTAGAAGCTACGCTTTATCATCACACCAGATTCACTTTGAATGCCACATTGTCAAATCCATCAAATCACCAATTTGACGTCCTCAACCATACATTATGTGTTAGCTAAAAGAAGTTTCCTTCTCCGCTTCCACTCTTGGTACGGTTGGAGAAATCAATATACGTGATCGTCTGGAAATACTCTGTCAAACATCCGTCCATACAAGTCATCCAGGAACAGGATGAAGCGAAGGCACTATTCAATACATCCATCTTAGACACTGTTATCTAAAACTTATACAATAGCCCTTGCACTTTACTCTGTCTTCAATTATTTTTGGCATATATGATTCGCAACGCTTATGCCAATACAGAGTGGTTCTTTGGATAATAATCCAACCAGTCTCTCCATATTAACAACGTTAAAATGGTTAAAACTTCGATAGTCTGTGATTTAACTATCGAATAAAAACAAGTGTGCAAACAACGATATTATTTCCAGATGGAAATTCTATCAATCAATCATCCATCATATATATATCTATATATATATTCATATTTCCTTATTTTCTATGTTTAGAAAATATACGTTAATACAGGAAAACATTTCCATTTCTTGTTTTCTATATCAGAAAACATTTCTGGTTCTTATTTGGAAAACATTTCCAAAACTCCTTCATTGGACTTAGACAAATTTTTAAACAAACCATTGCGATGCCAACTCAAACCATTACGCTTATTAACTAAATTTGTAGTAGCCCGTAACTTCCCCGGTAAGGAAAGCCCGGATTACCTTGAGAACACAATAAAATAGAACGCAGACGGAAGAACATTTCATTGTTATTACAATAATTCCATCAGATACAAGAATATACAGAGTATGAATAAATATTACATTCGACAAATATCAGAGATTACAATAAATTACATAGCAGCGGAAAAATAATACAACACACAACTGAAAGTAATACACGGATATAGAGCTTTCCGAGTATCGTTCCAGTTGTAAACCAGGATCCTGTGAATATAAATCTGCAAAACCAAAACTACTAGCTGCCGTGTAGAAAATAGGGGCACCCAGAGTTTAGGTTAAAACAATAAACTCCAGGTCAGCCATGTGACTGGTGTGAGAACTAAAACAGTTATTTAAAACTTTACTTTAAAAGAGAGTAAATCAAGGGACCACGCCGTATAACACGGAACGGGTTTCCTCCCAAGAACACCAGTGCATAGAATAAACAACGCAATGCTTTTTGGAAAAATGAAGCTTTTATAAGACCCAGGTCCCATCACACAATGCAACGCAAGCCAGAGGATAGGGTTTTCCCTTATAATAGCCAAACATGCTAGGTACGTTTAAAACAAATCACTTGATACTATAATAAGTGTATAGTGTCAAAACAATTTCAAACATAAATATCAATCCTAGGCGGCATGGGTACCATCTATCACGTCGCCATACTAGGCTCTACAAATAAAACCGCAATATCACGTATTGGAAATTGGATTTCCGTCATGAGTCGAGGCAAGGGGCAAGCTCCTCTCCGTTCGAGACACTCTACCAAATGTCTCAGGACCCCACTATGATCATTGGAATCGGTTGGGCCGGTCCTCACCTAACTTTGGAGGATTGGCAATTCCTAAACACACGTTTCCCGGTCCTAACAGACCTATATCCGAGGCGCCTCGCATTCCAACATCCACACAGGTAAAATGTATATAAATGTCAGGGGTGGTAGGTCACTAACATCCCCCATATCTAGAAAGAAACGTCGTGTTTTCCCAACGGTCCGTATCCGTTTTTTGACTCATACCGAGGTGTGAGGCTCGCGAATTCACCTTATACACAAAGTTGTGCCACACAGGCCGTGCTTTGATCATCAACCACAAGACTTTGCTTTTCAACAGAAGCCCTGATCATCTTCCACTTAGGCGTGCCACACAGGCAATTCACTCCATGCGACTGATGTCCATCGATATACAACCTCTGAGCTCATACGTCTCAAAAAGGGCGTTAAGCAAGAGAATAAATTCTCCGCCGCCAAACAGATGTATATTTAATAGAGATCAATCAACACAGAATAAAATCCAATGTCAGACACACAGTCCATTTACAAGTTCGTTCTGGGTCTGAACGAAACCGAAGGCACTTTCCTCACATATCCATCGATCTCCAAGTACGTCTGGACGATCACCAACTGATTACCTCATCTTGGGTGTACAGCCCAATCAAGATCATCAGTAATCACCCAAACGATGTGAAGACTTCCGGTCTTCAACCACCATCTTTATCTTCGACTTACCGCCAAATCGGTTATTCAGAATGGGTATAAACCCGGCCTTTACGAATAACCCACGTATATAATAAACAAATGTTACACAAACACAACAAACACCTCATTCCAATTCAGAATATTATTTTATTCACAAAATCACATTCTTAGGGAAAGGTTCCTATTAATTTTACCAAAGATAAATTCTTCTAAATTTATTCTTTAATCTTCCTTTGGATATTATTTCAAACCGTATTATGGTTTTCCAAACTAATCGGAATTAGCGAACCACACCGAAGTAATTATTTATTTTATTTCCCAATCCCAACCTATTTATCCCATGGAGCAAAACTGGTAAAACTCCATATCTAACACCACGGTGCTATCGGTAAAATTAATTACCATTTCACGTTCAAATCTAATTAAAGATTTATCTATCGCTTTTGAGAAAAACTGGTGGTACTCCATTCTCGATCACCTTTCAGATTTGATAATTTAAATTATCAATTCACATTTCAAACTAAGTAATGATTCATTAAAACTCCACTTAGTTTTAATCTTTTCAAAAATCAATATTCTGTCTTTAACTGGGTTAAAGAACCAATGTCATCTAAAACACGATTCATAACAAACCCAAAATCACATTTGATATTAAATACAAGGCTCTGAACAGAAAATATGCTGGCTCATATTCAATATCAAATTCTGAAACCAATAAATATCGTATTGGAAATAACGATATAAATATATATTTCAAATTCCCGTAACAATATCTGTATAATCACGGAATCCAACATCGAAATATTCCAAAGACAATTTCGATTCAAATCCACTTCCACTTTATATATATTGGAAATTCTGGTTATTTTCAAAACCAATTCAAATTCAATTTATTCATTTCGAAAATAAATTGGTTTTAATTCTAGTTCAAAACTAGTTCATTTCGATAAAAATATATTTTTATCCTTTTTAATGTGGAATTTTTCATCCCAGTTCCTTTCAAATCATTTCTTATGATTTTACACTAATTATTGATATTTTTAATAATTTTATCAAGGCCCGTACAGTCGATTTCCATCAGCGGCCATCGAACTGCACTTACAGCGACCTTTTCCAAATTTGATTTGGACATAATTCCAAATCCTACAATTAGATTTCAAATTTCTAATATTCATTGGAAAGCTCTTTTCGATAAGAACCCAACGGTTCTTGTTTTAGGAGAATCCGACGGTCGGATCTCCCGCAATGTCAATTCGAAGTCAATGGTCGAAATTCACAAACTACCGCGGCGCGGCACGTTCTATTCAGGCCATTATATATATAATATATATATATATTATATATATTTCGTCGATTTCCTTTTAAAATGTTTTTTATAAATTGTTTAAATTTGTTTTCAAAACCATTTCAACTTCATATTCAATTTCGAATCAAAATTGAATATTTCATATCATTACTATATAAATGATAATATTTTCAAACGTTATATTTTGAAATCACTACCTTTTCTATATTCATTATAAAAACGAATATAATCGATATAAATACCGCTCACGTCAAAATGGCGCAACTCTAATCAACACGGCTTTATATATTTCAATAAATTCATTATTATATTCAACAAATGAATATTTATTCTATTCAACACATGAATCTATATTTCTTTCAACACATGACTAATCTCAACACATGAGTGTCAACACACGACTATTTTTGTTATGCAATTTATTTTATAAAATTATGGTATCTATCATTTGATTTTTATTTAGACTCCAACCGTAAAGTAGATTCTAATTTTAAATATGATAAAGATGTGAATTTTATTGTTAAAATATTTTACTCAACACATGAATATTCTCAACACACGAGCATCGTCAACACAAGACTACTTTTTTTTATATTCTTTATTTTCCCAATTAGAATGAGGCCCAATCAATTACCATATAATGTTAATTATATGGGTTCCATACAACACATGTATATAATAGCAACGATAACCAATCAACCATCATCCAAAGTGCACTACACAACTGCATAAGCATTAAATATAAATAATTAACGCTTGCACAGCCTGTCAATCAAACGATCGACATACAACTAATTATTGGGATTAGTGTATGCCGTATTTCATCCCAATACCCGTGTGGGGTTTCACATCAAAAAACACAGATTTTTATTTGTGCAGTTGGGCGATGTGTAAAATTTACCGACCCAATCAATTAACAGTCAAATCAGTGTATATAAACAAATCGGCCGATTTTTTATAAATATTTATTTATTCACATTCACGTTAAAAATTATATTCTTAACGATAATTAATTTATTTCAACACATGAATATTTATTTTTCAATCATTCCACAACACAATCAATTTTCACAACACATCAATCAAACAAAACAAGCCGTCCATGGTCTGTGGACGACGGGTGTCAGGTGCTGCTAAGCACCGTCTGCATCCTAGTATATAATTTAAACTAGAAAAGAATTTTAAAGTGAGAAGTTCTCACCGAATTAGCTAAACCAAACTTCTCGACTCTTCATATGTAGAAAATCTCCGCCATTACTTCTTTCATCACTTTCGTCATCCGTATTCACTACATATATAAAAACCGAATTTTTACTTTGCTATTCAATATATAAAAATCGAATTTTTACTTCGCTATTCAATATATAAAAATCGAATTTTTACTTCGCTATTCAATATATAAAAATCGAATTTTTACTTCGCTATTCAATATATAAAAATCGAATTTTTACTACTCTACCTAAGTAAAATTCATATTTTTATTATGCCACTAGTATAAAAATTATATTTTTTAACTTTTCTATATTATAAAAATTATATGTTTAACCTTTCTGTATTACAAAAAATTATATTTTTAACCTTTCTATATTACAAAAAATTATATTTTTTCTATTATAAATGATTAAAAATGAAAATAACATTCATGCTCTTTTAGTCATTAAAAATCTAATTACGGTTTATTTACTAATTTAAATAAACTAACTACATAATAATTAAAATAAATAAAAGAAAAGAAAGAAGAAAGCTCACAGTATTCGTTTTTGGCCAAAAGAAAAAGGGGAGCGCTGGTTTCCAAGATAGGAGAGGGGCCCACTGATTGATCGGAGATGGTGGTGACGGTGGCCGAGGTTTTGCAGAGGGGGCATTCGATTTGGCAGTGGGGTTTCGGGGTGGGAGCTTGAACGGAGGGAGGAGAAGGAGAAGGGCAGCGCGAGGTAGAGGAGGAGGGAGGAGGAGGTAGTGGTGGCATGGTGCGGGATAGGGAGGGGGTGACGTGTCGATTAAGGAGAGGGGGAGGAAGTGGAGCGGGAGTGGAGAGGGAAGCGACGCGGGGAAGGCCAGAGGGGGGCACGGGTTCGTGGGTGGTGGCGCCTCGCGCCTCACGCCGGCGGCGAGGTCGTTTGAGGAGGGGGGGCGACGAGCGGTTCCCCCCCCCTTTCTCTTTTTTTTTCCTATTGAAAGTGTAATCGGGGGAAGAGAAAGAAAGAGGGGGGGTTTTGTAAATTTTTATATTATTTTATTTATTTTTAATTTCTAAAAGCAACTTAAAATCTTGGGCTCGAAACGGGACCCACCGCCTGTCGTCCATAGCTAATTACCCCCATTCCAAACACAATGGGACATGTATCGTAAGCTGATTCAATCGTTTCAATCAGTTTTCGTCAAAATCAACATATAACCCTATATATTGAATTTGAACGCACATTTCAATTTACCGGGGCCACATACTGACTCAATAAATTCCAGAAAAATATTTTCTAGCTTCGTATTGACGATTCGGTCCGAACAAAACTAGTTTCGTCGAATTCTGAGACTGTTTGAAAATGGCCATTTTCCAGTCGATTAAAATCAACTGAAACTGGTCAAACGCGTTTTCTTTTGCCACGCTCACATATTGATTCGAAAAATTATGAAAATTGGAAACTAGCGATAACTTGACTTCACGGACCCAACAAAAATTGGTTTCGTCGAAATCCAAAGTCGTTTGCAAAATTCCCATTTTTAAGGGCCTGAATTACATAGTGGTTATTCTGAATTTTCAACTAGACATATCTTTTGATTCCCGCTATGAAATTTCAATTTTTCGGATTCGTTGGAAAGATATTCTCAATTATATTCAAAGATTTTTGGTTTTGCTAAAATCCGGTTTATTTTGCACCTGGTACATTCATTTGAAATTTGAAATCGAATTATCGAACTACCGCGCCATTTTCAATTCCTTTAATAATTTAAAATAAATATTTATATTCTAACGACGACGTATATAAATATGTACGTTCTAATTCTATTCAAAATAAATTTCTCATCGAATTATTTAAAATAATTCATTTTAAATATTCAAAATTCATCGAAATTACAAAAATAAAAATTTTAAACTGGCTCAGATTTTCCGGGTTGTTACATTCTCCCCCACTTAAAACTTTTCGTCCCCGAAAAGGAACGAAGCCGAAAGTTGTTTAACAAACCAACTCAACTTCCATTATTTTCATTACGGCTTAAGTTCTTCAACGTTTCAGTTTCTAAGAACTTTTCAAATTTTTCAAAAATTTGGCTAACACCCTAAATTTCCGAAAAATTTCGCTATAACCTCCCCTGCACCAGGAGCAACGGGAAAATCCCGAAATTGCCATACAGGCCCTCTGATCTCAAAAAAAAAAAAAAAAACCAATCGGCTCATAAAATCGTCATCACCCAAACAAAACAGTAAATTATGGTAAACATGTAACTATTTGTCGGGCAAACAATTTTATTCTCTGTTCTAGCCTCCTTGCAATGACCTGTTCAATGCAAGTACATGTACATGCAAGCAATTCCAAACAATTTTCAATACAGTTCAATATTTGATTCAATTTGGCATAAGGGTTCAAAATTATCAAACAAATAAACAACTAACGCAATCATCAATCAATTAGTGAATTAGAGTTTCAAATTCATAATTTTGATATATATATAGAAAATCATGTTTTTGATGCCAAATCACAACAATAAATCTCTCTAGTTTTGGTTCTCACACCAGTCTAATGGAAATATATAGAAATCACACCTTCAAAACACGAAAATAAACTACTGATGCCATACGTCATCAGTAGAATCATCTCCGGGCGACTAGAGTGTGATTCTATATCTATCCAGTATATTAAAACTTCGAATATACGTTCATGACGCGTATATACAAAACCTTTATATACTAGATTGTCCAAATTCAAATTAAATAAATATTCAAATACGTATAAAACGATTTAAATTTTCTAAACAAAGTTGTTTTCATTTGAAAAATATACTCTTCACTCGTTCTAGGATACTACTGATCCTATCTCTAACGAGTCATTCTAATTGGATATTACTAATCCAATATCTGATGAATTCTTTTGTTTGGTTCTAATGTGTCTTGTTCTCGAGCTATGTAAACCAAAGCTCTGATACCAACTGTAGTAGCCCGTATCTTCCCCGGTAAGGAAAGCCCGGATTACCTTGAGAACACGACAAAATAGAACGCAGACGGAAGAACATTTCATTGTTATTACAACAATTCCATCAGATACAAGAATATACAGAGTATGAATAAATATTACATTCGACAAATATCAGAGATTACAATAAATTACATAGTAGCGGAAAAATAATACAACACACAACTGAAAGTAATACACGGATAAAGAGCTTTCCGAGTATCGTTCCAGCTGTAAACCAGGATCCTGTGAATGTAAATCTGCAAAACCAAAACTACTAGCTGCCCGTGTAGAAAATAGGGGCACCCAGAGTTTAGGTTAAAACAATAAACTCCAGGTCAGTCATGTGACTAGTGTGAGAACTAAAACAGTTATTTAAAACTTTACTTTAAGAGAGAGTAAATCAAGGGACCACGGCGTATAACACGGAACTTGTTTCCTCCCAAGAACACCAGTGCATAGAATAAACAACGCAATGCTTTTTGGAAAAATGAAGCTATAATAAGACCCAGGTCCCATCACACAATGCAACGCAAGCCGGAGGATAGGGTTTTCCCTTATAATAGCCAAACATGCTTGGTACGTTTAAAACAAATCACTTGATACTATTATAAGTGTATAGTGTCAAAACAATTTCAATCATAAATATCAATCCTAGGCGGTATGGGTACCATCTATCATGTCGCCATATTAGGCTCTACAAATAAAACCGTAATATCACGTATTGGAAATTGGATTTCCGTCATGAGTCAAGGAAAGGGGCAAGCTCCTCTCCATTCGAGACACTCTAGCAAATGTCTCAGGACCCCACTATGATCCTTGGAATCGGTTGGGCCGGTCCTCACCTAACTTTGGAGGATTGGCAATTCCTGAACACACGTTTCCCGGTCCTAACAGACCTATATCCGAGGCGTCTCACATTCCAACATCCACACAGGTAAAAAGTATATAAATGTCAGGGCGGGTAGGTCACTGACATCACCCATAGCTAGAAAGAAACGTCGTGTTCTCCCAACGGTCCGTATCCCGTTTTTGACTCATACCGAGGTGTGAGGCCGGCGAATTCACATTATACACAAAGCTGCGCCACACAGGCCGTGCTTTGATCATCAACCACAAGACTTTTCTTTTCAACAGAAACCCTGATCATCTGCCACTTAGGCGTGCCACACAGGCAATTCACTCCATGCGACTGATGTCCATCGATATACAACCTCTGAGCTCGTACGTCTCAGAGAAGGGCATTAAGCAAGAGAATAAATTCTCCACCGCCAAACAGATGTATATTTAATAGAGATCAATCAACATAGAATAAAATCCAATGTCAGACACACAGTCCATTTACAAGTTCGTTCTGGGTCTGAACGAAACCGGAGGCACTTTCCTCGCATATCCATCGATCTCCAAGTATGTCTGGACGATCACCAACTAATTCCCTCATCTTGGGTGTACAGCCCAATCTAGATCATCAGTAATCACGCAAACGATGTGAAGACTTCTGGTCTTCAACAACTGTCTTCATCTTTGTCTTATCGCCAAATCGTTTATTCAGAATGGGTATAAACCCGGCCTTTCCGATTAACCCACGTATATAATAAACAAATGTTACACAAACACAACAAACACCTCATTCCAATTCAGAATATTCTTTTATTCACAAAATCACATTCTTAGGGAAAGGTTCCCATTAATTTTATCAAAGATAAATTCTTCTAAATTTATTCTTTAATCTTCCTTTGGATATCATTTCAAACCGTATTATGGTTTTCCAAACTAATCAGGATTAGCGAATCACACCGAAGTAATTATTTATTTTATTTCCCAATCCCAAACCTATTTATCCCATGGAGCAAAACTGGTAATACTCCATATCTAACACTACGGTGCTATCGGTAAAATTAATTACCATTTCACGTTCAAATCTAATTAAAGATTTATCTATCGCTTTGGAGAAAAACTGGTGGTACTCCATTCTCGATCACCTTTCAGATTTGATAATTTAAATTATCAATTCACATTTCGAACTAATTAAAGATTCATTAAAACTCCACTTAGTTTTAATCTTTTCAAAAATTTATATTCTGTCTTTAACTGGGTTAAAGAACCATTGTCATCTAAAACACGATTCACAACAAACCCAAAATCACATTTGATATTAAATACAAGGCTCTGAACAGAAAATATACCGGCTCATATTCAATATCAAATTCTGAAACAAATAAATATCGTATTGGAAATAACGATATAAATATATCTTTCAAATTTCCATAACAATATCTTTATAATCACGGAATCCAACATGGAAATATTCCAAAGACAATTTCGATTCAAATCCACTTCCACTTTATATATATTGGAAATTCTGGTTATTTTCAAAACCAATTCAAATTCAATTTATTCATTTCAAAAATAAATTGATTTTAATTCTAGTTCAAAACTAGTTCATTTCGATAAAAATATATTTTTATCCTTTCAAATGAGGAATTTTTCATCCTAGTTCCTTTCAAATCATTTCTTATGATTTTACACTAATTATTGATATTTTTAATAATTTTATCAAGGCCCGTACAGTCGATTTCCATCAACGGCCATCGAACTGCACTTACAGCGACCTTTTCCAAATTTGATTTGGACATAATTCCAAATCCAACCATTAGATTTCAAATTTCTAATATTCATTGGAAAGCTCTTTTCGATACGTACCCAACGGTTTTGGTTTTAGGAGAATCCGACGGTTGGATCTCCCGCAATGTCAATTCAAAGTCAATGGTCGAAATTCACGAACTACCGCGGTGCGGTGCGTTCTATTCAGGCCATTATATATACAATATATATATATATATTATATATATTTCGTCGATTTCCTTTTAAAATGTATTTTATAAATCGTTTAAATTCGTTTTCAAAACCATTTCAACTTCATATTCAATTTCGAATCAAAATTGAATATTTCATATCATTACTATATAAATGATAATATTTTCAAACGTTATATTTTGAAATCACTACATTTTCTATATTCATTATAAAAACGAATATAATCGATATAAATATCGCTCACGTCAAAATGGCGCAACTCTAATCAACACGGCTTTATATATTTCAATAAATTCGTTATTCTATTCAACAAATGAATATTTATTCGATTCAACACATGAATCTATATTTCTTTCAACGCATGACTAATCTCATCACATGAGTACTGTCAACACACGACTATTTTTGTTATGCAATATATTTTATAAAATTATGGTATCTATCATTTGATTTTTAATTAGACTCCAACCGTAAAGTAAATTCTAATTTTAAATATGATAAAGATGTGAATTTTATTGTTAAAATATTTTGTTCAACACATGAATATTTTCAACACATGAATATTCTCAACACACGAGCACCGTCAACACATGACTATTTTTTTATATTCTTTATTTTCCCAATTAGAATGAGGCCCAATCAATTACCATATAATGTTAATTATATGGGTTCCATACAACACATGTATATAATAACAACGATAACCAATCAACCATCATCCAAAGTGCACTACGCAACTGCATAAGCATTAAATATAAATAATTAACGCTTACATAGCCTGTCAATCAAACGACCGACATACAACTAATTATTGGGATTAGTGTATGCCGTATTTCATCCAAATACCCGTGTGGGGTTTCAAATCAACAAACACAGATTTTTATTTTTACAGTTGGGCGATGTGTAAAATTTATCGACCCAATCAATTATCAGTCAAATCAATGTATATAAACAAATCGGCCGATTTGTTTATAATTATTTATTTATTCACATTCACGTTAAAAATTATATTCTTAACGATAATTAATTTATCTCAACACATGAATATTTATTTTTCAATCATTCCACAACACAATCAATTTTCACAACACATCAATCAAACAAACAAGCCGTCCATGGTCTGTGGACGACGGGTATCGGGTGCTGCTAAGCACCGTCTGCATCCTAGTATATAATTTAAACTAGAAAAGAAATTTAAAGTGAGAAGTTCTCACCGAATCAGCTAAACCAAACTTCTCGACTCTTCATATGTAGAAAATCTCCGTCGTTTCTTCTTTCATCACTTTCGTCATCTGTATTCACTACATATATAAAAATCGAATTTTTACTTCGCTATTCAATATATAAAAATCGAATTTTTTACTTCGCTATTCAATATATAAAAATCGAATTTTCACTTCGCTATTCAATATATAAAAATCGAATTTTTACTACTCTACCTAAGTAAAAAATCATATTTTTATTATGCCACTAGTATAAAAATTATATTTTTAACTTTTCAATATTATAAAAAATATATTTTTAACCTTTTGATATTACAAAAAATAATATTTTTAACCTTTCTATATTACAAAAAGTTATATTTTTTCTATTATAAATAATTAAAACTGAAAATAACATTCATGCTCTTTTAGTCATTAAAAATCTAATTACGGTTTATTTACTAATTTAAATAAACTAACTACTTAATAATTAAAATAAATACAAGAAAAGAAAGAAGAAAAACTCACAGTATTCATTTTTGGCCAAAAGATAAAGAGGAGCGCTGGTTTCCAAGATAGGAGGGGGCCCACTGATTGATCGGAGATGGTGGTGACGGTGGCCGAGGTTTTGCAAAGGGGGCGTTCGATTTGGCAGTGGGGTTTCGGGGTAGGAGCTTGAACGGAGGGAGGAGAAGGGCAACGCGAGGTAGATGAGGAGAGAGGAGGAGGTAGCGGTGGCGTGGTGCGGGATCGGGAGGGGCTGACGCGTCGATTAAGGAGAGGGGGAGGAAGTGGAGTGGGAGTGGAGAGGGAAGCGACGCGGGGAAGGCCAGGGGGCACGGGTTCGTGGGTGGTGGCGCCTCACGCCGGCGGCGAGGTCATCTGAGGAGGGGGCGACGAGCGGTTCCCCTCCCCCCTTTCTCTTTTTTTTCTGTTGAAAGTGTAATCGGGGGAAGAGAAAGAAAGAGGGGGGGTTTTGTAAATTTTTATATTATTTTATTTATTTTTAATTTCAAAAAGCAATTTAAAATCTCGGGCTCGAAACGGGACCCATCGCCTGTCGTTCATAGCTAATTACCCCCATTCCGAACACAATGGGATATGTATCGTAAGCTGATTCGATCGTTTTGATCAGTTTTCGTCAAAATCAACATATAACTCTATATATTGAATTTGAACGACATTTCAATTTACCGGGGCCACATACTGACTCAATAAATTCCCGAAAAATATTTTCTAGCTTCGTATTGACGATACGGTCCTAACAAAATTAGTTTCGTCGAATTCGGAGACCGTTTGAAAAATGGCCATTTTCCAGTCGATTAAAATCAACTGAAACTAGTCAAACGCGTTTTCTTTTGCCACGCTCACATATTGATTCGAAAAATTATGAAAATTGGAACCTAGCGATAACTTGACATCACGGTCCCAACAAAAGTGGTTTCGTCGAAATCCGAAGTCGTTCGCAAAATTCCCGTTTTTACGGGCCTGAAATACATAGCGACTATTCTGAATTTTCAACTGGACATATCTTTTGATTCCTGCTATGAAATTTCAATTTTTCGAATTCGTTGGAAAGATATTCTCAATTAGATTCTAAGATTTTTGGTTTCTCTAAAATCCGATTTATTTTGCACCTGGTACATTCATTTGAAATTGAATTATCGAACTACCGCGCCATTTTCAATTCCTTTAATAATTTAAAATAAATATTTATATTCTAACGACGACGTATATAAATATATACGTTCTAATTCTATTCAAAATAAATTTCTCTTCTAATTATTTAAAATAATTCATTTTAAATATTCAAAATTCATCGAAATTGCAAAAATAAAATTTTTAAACTGGCTCATATTTTCCGGGTTGTTACAAAATTCCTTTAACCCACCTTCACTATCGAACCTTAACCATTCCTTAGTTAAAAATGAAGTCAATCAAGTTGGGGTAATACTACCTCTCAGACCTTAACTGAACAACGTTTCTAACCTTGAAATAGACAAAGTTCACCTTTTAAATTCTTTAACAAACTTCCTTACGTAACTCTCTTTCGAATCATCTCTATTCAATTTACTCTATTGGACTAACGCTATTGGATTAACTCTATCGATTTAACTCAAGTCGATAACTCCTTTAACTCTATTCGAATAACTAATGTTCGATTAACTCCTTTAATTTCATTCGAATAAACTATATTCGACTTATTCCTTTAACTCCATTTAACTCTATTCGAATAACTAATATTCGATAACTTTATTTAACTCTTATTCGAATAAATAATATTCGATAACTCCTACTTTATTCGAATCACTAATATTCGATTAACTCAATTGAATAACTCTAGTTCGATTTACTCTAACTGATTAACTCCAACTGGTTTAACTCTAACTGGTTAACTCTAATAGATTAACTCAACTCGACTAACCCCTTTCGAATAACATATTCGATTTACTAACATTCGAATACCATATTCGATTTAACTCCTTCGAATACCATATTCGATTTAACTCCTTTCGAATACCATATTCGATTTAACTCCTTTCGAATACCATATTCGATTTAATTCCTTTATTCGCTTTATAAAGATTTCCTTTTTAACAACGTTTATTCATTTTTAAAGATTTACTTTTAGTAACGGTTCTCCACTTTAAAAATGATTTCCTTCTTGTAACAGTTTCCTTTTTATAACGTTTTCCCTTTTATAACGTCCTATTCCATTATAAATAAATTTCCCTTTTTAACTCTATTTATTTTCTAATATTTCCTATCAATTTTATTTGTAAATGATTTGCAAATATTTCCTTTTCTATTATTCTATTTGCAAATGGTTTGCAAATATTTCCTTTTCTATTAATCTATTTGCAAATGGTTTGCAAATATTTCCTTTTCTATTATTCTATTTGCAAATGGTTTGCAAATATTTCCATTTCTATTATTCTATTTGCAAATGGTTTGCAAATATTTCCTTTTCTATTATTCTATTTGCAAATGGTTTGCAAATATTTCCTTTTCAAATCTATTCTTTGATTTTATAATTTCCCGTTTCTAAATATCTCCTTTTATAAATATTCCAATTTATAAATATTTCTTATTTATAAATATTCCATTTATAAATATTTTATTTTCAAATATCACTTTGAAAATATTCCCTTATCAACATTTCGGTATGTTATGGTGTTCAACATATCAAATCACGATGATCAGTATTGTCCAAACACATATAATCGACAACAGATTATATATCACATCATATATCACAATATATGAATCACAGTAAAATAAATATTGAGGAATCCAGTCGGATTCCTCCAACCTGTTTCCCTGCATCACAGATGTTAAACAATAAAAATCAACATCACTTTCAGTTTCATATGATATATTCTGTTAAACAGAATCAATATAGAAATTCAACTAACTGACTAGCAGTTTAATCAAACAGTCAACACACAGTCCATCAACCAATATTTAACAGTTCTAAAAATACAACATGAAATTATAAACTGTTCAGAGTTAGTGAGATTTACTCACATTTGCAGTTCATCGTTAAAGAACGATAAACTGTTTGTTTGATTTGAATCAAACAATTTATTTCGCCATAAATTCATACGAGCACCAATCGACTTCCAGTCAGCTTCATTGTGAAGCTCTCGTCCATACGATCCCATCGGATCTTGTTTCGCTGAATTCCGTCAATATATGAACAAGATACGACCTTACGAAGTTAATACACACATATATAAAACAATTCCTATTTAAAATTAAAGCATTAATGGGCCTCACCCCTTCATTCCGGCCCACCCCCTTATCCCAAAAGCCCACACCCATCGTTTTCCTTTCTTCCCCATTCCCCTATCAAAACGCGACCTCCAGTAAAAGGATTCAGACATTTCCACATCTTTGAAAACACCCTGCTACTCCCACACTAAAAAAACAACAAGAATTGAACTCACTAACCTTCCTCTCATCACAATCTCTTCACGTCGAACCCCAAATTGCCAAATTCGCACCCGCATCTCGTTCTACGTCGAAACTGCAATTTTCAGAAATCCAGTAGGACTAGCGACATAAATTTATGTCGATCATCCCAACCTTTTGCCAACCTTTTCCATTTGACCACTAAAACTCATATAAAATATCGAAAACTGGAATCAATGCTCCATTCTACAGTTTTCGCGAACCCTAGGTTCACTGCGCTCAACGTCGAACTCCAAACTGAGTGTCGAACTACCCAAAAGTTATACCAGATCGAAGAACAGCTTGTAGTGAATCCAAATATATAAGCTTTTCAATTTATTGGTTTATATTTGATTTGTTTGGAATTTCTTGAAGGGGAATTACTTGCGTTTTTCTGAAGAACAAGTGGCGGCCAGTTTTTTTTGAGATCTAGACAGAAATGCTTAGGTCTTAAGGGGGATAAAAGTTAGATATTTATAGGAAAAATATCTAGATATTTTGTTAATATACTTTAATATTATATTCATTTTGTCTTATAAAAATTCGTGTGATCACACATGATACCCAAAAATCACGAAACTGGACATGCAGCTATTGTTCGACATTACGGTCCCAACGAAACTGGTTTCGTCGAATTCCGACT
This sequence comes from Allium sativum, assembly GCA_030737875.1. Classification (NCBI taxonomy): domain Eukaryota; kingdom Viridiplantae; phylum Streptophyta; class Magnoliopsida; order Asparagales; family Amaryllidaceae; genus Allium; species Allium sativum. The sequence continues at coordinate 1,055,022,609 of CM060926.1, read as the reverse complement.
CCGTTTGCGCACACAGCATATTTTTAACCATCAAAATACTGACTGTTTTTCACTCTAAAATCCGTACGGCCACACAGTGACTCTAAAAATCACGAAGCTGGAAATCTAACAACTATTTGACATTGCGGATCCAACAAAATTAGTTTCGTCGAATTCCGACTTCGTTTGCAAAACTGGCTATTTTTTAAGCTCTGGATGACCCATTTAAATATATAAATATATTTAAATATAATTAAATTTAATATTTATAAATAAATATTATCGTCTAAATTCACAGTGGAATACCATACAGCTCTAGAATATTCCTATATGAATTTCTAACTTGATATTAACTTCTGGGTCAACCCGATTTTCGATTTATATTGAAATCCCTTTTAAAAATATAAATAATTCCTTTATAAATTATAAAGGAATTCCACAGCGACTTTTCTAAAATTTGATTTGGACGTGAATCAAAATCTACACGACGAAATCCCGATTTTTCTCTTCCACTAGAAAGATATAATCCACCAGCTCCACACGTTTCTTGTTTCACAGAAATCCGGCTTAAAACGAATCATGTACATTCAGTTGAAGTTCAAATCGCCAATTTACGAACTGCAGCGCCATTTCGAGCTCGATTTTAATTATAGTATAATTATACGTTCAAACTGCCATTCAAATAATATATTCGTTATTCTAATTCAATTCTAAACTGAATTAAATATCAAAGATGATCTAGTTCACACCATATCGTCATTTAAGCCAATTTTGATATTTCAGAATTAAATATATTATTTAATTTATTATTTTAAATTAAATATTCACCATTATTTAATTCCATGACCATTTAATTCACTATATCACTGTTTATATAATTAAATAAATTAATTATAATACCTCTGCCAATGCGGGTCAATACATTCTTCCCCACTTAAAATAATTTCGTCCTCGAAATTGCTAAGGTAGAGAACGACCTATCGACTGGTTAGAACATATTTGTTCACTTCTTAACTTCAATTTCAACTGAATCAATTTAATTTCAATTAAATTATTAGTTAATTCTTATCAACGAAAATTTTCAAAAATCCTGAAAATTTTCTAACTCCTTAACTCTTCGAAAGATTTCGTCAGCACGTCCTTTGTACTGGTCAATCGTCAAACCACCACTCGCCTCTCTGGGCCATCTCCAACCCAAAAAAAATCAAATAGCTAAGCGGCTTGCCAATTCGGCTCATAAATCTCATGCTTATATCGAATATAAACTTGTACCTTTTTGTCGGGCATATCAACTCTATCACTTCCATATGCTATCAACTCAACATATACCAACGTTATCCCAATCAAATTCTGAAATCACTTTTATCTCCAACACAACCATTCGCTTTTACCAAGCCAAATATCATTCCAACTCAAGTTTCTTCTCGATTCCAAACTCTTAACTTGGTTATCACATTACACTTCAAATTTAAATCTCACAATCAAATTTGTCTTGATATCATTCTAATACAATCTCAGTTACCACTTTACTGGTTTTACTTTAATCCAAATTTTCTTTCACAAATTTCTGTTAAATTTGTTTTTAATTCAAACAGTCTTTCCCTGGGAGATTTCAAACAGTTTACTCTTTTCAAAAATAAAATTTTCCTTTTTGAGCATGTCACTGAGCCCTTAATTAATATTCCATTAGTTAAATCACTTCTCTATTTCTTTATCAATATTTGTTAACCAAATATTTTCAATAATCATATTGGCCTTTTATGTTATTTGGAAAACATTTCCGAATATCGCCTTCCTTTATTTTCTAAACTTTAGAATATATATGCTATTTATAATTGGAAAATATTCCAATTACTTATCTCTTTTTCGATCTCGTTTATTTCTGTACTTAGGAAATATTCTTTATTATATTTCCAAGCTTACACTTATTTGGGTTAAAAGGATGTTGTGTAAAACATCATTACGACAACCCAAGTACTATATTCAACTAACTCTTATTCAACATTGATCTTCGAGCCTGAAATCTTATTATTTATTTGTTAATAATGAAATCAATCAAGTTAGGGTATAACTACCTCTCAGACCTTGACTGAATAACATTTACAACGTCAAGACAGATATGACTACTTACTCGAATAATCAATACCATACAACTACTTATTCACTTTTAAACACGTACACGCTTCCTCTTTCTATTCTTACTAGATTTTATTCTTAGTCTTCCTTTTTGATTTTACTATTCTATTTCTAAGTTCGTTTCCTTATCGACTTCTATATATATATTGATACGTTGATTTCTAACTATCAAATTTTCTTAAAAATATTCTAACTCCTTAAATTCCCGGAAAAATTCGCCATAACCTCCTTTGTACCAGGAGCATCAGGATATTTCAAATAGCCTCCCATGGCCCTCACCAATCCAAAAGAAAAAGAAAAAGCCAAGCGGCTAGCCGATACGGCGCATAAAATCTCATATATGAATTAAATACATACCTTTTCGTCGAGCATTCTATTTATATACCTTCATACCTTATCCATACCTATCTCATGTATATTTATACCTGCCCAATCTATTTTAACTATACCTGATCATTTTAACTCAATTCGTTAATTAATTTGTTAATTAACTCTTTAGTCTATTTCACTTTTATATTTGAACATGACATGTTCAAATATATTTTAACTTGCTTATTAAATAATTTAAATCCAAATTTCAAATTTAAGTTCTATATTCGATTTCGAATATCCATTTACAAATCCAATTCACCTTTCAAAGTTCAACTTCAAATTCAAAACTCGATTAACTAATTCCTCTTCAACTTAGTTAATTCTATTTAATTTCTATTCAAATTTTATATCACTTTTATTATTCAAATCTATATATCAAATTCTATTATTCAAATTCTATTTATTATAAATCCCATTTGAATTTCTATATTCAAATTCTATAGTTTAAATTCCATTTGAATTCTATATTCAAATTCTATATATTCAAATCCTATATTTGAATTCCGTTTGAATTCTATAATCAAATTCCATTTGAATTTCTATATTCAAACTCTATTTCAATTCCATTGAATTTCCTATATTCAAACTCCCTTTGAATTTCTATATTCAATTTCTATTTGAATTCTCTTTATTCAAATTCTATATTCAATTCTATATTATAAATCCCATTTTGAAATTCAACACAACTTGTCTTTCCCAAAACAAATTCAAAACAGTATCTCTGGTACTAATTCGTCACTTACAACTCGAAAATGAATATTGATGATGCAGTTGTCATCATCAGAATCTATTTTCCAGCGATCGAAGTGGGTTTAATACTATAAAACCATTCCTAAACATTTCCACTTTGAAATTCAATTCAAAATATAATTCACACTGCTTGTAAAACAATTTAAAATTCCCAGGATCTTAAATTTTCCTTACTTTTAATCCAAATCCATTTACAAACACTTATCCAATTTTCTAGAATTTTAATTCAATTTTTGGCTTAAATTTCAGATTTAACTCATCTGATTTCACGTATTTCACTTATATGAATTCTGATTGGTTATTTACATAACCATTTAATTTATAATCTTACTCGATTATAATAACAACCAATATATCCAATATATTAAAATTTTGATATATATATCTTCTCTATATCAAGATATACCTTGGGTAACTTATTTTAATTTACCCTCTTTTCAAAACATATCGTGTCGACCCGTCGTATTCGAGTGTTTAGTAACTCCTACCGAGACAATGGATCAAACTGATAGACCAGAACCCATAAACGACTCAACTAATAAATCTCCACAATATAAAACAAATTTTTATATCAATAACAAACACGTTCACTCGTACATATACACTCAACTCAATCTAGGGTATTACTAACCCTATCTCTACTGAGTCACGCCACAGAGCCAAGGTAATTCTTAACTTAACCTGGCTCTGATACCAACTGTAATGACCCAAAATTCTGGTCCAATTTGAGCTGACCAAAAATACAAGTCCAACCCCAAATTAAAACTGAAAATCAGGAAATTAATAGAAAGAAAACAGAGGGTGAGGAAAGATAAAATAGAAACTTAGAATAGAAGAAGAAGAAGAACACAACATCAGAGTAACACGAACCTCACAGCGGAACGAATAACAGATAATATATATAACATAACTTGAAATATACATTTGTACTTGAATATACATCATTATCAAAGTACAACACTTATAACACAGCGGAAATAACTATAGCTATATGATCCTGAAGCCTCCTGCTCCAGCCCTTCAGGTATATCTGTAAATCCTGACTACTTGACTGCCCGTACAAAACTGGGCACCCAAGAGTTTAGCGAAAACAAACAAAATAAACTTCGGGTCAGTCATGGGACTGGTTTGAGTAAAACAGTTTAAACAGTTTAAGCCATTAAATGATATCTCATAAGACCACGTCGTATAACGGAACGGTTTTTCCCTTATGAGAATCAAAAATATCTTTATATCAAAAACCTTTTGATATTATAATAATGTCTATCAACCACAACTATAATAATCATCTAGCAGAAACGCTTTCATCTCACGTTCTACATATATAGTATACAATCAAAACAGCAAGCACGTATTGCGTAATGGATTTCCAACTATGACAAGGTATGGAACCACCTTTCGCTAGTGTACCTCTAGAAAGGAATACACTAGGTTCAACAAGAACATCTTGCAACCCGGCCACACATGACCGACCACTCATTTCGCTTGAGTGTATCGAATGTATATCACCAACGGTTGGGATCAGCAACCGTTTCCCGAATGGGACAGCATCAACAATAGATTTTTAGAAGTAAATGAAACTCTAGATCAGGTGATTATACACCCTACTTCGGAGCGACCGACTTAGCCATGCCGCCTGCCCGATTTCTATCATTTACCGGATGTGAGGCTAGAAGCTACGCTTTATCATCACACCAGATTCACTTTGAATGCCACATCGTCAAATCCATCAAATCACCGATCTGATGTCCTCAACCATACATTATGTGTTAGCTAAAAGAAGTTTCCTTCTCCGCTTCCACTCTTGGTACGGTTGGAGAAATCAATATATGTGATCGTCTGGAAATACTCTGTCAGACATCCGTCCATACAAGTCATCCAGGAACAGGATGAACCGAAGGCACTATTCAATACATCCATCTTAGACACTGTTATCTAAGACTTATACAATAGCCCTTGCACTTTACTTCGTCTTCAATTATCTTTGCATATATGATTCGCAACGCTTATGCCAATACAGAGTGGTATTTTGGATAATAATCCAACCGGTCTCTCCATATTAACAACGTTAAAATGGTCAATACTTCGATAGTCTGTGATTTAACTATCGAATAAAAACAAGTGTGCAAACAACGATATTATTTCCAAATGGAAATTCTATCAATCAATCATCAATCATATATATATCTATATATATATGTATTCATATTTCCTTATTTTCTATGTTTAGAAAATATACGTTAATACTGGAAAACATTTCCATTTCTTGTTTTCTATATCAGAAAACATTTCTGGTTCTTATTTGGAAAACATTTCCAATACTCCTTCATTGGACTTAGACAGACGTTTAAACAAACCATCGTGATGCCAACTCAAAGCATTACGCTTATTAACTAAATTCCTTTAACCCACCTTCACTATAGAACCTTAACCATTCCTTAGTTAAAAATGAAGTCAATCAAGTTGGGGTAATGCTACCTCTCAGACCTTAACTGAACAACGTTTCTAACCTTGAAATAAACAAAGTTCACCTTTTAAATTCTTTAACAAACTTCCTTACGTAACTCTCTTTCGAATCATCTCTATTCAATTTACTCTATTGGACTAACGCTATTAGATTAACTCTATTCGATTTAACTCTAGTCGATAACTCCTTTAACTCTATTAGAATAACTAATGTTCGATTAACTCCTTTAATTTCATTCGAATAAACTATATTCGATTTATTCCTTTAACTCCATTTAACTCTATTCGAATAACTAATATTCGATAACTCTATTTAACTCTTATTCGAATAACTAATATTCGATAACTCCTTTTACTTTATTCGAATCACTAATATTCGATTAACTCAATTGAATAACTCTAGTTCGATTAACTCTATCGATTTACTTTAACTGATTAACTTTAATTGATTAACTCGACTCGACTAACCCCTTTCGAATAACATATTCGATTTACTAACTTTCGAATACCATATTCGATTTAACTCTTCGAATACCATATTCGATTTAACTCCTTTCGAATACCATATTCGATTTAACTCCTTTCGAATACCATATTCGATTTTACTCCTTTATTCGCTTTATAAAGATTTCCTTTTTAACAACGTTTATTCATTTTTAAAGATTTACTTTTAGTAACGGTTCTCCACTTTAAAAATGATTTCCTTCTTATAACAGTTTCCTTTTTATAATGTTTTCACTTTTATAACGTCCTATTCCGTTATAAATAAATTTCCCTTTTTAACTCTATTTATTTTCTAATATTTCCTATCAATTCTATTTGTAAATGATTTACAAATATTTCCTTTTCTATTATTCTATTTGCAAATGGTTTGCAAATATTTCCTTTTCTATTATTCTATTTGCAAATGGTTTGCAAATATTTCCTTTTCTATTATTCAATTTGCAAATGGTTTGCAAATATTTCCTTTTCTATTATTTTATTTGCAAATGGTTTGCAAATATTTCCTTTTCAAATCTATTCTTTGATTTTAAAATTTCCCTTTTCTAAATATCTCTTATTTATAAATATTCCAGTTTATAAATATTTCTTATTTATAAATATTCCATTTATAAATATTTTATTTTCAAATATCACTTTGAAAATATTCCCTTATCAACATTTCGGTATGTTATGGTGTTCAACATATCAAATCACGATGATTAGTATCGTCCAAACACATATAATCGACAACAGATTATATATCACATCATATATCACAATATATGAATCACAGTAAAATAAATATTGAGGAATCCAGTTGGATTCCTCCAACCTGTTTCCCTGCATCACAGATGTTAAACAATAAAAATCAATATCACTTTCAGTTTCATATGATATATTCTGTTAAACAGAATCAATATAGAAATTTAACTAACTAACAAGCAGTTCAATCAAACAGTCAACACACAGTCAATCAGCCAATATTTAATAGTTCTAAAAATACAACATGAAATTATAAACTGTTCAGAGTTAGTGAGATTTACTCACATTTGCAGTTCATCGTTAAAGAACGATAAACTTTTGTTTGATTTGAATGAAACAATTTATTTCGCCATAAATTCATACGAGCACCAATCCACTTCCAGTCAGAGAAACTCACGTCCATACGATCCCATCAGATCTTGTTTCGCTGAATTCCGTCAATATATGAACAAGATACGACCTTACGAAGTTAATACGCATATATATAAAACAATTCCTATTTAAAATTAAAGCCTTAATGGGCCTCACCCATTCATTCCGGCCCACACCCTTATCCCAAAAGCCCACACCCGTCGTTTTCCTTTCTTCCCCATTCCCCTATCAAAACGCGACCTCCAATAAAAGGATTCAGACATTTCCATATCTTTGAAAACACCCTGCAACTCCCACGCTCAACAACAACAAGAACCAAACTCACCAACCTTCCTCTCATCACAATCTCTTCACGTCGAACCCCAAATTTCCAAACTCGCACCCGCATCTCGTTCTGCGTCGAAACTGCAGTCTTCAGAAATCCAGTAGGACTAGCGACATAAATTTATGTCGATCATCCCAACCTTTGCCAACCTTTTCCATTTGACCACTCAAACTCATATAAAATATCGAAAACTGGAATCGATGCTCCATTCTATAGATTTCGCAAACCCTAGGTTCACTGCGCTCAACGTCGAACTCCGAACCGAGTGTCGAACTACCCAAAAGTTATACAAGATCGAAGACCAGCTTGTAGTGAATCCAAATATGTAAGCTTTTCAATTTATTGGTTTATATTTGATTTGTTTGGAATTTCTTGAAGAGGAATTACTTGCGTTTTTCTGAAGAACAAGTGAGGCCAGTTTTTTTTGAGATCTAGACAGAAATGCTTAGGTCTTAAGGGGGATAAAAGTTAGATATTTATAGGAAAAATATCTAGATATTTTGTTAACATACTTTAATATTATATTCATTTTGTCTTCTAAAAATTTGTGTGATCACACACGATACCCAAAAATCACGAAACTGGACATGCAGCCATTGTTCGACATTACGGTCCCAACGAAACTGGTTTCGTCGAATTCCGACTCCGTTTGCTCATACAGAGTATTTTTAACCATCAAAATACTGACTGTTTTTCACTCTAAAATCCGTACAGCCACACAGTGACTCTAAAAATCACGAAGCTGGAAATCTAACAACTATTTGATATTGCGGATCCAACAAAATTAGTTTCGTCGAATTCCGACTTCGTTTGCAAAACTGGCTATTTTTAAAGCTCTGGATGACCCATTTAAATATATAAATATATTTAAATATAATTAAATTTAATATTTATAAATAAATATTATCGTCTATATTCATAGTGGAATACCATACAGGTCTAGAATATTCCTATATGAATTTCTAACTTGATATTCACTTCTGGGTCAACCCGATTTTCGATTTATAATGAAATCCCTTTTAAAAATATAAATAATTCCTTTATAAATTATAAAGGAATTCCACAGCGACTTTTCTGAAAATTTGATTTGGACGTGAATCAAAATCTACACGACGAAATCCCGATTTTTCTCTTTCACTAGAAAGATATACTCCACCAGCTCCACACGTTTCTTGTTTCACAGAAATCCGGCTTAAAATGAATCCTGTACATTCAGTTGAAGTTCCAATCGCCAATTTACGAACTGCAGCTCCATTTCGATTTCGATTTTAATTATAGTATAATTATACGTTCAAACTGTCGTTCAAAAAATATATTCGTTATTCTAATTCAATTCTAAACTGAATTAAATATCACAGATGATCCAGTTCACACCATATCGCTATTTCAGCCAATTCTGATATTTCAGAATTAAATATATTATTTAATTTATTATTTTAAATTAAATATTCACCATTATTTAATTCCACGACCATTTAATTCACTATATCACTATTGATATAATTAAATAAATTAAGTATAATACCTCTGCCAATGCGGGTCATTACAGTTGAAGTCAAAAGACCATCAGATTCTGAAATGCATCTTAATCAAAGAAAATACATTTTAGAAATTCTTCTCATAGCTCAAATGCACAAAGCAAATCCATTGCCTACTCCTATGATCACAAACATACAACTATCCAAGCATAAAGGAGAATCTTTTCAAGATGAAAAACTATTTAGAAGCATTGTTGATGCACTTTAATATGCTACTATAACCAGACCAGACATAGCATTTAGTGTCAATAAGAATAGCCAATACATGCAAAGTCTTTTGGATAATCACTAGAAGGCAGCTAACGGAATATTAAGATATCTCAAAGGAACTATTGATCATGGTTTAATTCTTAAGACCACAAAACTCTAAATATCAATGCTTATGCTGATGCAGATTGGGGAACAGATTGTGATGATAAAAAATCAACTTCAGGTTACTGTATTTTCCGGCGTAAAAATCTTGTATCTTGGTGTGCTAAAAAACAAAATACAGTTGTTCAACGATGAATATTCTATGAATTAGAATACCATCGCGAAGTGTAATAAACCGCAAGCGCACAGCGTACAATTGTTAGTACGTGGCAAATACAAGTCGATCCACAGGGAAAGAAGTTATTTCAATCTTATTCAGTCAAATTAAACCGAATTCGAGTGATGATTTAACTACAACTAAACTAGTAAATTAAAATTAATAAAAAAACTATGAGATAAATGGCAACTTAGGAGTAAATTCACATTCTAGATCATGTAGTACAGCAAGTTATGAAATTACGATCTCTCTTTTCTTTTGGTGATTTTTGAATTTAGTTGATATGATTATTATAAGTATAGCTTATTCATGCTATTAACTAGCACAACATAAACTATCAAACTATATCATACTAACTAAATCACCTTACTAGATCTAATGAAAAATGAACAAGTTGAAATTGAAATATACTTTAAGCATGGCCTATGAACTATTAATTAGAACTATAGACCATCAATTTTTTGGTTTCAACCTCCACTTAATAACTATGACATCAACATAACATGAAACACAAAGAAAGAATGAAAAGATAAATTATATTGCAAGTACATGATCAAGAGAGCTTCATTACCCTTAAGTTGAAAGGGATTAACCTCTCATGTTTATTGTTCGAACAACGAACGTAAATTGCAACATAAAACAAAAAAATAAGAGAAAAAGAAAATAAAAATAAAATAAAGGACAATCTAATCTACTTGCAGAAAAGAAAATAACATGTAATTAAAAAACTAAAGAGAAAAGGGAGAAGACTAATTTTATTCTAACAGAAGAAAGTTACGGAATAAAACCTAAGATTGAATCAATCCAAATGAACTAAATATGTAACACCCCACGTCCATTAATGTCACTCACAAAGGGAATGCATTAACTTCCATAAAGGTTTTACGTGAATGTAGAACAGAAAAATTACAACAAGACAGATAATAAGTAGTACTTGGAAATCTAAAGCTTTATTTCATTGCTGCGGAAATTAAACATGTTTGTTACATCATAAAACCGTAAATCAGAGTCAAGTACAATATCCATCTTGATAAAACAAAATACATAACCCCATGTCATAAATAGCCATTAAAGAAGATAAGAAGCTGGACTTTACTTCAACGGTCCAAGCTTTCCAAAAGAGAGATAAAGCAATCCAATCAAACTCAGCTAGAGCTGGGTCCACCCTGGGGACCTGGAGGGGGAAAAAGGATAGAAATAGAGGGGGTCAGACATAAAGTCTGGCGAGTATGATAATTCTAAAAATACTATTATCAAAATAACTAGACTAAGGCATAAGCTGGAAAATAAGGAAATGTCTATGAACTATTGGTTATGGAAGAGCAGATAAAGATAACGTTAAAGGTACACCTAATACTAACGAATAATTACTACACTGCACCACACCAGTCACCCTAAAGGTTGATCCCACTTGCTTCACTTAGAAATTTTATAAACAGCTTCGTATACCACTAGCTGACTACATAGGTGACGCCTGCCCCTATCTCCGCTAGGTGTACCCCACTACCCACTTTCGATCGTCTCCCTACTCGTATATATCCCTATTCAAACCATTAATTAATTCCAATTTTAATGATGTCCATAATTGACTCAATTATGGCCATCCACTTACGGTATGCAAAATCATATCAATTGCACCCCAATTTCTTAATATTAAATCCTTAATATTACCCCTACCCCACGTTGTACATTCTCTTATTCAACGCAAAATATACGTTAGTCTCGAATAGTCTAACTCATAGCACAAAGATAAATTATCACAACATATAGACAAATAAAATAGATCTAATCATAATAGGGTGAAACTTGCATAAAACTACACATGTCATGGATCTAAAGGTGTCAACTTGTTTGGTAAAATGTCACAACTTACATAATATAATCATAACCCAAGTTCATGTGGTTTATGCAACATAATGATGGTGTGAACTAGCATCTAACACATAGAACTCACACATGTCATAGCATAATTCCAGATCTAGATAGATGTCATAATTCTAGATCTAAATAGATGTCATAATTCTAGATCTAAATAGATGTCATACATACTAATAAATCTAAACTTGCATAGGTACATGTGATTTATCATGTGAATCATCATAGCCCAAATATATATAATCAACATCATGATTCATAAGCTAACAACAACATAATAACATCATGACTTTGTAACATCGCAACTTAGCATAGAAACTTGCAACATATATAATATCATCATAGCATGATTTACAACATATAGGATATCATCATCACATAACATAGGATTTACAACATACATGATAGCATAAGGTTTACAACAACATATATGACAATTCACATCATTTTCTTATGATCCATATCACATCTTAATCTAATTAGTTTGCTAATAATCTTATTAAGGTCATCATACTCACAATTAGAAAGAAAGAGAGTCTTGATTTGCTTTAGAGTTGAGTAGAATTAGAGTTTTGATTAGCTTTCTTCCTTCTTAGTTGGCGGCGGCTACACTGAGTTCCATGGCGATGGCATGACGGCGGCTATTCTATTTTTCATGTGAATTTAGAGTGAGAGACTACCTAGGTATATATAGAGTTTAGGATTTATTTAGACCTTCAGATCAACTCAGAACTAACCTCAACCGTTAAATTAGCCAACTCAGCCCTAAAGACACATCAGCAGCTCAAGATTGGGCTCAGCCAAAACCTGGCCGACTGGACCAAGTCGACACCCAGGTCGACTGCGCAGTCGACCTGGTCCTTGGGGTGTCGACTGCCCAGTCGACTCCCTAGTCGACCTGGGTGCTGGGCGGGAAATTTCCCGCCTGGCCTGTTTGACTTCGAATTTTGAATTTTGAATTTTCTGAAATCTGTTTTGAATTTTCTGAAACTTCCGATGGCCATATCTCCTTCATACGAAGTCCAAATCACGCAAACTCGGACTCTATTTCAACCAGAATTCCGAGACGAACACAATGGCGCAACCCGTTTCCCACAATTCTCACGTCTGAGATTAGTTATTCTTTAATTTGTGAATATTTATATTAACAGAATTATGGGGTGTTACATTCTCCCCTCTTTAAAGGATTTCGACCCCGAAATCTTCAAGTCAAGAAGAATGTATATCCTAACATCCAATCGTCCATCTACTCAACCATCAAACACAGGCATCCATTGTCCTTATAGACTTCTAATGCTTTCATGTTTAAATGCACAGTGTGTGTATATGTCCATATCTAATGCAAAATCAGGCGGTCCACTAATTCAGTTGACCTCCTTAATGCAAATCATGATAGTGCCATGCGTCCATTATGTATGCAAAAGTTCCTTAATGCTACATATTATCTCTATATGCGTGCACAATCATCATCTGAATGCAGCATCCATATGATAAAAAAAATCCTCATACATCCATATATATGCAATATGCAATATGAAGTGACTGAGCCGATCTAGTGCCTAATAGTGTGTGTATATGCGTCCACGAGCAACCACAAGCAAACACTTGCATCCACTTTGCATCCATCATACATAACATGTCTCAAACACATGTTTCAACCATAGGATTATCCTAACTAAAGGTCAAAGATACTAGCGAGAGGACATACTAAAGATAAGATAAGTACAAGCTAAGCGATAAAGGAGAAATTAAAAGGTATACCCTCAAAAAGAAAAGGGTACAACGAACGCATCTTCGCTTCTGCCTCCCAAGTAGCGTTGCTCTCATCATCTCCCCATTGCACTTTGACTAGTCTGACCTCTCGATTCCTCAACTTCTTGATCTCCGACCCAAGAATGCATGTAGGAGCTCGTCGAATCGTCGCATCACGCTCTATCTCCACCTCTCTAAGCAAGTTCGGCTCTACCACCTCCGCGGTCTCGTGTAGGCACTTCCTCAAATGTGATACATGGAATACGTCGTGTACACCACTAAGTCTCTCAGGCAACTCCACTCTATACGCCATCTGTCCAATCTTCTCCTTAATAGGAAACAGCCCTACAAACCTTGGTGCTAATTTCCCAATGGGCCCAAAGCGAACGACATTTCGTAATGGAGACACTTTGATAAATACCATGTCCCCAACATCAAACTCAAGATCTGTCCTCCTTTTGTCTGCATACGATTTCTGCTTATCTTGCGCCGTCTTCATCCTCCTTTGAATCAAGTCGATCTTTTCCGAAGTCTCTCTAATCATATCGGGCCCAAGTAAGATCTTATCCTTAGATTCCCACCAACATGTAGGTGAACGACAAGGTCGTCCATAAAGAGCTTCGAAAGGTGCCATGCCAATGCTGGACTGAAAGCTATTATTATATGCGAACTCCACCAATGGAAGATGCTCTTCCCATGTACCCCCAAAGTCTAGGATACATAGCCTCAAAAGGTCCTCTAGAATACGATTCACCCTCTCGGTTTGGTCGTCCGTTTGAGGATGATATGCGGTACTCAAACATAACTGAGTCCCTACCGCTTCTTGTAAGCTCTTCCAAAATTCGCTAGTGAAGATAGGATAACGGTCGCTTACTATGTTAGAAGGAACACCATGCAAACGAACTATCTCTCGAACGAATACAGATGCTAACAATGGAGCAGTCCTCTTACTCTTCACGGGAATAAAATGTGCGCTTTTATTAACTCTATCTACTATAACCCAAATCCCCATATTACCCTTCCTTGATCTTGGTAATCCATCCACAAAGTCCATCGAGGCACTTTCCCACTTCCATAGTGGAACCTCCAATGGGTGAAGCAACCCACCGGGTTTCTTTTGCTCTGCTTTTACTTGTTGGCACACCAAGCATCTAGCAACATACTCGGCCACATCCCTCTTCATACCGGCCCAAAAGAAAACTCGCTTCATGTCTTTGTACATCTTGTCCCCGCCGGGATGAATGGTCATCTTCGAACGATGTGCATCATCAAGAATAGTCTTCCTCAAGTCCTCGTCTCGTGGTACACAAAGTCTACTATCCCTACGTAACCAACCCTTATCATCTAGGGTATACCTACGGAGATGGCTTGATAACTCCCGTCTTTTGAGCTTTTCTACTAACTCAACCAACTGTGGGTCGTCTTGTTGTGCCTCACCAATCCGTCCCAAAAGCGTAGGTCTGACCTCTAAGGATGCTAGCAAACCGAGTATAAAGTCAACGGAAGGTCTAAAGTCAAACATCGAAATGAATTCTAAGCTTCGCCGCTCAACAAACAACGGACTCAAGGACAACCTTTTTCTACTTAAGGCATCTGCCACCACGTTACCCTTGCCAGGGGTATATGCTATTTCGAAATCGTAGGACGCTAAGAATTCCATCCACCTTTGCTTCCTTAAGTTCAAGTCCTTCTGAGAGAACAAGTATTTTAGCGATTTGTGGTCAGTGAACAATTCGAATTTCTCCCCAAGAAGATAATGGCGCCAAGACTTAAGCGCGAAAACAATAGCGGCCAACTCTAGGTCATGTGTAGGGTAATTTTTCTCGTGCGCTCTCAACTGTCTTCCCCCATAGGCTATTACCCTTCCCTCCTGCATTAAGACTGCACCTAGTCCTGTCCCACAAGCATCGGTATAAACAGTAAATGGCTTACTCCCATCAGGCAACACTAAGACTGGGGCTGTGGTCAAAGCTCTCTTTAAACGATGGAACGCATCATCACAATCTACATCCCACGCGAAGACTAGGTTCTTCTTCGTCAGGCGTGTCAATGGAGCTGATATTTTGCGAAGTCTTTGATAAACTTCCTATAGTAGCCTGCTAACCCCAAGAAACTCCTTACTTCGGTAGCATTTTTAGGGACCTTCCAATCTTGGATGGCCACCACCTTCGCGGGATCCACAGCTATCCCTTCTTTGGAAACCACGTGCCCTAAGAATCGCACTTCCTCTCTCCAGAAGTGACACTTAGTAAATTTAGCTTTAAGGTTATGCGCTCGTAGAGTCTCCAACACTTCCCTAAGATGTAGGGCATGCTCTTCTTCATTCTTAGAAAAGATCAAGATGTCATCTACAAAGACCACCACGAATTTATTAAGGTACTCCCTAAACACCTACTCATCAAATCAACAAATTATGCGGGGGCGTTTGTCAAACCGAAGGGCATCACTAGCCATTCATAGAAACCGTCCGGAGTCCTAAAGGCAGTCTTGTCAATGCTATCCTCAGCCACTCTCAACTGATGGAAACCAGTGGCTAAGTCCAACTGCGAAAACACTGAGGCGCCAACTAATTGATCGAAGAGATCGTCAATCCTCGGCAGTGGGTGTCTGTTTTTCTTAGTAAGTTTATTAAGTTCTCTATAGTCCACACAAAGTCTAAGGGACCCATCCGCCTTCGTGGCAAATACTACTGGAGCACCCCACTCCGATATACTTCGTCTTATTAACCCCTTCTCAAGCAACTTCTTCACTTGCTTATTGTGTTCCCTCCTTTCACGAGGAGCCATGTGGCGTACTGGCAAAGATACTAGTTTTGCATTATCCACAAGATATATTCGAAAATCTATCTCCCGCTTCGGAGGCAAGCCCTTCACCTCCTCAAACACATCCGAGTATTCTCGGACCACTCTAACAGATCGTAGATTCTCCACAGACACGTCAAGCGATTCTAGATAACTTAGCATAACGGAATTTATGGGATTACAAAAGATTTTGAGAGTGTTGCCAAGGCGAGTCATGAGCCTAACTACTCTCCTTTCACAATCAAGAACGGCCCCATTTCTGGATAACCAATCCATTCCTAAAATTTGCCCATAGCCCGTGAAGCCCAAAACATAAGCATCACATCTAAACTCAACGCTAAGTATAGAAATTTTCAAATCCAAACACATCATGGACAAATAAGCTGAGCCCCCAATTGGATTCGAAACAACTAAGGGATCCCCTACTAAACTGGTGTTTAAGTGTAGTGATTCAACTAATGATGTAGAGATAAACGAATGCGATGCGCCTGAATCGAATAAGGTACGGACAGGATGATCAAACAGAAAAACTAAGCTTTCAACAGAAATGGTTCTACCTCGTTCTTGCAGCGGTGGGACCGCGAGAGCCTGAACTTGTCCCCTTGCCTGCCCTGGTGCCATAAGAGCCTGCACCTGTCCTCCCGAGGTAGACCCTGCCCTCTGCCCCTTCTTTGGGCAGTCCTTCACTAGATGTCCCGCTTCACCACAGTGAAAACAGCCACTCTTCTTTTTCTTTCAGCAATCCTTGCTGAGATGGCCTGGTGTCCCACAGTTAAAGCATCTTTTCTTTCCTTTGCCATTATTATCTTTACCACCCTTCTTGATTTGCTGTTGTGGTTTCTTCTGATCCCCTTTCTTCTCGGGTGCCTTATTAGCATTAGCGCCTTTCTCCTCGTGCATGAGTGCCACGTCTACTAGCTTCTCAAAGGTGGCCCCCATAGGGATGTGGGTTATAGCCAACCCTTGCAACACCTCATTCAAGCCTTTAACGAACCTCAGAGCCTTCTTCTCCGGTGCATTCACTAAGTCCAAGCCAAACCTTGCTAACTGATTAAAATTGTTGACATATTCTTTCACTGATGAGCTTCCTTGCTTTAATGTCAAGAACCTTTCCATGTATAGATTCTCTTTTGCCCTTGAGAGAAACTGTGCCTCAAACCTACGTCTGAAATCCGCCCAAGTGTCAACAGGACGCTCCCCATTAGTGACCTCCCACCAAAACGAGGCCTCTCCCTTCATTAACCAAGCTGCTAATTTGACTTTCCTCCCTTCTTCTACTTCAAAGATTTCAAGCAATTCTTCCACCTCCTTAAGCCAATCTCTAGCTTCCTCAAACGTTTCTGACCCTTGAAAAGGTTTTCCACCCATAGCCTTAAATTCCTTGCATGTCTTTGCAAAAGTATCAACGCGAGGAGGAGGAGGAGGAGCGGGTGCAACTGGTGGTGGAGGAACATTGGCTGGACCTGCAGCGGGCCTAGCCTCTAATAACCTCCTATACCATCCTGGTATCGTTACACCATCCGGAAGGTTAAGATCTTCAGCCATGCTGAAACAAAAAAGGAAGGATTCAAAATAGAGAATTCGAAAGATAAAGATATATGGCTATTGGGGATTATGTTTTTCTTAAAAACTTTCCTCTTAAAATCACTCATTAAGACATGTTTTTGAAAACACTTCTTCCAAAAATACTTTAGAAAAATAGTTTTTCTAAAAAAATTATCTGTTCTGGTAACCTTAAGCTCTGATACCACGTGTAACACCCCACGTCCATTAATGTCACTCACAAAGGGAATGCATTAACTTCCATGGAGGTTTTAAGTGAATATAGAACAGAAAAATTACAACAAGACAGATAATAAGTAGTACTTGGAAATCTAAAGCTTTATTTCATTGCAGCGGAAATTAAACATGTTTGTTACATTATAAAACCATAAATCAGAGTCAAGTACAATATCCATCTTGATAAAACAAAATACATAACCCCATGTCATAAATAGCCATTAAAGAAGATAATAAGCTGGACTTTACTTCAACGGTCCAAGCTTTCCAAAAGAGAGATAAAGCAATCCAATCAAACTCCGCTAGAGCTGGGTCCACCCTGAGGACCTGGAGGGGGAAAAAGGATAGAAATAGAGGGGGTCAGACATAAAGTCTGGCGAGTATGATAATTCTAACAATACTATTATCAAAATAACTAGACTAAGGCATAAACTGGAAAATAAGGAAATTTCTATGAACTATTGGTTATGGAAGAGCATATAAAGATAACGTTAAAGGTACACCTAATACTAAAGAATAATTACTACACTGCACCACACCAGTCACCCTAAAGGTTGATCCCACTTGCTTCACTTAGAAATTTTATAAATAGCTTCATGTACCCCTAGCTGACTACATAGGTGTCGCCTGCCCCTATCTCCGCTAGGTGTACCCCACTACCCACTTTCGATCGGCTCCCTACTCGTAGATACCCGTGTTGGTCCCACAGTGGGGTGTATCACTCCCCTAAAGTGGCAACCCGATACAACTTGAGGATGCACGGCTTATACCTACACGATGCAACAATGTCTTACCTACCAGCCCGGGTCCACACACGCATATGAAACCCGTTGGACTTGCGTTGCCACCGTTAACCCGTTTGGCCTCTTATAGTCAAGCCCAGTATGCGTGTCCCGTCCTCGACTTGGGTCGAGCCCACAAAGATACGTTTGGGTTACTGGTTGAAATGGTCCCCCACAAGCTATCCACCTAAGCTTTTCCCCACTAGTATATCCCACTTAACCCTATTCTTAGTCATGTTCATTTACATGTGTGTTTGGTTAAGTCTTACTAATCGTATTTCAAATGCCACTAAAGGCACCCACTAGATTCCTCATGCCACCCAAGGCACCTACTTAACCCCCATGTCCCACCTCACATGTTTATCTGGTTAAGTATTTCTTAATTCATTAAGGCCATAACCTTATAAAGACCCCTCACATTAGACTGGCATTTATGGAAACTGGATTTGCCGGGCGGGTCCGGGTAGTCTTACACCATAAAAGAGTCTAACCTCATGTCTTTACAACTGTTATGCTTTAATTTGGGCCTAGGACCTCTCACATTGGGCTGACATTTGTGACTACTGGATTTGCCGGTCGGGTCCGGGCAGGTTTACGTCACAAACGAGTCCAACCTCGTGTCCTAAGCATTGATTATTACTTATAATCTTTTACCCCAGTTTTAAATATATCCCTATTAAAACCATTAATTAATTCCAATTTTAATGATGTCCATAATTGACTCAATTATGGCCATCCACTTACGGTATGCAAAATCATATCAATTGCACCCCAATATCTTAATATTATATCCTTAATATTACCCCTACCCCACGTTATACGTTCGCTTATTCAACGCAAAATATACGTCAGACTCGAATAGTCTAACTCATAGCACAAAGATAAATTATCACAACATATAGACAAATAAAATAGATATAATCATAATAGGGTGAAACTTGCATAAAACTACACATGTCATGGATCTAAAGGTGTCAACTTGTTTGGTTAAATGTCACAACTTGCATAATATAATCATAACCCAAGTTCATGTGGTTTATGCAACATAATGATGGTGTGAACTAGCATCTAACACATAGAACTCACACATGTCATAGCATAATTCTATATCTAAATAGATGTCATAATTCTAGGTCTAAATAGATGTCATAATTCTAGATCTAAATAGATGTCATACATACTAATAAATCTAAACTTGCATAGGTACATGTGATTTATCATGTGAATCATCATAGCCCAAATATATATAATCAACATCATGATTCATAAGCTAACTACAACATAATAACATCATGGCTTTGTAACATCGCAACTTAGCATAGAAACTTCCAACATATATAATATCATCATAGCATGATTTACAACATATAGGATATCATCATCACATAACATAGGATTTACAACATACATGATAGCATAAGGTTTACAACAACATATATGACGATTCACATCATTTTCTTATGATCCATATCACATCTTAATCTAATTAGTTTGCTAATAATCTTATTAAGGTCATCATACTCACAATTAGAAAAGAAAGAGAGTCTTGATTTGCTTTAGAGTTGAGTAGAATTAGAGTTTTGATTAGCTTTCTTCCTTCTTAGTTGGCGGCGGCTACACTGAGTTCCATGGCGATGGCATGACGCCGGCTATTCTATTTTTCATGTGAATTTAGAGTGAGAGACTACCTATGTATATATAGAGTTTAGGATTTATTTAGACCGTCAGATCAACTCAGAACTAACCTGAACCGTTAAATTAGCCAACTTAGCCCTAAAGACACATCAGCAGCTCAAGATTGGGCTCAGCCAAAACCTGGCCGACTGGACCAGGTCGACACCCAGGTCGACTGCGCAGTCGACCTGGTCCCTCGGGTGTCGACTGCCCAGTCGACTCCCCAGTCGACCTGGGTGTTGGGCGGGAAATTTCTAGCCTGGCCTGTTTGACTTCGAATTTTGAATTTTCTGAAATCTGTTTTGAATTTTCTGAAACTTCCGATGGCCATATCTCCTTCATACGAAGTCCAAATCACGCAAACTCGGACTCTATTTCAACCAGAATTCCGAGATGAACACAATGGCACAACCCGTTTCCCACAATTCTCACGTCTGAGATTAGTTATTCTTTAATTTGTGAATATTTATATTAACAGAATTACGGGGTGTTACAAAATACAAGTGTATTTATAATTTCCCAGACCAAGACTAAGCGGCCTATTACACAATGTGGGACAAATTCCCTTTTTCAAAATAACACAAACCAATTAGCTAAGTGTGAACGCGTATGAATGGCCTTACAAATGTCATAGCTTGCGGGCATCAAATGTCATCGACTTTCTAATGTTTTGAGCATGAATAGGAACTCCACAACATCTGCGACAAGCTATCTTTATGAGAAGGCATTGAATCTTTAAAATATGCGGCAGAAAGTGATTGAACAGCAACATTTCTTCAAGCTTTAATCTAGTTTTCAAAATCGACACTCTTCTTATACTAATTCTTCAAGCTTATCAATAATTAAGTGCATCAATTCCATTCATCATAAATAACCTGAAAACACAACTATAAATACACAGTATCAATTATTTTTAAGAGAAAACAAGATAAATAAGCGGATAAAATATATACATTTACGTGTATATCAAATACCCCTGCACTTATCTTTTTATTCGTCCTCGAATAAAGTAAAAAAACTAAGATAAATACGTTTTCGTAGGGAGCACGATTGCATTGAGCATATGCAACAAGCCTTTAAACCTCTGGGTGTCCCCAGTAGGACGAGTGTTGTCTCGTGAGCATTTTCAGCGAAAACTACCCACAAAATCCAAAAGTTGAATGCAAAAAATATTTACAAAATGCAAGATTAGAAAATATATATCAGACGAATGCAAGCTTTTAAAGGAATATTTACAAATGGATAATTTACTTTAAAATATTAAACGAATGAGTTAACACAAATTTGGGTTGTTACTATGAAATTTGAGTCTGTTACTCATCAAAATTTCAAACAGAAGTCATGTTATTGTCACAAACTCCTCCAGCTTGGCCAGTTGTTTTGGTAGAAACATAATGCAACTATGAAATGAGTTTTGTAATCGATATCAACAGTCGTATAATGGCATTTCAACTTCCTTTTTGTTAACAAGTTAGGTCGAATAAGTGAAGAGTGTGCTTGGATTTCAAGTGCTTACTTTCTCTTTATTACAAAATATTTACATTATTACTATTTACAAACACCTAACCAAAAAGACCAAGGTATACCACCAGTGAGAGTTTGGGACAGAGCATGGCGGATTGTGTAGACCGACACTGTGTAAGTAATCCTTAGGTGTCCAACTCATAAAATGAGACAAAGATATACCGACACTAACATTGTCAACAAGGTGTCGGAAAGAGCTTGGTGGGTTTGCACACCAACGCGAGATGTACAAGCAATATTGGATACCCTTGGATTATTAATGTATACATACATTCTTTTTTTTCTTTCCTTTTCTTTTTCTTCTTCTTTTTTTAAAACAGAGAGAGTTTAGCAAAGATATCTTAGCACAACTTCACTTAAAAGATTAAAATGTTATCGCAAGTAGTCTAAATCAACCATTCATTTAATCGAATTAGAATTCAGAAAACATTTCATACTCATCACCTACGAATTTCCCAATATACCAGTTACACCAAATTTGCTCATAATTCAAACTTTCCTTTCATTATCCAGTAAGAGAAGTAAATCTCCAAACATTTTAATTGAACGACCAAAATTGTGTGCGAACTCCACCATGTCTTATTTAAAAGTAAATAGAAATGCATAATTCCCATATTTTTTAAAGAAGGAAAAATATGCAAAAAGAAAAAGGAAAAAAAATGCAAAATTAAACTATACAAAACAGAATGAAAATGAATCTCCCCCACACTTGATTTCAACTATGTCCCCACAGTCAATGCATGACACAATGAGTGAACGGAAGAGAAATATTTACATATGTACAAAAGAGGGTTAGTGCGACTTGCCAAATGTGCTTGTACAAAATGTGCAATCATTGAGTAGATGAACCGGTCCACGATGGACCAATGGATCAGCCTCATTAATATTATGAGACACAACTTAAGCACAAAAAACCAAATCATGAAGGTTTGTATATTACATGTCAGATTTGGAGAAATAAATTTTGTTTTTTCAAAAGTTTGAGTTGCTAATCTTAAAATTTTGAGCTTACAATTGATCCTAAAATCAAATTGAATTTCTGTAGCAACTAAAGAGAGGTCATCAAGCCACGGTTCAATAAAAGTTTCAAAAACAAAATTTGATTTATTCAGATGATGTATAAATTGAGAGACGTAAGCATCACTCTCACCTCCACACTTGTTTTGAGAAGTATTGTTCATTTTTGCTTTGGTATTGGAAATTTTGTTAACTGAAGGTTCATTCTTAAACCTGCAGTCAAAAGCAAACAAATGAATTTTGAGTGAATTTCGAAATCGTGTTTTCTCAAAA
The DNA here is from genome assembly GCA_030737875.1 of Allium sativum. Taxonomy (NCBI): domain Eukaryota; kingdom Viridiplantae; phylum Streptophyta; class Magnoliopsida; order Asparagales; family Amaryllidaceae; genus Allium; species Allium sativum. The sequence goes on along the minus strand of CM060926.1, from coordinate 1,054,999,420 downwards.
ACAGTGTTAATCCAAAAAGAGTTCATATACTGCATAAATTTATCGTTGAAAAATAAGTAATCATAGTGATGTTCAGTTGAAACGATCAAGTCGCAAGGAGTTTCAACAGTCTCAAAAAAATTGTTATTGTGCTTAAGATCACATTCAGCAGTTTCGTTGTTTTCAACCTCAACAATTTCGACGTTTTCAAAATTTTCATTTCCATTTTCCGACCCAACAACATTATCGTCAATCAGTTCAAGAAGTATTCGCTCATCAAAGTCTTCCTCACCTAAATAGTTGTTAACAACTTCATCATTTTTGTCATGCTAACAATCTAAAGTTGCTAAATTTTCAAAATTTTCAGAATCTGAGAGAGGAAGATTAAATTGAAGATTGGCGTCTTCGTTTTCAAGAGAATTTATATTCAAATCAGTTACAAGTTTTCAACAACTTCATTAAAAATTTCATCAATTTCGAAAGTTGTTAGTTGAAAATCATCAATTGTGGGCAAAGGTGGATCATCAGTCGAATCGTCACACATTCGATTTTGATTATTTTGTTTTTCACGAAAATTCCAGTAGCCTTGAAACAACAAATTCGGGTGATTATCGTGAATTTCATTTATTTTCTCAACAAAATCAAATTTATAATTATTTACATGGGAATTTTCAATTTAAAATTGATGAGAACAAAATTTTTCGGTTGCACCACAATTGAAATTATTCTCATTGCCAAAATCATGTGTAAAGTGATTCACATTTCCATTATGAATTTGAAATTCAATTTGGATATCGAAATTGATGTGGCTGGGATTATAATCAAAATTGCTTGAATTTGGAAGTGAATTCTAATTTTGATTATTTTGAAAACTTTGACTTGAATTGTTGCCCATTAGTTCAATTAATCATTTTCTTGATTCCTTACATTTTTGACTTTCTTCAAGTAGAGATTGAATACTTATTTCAAGACTTTAGGATTGATCATCATTATGAAAATTTGGTGGTGTAAAATCAGGATTATTTTGAAAATTTTGAAAAATTGGTGGTGTAAAATTCAAATTATTTGTACAATAGTTGTCATTAAAATATCCATATGAATTTGGTGTAAAATTATAATGGATTATATTTATTTTCACAACTATCGTAAAATTCATGAGGACAAGGAATTTGGCAAATTTTCAAGAAGCTCTAAAAAAAATATGTTAAAATTAACAACTTCAGATTATATGAATACAAGTCTAGGCCAGGTTCGGACAAGGGTATCAGTGTGCCAGGAATCACCGTAGAAACATGACTGAAGGTTTAAGAACCTGTTTGAGTTCTAGACTCTACCATTCCTTAGACACCTCATAGAGTATCAATCCTAATTGTCAATTTAACGAATATTTTGTCCTATGAGCTCCTGATTTGATTTCAAAAACAATTTATTTCAAAAACAAACAATCCAATTTATCCCACATTCGTTTTAAAATTTCCAACCACACATCAACAGGCAGAATAATCAATCACAGAAAAATAAATTACAGAAATAAAAATTATACAAGCAAGCTGCAGCACCTGCACGAATTTTTTTACACGCAATTTCTATATATTTTTCTTTGCAGCAGAGCACCTGTAGAGTTTAGAAAATTTTCACCTAGATCGGTAGTCCGTCCAGTGCAACTGAGTTGCGCTAGCGCGTTCGCACCCCACTTAGTGTGCAATCGCTCCAATAATTATAATTCAAAAAGTGTAGATTGCTTTGACCTCTGAAATCCCGTTATGTGCAGAATTATTAGCAATTTTTATTTAAGCAATAATTTTTTAATTTTTTTTAAACAGAAGAACAACTAAAAAAATAACACAAGAAAAGGGAAATAAAAAAGGAATTAGGGAAAAAGATAATAACCTAACGAAAATTAAAAAATAAAAAAACTAAAACTAAGCTAAGAGAAACTAAGGTTAAAAAATGCTTAAACTCACAGACACAAACTCAAGCGAGTGCGCCCACCAATGGTCAAGCCACCGTAATTGGTTTCACACAAAATAAATGGAAACAATTAAATCCCAAAGGAAACCAACCACAGCAAAATCATGCCTCAAATAAAATAAAAATCTCAGATTCTCAACAAGTTCTCAAAGAACCAATTGAATCAAATTCACGTTCCCATGTGACTCTCCAGAAAATCGAACAAATCGCCAAAAACTTTTACAAGCACGCTTCCTAGTTTAGGAAACAAATCTCGCACCGAATACAAAAATCAAATCCGATGCTTTTTTCCAATCATAAATCAGAGTACTCGAACCAAAACAAGGAACTCCCCGGTACCAAAACGCGTCCCCTAAAACACCCAACACACGTTAATATAAACAATCGTGTTTAAATTACGCATTACCCAAACACAATAGAGAATTCAATAGCCCTTCCCCTTTCTCCCTTGTTTATTTTTTTTCCAGAAGCGTTTAAAAGAAAATTGAGATATCAATTGAATTTTCCCGATTCCCTTTGATTCCTCACTAAGACGCGATTGAATTCGGGTTCAAGGTAGAGGCTAGAGATCATTCGCAAGGAGCGAGAGTTGCATTGGGTTTTGGGGTTCGCAGAAGTGGGAATTTGAGGCTGTGAACAGAATATGGAAGTGGTTGTGGAGGCGATGTAAGCACTGTATGACGTTAATGAGGAAATGAGGGTTGATTGCTGATGGGTGTGATTTGGAAGTTTGTTTATTTTGTGAACTTTCTGAAGTGTGGATGGTATTGACTTTTGGCAGTGTGATTTATAAGGGGGTCTTGGTTTTCAGTTATGCTGAAGGAGATTGGAATTGTGGGGCGAGGGTTGTTAGAAGGAGTTGATGTTGCTTTTGGTGGCCGATGCAGTGACGTGAAGTGAATGTAGTTGTGTCTGTGTGGAGGAACTGCGGTTTGGAGTTGTCGATGGTGGGTTTTTGTGGTGAGTTGCTGAGTGTTGAATTTGTTCGTGAGGTTTTTTTTGAAGATGAGTGATCATAGCAAGTTGAAGGAGCAGCTGTGGAAGTTATATTGAGAAGAATGTGAGTTGTAGAGAGGGATTATAGTCAGTTTGAGGAGGATATGCAAATGAACTACGGGAGAAGGATGGTATTATGGAGTTGAACTTGTTTGAAGAGGTGACGAGGTGGCTGTCACTATGTTGTTAGCGGATTCCAGGCGCTTGCGTTAACAGTTGGTTGAAGTAGGGAGATAGTTTGTGATTTTGTCAGCAGTGTATGGGCAAAACTGATGGTGGAAGTTGAGCGCAGGAAATTAATGGTAATTGTGGTATGGAGTGATTTTGGGGATGGTGTTGTGAATTGGCAAAGAGGTGTGTATGGTTTGTGTATTGGCAAAGAGGTGGTTTGTGGTTTGGGATGAGGAAAATGATGGATTGGTGCTAAAGGAGAAGTGATGGTCTGATTGTGGAGTGATGATGGAAGTTTGTGAATCTGACCGTGAAGATGGATTTGGGTTTTAGAACGTGAGAAGGTGGTGATTTGCAACACGGTAGATGGAAGGAATTGCATTGATTTTGGTATGCAAGTAGCTGAGGCTTTAGGGGGATGTTGTTTCGTGACTGGAGTTTGATGTTAGAGGGCTCTGGATGGAGGATGTAGATGATGGGTTCAATGACAGTAGATGGTGGATTGGTTTCAAACAGAGGCTTATGTTGCTAAGAATTGTGGAGCAATGAAGACTAGTGGAGGAGATGGTTTATTGGTTTGAGCATTGGAGATTAGAAGGTGAGAGGATGAGAAATGCAGGGAATAATTTAATGGTGTGAAGTGGGATTGGCTTATAAAGGATTGTTCTGAATTGTGAAGAATAAGGCAGAGAAGGAAAGAAAATTATAGAAGGAAGACAAGAAAAAGGAAAGCAATAATGTTTTGTTTTGTTTTTACAGAAAATGTAAAAAGGGATGAAATTTGTAGAAAATCGGAAAGAAATAAATGAAAGAATAAGGAAAGAAATGAAGAGTTGGAAAGCAATAATTTTAATTAATTACTGGAAAGAAAGAAATGAAGGCAATCAAGGAATGTATGGCAAAAAAGGGAAAGAACATTAAAAAGGGAGGAAAAGGAAAGCAATAATTTTTTTTAATTATTTGTAAGAAAAAAAGGGAAAGCAATATAGGGAAAATTTGGAAAGAAATAAATGAAAATAGGAAGCAAAAGACAAGATTTTTTTTTGATTTTTTTTAGGAAGATTGAAAAGAAAATAAAACCAAACTAAATATTAACAACCTCACAAAATACAAATTCAGCACAAAAGCAAGATCACACAAAAAATTAACATGAAAAATGGACAAACACATGAACTTATAAACATTTTTTTTAAATGATCAACACTAAAAAAAATTCAAAGAATAAAATTAAAATTAAACTCCTTCCCCGGCAACAGTGCCAAAAACTTGTTCGATGACGAATATTCTATGAATTAAAATACCGTCGCGAAGTGTAATAAACCGCAAGCGCACGACGTACAATTGTTAGTACGTGGCGAATACGAGTCGATCCACAGGGAAATAAGTAATCTCAATCTTATTCAATCAAATTAAACCGATTTCGAGTGAAGATTTAACTATAACTGAACTAGTAAATTAAAATTAATAAAAAAAACTATGAGATAAATGGCAACTTAGGAGTAAATTCACATTCTAGACCATGTAGTACAAGTTATGAAATTACGATCTCTTTTTTTTTTTTTGGTCATTTGTGAATTTAGTTGACATGATTATTATAAGTATAGCTTATTCATGCTATTAACTAGCACAACATAAACTATCAAACTATATCATACCCACTAAATCACCTTACTAGATCTAATTAAAATTGAACAAGTTGAAATTGAAATATACTTTAAGCATGACCTATGAACTATTAATTAGAACTATAGACCATCAAATTTTTGGTTTAAACCTCCACTTAATCACCATGACAAAAACATAACATGAAACACAAAGAGAGAATGAAAAGATAAATTATGTTGTAACTACATGATCAAGAGAGCTTCATTACCCCTAAGTTGAAAGGGATTAGCCTCTCATGTTTATTATTCTAACAACAAACGTAAATTGCAACATAGAACAAAAAACAAGAGAAAAATAAAATAAAAATAAAATAAAGGACAATCTAATCTACTTACAGAAAAGAAAATTACATGTAATTAAAAAACTAAAGAGAAAAGGGTGAAGACTAATTTTATTCTGACAGAAGAAAGTTGCAAAATAAAACCTAAGATTGAATCAATCCAAATGAACTAAATACAAGTGTATTTATAATTGCCCAGGCCAAGACTAAGCGGCCTATTACACAATGTGGGACAAAAGCCCTATTTCAAAATAAAACATAAACTAACTAGCTAAGTGTGAACGCATATGAATGGCTTTGCAAATGTCATAGCTTGTGGGCATCAAATGGCATCAACTTTCTACTATTTTGAGCATGAATAGGAACTCCATAACATCTGTGACAAGCTATCTTTATGAAAAGGCATTGAATCATTAAAATATGTGGTAGAAAGTGATTGAACATCGACATTTCTTCAAGCTTTAATCTAGTTTTCAAAATCAACACTCTTCTTACACCAATTCTTCAAGCTTTTCAACAATTAAGTGCATCAATTCCATTCATCATAAATAACCTGAAAACGCAACTATAAATACACAGTATCAATTATTTTTAAGAGAAAACAAGATAAATAAGTGGATAAAATATATACATTTACGTGTATATCAACAGTGTCTAGGTCAAGTACTGAAGTAGAGTTCAGAAGTGTTGCTAGTTGTACTGCTGAAGTTACGTGGATACAATCTCTATTAAGTGAACTACATATCACTACATCAAAGAAACCTAGTATGTGGTGTGATAATGTCAGCGCTATATCCCTAACTTCCAATCCAATGTTACATTCTAAGACCAAACATCTTGAATTAGACCTATACTTCATCAAAGAACAAATAATAAAAGGAAAGTTTAAGATAGGGTATATACCTTCCTCGGATCAAAAGGCACACATACTTACAAAGCCCTTGTCAACACCACATTTTTCTAAGCTCAAGTTGGAATTGAATATAGATGTTTCCAACATAGCAGAAAGATCGGGGAGAATCATTTACAATCCAGATTCCTAATTTACCTCAATCCGCTTGAGGTATTACTTCCGATTGTTGTCGGATCTGCTCTCCATAGCTAGGACTTCATCAGAACTTGTCAGCTCCTCATCCAATTTAAACTTTATTAGCAAATATAACTTTCTCAAGTGTTCCAAGCTCAAGCATAGCTCGATTTACTTGTCATGGAGGCCTATGGGTGAAGATCTTTCATCAATCAGAACTTTGAAGCTGAAGGAGTCGCCATTATTCTGTTTTTCGAGAGCAAACCCTAAGCCTAGGTTAGGTTTGAAGGGGGGAAATGAAATATGCCAACTCCATTCCATTTTATCACTTTCTTATATTCTTTCCGGGCTTGTATATTATTTTGTTTGGCCTATTCTCAAACGTTACCCAGAACATTATATATAAGGGGTAACATTGCATTGTATTGTCTAGTTCATCAATTACAATTTTTATAAAAGCTTTCAATAAAATTCTCTTCAGTTTATTCGAGAATTCCAACTGTTTACATGACCCCTTGAAATCAATGGTTCAAGTCCTGCAGTAAAGTTACTACAAGGTGAACAAACTCGTGCTCATTACTGTCTTCCATTTGTGTTGTCATATCTTCTATTATTTGTACTGTTAAGGACATGAGCATCTTTTTTTTTTTGAAATTTAGACGCAATTTCATTAATCAACGAATATGTACAATTTTAAGCATACAAGCATATACAAACATACGTTATGCTTACAAATCATGAAATCTCAAAAAATAAAAGTATAATGGAAGCAAAAAATGACAACAACTATGACAAAGCAAATTACAAATAAAAGTATCTTGCAGCATATTTCTTGAGGCCTGATGCTTTCGAAATGTCAGCCTAACAACACCATAGCAATGACAATCCAGTTAGTCCTCAAAAGATATCCAAATAGCATTATAGGTCTGTACATTCCTCCTGCAATTGAAGGATGCGTCCAGCAACCAATGAAGTGGCACAGTACAGTCATTTATTGCTTCTCCTACTCCATAAATAAACTACCTGCAACCAATAAGTTTCTATTTTATATTACATTATGAATTGATTTGTATTTTACTACCCTTATTGTAACAACCTAGAAATTTCAAAACCAATTTAATATTGAATTCTCATAAGAAATAGCAGTTTCTTAAGGAAGCAGTAGCTAATGAACTTGGATTTCGATGAAATCAGTTTCATTAAATCCGGAATGAAGAAATTAGGTAACCAACCAAGATACATCAAAAATGGCATCCGTTAGATATGTTAATTTCGCAAAAGATTCAAAATTTGAACTAAAAACGGACGATTTTGAGGATATCTTTAGAACAGGATATCAATAGACAGTGAAACCAACACCGTTGGATCTGGAATAGTGAACTTTAGTACTTATGGAAGTTTCGCGTAAAACGACATCCGTATGGGAAAAGAAAAAAATAAAAGGCTAAAATTTGAACTAAATTTTGACAGTATTTGGAATTTGATAGTCCTAACGACAAAACTGGAACCTGCGACCTATCCAAAAAAATTTAGAGCACAGAATATTAGCTATGTATGAAGCTTGGGGAAATCTCGTATCGGATATAGAAAGTTATTAATAAAACAAAATTAAAATAAAGTATTTGAAAATACAAACGAACTCCGATTTTGGATTTGAACACATAGGATTGAAGCACTTTAGAAATCGGACAACATGGTTGAAGAATTTCTGAAAACCGTTATTGTTTGATACTCCGAAATGAGATCGGAAAGTCGATGAGAAAACACATGAGAAAGCACACTTTTGGATAAGTATGAAAATGGAAAAGGATAAATCTAAGCCATTCATTTCTCTTCCCTAAGATTTGTGACATGTCTCCAATCCATGTGACTTTCTAAGATAAAAAAGGAACTTCCCCCTCCCCTTTAATCTCACTTCCATCTTCTTCTTCCTCCCTCTCCCTTAAGCTCATGGCCATGGCCGAAAATTATTAATAATATAAAAAATAAAAAAATAAAGCAAAGGAAAAGGAAGAAAAGGATAAAGGAGGGCAAGACTAGGGCCAGGGACCCTTATGCAAAAGCTTGAACTTCATGGGGTGAGAAAAACCGAACTTTTAAAGGGTTTAGTTGCTTAATTTAATGATTGCATGTACGATGTTCGTTATGATGGATGATGGTTGTGTAGTTTAGAACACACAAACAATTAAGCGTTAGTGTTATAACGCTTGTGTATAGTAATTATTTAATTAAGTTAATGATGGTTGTTATGAATGTTTATAATGGTTGTTGTTTCGCACACATCATGACGCATCAATTATGATATTACATTGGTGATTCGAAAATCTCCTTCGTAATTAGAAGCAATATTTTTTGAAGTTGAAGGATAATAATTTATGATATAGTCTCTTTAAATGAATAAATAAATACCGGAACGTTCAACGATGACAGAGAGGATAGCGTCTAGGCTTGGGTTTGGAAAATATAGTTTCCTACTCTCCCTGGCTATCCCTAACTGATCCGACAGATGGGATGGTTAATTAAAAATCTAATTTGAAATTATTTGAATTTAGAAATAAATTGGGATTTAATTTAATAGTGAAAAATAAAACTTGAATTTTAAACCCTAAGTGATTTGGAAAGTCAATTTAAATGATTTATATAAGTATATAACAATTTTCCAAGGTATTTTGAAGTATCGCAGAATTACAACAAAGATAGTGTTTGTTGTAGAACGGCAATTCGTATATTTTAGTTACAAACTTTAAATTCTTATAACTTTTGCAATTTAAATCAGATTTCCACGAAACAAATTACGTGTGATTCTTATTTATGAGAGCTTTCAAATGATTGAAAGAAGATTTTAGTTTCGAGTTATAATTTTCAAGTTACATTTAAAACCGTTTTGAAAAAGGTCGTTGTAAGAGCAGTCGTCGGCCATAACTATAAACATCTATTTTAAATGTTTTAAAAATATGGATTTTTTTTGTAAAATTAGTATAAATTATGAAAAAGTGTTTTGAATTGTAAATCTTAAGTTTTTGCTAAGATAATCAATATTTTGATCAAAGTAGTGAAGATAACGCTTTTGTAACACCTTTGAAACACTATTGCAACCTTTCTTCGAAAGCAATCTATTTTGAAGTTTAACCTGCGAAATGTTTTCCAAACTATAAGTAAATGATTAGGGGAAAATATGGATTTTGTTATAGATAATTTGAGAATGGGTTTAAAGAAGTTTAATTAACAAATCTAAGGTGGAAGGAGATTGGATGAAAGCCTGTGTATTCCGTAATTGTATTATTAAAATTTCGCTAATTATTTGGAAAGGCCGGATTTTTACCCGTTCCAAATAATTATACAACGTGATGCTGATGTCTAGATATCGACGACGATTGTAGAAGACCCAGATTTCTTCACATCAGATGGATGACCTGTTGATGCCTTGGGCGACGACCCTTTTATGGTTAAAGTGACGACATAATCTGACCGTACTTAAAGCGATTTGGTTTACAAGGGCTTGCACTCCCAGGCGGGGACGTGGAATCAGGTGCCTTCGGTTTCGTTCTTATTCTCGGAATGGACTTGTCGATGGATTTCGTGTCTGACACTGCATTTTGTAAAATATAGACTGACATTTACTAAACATACTTTTGTTTGGTGGCGGAGAATTTATTCTCTTGCTTAACACCCTTCTTTGAGACGTGCGAGCTCAAAGGTTGTAAGTTGGTGAATAGCAGTTTGTGTTTTAAAGAATGATAGTGTGACATGATAAGTGGAAATAGTCAAGGCTTTTGTTGAAAAGCAGGGCCTTGTGGTTGAAGAGAAAAGCATGGCTTAAATGAGTAGCTTTGTGTATGACGCGACCACGTAGACCTCACAACCCGGAATGAGCCAAAACAGGATTATAGACTGCAGGGGTAGGGACTTAATGTTCAATCTAGCAAAAGGTAACGCCATGGTATAGAGCCCAGACATTTACTTATGCGGTTTGTTGGATGAGGCGCCTCGGACTAGGTCAATATACCAAGATGACAGTCTATACATAGACTGAGGGACATTATGTTCAGACTGTTACTGTAATCCACGAAGTAGGGTGGACCGACCCTGCCACTTTGAAGGAACCAAACGGGATCCTGGAACCTTGCTGGGGTTCCGAATCGGACTGGGAAGATCCTTACCCAGGCTCATAGATGGAAATCCAACTTCCAATACGAAACCCTTTATGATTTTCGGTTGTATACCTATGTAGCCAACATAGTGGGATGGGGCACTATGCGAACCTAGATTCATAAGTTTATTTTCGAAAAAAAATTCCACACCTAAGTCATTATAATAATATCAAATGTTTTTGTTTTGAACTATATCAATCATGTTTTGCGATTATAAGGAAAACCCCTATCTCTAAGATGCGCTTCCATTGTGTGATGGGACCTACGGCTTATAATTGTTCATTTTCCTAAAGTCATGTTTTCAAATCTATTTTATGGTTGTTATAGTTAGTCATGGTTATTATATGTGTGCACGTATCCTTGGGAGGAAACTCGTTCCACGACATGCGGCGTGGTCCCGAGATACTTTATTCGAAATAAGGCTAAGTATAAGATTAGTTAATAAAGTTTGCTCACACCAGTCCCATGACTGACTCGATGTTGTTGTCGGGTGCCCACTTTTTCCACACGGGCAGGTTGATTAGCAGGTTATATAGTTATCTTTGTGGGTTAGCTACTAGTGCTTTTGGATTTGGAGTTAGAGCTAGATTTGGATTGCTCTGGATGTACTCTAGAAGACTCTGGCGGTTGGGCTTGCCTTTATCTTTATCAGACATGTACATTATATTTGTAATTCCGCTGTACTATGATGTAATATTTGGATCTTTGAGACATGTAACTCTGATGTAATATGTGTTATGTTGTTGCTGTTATTATTATACGTTATGTCCTGAAACGTCTCTCGCCCTTGAGTGGGTGCAGGTCGTTACATTTGGTATCTGAGCCAGGTTATAACCTCAGTTCTGGGACATAATGTATATTTACTCATCACAGATAGAATCAGTAGTATTCTAGGATGAGTAACTCATTAGAGATAAGATTAGAAATATCCTAGAATGAGGGCAGCATTCCTTTGATAATCATCTTTCTACTCGTCTCGGCTTTCATTTGCTTATTCCTACTTCTTATTACATCAATATCCTAATTCTTTTCCTTACTATGCAGATATAGTAGGAAAATGAGTACTAGCAGAGTAGAAAGACTTGCAAGAGGCGGGGGAAAGTGTAATGGTAATGCCCAGGTTCAGAACCCAATTGGGAATCAAGCAGCCGCAGCAATAAATCCACCCCAACTCGAACAAGATCTAGATCTTATCGCTAAGAGGTATAAGAATTTGGGTGGGAAGCCATTTACCGGGAAAGAAACCTTACTTGAAGCCTAGGCATGGCTTAGGGATTGCAATAAGATATTCAGAGGCTTGAATCTATGCGATGAAAGGAAGAGATGTTTAGTTTCATGGTTATTGAAGGAGAAAGCATCGGTATGGTGGGATACCATGACCATGTACGAGAATGAAGGTAACTTCTCTTTGGAGCGGTTTCAGAGGGTGTTTAAGAATAGGTTCATACCTACTGAAGGAATCACCCGACTTTACCAAGAATTCTCCAATTTACGATAGGGTGAGAAGTCCGTAGAAGAGTACTTGAATAGATTTAATGAACTTTCTCAATTCACCCCTGAGTTGGTTCAAAATCCAAAAAAAAGAATGAAAGGTTTATTATGGGTTTACATCTGAGGTATAGAAGCCGAATGACAAGTATATCGTGCTCCCATTCGTTGAGATGGTGGACTTTGCTTATAGATACGAATACAATGATCATCTAAGTGCTGCTGAAAGTAAAGGTCAATCAAATAAGAATTCAGTCCAGAAGAGAAATCGGGATGAAGAAAAGTCTTAAACTGGTAATGACGCTAAGAAGAAAAAGGGAGCTTTGTTTTAACTATGGAAAGTTAGGGCATCGTAAACAGGAGTGTAAAGCTCCGAAGAAAGCTGAGCAAGGTCAAGAAGGTAGGAAGAATGAAAGCAACTCAAAAGATGACAAAATGAAGAATGTCAACTATTACAACTGTGGTCAAAAAGGACATTATTCAACACACTGTACAGCTCCTAAGAATCAGAAGAAGGACAAGCATGGGACTTGCTATCAGTGCCATCAGCCATGCCATCTGTTTAAAGATTGTCCATTACAGAGGAAGGCTGCAGTAGCTAATGTGTACAATTTGGAGGCAGCTCCAGTCTTTGTGCCGGAGAAGCGGGGCGAATATGTTATTACAGGTACGCTTAATATTCAGAACGTTCCAGTAAAAGTTTTATTTGACACTGGTGCTTCTCGTAGTTTCTTATCACATCAAATAATGGAAAGATTAAAGTTAAAACATAAAACCATTGAAAATCCGATATGCGTTAGAAATCCAGTATGGGTTCGGTTAATCTTTCTCTGCTTTGTAAAGTACACATCTCCTATTCTCGCTATCAGATTTCCCTAATAATGGTTGTTTTGGATTTTACGGAGTTTGATGTCATTCTCGGGTTAGATTGGTTGACTAAAAATGAAGCAACTCTTGATTGTAAGAAAAAGATAGTTCGAGTGAAAATTAAACTCTGAAACTTTATAGAAATACCATGCGAAGGTCAAACTCAAAATAGAGATGAGTTTTGGTATTCTCTATATGTTTTCTTCACCCCTATTGAGGACATTCCAGTAGTCAATAAGTATGCTGATGTGTTTGGAGAAGTAGTAAAACTTCCTCCGCGAAGGGAGATAGATTTTCGAATAGAATTAGTTCCGAACGCAAATCCAGTAGTACACCCTATTCGTAGGATGGCACCAAAGGAAAGAGAGGAGTTGGAAAATCAAACTAAGAAGTTATTATGGAAGGGTTTGTTTAGGCCTAATTTTTCATGATGGGGAGCAGCAGTAGTATTTGTTCCGAAGTTTGACAGTACACTCAGATTGTGTATGGATTATCGTGATCTGAACAAACAAACTCTGAATATTAAATATCCTCTCCCCCGTATCGATGATCTACTTGGTAAGTTGAATGGGGCTCAGGTGTTCTCTAAAATGGATCTAGCTACGGCATTCAATCAGTTAAGAGTTGCAGAAGAATGCATCCCTCTTATGACTTTTAGAGGGCCAAATATTTTTTACGAATTGCTAGTGATGCCCTTCGGACTATGCAACTCTCTAGCATATTTTGTGGATTTGATTAATAGAGAATTCCGAGAGGTAAATAATAGGTTTGTGTTAATATTTATTGATGACATCCTTATATACTCTAAGTCGGAGAAAGAACATGCGGAGCATTTGGAAGCCGTTCTGGAGATTCTAAGAAAGAACGAGCTAAAGGCTAAATTTACCAAGTGCCATTTCTGGAGAAGTGAAGTGACGTTTCTTGGGCATGTAGTGATGAGAGAAGGGATCTCGGTGGATCCAAACAAAATTTCTGCGATTCAAGAATGGAAGCAGCCCAAGACACCAACTGAGGTTAGAAGCTTTCACTGATTAGCTGGTTACTATCAAAAATTCGTTAACGACTTCTCAAAAATAGCTAGCCCTCTTACAAAGCTGACCAAGAAGGATACCAAATTCATTTGGACTCCCCAATGCGAAGAGTCGTTCCAAGAGTTAAAGAAGAAATTGACCTCTGCTTCTGTTTTGACTATTATTGATGGTAATCAAGATCTGAGTGTCTATACTGATGCTTCAAGAAATCGGCTAGGAGCAGTATTGATGCAAAGAGGGAAAGTGTTAGCTTATGCAAGCAGGCAACAGAAACTACATGAGAAGAATTATGTAACTCATGATCTGGAGTTATTAGCAGTTGTGTTTGCGCTAAAGATTTGGAGGCACTACCTTCTGGGCGAAAAGTTCGAACTTTATTCAGATCACAAATCGTTAAAGTATTTATTCACCCAAAAGGATCTGAATTTAAGACAGTAGAGGTGGCTGGAGTTTTTAGCAACCTATGACCTGGATATTTTATATACTCCAGGGAAAGCCAACGTGGTGGCAGATGCCCTCAGCAAGAAGAATGCAATAGTTGCTAATATGATTATCACACCGTCTCTAATTCAGAAGATTTCTAACCTGCAGAAGGATGACGAGTTCATTCAGACGATGTGCAGGAGATTCAAAGAAGGTGAAATTAAGGACTTTGAAGTAGATGAAAAAGAAGTTTTGAGACTAAAAGGACGGATCTGTGTTCCAAACAATCCGGAGCTTAAAAGAGAAGTTATGGATGAATGCCACAAGTCAAAGATAAGCCTCCATCCTTGGGTCTGTAAGATGTACAAAGATCTTAAATGAACGTTTCTGTAGAAGGCTATGAAAAGAGATATTTCCATATATGTTAGCAGGTGCCAAACTTGCCAACAAGTGAAAAGTGATCAGCAGAAGGTTGCAGGATTATTACAGCCATTATAGATTCCTAAATGGAAATGGGATCATGTTTCCATGGACTTTATAGATGGCTTGCATCGAACCTGCAAGGGAAATGAAGCTATATGGGTGATAGTAGGTCGATTGATCAAGTTTTCGCATTTTATTCCAGTCAGAGAAAACCGGACAGCGGACAGCTTGGCTCAATTGTATGCTAAGGAAATAGTCAGATTTCATGGTGTGCCTAGCAACATTGTAAGCAACAGGGATCCAATTTTCACAAGCAAATTCTGGGAGGCATTTCAAACTGCGTTGGGAACAAAGCAAAATCTCAGTACAGCATACCATCCACAAATGGATGGACAGACAGAAAGGGTGAATAGGATTCCCGAAGAATTGCTCCGAGCATGTATTTTGGACTTTGGAGGCTCTTGAGAAGACAATCTGCATGTGGTGGAGTTTTCTTATAATAATAGTTATCAGCCTAGTATCGGTATGTCCTTATTTGAGGCATCGTATGGTAGACCATGCAGATTCCTTGCATGTTGGATTGAATCTGGGGATCGGTTAGTTCCGTGTCCGGATATGATTAGGGAAGCATTTGATAAAGTAGATTTCATAAAGAAGAAGATGAAAATGGCCCACAACAGACAAAAGAATTATGCAGACTCAAAGAAAAGACCTATGTAGTTTGAAATTGGTGATATGTCTTATTTGAAGGTATCTCCATTCAGAGGAGTTCTTCGGTTTGGGAAGACAGGGAAGCTAGCCCCAAGATATATTGGCCCATTTCTAGCGGTGGCACGAATTGTCTTGTGGCTTATAGACTCGAGCTATCTGAGTGGTTGTCAGGGATTCACAATGTACTCCATGTGTCTCAACTTCGGAAAGCTATAAGGGATGAAGATAATGGTTTAATTATTGAAGAGGCAGCACAAAAAGATTTGGAAGTTGCTGCAAATCTATCTATTTGAAAAGAGCCACGTGCTCTTATTGGCAAGGAAGTCCTTGAATTGAGGAACAAAAAGATCAACCTTGTCAAGATTAGATGGAGTAAAGATACTATAGATTGCACTTTGGAAACGGAGGATGGTTTCTGAATGGCTTATCCCCATTATAGAGTGGAAATCCCTGGGTGACTCATGAGTGAGGTAATTTATCTCTTTATCTATTCTATTCCGCTTTTGCTTGCATCTAAATTTCGGGGATGAAATTTCTTAAAGGGGGTGAATGTAACAACCCAGAAATTTTAGAACCAATTTAATATCGATTTCTCTTAAGAAATGGCAGTTTCTTAAGGAAGTAGTAGCTAACGAACTCGGAATTCGATGAAATCAGTTTCGCTAAATCCAGAATGATGAAGTTACGTAACCAACCAAGTTACATCAAAAAGGCATCCGTTAGATATGTTAAGTTCGCAAAAGATTCAAAATTTGAACTAAAAACAGACGATTTTGAGGATATCTTGAGAACGGGATATCACTAGATAGTGAGACCACCTCCATTGGATCTAAAATAGTGAATTTTAGTACTCAGGTAAGTTTCGCATAAAATGACATCCATATGGGGAAAAGAAAAAAAATAAAAGGTCAAAATTTGAACTAAAATTTGATGGAAATTGGAATTTGATAGTCCTAACGGCAAAACAGGAACCTGAGACCTATCCAGAAAAATTTAGAACATAGAATATTAGCTATGTATGAAGTCTGGGGAAATCTCGTATCGGATATAGAAAGTTATTAAGAAAACAAAATTAAAATAAATTATTTGAAAATCCAAACGAACTCCGATTTGGATTGAAGTACATTAGAAACCGGACAATATGGTTGAAGAATTTTTGAAAACCGTTATCGTTTGATACTCCGAAATGAGATCGAAAAGTCGATGAGAAAACACATGAGAAAACATACTTTTGGATAAGTATGAAAATGGATAAGGATAAATCTAAGCCATTCATTTCTCTTCCCTTAGATTTGTGACACGTCACCAATCCATGTGACTTTGTAAACTATAAAAGGACCTTCCCCCTCCACTTTAATCTCACTTCCATCTTCTTCTTCCTCCCTCTCCCTTAAGCTCATGGACATGGCTGAAAATCATTAATTAAAAAAAAGGAAAAGAAAGAAAAGGAGAAAATAGGGCAAGAATAGGAGCCAGGGACCATAAGGCAAATGCTTGCACTTCACGGGGTGAGAAAAACTGAATTTTTAAAGGGCTTTGTTACTTAATTTAATGTTTGCATGTATGATGTTTGTTATGATGGATGATGGTTGTGTAGTTTAAAACACACAAACAATTAAGCGTTAGTGTTATAATGCTTGTGCACAATTATTATTTAATTATGTTGCTATGAATGTTTATAACGGTTGTTGTTTCGCGCACACCATGACTCATCAATTATGGTATTACATTGTTGATTGGCAAATCTCCTTCGTAATTAGAAGTAATATTTTTTGAAGTTAAAGGATAATAATTTATGATAAAGTCTCTTTAAATGAATAAATAAATACCGGAACATTCAAGGATGACAGAGAGGATAGTGTCTAGGCTTGGGTTTGGAAACTATAGTTTCCTGCTCTCCCTGTCTATCCCTAACTGATCCGACAGATGAGATGGTTAATTAAAAATCTGATTTGAAATTATTTGAATTTACAAATAAATTGGGATTTAATTTATTAGTTAAAAATAAAACTTGAGTTTTAAACCCTAAATGATTTGGAAAGTCAATTTAAATGATTTATATAAGTATATAACGATTTTCCAAGGTATTGTGAAGTATCGCGGAACTGCAATCAAAATAGTGCTTGTCGTAGAACGGCAATTCGCGTATTTTAGTTACAAACTTTAAATGTTTATAACTTTTACAATTTAAATCGGATTTCCACGAAACAAAGTATGTTTGATTCCTATTTACGAGAGCTTTCAAATGAGGGAAAGCAGATTTTAATTTCGAGTTATAATTTTCAAGTTATAATTTTATATTCAAAATCGTTTTGAAAAGATCGTTGTAAGAGGAGTCGTCGTCCATAACTATAAACATCTATTTTAAATGTTCAAAAAATATGGAATTTTTTTGTAAAATTAGTATAAATTGTGAAAAAGTGTTTTGAATTGTAAAGTTTAAGTTTTTGCTAAGGTAAACAATATTTTGATCAAAGTAGTTAAGATAACGCTTTTGTAATGCTTTTGTAATACCTTTGAAACACTATTGCAACCTTTTCTTTGAAAGCAATCTATTTTGAAGTTTAACCCGCGAACTATTTTCTGAACTATAAGTAAATGATTGGGGGAAAATATGGATTTTGTTAAAGATAATCTTAGAATGGGTTTAAAGAAGTTTAGTTAACAAATCCAAAGCGGAAGGAGATTGGACGAAAGCCTGTGTGTTCCGTAATTATATTATTGAAATTTCGCTAATTATTTGGAAAGGCCGGGTTTTTACGCATTCCAAATAATTATACGACATGATCCTGATGTCAAGATATCGACGACGATTGTAGAAGACCCAGATTTCTTCACATCAGATGGATGACTTGTTGATGCCTTGGGCGACGACTCATGTAAGATTAAAGTGACGACATAATCTGACCGTACTTAAAGCGATTTGGTTTACAAGGGCTTGCACTCCCAGGCGGCGACGTGGAATCAAGTGCCTCCAGTTTAATTCCTATTCCCGGAATGGACTTGTTGATGGATTTCATGTCTGACACTGTATTCTGTAAAACGTAAACTGACATTCACTAAACATACACTTGTTTGGTGGCGGAGAATTTATTCTCTTGCTTAACACCCTTCTTTGAGACGTACGAGTTCAAAGGTTGCAAGTTGGTGAATAGCAGTTTGTGTTTTAAAGAATGATAGTGTGGCATGATAACTAGAAATGGTCAAGGCATTTGTTGAAAAGCAAGGCCTTGTGGTTGAAGAGCAAAGCATGGCTTAAATGCGTAGCTTTGTATATGATGTGACCTCGCAGACCTCACAACCCATGATGAGCCAAAACAGGATTGTAGAACACAGGGGTAGGGACTTAACGTTCCATCTAGCAAAAGGTAACGCCATGGTATGGAGCCCAGGCATTTACTTATGTGGTTTGTTAGATGAGGCACCTCGAAGTAGGTCAATATACCTAGATGACAGTCTACACACAGACCGAGGGACGTTATGTTCAGGGCTGTTATTTTAATCCATGAATTAGGGTGGACCAACCCTACTACTCTGAAGGAGCCAACGAGATCCTGGAACCAAGCTGGGGGTTCCGAGTTGGTCTAGGAAGATCCTTAACCCAGGCACTTAGATGGAAATCCAACTTCCAATATGAAACCCTTTACGATTTTCAGTTGTATACCTATGTAGCCAACATAGTGGGATAGGGCACTATCGGAGCCTAAATTCATAAGTTTACTTTCGAAAAGATTTTTCCACACAAAAGTCATTATAATAATATCAAATGTTTTTGTTTTGAACTATATCAATCATGTTTTGCGATTATAAGGAAAACCCCTATCCTCTAGTGTGTGCTTGCATTGTGTGATGGGACCTGGGGCTTACAATTGTTCATTTTCCTAAAGTCATGTTTTCAAATCTGTTTTATGGTTGTTATAATTAGTCATGGTTACTATATTGTGCATGTATCCTTAGGAAGAAACTCGTTTCACGACATGCGGCGTGGTCCTGAGATACTTTATTCAAAATAAGGCCAAGTATAAGATTAGTTAGTAAAGTTTTCTCACACCCATCCCATGACTGACTCGATTTTGTTTTTCCCTTGCAACCTCGGATGCCCACTTTTTCCTCACGGCACTACACCATAGATGGGTTATCGCAACGAAAATCCATGGTGTTACTAGCTACAATGTTGCCATTGCTATGTTGTTTTTTGTTTATTGTAACGACGCTTTAACGTGTTAGCATATATGTCAAATTGTGTTGCAATGACTATAGTTATAAACTTATAAGTTTAATTTGCCACCTCATCAATCTGCACCTTTAAAAACATGCATATCAATCCATCAATTTACCATTTAAAACAACATCTGTAGTTGACACCTTACTAATCCGTTTGAATCCCTAATCACCAATAGGAAATCAACTACCCTAAGCCTTAGTTCTCAACTTCAAATCTACAGAAATCCCCAAATAAGAAAATTTTTAACTTCAAATAAGATTTCGTTCTCAACTTCAAATTTGATGAAAGTCGTACATTGGTGAAGATCTGATTATTTTTATGTATAGCTCCACGGTTATTTCTTCACTTCAAATCGATACTGGTGAGATTGTTTGCCAAATCCCATCCTGGTTATTCCTTCAATTTTGCATTCGATCAATAAATGGGTAAGAATCCCAACTTCGATCTCAATTTATAGGAATTACCGTGTTATTTTCTTTCATAGACCATAGAACGTAGATTATCTAATCCTAGGGCTTATTTGATTTGATGGCGAATTTGATTTTCACTGTAAAAAAATTGTTGTTTAATGGAAACTATATTATGTACGAAATGGAGAATTTACTTTCACTGCTAATAATATAAGCCAAACACTGCTCCTCCTCATAATAAAAGGACGAGGAGCTTAGTAAACTTTTCCTAATATTCCATTACAAGAGGTATGAATGCATTTTTCATAACCCCTTCAGATGGGCGATAGGAGATTGAAGTTGAATATATTAGAAAGCTTGAGTGGCAAGAGATAGATATCTTATTTAAAATAGATTGCCTTTAGTGATTTACTTGCTTCCTGGATTAATTTCTGCACATGTGTAATTTGGGCAAGCAGCAGGAGTAAGCATTATTAGCAACTCACCACAGGGAACACCTTAGTGAAGTGTATTGTTGTGTATGTTCAGATACGGAATGTGATTATAATACTAGTGCATGGTTTTTATATACTGATTGGAAGTTTTAGATTGGAATGAGGCCTTTGTGCATATGATTCATGGAATTAGAGGTGGTTTACATTGTTGTGTGTAAGAGCAGATGGATGTAGTAGGTTGACTGCATGTCTCCCTCGCTCGCTTCTTAGTCCGACATGTAGCATTTCTGCTCCATCCATATGACATGCAACTAAATGATAAACCATTATTTTAAGTGAATTACGTGTAAAGAGGAGACTGCTTGAAACTTACTACAATGGGAGAATCAATCAACGAGCATATGAAAGGGGACAAAATATTGTGTATAATGTAGATAAAAATAAAATATACCTAATCAAACATAATTTCATAAAAGATATATAACAAAGATTTTAATACCAAAATGGATAAAGTTCAACCATTTTTTATCAAGTACATATGATATTGAAGATTTTAATAGCAAATTTCAAATTCATTTTATCCGCTATTGGTTAAGGTTTATGGTAATTAACTTTTAGGCTTGACATGGAGCGAATCCTTTGTTGTTCGCAGTTGAATAATATGTAAAGCAATTGATCCAGTTAGCTAACAGTTTAGAATTAGAGCAGTTGTTAAAAACATATTCGTTTACCCAGTAATCCCAAGATGATCATGCTAATGAAGGTTATCTTCTTGTCAGTAAAATTTCACCATAAGTTATTCTTTATGGAGCCAGTATATACTTACCATTTCAACTGAAGATTATGGCTCCTCTCAGCAAGCAAGAGCTTCTATTTGCTTATTCAGATGAAGCAACTCCAAATAATTTCCAACTAATTGGACAGGATGATAAGATATCTGTTTCCTTTGACTTTTCAGAAGGTTCGTGTTGTAGGATCTATGATCATCTTATTCAGGTTTTGCATTGCATGAATATTCGTTTCTGTTTATGGACCGTTTATAGTAAGAAATGGCACGGCTATTTGTTCATCAAACGTGGAAAAATTTGGCACAAGGATATGATCTAAAATGATGGGAATGATGCAGGAAAATCAAAATATTTTGTGTTAAAAATGGCTAGAACCTGTAGAAAATGCAATACAAGCAGTATGTAAAAAAGTTGTTTTAAAGAGGCCTACAGGGTTGACTCGGTTGGTAGTGGCTTAGATTACAAGATTAAATATCGCGAGTTCAATCCGACACTTTTCGGAATTAATGAACCATGTTTTAAAAAGGAAAAAAGGGGGGGCTTAGATTACAAGATTAAATATCGCGAGTTCAATCCTTTACAGTTTTGAATTTTGAAATGTTATGTTGACATGTGCATATTTGAAGCATGCTATTTGTTCATACTAGCACAAAATTTGAATTCTTAACTCAAAGTTTGGTAATTTGAGTTCAATCCGACATGCAGCATTTCTGCTTCATCCATATTTGAAGTTTCTAATTATTAATAGTTTATATCCGAACATTTTGGATTATCGAAAACCATTTGAACTCTTAACTTTTGTGACTTATCTTTTAAACTTTTGTGATGATGCAGACGGTTCCAGGATATGATGTGGCTGGGATAGTAGTAAAAGTGGGTAGCAGTGTAAGTAAATACAAAGAAGGAGATGAAGTTTATGGAAACATACATGAAAAGGCATTGGAATATCCTAATCAGTCTAGATCACTTGCTAAATACACAGCTATTGAGGAAAACTTGTAGCGATTAAACCATAGAACATAAGCTTTGAAGACACTGCAGGGTTTCCTCTTGCTATTCTAACTGCAAATGAAGGTTTAGAAAGAGTTGGCTTCTCTACTGGAAAATCTGTGCTTGTTTTAGGTGGTGCTGGTGGAGTTGGTTCTCTAGTCATTCAGGTTTTTTTCTTATTCTAATTTTTTTTATTTAAAATGATCACATTTAAGGTTAAAATGATGTGTATTATTTGTTCTTTTCAACTAAGAAGGTTGAACTGTAATGTACGCCTATGTACACATGTACCATACTTACGCCACTTCAGTGTACATCAACTTTTCTATGGACAATATCCATATATGTGGTCTAATACGTACCCAAGCCCAATCAAACGATTACCAATCAGATGGTTCTGTTACAAGTGTACTTATTTTGTAAGTGCATAAGTGTTATCTTTATTCAGACAGATCTCCAGTTAATTGGACTTGAAGCCTGATGGCGTGCAAATGGATCTCCAATTAATTCAAATGGAAAACGTGATTAATTTATTAGCATGATTATCTAGTTGAGCCTGATGGCGTGTTGCTGCAAATTATGCAAGTGGTGCTTGTTTCTTGTCGCATACTTTTAGCATTCAAGATATAATACATTAATCAATGTTAATGCTTGTGCAGGCAAAGAAGCAAGCATAGAGGTTGTAAGCTGGAGCATTTTATGGGTTATTTTCTTTGGTCTATCATCAGCTGGAGCTGGTGGCAATGCAATCTATAAGTACAAGAATTCGGGTACTAATTCTTCTACCATATTTCATGTCAAGCTATTACCCTCTGCTATTAAGTATGAGAGCATGTCATTTTGTATCTTATCAACTATGCATGCTTTGACTTGTATGTACGGGCTCATTGCCTAGTTTTTGTTTTCGTTCCGTGCTCTTTTGAAAATGTGAGCTGCTATAAGAGTAATAGCCTTTTGCTTTACCTGAGTAATAGTGTTTTGTTTTCGTTCTAGTGCATCATTTCCAAATTGTGGCGTAGCGCTAGGGTATACACTTGTTGTTTTGAAGGAGCAAAAGACAGAGATAACTTAAGTAATAGATTCACGACACATGACAGTATTATGATAATGTGCATTAGTTTAATTACTGAATATGTTATACTTATAGATCAAAAATATTATGCATCATGAACATCACTGGTAAATGTGGGATATCGTCCAAGCCATGGAGTAGCATTCACAATGTAGTTTTTATAATCATTTTCATGTACTTTTTCTTGCTTATGGTTGTATGTGTGAGTTTGTATATAAGTGAATCGAGTGACAATGTAGTGAGGAATGTATGTAAATATGAATGATTGTGTAATATACGAGTGAATGTATAATAGTCGAGTCAAAAAATTTGTAGCATTTGAAATGTTGAAATAAAATATTTATTTGAATAAAATACCGTGTTATAATAATATTTATTGTGATATTATGAAATCTTTGATTAATTGCAATTGAGTGTAATTACTTTTTGGAGTTGTAAAACAAATTTTAACAACTGCTAGAAACAGTTGTAAAAAATGTTGACTTTATTACGATTGCCAGTTGTACTAGATATAGTACAACTGTTTTTAGCAGTTGTGAAAGGGTTTTTTTGTTGTTGTAGTGGTACATACGGCAACACATGTACTGATGTTGTCATAAGGTCACAAATGTGTTGTCTTTGACTGTAAGGCAACCCCAAAAAAGTTTTGCCACAGACCAATAGCAACACTTTTTGGCACCTACAGCGTCATTTTTCTTGGGTTGTCGTATGTCATCTATGGCGTAGTGCGGGTAGGTTGATTAGCAGGTTATATAATTATCTTTATGGGTTAGCTACTAGTGCTTTTCGATTTGGAGTTAGAGCTGGATTTGGATTGCTCTGGATCTACTCTAGAAGACTCTAGTGGTTGGGCCTACCTCTATCATTTATCCTTTATCTTTATCGGACATGCACATTATGTTTGTAATTCCACTGTACTATGATATAATATTTGGATCCTTGGGATATGTAACTTTGATGTAATATATGTTATGTTGTTGCTGTTATTATTATGCGTTATGTCCTGAAACGTCTCTCGCCCTTGAGTGGGTGTGGGTCGTTACACTTGCTCTACCGGCTTTGTTAAACTTGGCGATAAAATTCGAAACTGTAAATGGTCAACTTGTGATTTGATTGTTTGAGTTTTATAAAACAACTGATTTTAGCTATACCTCATAATTTAACAAATTGATGATCTCTTAAGCAAACAAAAACTATTATTTTCCCAAAATGAATCTTAAAAGCTTTGCTCTATATATAGTATAATAACAGATCGTACGCAGTGAATGCAAATGAAAGGCAACCTTGTTACATGGGCCATCGTTACAGCTAGAAAAAAAATAGTAGCATTTTCATAAGTTCTGGACTTTTTTTTAAAAAAAAAAACTTGATTGCTCATTTCAGTAACAAATCATCTCATTCATTAATTTTACATGGTTAAAAGTTGTAACTTTTCACATAACGATGATGTTTTGCATTTGGTGTATAGATATGTTTTTCATTGAAATGCGTCTGGGTGGACATTCAATTCTTGAGGGTTTTTATTTATTTGTTTATTTTGAAAATTGGACTTCGGTTCCAACAAGTTTGTATTTTGAAAATAAATAAAAACAAAAGGAAGAAGCGTTCTGTTGCTGGGTAATTGTGCCTTTCTACATTTAACCCGATAACGATTTAGCAATCTTGACCCATTCAAAGCATGTTTTATTATTGTTCGAAACAGTATTCACTTGTCTCTTTAAAAAAATTATTTTGACAGCATATATCATTAGGTGATATATTGATCTTATACTAATGATGTTTTCGATCAAATGATTGTATATATATCCGTCATATTTTATATGTTATAATCTTTTGACATAATGAAATTTAGTAACATGTAAATTATTAGAAAAAATGTGTCATATTTTGCTCAGAACATATATGCTTGACTTTTTATATTCTTTTTTTTTATATTTTATGAAGATAATCATATTTTGATTCTGATATTACCTCCTCTTGATCAAATATGTGAATGCATCACCACCTTTAGCAACCTTAACTAAAATGGTATCTCAGTATAAAAATGGTATTTTTTAACATGAACAAATGAACTGACACGACACGAACTTCCCCGTAAAGAAAGCCCGGATGGCATTGAGGACAAGATGAATCGGAACGCAAACAGAAGAACATTTCATTGTTATTACAACAATTCCACCAGAATACAAGAATATAGAGAGTATGAATAAATATTACACAGAAAATATCAGAGATTTAAATTACATTTACATACATCGCAGCGGAAATAATACAAAACACAACTAGAAGAGATACACGGATACGGAGCTTTCCGGATATCGTTCCAGCTGTAAATCAGGATCCTATGAATATAAATCTGCAAAACCAAAACTACTAGCTGCCCGTGTCGTAAATAGGGGCACCCAGAGATTAGGTTAAAACAATAAACTCCAGGTCAGTCATGTGACTGGTGTGAGAACTAAAACAGTTATTTAAAACTTTACTTTAAAAGAGTATAATTCAAGGGACCATGCCGTATAACACGGAACGGGTTTCCTCCCAAGAACACCGGTGCATAGAATAAACAGCGCAATGCTTTTTCGAAAAATGAAGCTATTATAAGACCCTGGTCCCATCACATAATGCAACGCAAGCCGGAGGATAGGGTTTTCCCTTATAATAGCCAAACATGTTTGGTACGTTTAAAACAAATCACTTGATACTATTATAGGTGTATAGTTTCAAAACAATTTCAATCATAAATATCAATCATAGGCGGCATGGGTACCATCTATCATGTCGCCATACTAGTTCTACAATTCAAACCGCAATATCACGTATGGGAAATTGGATTTCCGTCATGAGTCAAGGAAAGGGGCAAGCTCCTCTCCGTTCGAGACACTCTAGCAAATGCCTCAGGACCCCAATATGATCCTTGGAATCGGTTGGGTCGGTCCTCTCTTACTTTTGAGGATTGGTTATTCCTGAACACACGTTTCCCAGTCCTAACAGACCTATATCCGAGGCGCCTCGCATTCCAACAACCACATAGGTGAAAAGTATATATAAATGTCAGCCAGTTTAAGCACTGACACCACCACTAGCTACAAAGAAACGTCGTGTTCTCCCAACGGTCTGTATCCCGTTTTTGACTCATACCGAGGTGTGAGGCTCGCGAATTCACGCTAAACACAAAGCTATGCTGCACAGGCTGTGCTTTGATCATCAACCACAAGACTTTGCTTTTCAACAAAAGCCTTGATCATCTACCACTTAGGCACGCCACACAGGAAATTCACTCCATGCGACTGATGTCCATCGATATACAACCTCTGAGCTCGTACATCTCAGAGAAGGGCATTAAGCAAGAGAATAAATTCTCCGCCGCCAAACAGATGTATATTTAATAGAGATCAATCAACACAGAATAAAATCCAATGTCAGACACACAGTCCATTTACAAGTTCGTTCTGGGTCTGAACGATACCGGAGGCACTTTCCTCCCATATCCATCGATCTTCAAGTACGTCTGGACGATCACCAACTGATTCCCTTCTCTTGGGTGTACAGCCCAATCAAGATCATCAGTAATCGCCCAAGCGATGTGAAGACTTCCGGTCTTCAACCACCGTCTTCATCTTCGACATACCATCGAATCGGTTATTCAGAATGGGTATGAACCCGGCCTTTCCAAATAACCCGCGTATATAATAAACACGTGTTACACAAACACAACATACGCCTCATACCAATTCAGAATATTCTTTTATTCAAATTTTCACATCATTAGGGAATAGGTTTCCGTTAATTTTATCAAAGATAAATTCTTCTAAATCTATTCTTTAATCTTCCTTTGGATATCATTTCAAACCGTATTATCGTTTTCCAAGCTAGTCGGGATTAGCGAACCACACCGAAGTAATTATTTATTTTATTTCCCAATCCCAACCTATTCATCCCCTGGAGAAAAACTCGTAATACTCCATATCTAACACCACGGTGTTATCGGTAAAGTTAATTACCATCCCACGTTCAAATCTAATTAAAGATTTGACTATCGCTTTGGAGAAAAACTGGTGATACTCCATTCTCGATCACTTTTCAGATTTGATAATTTAAATTATCAATTCACTTTCAATCTAATTAAAGATTCATTTAAATCTCCACTTAGTTTTAATCTTCTCAAAAATCAATATCCTGTCTTTAACTGGGTTAAAGAACCAATGTCACCTAAAACACGATTCACGACAAACCCAAATCACATTTGATATTAAATACAAGGCTCTGAATAGAAAATATACCGGCTTATATTCAATATCAAATTCTGAAACCAACAAATATCATATTGGAAATAACGTTATAAATATATCTTTCAAATTCCCATAACAATATATGTATAATCACGGAATCAAACATCGAAATATTCCGAAGATAATTTCGATTCAAATCCATTCCAATTCAATTATTGGAAATTCTGATTATTTTTAAAACCACTTTCAAATTCAATTTATTTATTTCTAAAATAAGTGGATTTTAATTCAAGTTCAAAACTAGTCCATTTCGATAAAAATCTATTTTTATCTTTTCAAATATGGAGTTTTTCATCCCAGTTCTTTTCAAATCATTTCTTACGATTTTACACAAATTATTAATATTTTTAATAATTTTATCAAGGCACGTACAGTTGATTTCCATCAACGGTCATCGAACTGCACTTATAGCGACCATTTCCAAATTTGATTTGGACATAATTCCAAATCCAACCGTTAGATTTCAAATTTCTAATATTCATTGGAAAGCTCTTTTCGATACGAACCCAACGGTTCCAGTTTCAGGAGAATCCGATGGTCGGATCTCCCGTAATGTCCATTCGAAGTCAATGGTCGAAATTCACGAACTGCCGCGGCGCGTTCTATTCAGGCCATTTAATATATATATATATATATATATATATATATATATATATTTCATCGATTTCAATTCAAAACGTATTTTATAATTCGTTTTCAAAACCATTTCAACTTCATATTCAATTTCAAATCAAAATTGAATATTCCATATCATCAATATACATATATATAAATATATAAATGATAATATTTTCAAAACGTTATATTTTGAAATCACTTCCTTTTCGATATTCGAATAAAATCGATATAAATATCATTCACGTTAAAATAGCGCAACTCTAATGAACACGGCTTTATATATTTCAATAAATTCGTTATTCTATTCAACAAATGAATATATATTCTATATTCAACACATGAATCTATATTTCTTTCAACACATGACTAATCTCAACACATGAGTACTGTCAACACTTGGCTATTTTTGTTATGTAATATATTTTATAAAATTATGGTATCTATCGTTTAATTTTTAATCAGACTCCAACTGTAAAGTAGTTTCTAATCTTAAATATGATAAAGATGTAAATTTTATTGTTAAAATATTTTACTCAACACATGAATAGTTTCAACACATGAATATTTTTATATTTTTATATTCTTTATTTTTTCCCAATTGGAAAGAGGCCCAATCAATTACCATATAATGTTAATTATATGGATTCCACCCAACACATGTATAAAATAGCAACGATAAATAATCAACCATCATCCAAAGTGCACCACACAACTGCTTAAGCATCAAATATAAATAATTAACGCTTACACAGCTTGTCGACCAATCGATCGACATACAATTAAATAATTGGGATTAATGTATGCCAAATATCATCCCAACACCCGTGTAGGGTTTCAAACCAACAAACACTGAATATTATTGGTGCAGTTGGGCGATGTGTAAAATTTATCGTCCCGATCAATATTAGTCAAATCAATTTATATAAACAAATCGGCCTATTTGTTTATAAATATTTATTTATTCACATTTACGTTAAAAATTATATTTTTAACGATAACTAATTTATTTCAACACATGAATATTTATTTTATTATCCACTTCACATCAACATCACAACAAACTTCACAACACAACAAACAAGCATACAAGCCGTCCATGGTCTGTGGACGACGGGTGTCGGGTGCTACTAAGCACCGTCTGCATCCTAGTATATAATTTAAACTAGAAAAGAAATTTAAAGTGAGAAATTCTCACCGACTAGCTAAACCAATTCACCACGACTCTTCATATATAGGAAATCTTCATCGTGCTCGCCTTTTGTCAATTTCACTATCCGTAGCCACCACATATATAAAAATCACATTTTTATATTGTTGCTATGTATATAAAAATTCTATTTTTATACCGCTACTATATAGATAAAAAATATATTTTTACAACGGTGTCCATATAATAAAGATTACATTTTTATCACGCTATCCTCTATATAAAAATTACATTTTTATATATATAAAGATCGTATTTTTATATCATGGCTTCATATGTAAAAATCACTCCTTTACAACGCTACTTCCATGATAAAAATTATATTTTTATCTTGCTAGCAATATAATAAAAATTATATTTTTATTACTCTACATGAATAAAAATCATATTTTTATATCTCCTACATAATAAAGATCGAATTTTTATTATCTAAATAATATAAAAATCGTATTTTTAATATTTCTACTATACAAAAAGAATATTTTTATACTTTACATATGATAAAAATCATATTTTTATTATCGTACATATATAAAAATCAAATCTTTACTATCTATACATTATAAACATCGTTCCTTTTCATGAATAAAAAATCTTAACTTCTCTATTTCAAAAGTATAATCTTTATATATTAAAAACCCCATTTTTCATACATAGAAAAATCATACCTCTATAGTTTAAAAATCACACCTTTTCATGAATTAAAGATCATCCCTTTTCCGCTAGTCATATATAATAAAAATCGAATTTTTGATAATCTAACACATATAATAAGAACTGAAATAAAAAAACTGATTTAATAAAGTAGAAATCACCTTTATCCATCTTAGGGGCCGGAGAAAGCACGGGGAGGGGCTGTAATCGGTAGGAGGCGACGGTCAGGCATTGTGGCGGGCCAGGGTGGGCTAAGGCGGCTCGATTTGGGGTTATTGGAGATGGGGGGGGGTCAGTTTTTGGGGATGGTTGAAAGGAGGAAAGGGGGGAGTTCGGCGATGCGAGGGGAGGCCGGAGGGAGGAGAGTTGCGGCGTGCGGAGTGGGTGGCGGCGTGCGGAGGGGGCGGCGCCTCCTGGGGTTGAGCGACGACTTCGATTTCCTTTTTTTTATATATAAAACTGAATCGGGTTTGGGGGGGACCTGAGAGGAAATAAGGGAGGGGAGAGATTTTTAATTTATTTATTTAATTAATTTAATTTCAAAAAACAACTTTTTATTTCGACCTCTAAACGAGACCCACTGCCTGTCGTCCATAGCTAATTACCCCCATTTCGAACACAATGGGATATGTATCGTAAGATGATTCAACCATTTCGATCAGTTTTCGTCAAAATCAACATATAACTCTATATATTGAATTTGATCGCACATTTCAATTTACTGGGGCTACATACTAACTAGAAAAATTCCCGAAAAATATTTTCTAGCTTCTTATTGACGATACAGTCCTAACAAAACTAATTTCGTCGAATTCTGAGACCGTTTGAAAAATGGCCATTTTCCAGTCGATTAAAATCAACTAAAACTGGTCAAACACATTTTTCGTTGCCACGCTCACGTATTGATTCGAAAAATTGCGAATTTTGGAATCTAACAATAACTTTACATCCCGGATCCAACAAAAGTGGTTTCGTCAAAATCTGAGGTCGTTTGCAAAATTTCCATTTTTAAGGGCCTGAATTCCATTGCGACTATTCAGAATTTTCAACTGGGCATATCTTTTGATTCCCGCTATGAGATTTCAAATTTTCGAATTCGTTGGAAAGGTATTCTCAATTAGATTCTAATATTTTTGGTTTCACTAAAATCCGGTTTATTTTGCACCCGGTATGTTCAATTGAAATTTGAAATTGAATTATCGAACTACCACGCCATTTTCAACTCCTTTTATAATTATAAATAAAATATTTATATTCTAACGGCGACGTATATAAATTTATACGTTCTATTTCTATTCAAAATAAATTTTTCATTGATATTATTTAAAATAATTCATTTTAAATATTCAAAATTCGCTAAAATTTCCAAAATAAATTTTTTAAATTGGCTCGCATTTCCGGGTTGTTACAATCTCCCCCACTTAAAAAATTTCATCCCCGAAAAGAAACGAAGCCGAAAGTTGTTTAACTAATCAACTCAACTTTCCTTATTTTCTTTACGGCTTAAGTTCTTCAACTTTTCAGTTTCTAAGAACTTTTCAAATTTTTCAAAAATTTGGCTAAAAACCTAAATTTTCAAAAAAATTTGCCATAACCTCCCCTACACCGGGGACTTCGGGATATTTCATATAGCCTCCCATGACCTTCTTCAATCAAAAAGAAAAAGAAAAGGCCAAGCGGCTAGCCAATCGGCTCATAAAATCATCATCACCCAAACAAAACAGTAAATTATGGTAAACATGTACCTATTTGTCAGGCAAACAATTTTATTCTCCTGCTCTAGCCTCCTTGCTATGACCTGTTCAATGTAAGTACATGTATATGCAACCAAATGCGACTAAATTTCAATATAATCCACTATTTGATCAATTAGGCCAAATGGTTTCAAAATTATCAAACAAATAAACAAACAACACAAACATCAATCAATTAGTTGATTATCGTTTTCAAATTCATAATTTTGATATATATATATATAGAAAATCATGTTTTTAATGTCAAATCACAACAATAAATCTATATAGTTTTGGTTCTCACACCAGTCTAATGGAAATATATAGATATCTCATTATCGAAACTCAAATATGAATTCTGATGATGATATATCAATCATCCGAATCATCTCCGGGTGTCTAGAATGTGATTCTATATCTATCCAGTATATTAAAACTTCGAATATACATTCATGACGCGTATATGCAAAATCTTTATATACTCGATTGTCCAAATTCAAAATAAATAAATATTCAAATACGTATAAAATGATTTAAATTTTCAAATAAAACTTTTTTTTTTATTTTTTTTTTTAAATATACTCTTCACACTCGTCCTAGGATACTACTGATCCCATCTCTAACGAGTTATTCTGATTGGATATTACTAATCCAATATCTTATGAATTCTTTCATTCAGTTCTAATGTGTGTTGTTCTCGAGCTCTGTAAACCAAAACTCTGATACCAAACTGACACAACCCGAACTTCCCCGTTAAGGAAAGCCCGGATGGCATTGAGGACAAGACGAATCGGAACGCAAACAGAAGAACATTTCATTGTTATTACAACAATTCCATCAGAATACAAGAATATACAGAGTATGAATAAATATTATACAGAAAGTATCAGAGATTTAAATTACATTTACATACATCGCAGCGGAAATAATACCAAACACAACTAGAAGAGATACACGGATGCAGAGCTTTCCAGATATCGTTCCAGCTGTAAATCAGGATCCTGTAAATATAAATCTGCAAAACCAAAACTACTAGTTGTCCGTGTTGTAAATAGGGGCACCCAGAGTTTAGGTTAAAACAATAAACTCCAAATCAGTCATGTGACTGGTGTGAGAACTAAAACAGTTATTTAAAACTTTACTTTAAAAGAGAGTAATTCAAGGGACCACGCCGTATAACACGGAATGGGTTTCCTCCCAAGAACACCGGTGCATAGAATAAACATCGCAATGTTTTTCGAAAAATGAAGCTATTATAAGACCCAGGTCCCATCACCCAATGCAACGCAAGCCGGAGGATAGGGTTTTCCCTTATAATAGCCAAACATGTTTGGTACGTTTAAAATAAATCACTTGATACTATTATAGGTGTATAGTTTCAAAACAATTTCAATCATAAATATCAATCATGGGCGGCATGGGTACCATCTATCATGTCGCCATACTAGTTCTACAATTAAAACCGCAATGCCACGTATTGGAAATTAGATTTCCGTCATGAGTCGAGGCAAGGGGCAAGCTCCTCTCCGTTCGAGAAACTCTAGCAAATGACTCAGGACCCCATTATGATCCTTGGAATCGGTTGGGCCGGTCCTCTCTTACTTTTGAGGGTTGGTTATTCCTGAACACACGTTTTCTAGTCCAAACAGACCTATATCTGAGGCGCCTCGCATTCCAACAACCACACAGGTGAAAAATATATATAAATGTCAGCCAGTTTAAGCACTGACACCACCACTAGCTAGAAAGAAACGTCGTGTTCTCCCAACGGTCCGTATCCCGTTTTTGACTCATACCGAGGTGTGAGGCTTGCGAATTCGCGCTATACACAAAGCTATGCCGCACAGGCTATGCTTTGATCATCAACCACAAGACTTTTCTCTTTAACAAAAGCCTTGATCATCTGCCACTTAGGCGTGCCACACAGGCAATTCACTCCATGCGACTGATGTCCATCGATATACAACCTATGAGCTCGTATGTCTCAAAGAAGGGCGTTAAGCAAGAGAATAAATTCTCCGCCGCCAAACAGTTGTATATTTAATAGAGATCAATCAACACAGAATAAAATCCAATGTCAGACACACGGTCCATTTAAAAGTTCGTTCTGGGTCTGAACGAAACCGGAGGCACTTTCCTCGCATATCCATCGATCTCCAAGTACGTCTGGACGATCACCAACTGATTCCCTCCTCTTGAGTGTACAGCCCAATCAAAACCATCAGTAATCGCCCAAGCAATGTGAAGACTT
Organism: Allium sativum; assembly: GCA_030737875.1. Taxonomy (NCBI): domain Eukaryota; kingdom Viridiplantae; phylum Streptophyta; class Magnoliopsida; order Asparagales; family Amaryllidaceae; genus Allium; species Allium sativum. The sequence continues at coordinate 1,054,965,566 of CM060926.1, read as the reverse complement.
CCGGTCTTCAACCACCGTCTTCAACTTCGACATACCGTCGAATCGGTTATTCAGAATGGGTATGAACCCGGCCTTTCCAAATAACCCGCGTATATAATAAACACGTGTTACACAAATAACATACGCCTCATTCCAATTCAGAATATTCTTTTATTCAAATTTTCACATCATTAGGGAATAGGTTCCCATTAATTTTATCACAGATAAATTCTTCTAAATTTATTCCTTAATCTTCCTTTGGATATCATTTCAAACCGTATTATCGTTTTCCAAGCTTCTCGGGATTAGCGAACCACACCGAAGTAATTATTTATTTTATTTCCCAATCTTAACCTATTCATCCCCTGGAGCAAAACTGGTAATACTCCATATCTAACGCCACGGTGTTATCGGTAAAGTTAATTACCATTCCACATTCAAATGTAATTAAAGATTTAACTATCGCTTTGGAGCAAAATTGGTGGTACTCCATTCTCGATCACTTTTCAGATTTGATAATTTAAATTATCAATTCACTTTCAATCTAATTAAAGATTCATTTAAAACTCCACTTACTTTTAATCTTCTCAAAAATCAATATCCTGTCTTTAACTGGTTAAAGAACCAATGTCACCTAAAACACGATTCAAGACAAATCCAAATCACATTTGATATTAAATACCAGGCTCCGAATAGAAAATATACCAGCTTATATTCAATATCAAATTCTGAAACCAACAAATATCGTATTGGAAATAACGATATAAATTTATCTTTCAAATTCCCATAATAATATCTGTATAATCACGGAATCCAACATCGAAATATTCCGAAGATAATTCCGATTCAAATCCATTCCAATTCAATTATTGGAAATTCTGATTATTTTTAAAACCACTTTCAAATTCAATTTATTTATTTCTCAAATAAGTGGATTGTAATTCTAGTTCAAAACTAGTTCATTTCGATAAAAATCTATTTTTATATTTTCAAATATGGAGTTTTTCATCCCAGTTCTTTTCAAATCATTTCTTATGATTTTACACAAATTATTAATATTTTTAATAATTTTATCAAGGCCCGTACAGTCGATTTCCATCAACGGTCATCGAACTGCACTTACAGCGACCTTTTCCAAATTTGATTTCGACATAATTCCAAATCCAACCGTTAGATTTCAAATTTCTAATATTCATTGGAAAGCTCTTTTCGATACGAACCCAACGGTTCCAGTTTCAGGAGAATTCGATGGTCGGATCCCCCGTAATGTCCATTCGAAGTCAATGGTCGAAATTCACGAACTGCCGCGGTGCGGTGCGTTCTATTCAGGCCATTTAATATATATATTATATATATTTCATCGATTTCAATCCAAAACGTATTTTATAATTCGTTTTAAATTCCTTTTTAAAACCATTTCAACTTCATATTCAATTTCAAATCAAAATTGAATATTCCATATCATCAATATATATCTATAAATGATAATATTTTCAAAACGTTATATTTTGAAATCACTTCCTTTTCGATATTCGAATAAAATCAATATAAATATCATTTACATCAAAATAGCGCAACTCTAATCAACACGGCTTTATATATTTCAATAAATTCGTTATTCTATTCAACAAATGAATATATATTCTATATTCAACACATGAATATATATTTCTTTCAACACATGACTAATCTCAACACATGAGTACTGTCAACACATGACTATTTTTGTTATGTAACATATTTTATAAAATTATGGTATCTATCGTTTGATTTTTAATCAGACTCCAACTATAAAGTAGTTTCTAATCTTAAATATGATAAAGATGTAAATTTTATTGTTAAAATATTTTACTCAACACATGAATAGCTTCAACACATGAATATTTTTATATTCTAATATTCTTTATTTTCCCAATTGGAATGAGGCCCAATCAATTACCATATAATGTTAATTATATGGATTCCACCCAACACATGTATATAATAGCAACGATAAACAATCAAACATCATCCAAAGTGCACCACACAACTGCATAAGCATCAAATATAAATAATTAACGCTTACACAGCTTGTCGACCAATCGATCGACATACAATTAAATAATTGGGATTAGTGTACGCCAAATATCATCCCAACACCCGTGTGGGGTTTCAAACCAACAAACACCGAATATTATTGGTGCAGTTGGGCGATGTGTAAAATTTATCGTCCCAATCAATATTGGTCAAATCAATGTATATAAACAAATCGGCCGATTTGTTTATAAATATATTTTTATTCACATTTACGTTAAAAATTATATTTTAACGATAATTAATTTATTTCAACACATGAATATTTATTTTATTATCCACTTCACATCAACATCACAAACAAACTTCACAACACAACAAACAAGCATACAAGCCGTCCATGGTCTGTGGACGACGGGTGTCGGATGCTACTAAGCACCGTCTGCATCCTAGTATATAATTTAAACTAGAAAAGAAATTTAAAGTGAGAAATTCTCACCGACTAGCTAAACCAATTCACCACGACTCTTTATATATAGGAAATCTTCGTCGTGCTCGCCTTTTGTCAATTTCACAATCCGTAGCCACTACATATATAAAAATCACATTTTTATATTGTTGCTGTGTATATAAAAATTCTATTTTTATACCGCTACTATATAGATAAAAATTCTATTTTTACAACGGTGTCCATATAATAAAGATTACATTTTTATCACGCTATCCTCTGTATAAAAATTATATTTTTATATATATAAAGATCGTATTTTTATATAATGGCTTCATATGTAAAAATCACTCCTATACAACGCTACTTCCATGATAAAAATTATATTTTTATCTTGCTAGCAATATAATAAAAATTATATTTTTATTACTCTACATGAATAAAAATCATATTTTTATATCTCCTACATAATAAAGATCGAATTTTTATTATCTAAATAATATAAAAATCGTATTTTTAATATTTCTACTATATAAAAAGAATATTTTTATACTTCACATATGATAAAAATCATATTTTTATTATCGCACATATATAAAAATCGAATCTTTACTATCTATACATTATAAAAATCATTCCTCTTCATGAATAAAAAATCTTAACTTCCCTTTTTCAAAAGTATAATCTTTATATATTAAAAACCCCATTTTTCATACATAGAAAAATCATACCTCTATAGTTTAAAAATCACATCTTTTCATGAATTAAAGATCATCCCTTTTCCGCTAGTCATATATAATAAAAATCGAATTTTTGATAATTTAACACATATAACAAGAACTGAAATAAAAAAAACTGATTTAATAAAGTAGAAATCACCTTTATCCATCGTAGGGGCCGGAGAAGGCACGGGGAGGGGCTGTAATCGGTAGGAGGCGGCGGTCAGGCATGGTGGCCGGCCAGTGTGGGCTAAGACGGCTCGATTTGGGGTTATTGGAGATGAGGGGTCGGTTTTTGGGGATGGCTGAACGGAGGTAGGTGATTCGGCGATGCGAGATGGGAGGCCGGAGGGAGGAGAGTGGCGGCGTGCGGAGGGGGTGGCAGCGTGCGGAGGGGGGTAGCGGCGTGCGGAGGGAGCGGCGCCTCCTGGGGCTGAGCGACGGCTTCGATTTCTTTTTTTATATATATAAAACTGAATCGGGTTTTGGGGGGGAGGGCTGAGAGGAAATAAGGGAGGGGAGAGATTTTTATTTTATTTATTTAATTAATTTAATTAATTTAATTTCAAAAAGCAACTTTTTATTTCGACCTCTAAACGAGACCCACCGCCTGTCATCCATACCTAATTACCCCCATTACGAACACAATGGGATATGTATCGTAAGCTGATTCGACCAATTCGATCAGTTTTCGTCAAAATCAACATATACCTCTATATATTGAATTTGAACGCACATTTCAATTTACTGGGGCTACATACTAACTAGAAAAATTCACGAAAAATATTTTCTAGCTTCGTATTGACGATACAGTCCTAACAAAACTAATTTCGTCCAATTCTGAGACCGTTTGAAAAATGGCCATTTTCCAGTCGATTAAAATCAACTAAAACTGGTCAAACACGTTTTCCTTTGCCACGCTCACATATTGATTCGAAAAATTGTGAATTTTGGAATCTAACAATAACTTTACATCTCGGATCCAACAAAAGTGGTTTCGTCGAAATCCGAGGTCGTTTGCAAAATTTCCATTTTTAAGGGCCTGAATTCCATAGCGACTATTCAGAATTTTCAACTGGGCATATCTTTTGAATCCCGCTATGAAATTTCAATTTTTCAGATTCTTGGAAAGGTATTCTCAATTAGATTCAAATATTTTTGGTTTCACTAAAATCCGGTTTATTTTGCACCTGGTATGTTCAATTGAAATTTGAAATCGAATTATCGAACTACCGCGCCATTTTCAATTCCTTTTATAATTATAAATAAAATATTTATATTCTAACGGCGATGTATATAAATTTATACGTTCTATTTCTATTCAAAATAAAGTTTTCGTCGATATTATTTTAAATAATTCATTTAAAATATTCAAAATTCGCTAAAATTGACAAAATAAAAATTTTAAATTGGCTCGCATTTCCGGGTTGTTACATGAGTACGAGACAATATCTTTTATATAAGAACTATTGGGCTTGGGCTCTCATATGATAATATGTACTATTATTATTAGTGTAAATGGGCTTGTGCAGCCTTGTACATAAATATTACTGTTGCCGACAAACTATATATAAAGGCACGATATCATTAGTTTACAATCATCGTTTTCACTCTGTATAATTACAATATCTCAAGAGAAATAAAAGTTTAACATTTTTCTTTTATGGTATCAGAGCTCACAGCCAAACGATAACCTTATACGAAAAATTTTCATATCCAGGAAGCTTTTAAATCAATACAAAAAGTGAAGAAGGTGTTGTTTTCGCTTCTAAGAGAATTCTCATCATCGAAGGCGAACCTTTCATCACAAGTGCAGTATTGTTCTTATTTTCCTCCACTGCCTCGCTTGAAATAGATTAGACATTACTCGCTTTCACGGATTTCGGATGCAGCGTTGATCATCAGACTAGTGTCTTCATCTGATCACCATTCTTCTCTAGTTTCTGGTTGCAGAGAAAGTGAATATCGACTTCTTGTCGTCCTAGAAACAATTTTCCAACCATCTATTTGTTTTTGGTTGTAGAGAAATTGTATGTCAACCTTTTTGATTTTCCGACCATCAACCATTTCTGATCCTATACTGTCACACCAAACATGACAGGAAACTATGATGCAATGAGTTCTGCCACGTCCATAGTTGAAACCAGCAGTTCCACCACCAGTTCCATCACCCTGATCAAACCAAAAAGCATTGTAATCAATATCCTCTTAGATGAAGATAACTACATGCTTTGGAAGTTTCAAGTCGAGACAACTCTAAGGGGATACGACCTTCAAGAATATATCAGCAGTCCGATTATTGTTCCACCTGCAATGGTCATGGATAAAGATGGTAACTTGATTAATAATCAAGATTACATAATGCATCAAAAGCAAGACAACCTACTTGCATCATGGCTGATATTAAGTATAAGTGCAAATTTATTATCCCAAACTATAGGATGCACTACATCATATGAAATTTGGAATGCTATAGAACAAATTTTCATTACACAATCTGCATCAAGAATTATGCATTATTGCAACCAACTACATTGTATTAAGAAAGATGATATGTCTATGAGTGAGTACTTGATCAAGATTAAGACTTTATGTGATAGATTAGGGGCAATAGGCCATAAAGTATCAGAAAATGAACAGGTTTTATACATCACTAGTAGGTTAGATGACGATTATATATCTGTTTTCACATTTATTGCGTCACAAAGAGTTATTCCAGACTTGCAATATGTTCACTCGACTCTTCTTACACATGAGGGAAGAATAGAGCAAAAGAAAATGTCACAAACACATTATCCAGTCAACTATGCAGCTACTTCTAAAGGAAAGAATCAATCAAGAAACAATACCAGTCGAAACAACCAAGAATCCAATTTCTATAGAGCCAATCAACCCCAAAGGTGTAGAGGCAGGGGAAGATGGAGTGGTAACAATCGTGCTAAATGTTAAATTTCAAAAATTTTAGCCATATCGCTAGTAGATGCTATTTCAGATTCAATTTTGAATATAATGTGGCAAGACAAGGTCAGTCGAATCAAGCTAGGCCTAATGTTAACATGGCACAGATCAATTAGCAAAGAAACGGTTCAGAAGGCAACAAAGTACAAGAAAATAATGTTGAAGATTCTTACAAGTCTGAAGATATAAATTTGGTTGACTGGTATCCAGATTCAGGTGCGACGAATCATATAACTAGCAGCATGCAAAACTTAAATCTTGGCAACAAAAGCTGTTCAGATACGCAAGCCATACGTATAGGGAATGGTGAAACAATAAGTATATCTCATATTGGTAATGGTTTCATCAATGGTAAGAGGCAACTATATCTTAATAATTTATTACGTGTTCCTAAAATAAAGAAAAATTAACTTAGTGTCTCACAATTTGCCAATGACAACCACGTGTACTTTCAGTATAAGAATATATGGCTATTGCAATGGAAGAGGGCCATTGGCAGCCGTTGGAATAGAGTTCAGGACTTCCAATAGAATCCACGGACTCTTTCCAACGGCTTCCAACAATATCGCGCCGTTGGGAACCGTTTGAAAACCATGACCAAATAGCCATTGGAAACCGTTTATAGCCATTGGAAATACTGGTTCTTTTTTTATATAACAGCAAGCAAACAACCTTTCATCCACCCTATTTCCAATTCATTTCATTTCCAACCCATTTCCAACCAATTCCACGTATATTCGACATATATATACCAATAACAATATAAACAATCAAAATAAAACGCAGAAACATCAATATATACAAAACAAACCATCCAAACATCCAGAAAACCATCAAAGTATGCAAACCATCACCCATTCCATACCATCTAAATATCCAAACATCCAAACATGTCTACGAACCGTACCAATATATAAAAACCATCAAAATACATCCAAACATGTCTCATCCACTCCGTACCAATATATACAACATCAAAACAAATCACATCTCCAAGCCAAATACCGAAAAAACATACCTCAAGCTGCATCATGTTCGTCACTATGTCCTCCAGAAGCAGACGATGAAGGAAAACTATCATGATTGTGCATATACTCCGCAACCTTTTGATTCAACTGCTCAATCTGCATAGCCTGCATATGATTCTGGTCCTGTAGTTGCTCAATCAACGTTTGCATCTCCTTAATTTCTTCTTTGTCCTGGGTCTTCTTAGCTTGTGAAACCTGCAAATACATGTATAGAAGAAAACAATCAAAAAATACTCTTGAACAAGCATGAATTGAAATCATAACAAAATGGTTTAGGAACAAAGATGCATAAACAAAAAAGTTGAAATGGTAGATATTTATATGTTGATACATAGATGCGGTAATACCATCCATTTCTTTGCTATGAATGATTATCTAATTAAAGTTTCACTTAAGTTCGCTTCTTAAAATGTTTTTCAAGTCATTATCGTAAGCAATGCCAGAGTTATACACTCATTAATAACTACATATGTTGTATACAACTTTGAAAATTTTATTGTTATATATAATTTATAAATTAAAACGATATTCTTTTATTGCTAACTACATATACTCTAGCTATTAATGTCTTTACAGAGAAAAAAAATCTTAATAATGTAGATGTAAATAATTTATTCTATATGAGAAATATTTATTAGTGTAAATTAGGATGTGCCCCTTATTTATGTTTGAAATAGAAGCCACGTCCCTCCCTACTTTTACTTTCAAACCCGGTCCCTATTTTCAGTACTTCCGCCTTTTACGTTATTTGGCCAAAAAAAAAGGCGGTCTCAGGTGTGTGTGTGTGTGTATATATACATATATATATATATATATTCAAAAATCTGGAAGTCCACGCAAATAAAAAAAAGTTGCATATATGTATGCAACTATTGCATACGTTGTTTTCTTCTGAAAATCTGAACCGAAACTTGCATACATGTGTGAAACTATTTGAAATACTTGCACACATGTATGCAAGTATTGCATGAAGGAATTAGAACTGATACGTATGCATGTGAATACTTGCACACATGTATTCAAGAATTGAGAAATACTTGCACAGATGTATGCAAGTAAATCAGCATAGATGCATGACATGAAAAACATGCATGGATGTATGTAGGAAAATATAAATATGTGCATACTATTATGCATTTAACTGCATTTTCGTTGTTTTTTGGGTTTCTGACGTGGTTTTCGATGGTTTTTTGATCTGATTTTTTTAACGTTTACGTGTTTTAATTAAATAAGAATTTACGTGATTATTTTTATTTTATTTATTCACTGAATTTTTGAAAAATATGTACTAAATTTATAATAAGTTTATGACCGGATGTGAGACTAATTTTGAAACTTTATAGGGACCTATGCCAAACTGACCCTATTTATTATATGTATGAGTAAATAAACAATTTTTTCATTCTTGTTGCATAGTTTTTGTATGTACATTCAACCATATAGTAGGTCCTATAAATATTGCTAATACATCCATTTCTTTGCTAATAATGGAAGATATTTATATATTTATACTTAGCGATATGGTTTGTATATTGACATTCTGTACTCCATACGAATATTGCAGAAATCAAATAAATATTTTGAAAGTTAAGCACAAAATTTTATTAATTAGCGAAATTTACAGCATATAAGCTTTCAACATATAAGCTTTCAGCATATACAATCCATATGCAAAGCTTGTAATCAAAAATCTCAATACAACACCAAAATTGACCAAGAAGCAAGTTACAAAACCAAATATAAGAATGGTAATTCCACAAAACAAATAGCTATCCTTCAATTACTCGTGTTTCCGGAGACTGAATATCACTTAAAAGAAAGAAGGATCATGCATAGGACCAGGATTGCTTCTAGTGTGCCTTCCTTTTATTTCCATCTTACTACCCGCAGGTAGAATATCATCTAAGCTGTTGTCGTTTCCTTCATCGAGATCATCTGCCCAGAATTTTCCCTTAAGCTTCTGACTTTTGGATTTGAAAGATGGCATTGCACTAGTGGGAACCGCAGATGAGAGATTAGCCAAAGAAGTGTTGACTTTTGGAAAAGTTAAACCAGATCCACAAACAGGAGGTGGAGGTAGAGTGATGTGTGGAGGTGGTTTAAGATTCATATAGGGGGATCCCGCCAAAGAAACCGTAGACACTACAACACCATGGAGTGAAGGGGAACTCGCATTCAAAGAAGAATTAACAGGAGAGATTTGACTGACTGTAGAGGAACAAGACATAGTGGAAACTAAGTAAGAACATGACGCTGCATTATTAACAGGTGAAGAGCTAGCAGATTCTTCCATCCTTTTCTCTATATTTACACACTCATTTGTACCCTGAGGATCAGCTTCATGTTCTACAGTAGCAGTGCCCTGTTGTTCAACAGGATTCTAACTAATTTTTGAAACATCATTTGCATTGTCACCCACTGTTTGACCATCATTCACATCTTCATTGTTCTCCATTGTGGCATTATCCAAGTTTGAAAATGGATTGGTACTCTCTTTTCCCAGTTCAGCGACTCCAGATTTGGTAGCCTTATTATTTCCAATAGCTTTCCTTCTCCAATATTTCTTTTTTTTTCATTGACTATATTCCATTTGTTCTGATTTTCATTCTCTTGTGTTCTTTGTTTATTATTTCCTATATGTACATTAACTTCTTCTTGCCAATCTCCTTTCCTTGTATCCAACTGTTCACCCTTTGACTCTTTCTCATTTTTGTTTAACTCACAAGAGGAAGTTTCATGACCAAACTCTTTGCACAATGTACAAATCATCGGCTTCCAGTCATAAAAGAGTTTGACTGAGGGGCAGTTATCTACTAAGGCAGCTATTGGAAAAGAATCAGGCAGTTCAATATCAGGGGAGACTTCCACAAACGCATTAGCATATCTAAATCTGTTCATTCTCTCCATACTACTATCAAAACAGATTAACTTTCCTATATGACAGACTAACCAATTTATACCAATTAGAGTCCATAGAATAGTTGGAATTCGAAAGAAGTGAATCCAGACAGGAACTTTTCTGGTTTGCGATTGAGCGTTACCAATCCTAGGATTCCATCTGGTTAATATAAACATTCTACCTCTAATAAAAATCGGATCAGCATTTAGAATCCTATCCTTTTCAGGAACATTAGAGAATTTGAAACAGTAGAATCTACCATTGAATTTGATGTCTACATCTCCTTTTAATTTCTAATACTTCTTCAAAAAATTTGTAACAGCCAGGCAATTCAAAGTACCATCAAGGAAAAAACCCACTGAATAACTACTCCAGTAATCCATACCTGTTTGTCTGACCAAATCTGGAATAGATTAGAGGGTGCATCCCTGGGAATGTCAAAATGGAAAGGCTCGAAAACCCCAGCATTCCGCGGAAGGGAATTGAAGAGGGATGCGTAATCACGCTTGGTTGACTGATTAGATCTCGAAGACGATGGTGGGATCTGATTAGAAAGGTCTAATCCATGCGATTCGTTGTTAACATGGCTCCGATCTGAAGTGAAGGCTCCAGAAGTTACGAGAGAAGGATTCGCAAATGAGGGATTAACATCGGAGGGTGGAGGATCGGAGGGAGAAGGGAGAGGAGGAGTGCAAGATGGAAGTGGAGGAAAGGAGTTGGAGGCGAGATAAGAAGAGGAGGAAGTAATTTGTTCAGCCGCCATTGCCAATGGTCATGATTATCTTATAACCAAATCTTCAAAATCAAACAAATATTGGTTAAATCATACAAATATTATCGAATCTGTAACATATGATCGGCTGCGAAAGATCCATAAACAACATCAAATAGGTTGTCTTCCTCCTCCTACGTCAACTCATCACGACCAGACCCCTCAAGCGCATGAGCCCATGCCTCCTAGGACTTTGCCTATAATGCAAAAAAGAATTTCAATTGAAAATTAATAGAATATTGATTTTATCTTACATTAACTAGTAATTAATAAACTAACCGATGTGATAATAAAATTTAAAATACACATATGTATGCAACTGTTTCCTTATCCTGATCATCCCATTGATATGTGACATTGCCAGCCTCGTCTACATGCCTAGATGCATGGGTGTGAGTAAATACGTCCATATAGGACACTGGATGTCCACGAGCTCGTTCCTGCAGTAGATAATTTAAATAATTCAATTCCACATAGTCAATCACTTAATGATCAATATACAAATGTAATAATTGACAAATTTACCAAGTCCTCGCGGTGATGCTGGAAAGACTAGGATCCTCTGCAATGAGTTACTAGGTTCTTTCTCCTGTTTGTGGTGCTCCTAACTAACTCAGCCTACAATTGTACATTGGATAATTATTTAAAATTGGCAAAAAAATAAATTAGATTCGTTATAGATTTACCTTGAACTCATCCGTGTCTCACCACCCAAACACTTATCAAACACTTCATCGCCCATTCACTATGGTTTCTTCCCCTTTTCCTTAATCTCATTCATCTTCTCTCTATAATTCCTGGCGACCTTTGAGTTCCAGTGTCGCTGAACTAGGCTCATGTCACCCTCCTGCACATGTACTGCCCCCTGTATAATGAGAAAATATTACTAATCTCATTTATTTGTATTTAACCAATTTATAAAGTGGTATAAATTTACTAGAAAATCTTGTCAGATAGTCCCTTTGACGTCTGCTGGGACCGTGCTCCACTTAGGCCAGAAATCGCTCATTCTAGTCATATATGCATCCTTAGAGACATCTAGAATCGTCTGGGATGAATCCAACTGAAACCCCCTGCGTTAAATATAAATTAAAACTTTATATAGAATATAGTTATATTATGTAAAAAAACATTAAATTGTTATTCTGCTAATATTGATACTTACGTCTTGTCAACCTTAGGCTTCAAGTAAACAACTAGATGAGCTAACTGTTCGCCACTACCCTCACCGACATGCGTGGAAATGTTACGTCGTCTAGAGCCCGAGCCTGAAGCAGGGCCAGACATAATATACCTACGACATAGATATAAAATTGTATTTCAAATGCCTAAGTTAGTGTATTATACATCAATAAATCATCCTAGAACACACTACAAGAAAAACCAAGATTAGCGACTGTGAAAACCCGTAACTTCCCCGGTGAGGGAAAGCGCGGATAGTTCGAGAACAAGCCACAACAGAACGCAGACGGAAGAACATTTCATTGTATATTACAACAATGCATCAGATTACAAGAATATACAGAGTATAAATGAATAAATATTACACAGAAATTATCGGATATTACAATAAATTACATAGCAGCGGAAAATAATACAATACACAACTAGAAGAGATATACGGATACAAAGCTTTCTGGATATCATTCCAGCTGTAAACCAGGATCCTGTGAATAAAAATCTGCAAAACCAAAACTACTAGCTGCCCATGTCAAAATAAGGGCACCCAGAGTTTAGGTTAAAACAATAAACTCCAGGTCAGTCATGTGACTGGTGTGAGAACTAAAACAGTTATGTATCTTTATTTTCAAAGTAAGGTAAATCAAGGGACCACGCCGTATAACACGGAACGGGTTTCCTCCCAAGAACGCCGATGCATAAAACAACAGTGCAATGCTAAATAAAGAAAAATGAAGCTATTATAAGACCCAGGTCCCATCACACAATGCAACGCAAGCCGGAGGATAGGGTTTTTACCTTATAATAGCCAAGAATGCTTGATACGTTTAAAACAAATCATTTGATACTATTATAAGTGCATATTGTATAAAATATCTTCAAATCATAAGTATCAATCATAGACGGCATAAGCGCCCCATCCCACTATGTCGCCATACTAGGCTCTACAAATAAAACTGAAATACACGTATTGGAAATTGGATTTCCATCATGGTGGCTCCTGATTCGAAAGATCGATCGCGTAATGCAATTCCCCATGGCTTACGTCCCAACAAGAGAAAACACCGTCTGCACATCTGCACTTTTGGGACCAGAGTATCACCGCGGCTTACGTCCCAGCGAGAGAAAACACCGCTTACTCTATATATCCCTAAGCACTAAGCTCATCTTGGTCGACCGAATCCACGACACCACTAAGGTGCCCATCCACTAAAAAGCATACTGATCAAACCATCAGTTTACCACCATACCGGGATGTGAGGCTCGCGAATCAACGCTATACACAAAGCCATGCTATATTAAAGCTGCGCTTTGATCATCATCCACCAAACTTTGCTTTTCAACAAAAGTCTGGATCACTGCATCTCAGCATGCCACACTATCAATCCATATCGTACCACTGATTTCTGCCAATATATAACCTCTGAGCTCGTATGTCTCAGAGAAGGGCGTTAAGCAAGAGAATAAATTCCCCGCCGCCAAACAGATATATATTTAGCAGAGATCAACGAATACAATATAAAGGAATACAATGTCAGACACACCATCCATTTACAAGTCCGTTCTAGGTCTGAACGAAACCGGAGGCACTTTCCTCGCATATCCGTCGATCTCCAAGTACGTCTGGACGACCACCAACTGATTCCCTCATCTTGGGTGTACAGCCCAATCAAGATCATCAGTAATCACCCAAACGATGTGAAGACTTTCGGTCTTCGACCACCGTCATCATCTTCGACTTTTCGTCGAATCGGTTATTCAGAATGGGTAAAAACCCGGCCTTTCCGAACAACCCGCGTATATTATAAACAATTGTTACACAAACACAACATACGCCTCATTCCGATTCAGCAGTCACTAACCGTAAATTAGCAAGAGAACAATTCCCCAAATATCAACCCCGAAGGCCGAAACCAACATCAGATCAATACCCAGGAAGCCATCCTTCTTAGCTAACCTACAGTTAGTTTCTAAATTTCACGTTCTTAGGGAAAGGTTCCCATTAATTTTATCAAAGATAAATTCTTTTGAAATTTATTCTTTGATCTTCCTTTGGATGTCATTTCAAACCAAATTATGGTTTTCCAAACTAGTCGGGATTAACGAACCACACCGAAGTAATTATTTATTTTATTTCCCAATCCCAACCTATTCATCCCATGAAGCAAAACTGGTAATACTTCATATCTAACACCACGGTGTTATCGGTAAATTCAATTACCATTTCACGTTCAAATCTAATTAAAGATTTAACTATCGCCTGGAGCAAAACTGGTGATACTCCATTCTCGATCTTTTCAATCTAATTAAAGATTCATTAAAACTCCACTTAGTTTTAATCTTTAACTGGGTTAAAGAATCAGTGTCATTTTAAAACACGGTTCACTATAAACCCAAAATCACATTACATTTCAATCAGACCCTAACCATAAATTAGCAAGTGAGCAATTCCCTAAGTATTAACCCCGAAGGCCGAGACCAACATCAGATCAATACCCCAGAAACCATTCAACTTAACTAATCTCCAGTTAGTTTCTGATTTTCTTAACTCCTTTGGATCTAAGAACAGTATTATTGAAGATACCGTTCATGACAACCCAAAATCACATTCTATTAATTATCGGGTTAAAGAACAAGTGTTATTTAAAACACTGTTCACGATAAACCCAAAAATCAATATCAATTCAATTCCAATTAAATATTATTTAATTGGTGCACTTCGTTAAATCTAAATAAAAAGATTTAATCTTTTCCTCGGCTGGGTTTAAGAACAGCGTTAATGAAGACGCCATTCACAACAAACCCAAATCGCATTTGATATTAAATACAAGGCTCTGAATAGAAAATATATCGGCTTATATACAATATCAAATTCTACGACCAACAAATATCGTATTGGAAATAACGATATATATATCTATATCTTTCAAATTTCCATAACAACATCTGTATAATCACGAAATCCAACATCGAAATATTCCGAAGACAATTTTGATTCAAATCCATTCCAATGAAATCATTGGAAATTCTGGTTATTTTCGAAACCATTTCAAATCAAATTTATTTATTTAAAAATAAATAGAATTTTAATTCTAGTTCAAAACTAGTTCATTTCGATAAAAATCTATTTTTATCTTTTCAAATATGGAGTTTTTCATCCCAATTTTTCCCTAATCATTTCTTATGATTTTACACAAATTATTACTATTTTTAATAATTTTACCAAGGCCTGTACAGTCGATTTCCATCAACGGCCATCGAACTGCACTTACAGCGACCTTTTTCAAATTTGATTTGGACATAATTCCAAACCAACCGTTAGATTTCAAATTTCTAATATTCGTTAGAAAGCTCTTTTCGATACGAACCCAACGGTTCCAGTTTTAGGAGAATCCGACGGTCGGATCTCTCGTAATATCCGTTCGAAGTCAATGGTCGAAATTCGCGAACTACCGCGGCGCGTTCTATTCAGGCCATTATATTATATATAAAATATTCTTCGTCGATTTCCTTTTAAAACGTGCTTTATAAATCGTTTTAAATTCATTTTCAAAATGGTTTCAACTTCATATTCAATTTCAAATCAAAATTGAATATTCCAATATAAATTCGTTTTAAATTAATTTCAAATCGATTTCAATTCAATTTCAATTCGAATTCATTTATATTCAATTTCAATTCTAATTCCTTTATATACAATTTCAATTCGAATTCCTTTATATACAATTTCAATTCGAATTCATTTATATTCAATTTCAATTCGAATTCATTTTTATACAATTTCAATTCGAATTCATTTATATTCAATTTCAATTCGAATTCATTTATATTCAATTTCAATTCGAATTCATTTATATACAATTTCAATTCGAATTCATTTCTATTCAATTTCAATTCGAATTCATTTATATTCAATTTCAATTCGTTTCAAAATTTCAGATTTTGAAATCACTTTCGATATTCGTTATAAAATGAATAAAATCGATATAACTATCGTTCACGTCAAAATGGCGTCAAAATGGTGTCAATCTAATCAATACGGCTTCATATATTCCTATTTTCAAATATTCTATTTCAAATATTTCCTTTCAAATATTCCTATTTCAAATATTCTATTTCAAATATTTCTGTTTCAAATATTCTATTTCAAATATTTCTTTTCAAATATTTCTATTTCAAATATTCTATTTCAAATATTCTATTTCAAAACTGGAATGAGGCCCAATCAGTTACCATATAATGTTAATTATATGGATTTTCTACAACACATGTATACAATAACAACGATGAATAATCAACCATCATCCAAAAAGCATTCTACACTGTATAAGCATCAAATATAAATATTCAACGCTTATAACAGTCTGTCAATCAATCGATCGACATACAACTAACTATTGGGATTAGTGTATGTCATGTATCATCCCAATACCCGTATGGGGTTTCAAACAATCAAACACAGATTTTATTTGTGTAGTTGGGCGATGTGTAAAATTTATCGTCCCAATCAATATCAGTCAAATGTGTGTATATAAACAAATCGTCCGATCTGTTTATTTTTATTTCATTTCATATACACGTTAAAATTTATATTTTTAACTATGAAATATTTTAACTATATAAATATTTTATTTCATTTCACATCACATCACACAATCAACTACATATCAAAATCAAACAAACAAGCATACAAGCCGTCCATGGTCTGTGGACGACGGGTGTCGGGTGCTACTAAACACCGTCTGCATCCTAGTATATATATATATAACTAGAAAAAGAGAAATTTAGAGTGAGGAGTTCTCACCGATATTGCTAATCCAACGCCACGACTCTTCTTTGCAGAAATCTTCGTCGTTCTGCCTCTTGTCACTTTCATCGTCCGTAGCCACTAAATATACAAAAATCGAATTTTTACTTTGCTATTCAATATATAAAAATCAAATTTTTACTTCGCTATTCAATATAGAAAAATCGAATTTTTACTTTGCTATTCAATATAGAAAAATCGAATTTTTACTTTGCTATTCAATATATAAATATCGAACTTTTATCTTCACTGCATATATATATAAAAACAAATTTTTATCTTCACTTCGTTATAAAAATTATATTTTTATATTGCTCTTCTCCTAATAAAGATTATATTTTCATTATCATAACTATATAAAAATTATATTTTTATATTTCTAATTTGATAAAAACCATATTTTCAATATCTCTACTTTATAAAAATTATATTTTTAATCTTCACATATTATAAAAATTATATTTTTATCCTTCTACATAATTAAAAATTATATTTTTTAACCTTCACATATTATAAAAATTATATTTTTATAACGTTAACTTCATTATTAAAAATCGTATACTTTCAATTTTGAAGATCGTACATTCAAAACAATTCATACCTAAAAAAACAAAGCTTTAAACTAGAAATTAAAAGGCTTACTGCTTTATTTTGGCCAGAGGAGGGGATGGAGTTCGTCGCCGGCGCCGGTCAGAGGTGGAGGTGGCTTCTCAAGCAAGGGCGCGTTGGATTTTGGTCGTGGAGGGGTTTTAAATGGAGAGGAGGAGAGAAAAACGAGAAGGGGAATGGGTGGTTCATCACCGTCAGCCGGGGGGGTCACCAGTGGATAGTCGGTGGGTGATGGGTGGTTGTGGAAGGCGGGGCGGTGGATGTGGGTTCATCTATGGCTGCTGCGCGAGGCTCGCGCGCTACGTCATGGGAGGGGAAAGAGGGGCGAGGTACAACGCAGGGGAGGGGATGAACGGAGGGGGAAGGCTGGTCATCGGCGCTGCGGTCGAAGGCCTCCGGCGAGGGGACGGTGGCGGTTTCCTGTCGTCGGTTTTAGTGTTTTTTTTTCTTTTTAATTCGATCGGATCCGATTTTGAAGTGGGGGGGCCAACGGTTTTGAAGGGGAGAGGGTTATTTTTTTTAATTATTTAATTATGAAAAAGTTGTCTTTTACATACGACCTCTAAACGAGGCCCACCGCCTGTCGTGCATAGCGTTTTACCCCTATTCCGAACACAATGGGATATGTATCGTAGGCTGATTCGATCGTTTCGATCAGTTTCCGTCAAAATCAACATATAACTCTATATATTGAATTTGAACGCGCATTTAAATTTACCGGGGTCACATACTAACTCTAAAAATTCCTGAAAAATATTTTCTAGCTTCGTATTGACGATACGGTACTAACAAAACTAGTTTCGTCGAATTCTGAGACCGTTTGAAAAATGGCCATTTTCCAGTCGATTAAAATCAACTAAAACTGGTCAAACGCCTTTAACTGCGCCACGCTCACATATTGATTCGAAAAATTATGAAATTTGAAACCTAGTAATAATTTGACATCACGGATCCAACAAAAGTGGTTTCGTCGAAATCTGAGGTCGTTTGCAAAATCTCCATTTTTAAGGGCCTGAATTCCATAGCGACTATTCCGAATTTTCAACTGGACATATCTTTTGATTCCCGCTATGAAATTTCGATCTTTCAGATTCGTTGGAAAGATATTCACAAATAGATCCTAATATTTTTGGTTTCACTAAAATCCGGATTGTTTTGCACCCGGTACATTCAATTGAAGTTTGAAATCGAATTATCGAACTACCGCGCCATTTTCAATTCCTTTTATAATTATATATAATTATTTATATTCTATCGTCGATCTGTATAACTATATACGATTGAATTTTATTCAAAATAAATTTCTCGTTGTTTTTATTTAAAATAATTCATTTTAAATCATCAAAATTCGCTAAAATTGCCGAAATAAAAATTTTAAACTGGCCCAGATTTTCGGGTTGTTACAGCGACAGATTTTTAGCAGCGGAAAATTCCGTCGCTAATTAGAGGCGGATTTCTGTGGGCTTTGTAAGAGAAAATATTTTGAATTTTATATGTTGTTTTATTATAAATTATTACCGTCGAATACTAATTCTGTCGCTAAATCAATGGAAATTGCAGCTCTTTACGTCATATAATATTTGACGCTGAATTCCGTTGCTAATAGAGTCGGATTACCATCGACATTATTTTGAAGCTATTTTCCTGCAGTTTTCGAAGAGATCTAAAACGAACTTTTTTATTTTTTATTTATTAAATGTTTTAAATTTATGTTATCACTTAGTAATTAATTAGTAAATTTAAATGTTAAATAGTTAATGTTAATAATACATTAGTAATTAATAGTAAATAATAACTATTAGAAGTAAATAAAATTCAATGGTTAATGCTGAATTTTTTTTTTGAAAATTAATGTTGATTAATTATTAATTACTATATAATATAAATAAGAGATAATAGTAACTAATAAAATACATTGTTGTTCGATGTTTATTAAATTTGTTTTGATAATCAATGATTATTTAATAGTCTTTAATACGATTAATTAAATTAATATCAATAAATTATTAATACATATTTGCTTTTAAGAAATTGATTGGTACGTATTATTTGATAAAGTTATAGGTCTAAATCAGGGTTTTAAGTCTAACGATTTTGTCATGTTGTCTTGTTGTTGGTCTAATTAATAATGAAATTTAATTATTATAAAGTTATATTTATAATTTATAATTAAATAATTAAGTAATAGTTAATAAATAATGTCTAATAGTCAGTATTAAAATTTTAAAACCAGGTGTTTAGTTGGTTCAAGTGGTGTATTTCTTATGTTGAGGTAGAAAAGAAGCTGGTGTCCCATGCGTCCATAACAACAAAAATGGGAAAACAGAATTTTACATTGTTTAAATGCAACAATGAATGTATGTTTGTTTTGAAAGGTATTTACATACATGTATGTTTTGAAGCTATGAATGCATATTATACAAATTATCAGTCAGTATCCCTATTTATACATAAGTCAGTAATCTTTAATAATCAACGATTAAATAAGTAATTTTTAATAATTAAAAGGTAAAATTTATTATCAAGTATCTAAAATTTAATAATTATAATTGATAATTATGTTTAATATGTATTAATTCAAAAAATTAAAACTTTCGTAGTTTCTAAAATAAATATAAAGCGTTCTAAATAATAGAACGAGTTTGAACTGAATCCAACCAATTTATTGTATTTTAATTTTTAAATTCTGCAAATTATTAATACATGTTATTTATTATAATCAAATAAATAATTAATAATATAGATTAATCAAATTAAAAACATGAATTAATTATCCCGCTTTAGATACCCCGTTCGCAGTCGCAAACGCATTCCTCGTTCCTCCATCTTCCTCGCTCAAGTTCCTTACTCAACGAGCCTACTTTGTTTTCGCTCACCGTAAATGCTCATTTTTGTTTGAAGCTTTTGAGATATTAAGTAATTATTAATAATAAATTGTTGATAATTAAAAAATTAGTTGGTATTTTGTAATTTATAATTAATAATAAATATTCATTATCTAATTAATAATAAATACACGTATATAACAATTAGCTTTTTATAATCTATGTTCAATTACAATCAATAAGCAATAAGTAACATTTGATGGTTAATAAGTAATAAATAAGAAGTCATTTAGCAAATAAGTTTTAAAAATTAACAACTACTACTAAATAATTTCTATTAAAAAACTAATAGTTAAGACTAATATTTAATGACTATTAATTAGTAAATAATATTTATTATTTGATGCTTAATAATTATAATTAATAATTACATTTAATATTTCAAAAAAAATATTTTGTAAAGTATATATAAAAGTATTCTAAAGTTCGAAAATAAAAGTTAGATTAATACAAACTTAAAATAATATTGTTTTCGTATCAATGTTCTAGTGGTAATTTCCGGCTTTTTGTCTTTGTATTGCGCCTCATTTTCGTTTTCCCGCTTGCTCCAGATCCGCCTAATTTTCATCTCCCGCTTACCTCAATCTTACCTAACCCTGTATTCCAAATCTCACCACAAAATCCCAAATCAAATTAATAGGGTTTTCTATCTCTGTAACCCTATCTCTTTTTTGTACTTCTCAATCAAATCACCATCTGATATGATGGCTCTAATCTTGGCATCACCAGCCTCTTCGCCACCTTGCAGCCGACGACAACGTGTCGGGTGCAGATCTGCTCATGGTTTTCTTCAGCTTCTGCTTACGATTGTATTTAGTGCCATCATGGCACTCTACGCCCTTTGTTTGAGAAGGCGGCCTCTGCCTCTGACGAAGATCGGACGAAGGTGTTCATCGCAAATGATTGTGATGCCCTCAGTTTGTTTGATGCTTTTTTGTTCCAGCAAGATTGAATTACTTGGGTATTAGTTTTATCATTATTTCTTTCTTCTAATGTTCTCACCCTTCTACTATTATAATGTTCTCACCCTTCTACTACTCTTTTCCAGACGGCTTAAGATTTGGCTTGGTTGCTCATCAGATGCCGTGTGGCTTGATTTTGATCTCCTGAAGCTACTGTCACCGTGTTTGCTTGGGTTATCTGGTCAGTTGGTTGTTTGGGTTTCTGGTAAAGGCAGTCGTCAGTCTTGGAGGTAAAACTGTGTTAGTCTAATGTTCATGTCATATTGCTTTATGCAATTTTGGGTCTGATAAGCTTCCCCATGTTTGGTGATTTGGTGTTGTTCTAGCTGAGATTAGGTTATTGCTTTGTTGTAGCATTGGTCTTCCTGTTGTATGCCACTGTTTGTTGCTTTTGAGCAACTTGCTATTGTCGTTGAGTGTCTTGCGTTTTGCATTGGCTTTGGGTGTGTAAGTTTGGGTCAGCTTGTCAGCCTTTAGTGGAGTATTTTTATAAATTGCTTTTAAAACACTGCAAAATTTGTTTAGTCTAATCTTAAATAGTTTTTTATTTAGCAATTTATAATTGGACTCTTCCACAATTATTCAAATATAGTATATTAACTACAAAATATGTAAAAGATTTGGTTACATTCTTGGAACATGCACTCTTCTTTTGTCCAGCTATATGCGTGCTCACAGCCTATCAATGTCCCAGCTGGTAATGTTTATCATATTCGGATTGCCTTCATATATTTTACATCAATGAGATGTAAATAAATGGTTATACAAACTTAAGTCTGATACAATTGTCTTCTTTTTCTTTCTAATTAATATATTTATGCCACTTCCTTTCTTTCTTAAAATTTCAATGCTGTTAATTATTAGAGTTTGCTAACGGAGGTAGGTATGGCTGAAGTAGAAGCTGATAATAAAGAATGAAAGTTGAGGGAAAAACCATGCTGAAGCGATAGCATGCTACAATGAAGTTCTCAGAATATATCCTATGGGAGTAGATGTGCTTGTTAATAGTGGAAATACATTGAATGAGATTGTGAGGCGTTATATTCGAGTTGTTTCTATAAGGCCAACAATGCCTGAAGCTCATGCAAATTTGGCCTCAGATTACAAAGTCATGTAATTGTTTATTTTCACTGATGTTTTATCCTGGTTGAATGGGCTGATATTCCACACAATACACTTGCAGTGGACATGAAGATCAGGCTATAGTAGGTTATCAGAAGGCATTGCTTCTTCGCCTTGATTTTCCAGAATCTACAAGTAATATGTTACACATGTTCCAGGCAATCAGGAGCGTCACTGTTATTTCACAGTAATTCAATTAGGAATTTTTCTGACCACTCGTTTGATATGCACAATTATTTTCAAATTCTCAGCATTTATTTGATATTGGTGCATCATTTTTGTGTTTACTCATTTTTTTATAACAGGAATAATCATGATAAAATGTATACCGAAGTCGAGGGAATAATTAAGAGGCAGATAAAGGTATGTGCTATATTCATTTTTGTTTAAAGGTTTTACAAACTAGCTAAAAATTAAGAGGTGATTGTCATATTTATCGAAGTTTTATGCTTACTATGTATAGAAAACTGGCCCTTAAAAAAATCCTAACATTATCGATATATATATATGAAAATATAGTACTCGTTGTAAAACTCTAATTAAATAAATGAAATATCAAAAATCAGACTGAAAATTGCGTTGAACTGATTGTCAACTAAAAAGGCAAACATGTACAAGTTGCAGCTTCTTAAAGCAAACATGAGTTAAATTATGTACGTTAGTGGCTAACCTTTTGTTTTACATCATGTTGAAAGATCCTTATCAAATCTTGAATACATGGTTTGTTGAAGCTCAACTATATACAAATTTCGATCATAATGTATTGTTATTACCATTCTAACCATCATATGTACTTGTATTTGTTTTGCATATTATTTATGTCTATAGTTCATTTTCACATGTCACTAATCCATAAATAAGCTTTAACATTCTACTGTCACGTGTAAGGTAGTTTCTGGCTATCTGCTTATTTGACATAAAAAATGCATTTAGAATTGCTGCATACAAATTTGATAATATGAAGAAGTGAATATCTCTTGTAATACCCAATCTACTAGATTGTTTGATTTGCATACCTTTATTTATTGGATTAGGGAATCAACGGGCCTAGAGTTTGGCAGATGGAATCTTGTCTAAAGGATGACATCGTTGTAGAGGATGCAAGGTAATTTTATCTTAGTGACTGAGGCATAGTTTTTTTAAATTGTGAAATGATCAATCAGTGGGAATCCATGCACAATAAGTGAATTTGAATTTTTTTCCTTAAACTTTTATGATTATTTCACCATTTAAAAAAACGTAATAACAAAACAAACGGAATTACAGAGTTCATGGATAAATTCTTGCTGATAATTTGGCATATTAATTGTAATCCAATGAGTTCATGGATAAAAGAATGATAAATATGAACATAAAGTTTGCTTGTTTATGAATCATTACAGAATCTTAGACCAATGAATCAGGATAGGATTTATGAATGTTAACATGAACCGAGTGGCGAGTACGAGTAATGTAATACATATGACTCAGAATAGGATATAACACAAAGAACTTGTCAATCGAGACATGCATAATTAAGGAGCGGAAATGGCAGAATACAAAACGATCAATCTTTGCACATGAAAATAAATAAAATAAACAAGAAAACAAAAACAAAATAAGATTATAATAATGGAAGGAGTTGGAACTGCCTCATAAAAGAAATTAAACCAAAAGACAAATCTGACTCGTTTTGTTTGTACATATGTTTCAGGCATACTTTTGATCAAAAGAGATCAAAAGAGATTAAAGCAACCACCATACTTTTCAGATTCAAAGTTTAACATGTATCAATCTATTTATACTGGAACTCCTTCAGTTGAAGTAATTTTTATTTGTATAACTGATGTATAATTTGTTATTTGTTTGTTAGAAAAATTAAAAAAAAGAGGTAAGCTCGATGATGAATTATTTTGTCGATTTGTTTAGCAAAATAGGTGAAAAAGTTCAGAAAACAGAGAGATGGTGGTCCAGGTTGCAAGTGAAGCCCATCACGGAATATTGAAATGCAGGCGATGAGATGTTGTGTGACTGAAGCTAAGTGACATGAATTGAGTTGACGTTGTTTAGCCGTAAAAGGTATGTCCACTGTGAATCCAATTTCGTTTTATGCATTTAATATGTATGTTATCATGGAGTACATATTGTTATGTATGACATGAGTAACCGGAACAATCATTGCTTTTCATCTCAAATTTGCTTTCGCTTGCATCACACGGTACACTCATCTGCAGTTGTCTTCTACCATGTATATTTTGTAGGTTAATTATCTGCTTTATTTTCTTCAGTAGGTTTTAATTTTGATTGATTGTTGTTTTGATTTTGGCAAATACACGTATATTATCAAAAAAATTGTTTTGATTTTTTTCAATAGCTTATCTATAGGTGATGTAGAGCGAATGCTTCGAGAACTTGAGACCGAAAAAAGAAGACAAACAGCTTTACATGTTGGAGGTATGAAAACACAAAATGAAAGAGCTATTGTATTTGTTGTTCTTTTAGAAGTAAGATCCCGAGTCAAAAAGCAACTTCTTTGGATGGTAATAGAGTAGTCTCTTGTAATTTTAGGGGTAACGTTAGGTAGTTATCGGTCAAATTGCTTTTGTTTAGATGTATATTACTAGTGTATGCTTGGACGTATTAAAAAGTTCAAGACATATGCAGTCATCAAAGTTGAATGTAAATAAATCATAAGTGCAAATTTATCTTTGTATTTTTTGATATGCTATTTATTTCAGTGTTCATAGTTAATTGATATTAGTACAATAAATATACACGTATGTATTTATGTGTATGTATGTGTGTGTGTATATATATATGCAGATTAGAAGGGGAAGAGCGACGGATTACTAACAGATGATGCTAGTTTAAATATTTACATAAATTAAAATCCGTCGCTAATCCCTTGGCAATTAGAAGGGTTTACCAACGCCTTTGATAAATATTAATTTATTATAAATTACTTATTCACCAGTAAATTGTCGGTAAATAAATTAAAATTAAATTAATAAATAAAATTATTTTTTTATTATATAATTAGTGAAATGTCGGAAAACCGTCGGAAAATTCATGCTAAATTTCCGTTGCAAAATTTGACACAATTACCGTCATGGTTTTTACCGACCACAGCCTTGTGCAGGAAATCCGTCGCTAAAACCGATTTAGCGACGGATTCGAAGCGGATATTGCCGCTGCTATATGCAGTTTTTCTTGTAGTGACATAATCAAATTTTGTTATAAAATGCGCAAATAATATGAATATGAGCAACACAACATGATTGAATAAAGATACATTTTGAGAATATGTAATTAAGTAGAAATAGATAGCTAATATGCTATAAAACATGAATATTTTGAGAATATTTTTCTTTAAACATAGTTTATTAATTTCTCTAAACTCAATCTAGTTGAAATTGAAAGAAATTAATTTGTACTAACAATTGAATGGTAATGATATTTGATATTATCTGACCTAGTATGTTGGTTGCAAATATTAAAAATGATTACATCTTCAATGTATAGTGAAGAATGAACATTTCATTTCCACAAAAATAAAAACATTACAAAAAAAAACATCCATAACAAATTAATTAAGAAGGCTAATATTACAAAGTGAATTCATAAAAAATTGCAATATATTCTGATAAGACTGAACTTGTCTATAAAATTTATATTTTCTTTATGCAAAATTATTTTTATATTTTCTTTTACTTTAGTCATAAAATTTCTCTTACAACTTTATTTTTCTATTATATTTTTGTTTGAGAGAAAAAAAGAAAAGGATCGACTTTACCTCTATTTAATTATATAGAACAACTTACGGTCTACTGATAAATGAAATGCCAAAGTCATATTTAAAACAAAAATCAAATGAAAATGGTTTTCGGTAGAAAACGCAAGGAATATAAAATTATAATTGCAACATAAAAATTTTTGTACTAATTTTACTATTATTACCATTTTAAATCTGCACAGTAACCAACCCAATAAGATTATAAAATATTTCCTTTTTTCAGTAGATTAAATGGAGTTTGTGTTTCACATAATAATTATTTTTCTTTATAATAATTTTGAAAACTTAATAATTTATCTTTATATACTTATTTTACTAACATATTGCTATTTTAAAATGCTAACAATTCATGGCAACAAATTTTTGCATTTAAGGGTTAGATTAAGTTGCATTGTAAGAATGCAAAAACCAAGCATATGTTATACATGCAAACAATTTCTAAGCATTTAATCAATACGGTGATAACAATAGCAATTAGGGAGTAACATGATGTAATATACATATACAAACAACTAGGAATCACGTAAAATTCATATTAAACTGAAATTAATTGGAAACCTAAAATTAGGTTTACAAAGATTACCTAATTCCTGTAGAAACAAGCATGGAAACTGGTTGGAGAAGCTTGTAGATGATGTCAGAGGTTCTTGCGGTGGTTGTAGGGGTGGAGGAACCGAAATTGAAGAAGGTGAGATGGTAGAAAGGGGAGAGAAATCGAATTGTGGAAGGAGGATTAAGAAAATGAGCAGCAGGTCATGCTCTCTGGAACATATATAGGAAAATTTCCAATGGCTGCCAACAGGCTTTATTCTATTGGTTTCCAATGGCTTCCAACGGTCCTTTAATAGTCGTTGGCGGCCATTGAAAATGGGGCATTAGAATAAACTGTTCATCTAGTAGTGTTTGAGTTTCACCCCAAATATTGTGTTGTTAAGGACCTAATTGATGATAATGTTTTATTACAGGGTAGCATGGAAAATGGGTTGTACATATTCAATAATTCCAAGACCAGAAACAACACACGTTATGGCAAACATTGTTACAATGTTAAATCTAGTGCAAAGATAAATAAGAATCTTTTTGATGTTTTGTGTAGGAAGCTTGGCCATCCTAGTGTTAAAACTGTAAAAAGGATATTGCGTGATAATGATATTTGTATTGAAAAATTACCTGATAGATTCATATACTCTCACTGTCAAATAGGCAAGTGCTATATACTGTTGTTTATTGATTCTGGAACTGTTTACAATAACCCACTTGAACTAGTTGCCTTAGATCTATGGGGACCTTCTCCAATTAATATTGATCATGGGTACAGGTACTACTTATCTTTTGTGGATGCATACAACAGATACTATTGGATATTTTTTCTTGAAGCAAAATCAGATGTATATAATGCAACGGTTTTGTTTATCAAGTTTGTTGAAAAACAAATTAATCACAGTATAATATGCTTGTAGACAGATGGTGGGGGTGAATTTAAACCTTTAAACAAATTTTTTGATGATAAAGAAATTAAACATAGAATAACTTGCCCATATACTTCTGAGCAAAATGATCTAGTAGAGAGGAAATACAGGCACATTGTTGGTACAGGCTTAACATTGATGTCACAAGCATCTCTTCCACTCAAATTTTGGGCAAAGGCATTTGCCACATCAGTATATTTGATAAATAGAATGCCTAAAAAAGTTATAAAGGTTTAATGTCCATATGAAAATTTATATGGGACTAAACTAGATTATAATGCACTGAAAACTTTTGGGTGCTTGTGCTTTCCTTATCTTAGGCCATACAATCAACATAAATTCAGCTTAAGGTCCAGACCATGCACTTTTTTAGGAAATCCTAATAATCAGAAAGGGTATAGATGTCTGGATAGTAATAGAAGAGTTTATGTATCTAGACATGTCATATTTAATGAAGATGTTTTCCCTTTTTAAGAAAAGGATGTAAAAACTACCAACAGAATCATTGAAACAACAAGCAACTTACAACTACTTGTGGTTCTAACTGACTGGCACAACAACAAACATATAGAAGATCAACATGGAGAACCAAGTGACTCCCATACAGTTGCAAGTACCAGATCAAATTACAACACAGATGATGAGAATGTGCAACTACAACAAGGTGTAACAGAATATCCTATCAACAATGCGAACAGTGGTGATAGCAATAATGGAAATCAAAGTGATTCGAATAATAGTGGTAATGAAGCTACTGCAGAAAATACAAAAAAATCAAATCAGAGACATAAATGTTCATCACATGATGACAAGAGCTAAATGTGGCATTTTCAAGCCCAAAGCATACATTACATCTTTAGACAACAGAGAACCCAATACATATGAGGAAGCTATCAATAGTGTAGAGTGGAGGAATGCAATTAATGACGAAAATAATGCTTTAATTAAGAATGGGACATGGACTCTAGTACATCCACCCAAGCATAAGAATGTTATAGGGTGCAAGTGGACATATAAGTTGAAAAGAAATTCTGATGGATGCATATCCAAATATAAAGCCAGACTGGTAGCCAAAGGATGTTCACAGCAATTTGGGTCCGATTTTAGTGAAACATTTTCGCCAGTTGTAAAGCACATAACCATCAGAGTAATAATGACTATTGCATTAAACAAAGGATGGAAAATCAGGAAGCTAGATGTGTACAATGCATTCCTTAATGGTGAATTACTAGAAGACGTGTATATGCAACAACCCATAGGATACATTAAAGCAAAAGAAAAGGGGATTGTTTGCAAACTACACAAAGCTATATATGGATTAAAGCAAGCCTCAAGGGTTTGGTACGATAAGCTCAAGGTAACTTTTACCGGTCTAGGGTTTCACATGGCTAAATCAGACTGCTCACTTTACATAAAGATGAAAGATAAAATCACTACACATGTTCTAGTCTAGAGCATTATTGTTTACCTCAACAAGAATATTTCAATTAAAGATCTGGGTGTTGGGATTCAAGTCAAACATTTATCCACATCTGAAATCATGTTATCATAGAAGAAATATATTACTGAAATACTTGCGCGAGCAAACATGGATAAAGAAAAGTCATTACCAACACAGATGACAAAAAAATCTATGATTGTCTAAAAACAATGGTAAAGCAATTGAAAATATCAAGCTTTATAGAGGCATCGTGGGTTGTTAACTCCATTAAAACGCGGTTCAAATAATTAGCGTCAAAGGACAATGGATTGATTACAGTTAAAGCAGTGAACCACTCAGACCATTCAACCTGTTATAATGATTCATGTCGCTATGCCACTTCATGCCACAAGCGGATTATCCATGGTGTTAATAACTTCATGGAATCAGGACCATGACGGCTCAAGTCGTTGTTTTCATGCATGCCGTAAACCGTGAAGCCATTCAAACTGCTATGACATGTTAAGTCGCTGGATCTAAATCGCAAGTACCATGTCGCACTGACAATTCTTCCCATGCCGTGGAAAATACACGAGGCCATAACCAAGTCCTCTTCGTCAATATTGTCATACTCATGTCGTATAATTCATACTGCGTGCTTCTAGTGTGACATAGTTCATATTGTAAGTTACAAAATGAATTCATGCCGTGACCAATAAAAAACTCATAGCGCATGGCATTCATGCCTGAATGGTCAGAGATCATGTCGTGCAAAGCACTCATGTCGCCAGAACAAAGATCATGTAACACCTCGTAATTTCAAAACAGGACATAAGAGATAATTAAAGAATAAATAATTATTAAAAGAAAAATTAGGTGAAACGGGTTATGCCATTACGTTCGTCTTGGAATTCTTCTTGAGATAGAGACCGAGTTTGCGTAAAACGGATACCATATGAAGAAGATATGGACGAACGAAGTTAGGCAGAAAAACCGGAAGTTGACCGGAATGCACTGGCGCACTTCACAAGTGCGCCAGTACAAAAATGCACTGGCGCACCTGCCAAGTGCGCCCAAACCAATCCAGCACAGAATTCTGGAGTGTTCTGTGATGATGTGTCTTCTTCTGAGTGGTCGGATGATGTGTATTTGAGTTGGGTGGTACTGATGGTCTCCTAGTTCATCTAAGGGCCCTAAATAATCCTAGACATTATATATACGTAGCTAAACCTAAACCCTAGCATCATAACCCTAAAACTATGGTGCCGTCATGATGTTCGTCTATAAGCTAACCTAAGCCTCCATTCATCTACCCCAAACTAGAGAATCAAATTCAAAATAGGAATCAATTAGACGAACTAGAGAATCAAACGTCTACATCAAAGGATAGCTTTTCAAATTCAGAAATCAGATCCTAGAAATCAAGATCCGTCCTTTTTCTGTAAGTTTAGTTATTGTTCCGATTTAAACACCTAATAAGAAATCACGACTGTAATAACTGGATCTAGAACTATGCCTACTTCTATTCATGCCTATCCTTTTGTGAATTATGAATTTCTTATGCCTATTGAACTGTTGAGACTATTGTGATTGATGTAATGACACCTATTGTGCCTATGAAACTATTGTGAATGATGTAATGACACCTATTGTGCCTATGAGACTATTGTGATTTATGTAATGACACCTATCGTTCCTGTGAGACTATTGTGATTTGACATAATGAAACCTAACATGCCTATGAGACTGTTGGATTGACAAAATGGAACCTATCATGTCTATGGGACTGTTGTTATCATGTTGTACGTCCTATGCCTATGACTATTGGACTGACACAATTGAACCTACCATGCTGTATATGCAAATTACATGATAAGTTATGTTCATACATGATTACATGTTTAGATCCAAGCTAGTACCCATGTTTAAGATCTATATAAGTTCATGCTTACACAATTAGATCTATGCTAGTTCGCATGTTAATTGGATCTAATTTAAATGTTAGATCACATTCATGTGCTTAATTAAGTTTATCCCAAATTTATACTACTCATATTGATCTATATTGTTTATGCATGTTGGAATGTTACATGTCCCTTTCTTTTCTCTTTTGTTTATAAGTTAGGCTAATTTGCGAGCCTAACGTTCTACGTGAATTATGCGAACGAATAACGGGGGAGATGTTGGGGAAAAATATTAAACTACATGCTATTGGCATAAATTGGCTTATATTCATATAAATGATTAGTAGCATGAAATAGTAGAATTTGTATACCTAGAATTATGGACATAATTTAAAAGGGGTAAATGGGGTATGACTTGAATTGACAACGCTTGTGGATAATTTACATATGAACATAAATTGTAAATATGTAAATTAATTAAAAGATGAATATGCCTAACCCGAGGTTAGATTGAGTTACGGCGTAGACTGCCCGGAACCGTCCGGCACATCCAGCAACCATAACAATATAGATCTAATGTGGGAGGTTAGCGTATTAAGCCCAAAAACCCGTGGTTAGATTGAGTTGCGGTGTAAGATTGCCCGTAACCGCTCGGCACATCCAGCGACCGCAACAATATAGATCTAATATGAGAGGTTGGTGCTTCAATGAATGAATTAAAGCTTAGGAACAAACAGGCTAAGAATGGTAGGGTTAAGTTAATCAAGGCAACACTTAACCAATGTAACATGACAAGTGGTAGGGTTAAGTAACACAAGAGGGCAACAGTTAACCAATGTAACATGACAAGTGGTAGGGTTAAGTAACACAAGAGGGCAACACTTAACCAATGTAACACGACAAGTGGTAGGGTTAAGTAACACAAGAGGGCAACACTTAACCAATGTAACATGACAAGTGGTAGTGTAAAGTTAACACTTAACCGATGAACGAGTGGGATTAAGATAATGGGAAACACTTAACCAACATAACATGATGAACGAATGGGGTTAAGCTAAGGGGAAACGCTTAACCAATATAACTTGATGAATGAACAGGTTAAGTTAATATGAAACACTTAATCAATACAACATGATGTATGGGGAGGTTAAGTTAATATGAATGGACAACACTTAACCAATATTTCGTGAACAAAGTGGAAAGGGTTAAGGGAAGCTTAACCAATAATACTGACTGACTTGATAAGCAGAGGGTTAAGTAAACTTTGGGTAGGTGGGTAATATTAGTATATATAGGACCACAAACTTAACCGTTAAATAAACATGTTTGAATCAGTGGAAGGGCTAAGTACATCTCGTGTAGGTGGGTAATATTTGTATATAGGCCCACAAACTTAACCAGTTGGAAACCCTAGTAACGGGGACCCATTTCAGCAATAACCTACATAGATGTATCACGGTACCCTGAACTAAGCAGGGTGGGGCACAATTATTGGACTGATTATAAGCGGTCAAAATAGCGGCAGGGGGTGCAGCAGTGTAGTTCCGACGGAGTATGGGCATGCACGTTCTCCAGAGTGGAAAATCAGGCTCTGGGTATCAGTAGTATACACTGTGCATCTTGAATCGTGTCGGGTCGCTATCATAGGGATTGAAACATCTTATGGTGGGGCCAGCATAGGGTATTTTCACGCAAGAGAGGGCCGACTGACACAGACACAAGGAAAATTAATACAAGTAGGAAGCCGATCGATAGGGTAGTAAGGATATATTTAACATCTTCATGGCAATTAGGGTAATTGAGATAAGATCCTCATACTAGATGTACACCTGAAGGCTACCACAATTACGGGGTTGGGATCACGTTATTATATAACATAGGATACTAGTCAGGACACTAGTAGGGGATAAAGATCCTTTTTCATAGGATACTAGTTGGGACACTAGTAGGGAATACGAATTGTTCTATAAAAGACACTAGTTAGTATGTTAGTTGGGTGGTGCAGAGAAAATGGGAAATCAAAGAAAGAACCGAAGCGCATTCAGTGTATCATATCTTGTCATATCTAACGATCATCATTTGTTGTCTTGCTATGCTTATTATCATGGTTATGTCTGGTATTCAGTTTATTCATGTCATAATCCTTTTACCTGTTTAAATGTTGAATAATCACTGGACTTACCAGACTTGTGTCTGGCCCGTTTTCTTTCGCCTTCTTTTCTTCGGTCCCCTCCCCCCCCTCAGGTTCACAGGGAGGGAATATTACCACGTAGCTCAGTTTTCTTTCCACGCTCGAAGATAGACGATGTATTGCTTTGGACTCTCTTTTTCACTGCTATGGCTGGCTCATGCTTTATTGGGGAATATCATTGTCATTTTATGCTTCTTTATTTTGTTAAACAAGACAGATGCTTTGTGGTAATGGGTATTTGAAAACAATCTTTGTACAAGCTGGTTTACCAAGCTGTTGTTTATCAATAAAGTAAAGTTTTATTTATTTTCCGCTGTATAAATTTTTTCTGTTTTGTAATTTATCTGTTCTATACACTCATGACGCTCCACTGAAGTTAATGCATTCCCTTTGTGTATGACCTTAACGGAGGTGGGGTATTGCAGATCATATCTCAGAAAGAGCAAACCTTATGTTGTTGGAATTCGATGCAAAGGACCGATTTCTTTCTTTCATAACATGGTGTAAAGCTAAGACAAGTGTAAAACCGACAAGAAGATGAGCTACAAACAATAGGTTAGTAAGTATATAAGGCATGGATTATACAAGCAGTAGCGACGTGGTAAGCTCTTGGACAAGTAATCACAGAGCTCTGTTTTTGGAAGCCAAGTCGTATATGCATCATATCGCAACCGGTGCGAGAAAAGCGGACAGGTTTATCCTCCGCGAGCTTATCCATGTCGTTCACGTGTGTTAGACCCTTCCTTTTAAAATGAAGACTATGCCGTTTTATATGGCCACATCAATACCGACCTCAAATACCATGTCATTACTGTGTTAAACCCTTTCCATGTCATAGAAGTTTCATGACGTGGGAATGTCCACGCACTATTGAAGCATGATATTATAGAAAACCATGGCGTTGACAACAAGGATACATGCCGCAGTGTAAATCAAGTCACTGGTTCTTTTAGCTCAAGCTGTTGGCACCTTTGATTCATATCGCATGTCGTTGAATGCTGGAAGCAAGCTCAGACCGAATGGGACAGCTGTACATAGCCATTCATTAATTAAGTCATGCAAGCGTCTTTAACCAGTTTATAATATGATGATGTTGCATGAAAGCATAAAATGGGATTGTTCATTTGCATGCAGAAAAGCAGTTCGACATCCAATCTTCATGTGAATGGAAAGACAGCTATGCACATCAATGCATTATATATTTATGCCGCATCCTAGTGAAAAGAGATGATGGCGCATCGTTAAAATCATGTTGCATCTGTAAAGTGAGAACGCATGGTTGGCGCCAACCATGCGCCAACTATACACCGTAAATTACACTAATGTCACTCCACACCAAATCCACCTATAAATACCCCCATAACTCACACATGAAAAGGGATGAATCCTTTTACCCCGAAAGGGCTGCCAAATCATTTCTTCAACCTTCTAAGCTTCATTACAAACTCCATTAATGACTTCCGAGGATCAATCTACCTTCATGCAACAACAAATGGATCATATCTACTTCAAATTACATTAGTAATGTCTCCAATTCAATTCAAGTGATCTCTAATCTCTGTAATCCTCTCTAAAGCCTAGATCTAACGCCAAATCACTACGGAATCCATGAAGAATGTTCAATTGCTAAAGTGATTGAAGATTCGTACATCCACCATCACAAAGCAAGATATCTCTCCAATTCCTTTGTAGATTCAAGTGTAATTTAGATCGTTGAAAGAGAGAAAAGTGAGAAATGAACAATATGAGAGAATTCATGTATTTTTTTAACTTGTGCATGATAATGAAATCGCCTTCAATAGTAGACGTAGGTCTAAATTGACCAAAGCACTCAAAAATTTTGTGTTTTCTACTTTTTTCTCTTTATTTTGAATTACGTGGCTCCATTTTCTAATCTAACCATTTGGTGAAGTGTTTCCGCAACACCTTTGTTGTTTGAACTATTTTTGGTTTAAATAATTGGCGTCCACCTTGGGGCCACGTTCGCACTTCTCTCAATCTTAAGAACCTACCATTGAAGTTATAAGCCTACTTCTACCATAGATTCTACAAGTCTAAGATCTAGGCCAATCGACAAACTCTCTTCCAAATTCAAAGCCTTGGTCGAAAATCATGGCTAAATCTAAGAAGACTATAAGCAAAACCATTGAAGAAACCAACAACGTTGCCAACAACGAAGCTACGCCACTAGCTAACTGCTTTGAAGTTGGTGAAAACTCGATAGGTGGAGCTGGTGTGACTAGGAATGAGTTGGACACCGCTATTGCCAATATTAATCAACGAGTGGATAGTTCTACCGAAGCTATGATGGAAAAACTTGAAGCTATTCTTAATGCTTGACCAAATCCAGCCCCTCACAAGATCCATTTTGATCTTGGAGAAAATGACAATTTGTCCGCTGCTGGCCATGACCGCAATGACAACATAGAAGATGATAATGAATGGTTGAGCGATAAAGACCAGGCTAATGTCGAAAACTTGAAGCCGAAAGCTAAGAATCATTCCGAGGAAAATACTCGAATGGTTACTAATCCCACCAAGGGTATACCTCTTCATCAGGAAGGTAAAGGACCTAAGTTGTCTAATCATGATCGCTTGCCTTGATGAACATTTGGCAAAGAGATCGAAATCAACCCTGTGAAAAGACATACCACTGAAGAGTACATCTCGGATATGATAGAACAAATCATGAAGCAGAATCTAGCTCTTAGTGATGATGATAGGGAATGGGATTTCTCTCCTGACAGAACTCCGTTTACCGAGAGAATCCCAGAAACAAAGTGTCCGAAGAAATTCAATCCTCCAACCTTGCCTCCGTACAACAACCTTGTTGATCGTAACTACTTTCTATTCAAATACGAGTGGCATATGAGTGTGGAAAAATCAACAAATGAGATGAGATGCCTATATTTTCCTCTCTAATTAGAAGGTGCTATGTCACTATGGTTCACAAAGCTGCCACCTAAGTCCGTAGACCGTTTCTCTGACTTAACCAAAAAGTTCAAAGAGCAGTTCCGCCTGTATGCCACCAAAGCTAAGGATGCTATAACACTTTCAGCGATGAAGCAGAATCCAGGGGAATCTGGTAAAGCTTTTCTCAGTCGACTCAACGTTGCTTTGTCCGAAGTAGGAAATCTAGAACCTCGCATAATCCTCATGTCTCTAATCAGTGCCATAGATGAGAAGAGAGAATTAGTTAAATGGATCAAAATGAAAGAACCGAACACGCTTGAGAAATTCTATAAAAAGGCTAAGGATTACATGAGAGTCGACACTAATCCTGCACCTCTTCAGATTATTAATGCTAACTTACTTCTAGAAGCTCCCAAAAATGCTGCTACTAAGTATAATCAGAAGAATACCCAGGGGCAAAAGCACGCCAGCAATGGAAAGGACAACAAAGATTATAAGAAAATTCGCCTTTTCAACCCATCAGAGCTAACGCCTTTAAATGACACTCCTGAAAATATCTATCTTGCAACAAAGAATTCTGAAGAATATACAGAACCAAAACCGACAAGGATAAGCGAGAAGGCAGTCAACTAGGGACAGTTCTGCAGATTTCACAACCAGCCTGGTCATAACACGAATGAATGTAGGCATCTCAAAAGCCGGATTGAGGAGTTGATTCAGAAGAATAGATTGCAACAATATGTGAAGAATCCTCAAGTTCTAAATCCTTCTGTAACTTCCCATGGGCAAGGAGCATCAAATGACCAATCTGGCCCAAGCAATGGAGCTCCTATTCAAACCAATTTGGGGCTGATCATCAACTGATAACCTTTGAGGGTGCTCCAATTTCAATGGCTTAGAATAAGCGATCAATATCACCACTTCTTTACTTCTTGCTTTACTTCCTGCTTAATTTCATGCTTTACTTCATATTTTACTTTCTGTTAT
Source organism: Allium sativum (assembly GCA_030737875.1). Taxonomy (NCBI): domain Eukaryota; kingdom Viridiplantae; phylum Streptophyta; class Magnoliopsida; order Asparagales; family Amaryllidaceae; genus Allium; species Allium sativum. The sequence goes on along the minus strand of CM060926.1, from coordinate 1,054,928,530 downwards.
ATTCAAAACTTCTTGTAAATAGTTTGTAATAGACTGTAAGTGATGCACTGAATGTTAGCTCTGTAACTAAAAGCATATATACCTGAGTAAATCTCCTACTTGCAATATTTTCGATAATTCAAAATTTGATAAAAGACTATTCATCATTACAGGTTATCTGACAAACGCTTGCTCCCTCGAAACCCGATGCAATGTGGCCACCCCAATAACACCAACTCAAGCGGCGAGTGCAAAAACATCAACATGCATAAATGCAATGATTGAAAGCACCACCTTAGAGAGTGAGTGAGAGGATTTGCTAAGAGACAAACGATGGAGAGTTCAACAAGCAGACGCAAAGTCAATGCCAGAGTTTGCAAGCTCTAAGGGGCATCCTGCTCCCGACTGTAGTCACTCGCCATAATCAAGTAGGTCCAGCAGGAGGTTGGCGTTTGCTTCACGGAATGACTCAAACCTTTGCAAATCCTAAAGGGTTATAACCTCTTAGTCTAGATACGATCACTAATTATAACAAGGTGAATCCGATACGATGACTGATGTTCGAAAGGACCTCTCGGTCCGACTGTGATCGCCCACTATGGATAAGTATATCCGACACACAAGGACTGATGTTTACCCTACGGAATGATGCAAACCCTGCAAAGTTCTATCAAGAGAGCCTCTCGGTCCGGCTCCGATCTCTTACCATGGTTAAGCATATCCGACACGATGACTGATGGTCACTTTGTATAACTACGCAAAAGCATAAAAGTCCCACCATAGCAAGGGCAAATCAAAGTCCCTCCATAGCAAGGGCAAATCAAAGTCCTCCCATAGTAGAGGCAAATTAAAGTCCATCCATAGCAAGGCCACTCTCCATAGCTTGGGCAACCTCCATAGTAAGGGTAAAAGTCCTCCCATAGTAGAGGCAACATAAAGATCCTCTATAGCAAGGGCAAATTAAAAACCCTCCATATCAAAGGTAAATCCAAAGTCCCTCCACAACAAGGGAAAATTAGAAATTTCATCCTCCCATAGTAAAGACAAAATTGAAAACCCAAAGTCCTTCCCTAGCGGGGGCACAAAACATAAAGACTTCCCCGAGCGGGGGCACTAAACCCAAAGACCTCCCCTAGCGGGACACAACATATAATGTCCTCTCCTAGCAGGAGCAAAGATATAAAAACTTCTCCAAGTAGAAGTACTAAACCATTCAGCAAAGTCGGAATTCCTATTGCATTGACAAAGCTCAAAAGTTTCATACATGTTGGCAAGCTCAAATAACTCCAACTAACAAAGCTAAAGCTTCTAGCACGTCAACTATGATTAAGGAAACCCGACAAATTGATCATTTCGAGCTTCGGCGACTTGTGAATACCCATGGTATGGAGGCAGCATAACCACATAAGAGTTGAATAGTTCCCGGGAAATGCCACGGCTCCATCATGACATTGCAACAAGCCAGAACCGATATACTCTCATCAAAAAATAGCCAATACAGTTGGCTTGAAATTGCCTCCCAAAACTAAGGCATTTGGAAAATTCGGCAAAATCGATATATTCGATATGTCGATAAACTCATTTGCACCAATAAAGATCAACTTGGGAAACCCAACTAAAATTTCTTAATGCAAAGGCTTCCTAGTCCACAAAGCTCCAACCATAAATATATCATAAAAAATACGACGATATTTAGCTTCAAATCTGAAGATAAGTAATGTTTTAAAAGGCAACTATGCGAATATGGCATGGTTCGAATCTAAAAGAACAACACCATTTTTCAAAGAAATGGAAGCTAATATCTATCAACAATTTCAGTATGAGATATATAAAGGAGATTGAGCAATAATTAAACACTAGGGCAAGCCGTCGTGAAACAGAGATTCAAAATTTTATATATCCCAGGATGATCCATAGTGTCAAAGAAAATTTAGGTTCAAATTCCTTAATCCAGTTGAGCCGCTGCAACATGCCTAAAAAATAAACACCTGAAATTTTTTTCTTTCCCAGGCAATCTTGCATCAAATTCAGGAATGCTAAAATAAGTGCACATATTGAGATTAGCACAAAATGGCATCTTTCCAGCAAATTTTCAAGAGAATAAGGAATAACCAAAGACCGATCCGCTTGCAATCCAAAAGCTGTAGTTGAGACACCCCACGTCCAATAATGTCACTATATAAAGAATGCGTTATGTTTCGTGAAGCGTTATTGGTAAATAAGAACATAATATCACAAGATAGACAGGTAAAATAGCAGGGGAATTAAAAACTTTATTTAAATCAAAACGTCATGGTCCCAAATACTGAGTTTACATCATAGGTTTGAAATAACCAATTACATTAATAATATGTCTTGCCAAAAATACCAGAGTACAAAAGCATAAAACCATATTTCCCAGGTGAAGCCATAAGAGGGTTGACCTGAAGTCAAAGCGGTACATCAATATCAAAAATCCAAGATAAGCTAAAAGAATCCAAATCAACTCTAAGCACTTCCACCCTGAGAACCTGGGGGAGGGGGGAACGAAAGAGAGAGAAGAGGAAACAAAAAGGGTCAAACATAAAGTCTGGCGAGTCCAGTTACTTTTAAATATAAATAAATAAAAGTATCATGATAGGTATATAAAACTGGAAGAACAAGATAACAGTAACAATAACAAGTGTGAACTGAGCAAGATAAGATGAACATGATATATTGCGCTTCTTAAATACATTTCTCTGCACCGCACCCATAATAGTATATTAGAAATAGAATGATCCCTACCAATATCGTTCCATTACATTTTCTTGATTATTAGGTTACTTGGGTTAGTAGAACTCAAGACTTGTCCGCGCATCGTACCCATTTACTCTCCCATGGATTCACCTAATACAATATATGTAGCTATCTCTCAATTTTGAGATACACCCCATGGTAACCCACTCGCACGGTCTCCACCATAAAGAACGAAGTCCCTCATCCTATGTCGGAGTGATGTACGGATCTCTATATAAAATATTACGTTCCGCATCTATCTGCCATTACTATGCTACGTAAGCGTACAGACTGCCACCATCGATCGATTCCCTATCAGAATAATGCCCTCTAGTCTACGATACACCACCCAGAGCAGATATGCATGTATCTAGAATGTCCCATGTATGTACTGTAATTATAGCTCGATGCCTCAATCGCACGTCCTCTAATGTGCACCGAGTTCCGTGGTAGGGCTAAACAAGAAACACGGAACTCAACTGGGTGCCTTTCCATACTTGTACATGCCCGCCTTTAAGAGCCTCCAAATACTGAAATTCCTAGGGTTTGTTTTCCATGGTGGCTATGGCCCCACCTCGGCCCCTCCCTCAACTAGTAAAGACTACAAGAGCTAAGCGACCGCCCCTAATAACAACCAATCTAAACATCCATGTGGCGTCTACCCTCAAACCCGCACCTCGATAGTGAAAGGTGAAATGGTATCTTAGGTTTAGCTCTAGTCTTTTTGCATCCCGCTGGCTGCCGATGACGGATATCTGACGGTCTACTATCCTTGTTAGTCGTGACCCTCCACCTCCTTGTGAGGCAACCGCCAAACTACCCTAGTGTCACCTCGTCACAGCATTCTGACTGCATAGCTATATCTGCAGTCAAGGCCCACCCACCTAGTAGTTACACGCAGACCCAACCTCTATGAGTACAGCCTAAGACATCTGTCACCGCAAAGAGGACTACTAGGAGCACCTTACATACTTCAGGAAGCGGCGTGCTTCACCTTCCAGTCCTTTGGAGCCGTCATAACAATCAGATGAATGTGCGCTCCCCTCATGTCTTATAACACCTCGATGATCTACCCCGTTGGGTTATTCACCCTCAAACGTACGGACTAGTCCAAGCGCCTTTCTTTAGTATGTTGTTAGACCCTATGTATAAACATTCTTTTAAGCGCTTGCCTTACCTCACCAGGTTCCCATTTAACTTGGTAATTCCCGTTCATATTGAATTCTTATTCCAATTTACCAAGTTTCTCTTGCTTATTAATTTCAATCACATAACTTAATCCATTTAAGTTTATTAATAAAACCACAACATGTTATTCTCTAGAATGTGGCCCAAGGCCTGTAATCCACAATCTATTTTATATTCTTACTTGGTTACATCATTACAATAACATGTTCTCCTTAATATGTTATTAAGTATATCTCCATTCACATGTTTCCTAATTAACATGTCACTTACCATTTATGATGAAATATAACTTATTTATTTTACAAGTTTTCCTCATTCTTTCTCATTTGATCATAAATTCAATTTACAATGTCACTACAACTTATCGTTGTTTACTTAGCAGATTATTACGCATATCTAATTCTATCATTTCTATAAGTTATGCTTACCCTACAAGGTGTCTTCCAATTACATAACTTATTATTTCTACCGGTTATGTATACCACTAGGTGTCTTAATTACATAACCTTATCGGGTTAAGTTTATGGGCCTATATGTAAGTTTTACCCACCCCCTCAGATTTACTTAACCCACCCACCGTTCAACCAATTTTACTTAACCCCATCTTTATTTTATTCATACAATCCCTATGGATTCAACTAGGTTAAGTAATCAAGATTTGTTACCATATTTTCATTTATGGTTACAGTATGCTAGACCTCCCACATTAAACCTGTCATTTGTGGATGCTGGATATGCCGAGCGGGTTGGGAAGACTTATTCCACAAATTGGGCTTAACCTCGTGTCTGAGCACATCTCATATTTGCGTACTTAGACCTCTCACATTAGGTTCAACATTAGTGATTGCTGGATATGCCGGTAGGGTCCGGGCAGACTTCCACTACTAATGCAACTTAACCTCGTGTCATAAGTACAATTACAATTTCTAATTGTAAGCCTAGACATTCATTATTATCCAATTTTACCTATGTCCTTATAGGTGTTCATACCCTTTTTCCCCATATTTAATTATAAGCCCAATTCAATATTCAAATTATAGACTTTTATGCCCCCTTTTCAATTCACCTTTTAATTATGCACCATATGCTCTATTTCCCAAGTTATATATATATATACATATATATATATATGTTATGCGCAAACCCAAATCTACATATTTTCCAATTTATGTCCCTAGTTTATATTCACATATTTCAATACAAGTTGTGCCCAAATTCATATTAACATATATCCCAATTTACTCGCAAATTATATTTTACATAATTTATGCCAAATCATATTTTCCAATGGTCGCCTAAATTCATATTCATGTTATACAAGAAATATGTCCCCAAATCCATATTTGTATATTTCCACAATTTATGCCCGAACATATATCCATATCTTTCCAATATCAATTATGCCCCAAATTATATTTTTCCCAATCATTCCCGATTTCGCACGTTCGCATTTTCAGTGTTAGGCCTAGGCTCTAAGGTAGCCTAGCTATATAAAAATAAAAAGGGAAAAGAGGAACAGAAGAGAATCAAGAATAGGCATAATAACGAATCAATAATAAACTGATAGAAATAGGCATAAACTGAATAGGCATATTATGACAAGATTTAAAATGGTGACGATATGAACATATAAAAGCAGATCTGATAATTATGTCATAATAGAACTGATTAGGCACCGATTCAAGATCCAATTTTTATATACATATCAGGGTTACTAATTAAACATTTAGATCTAAAAATAACTTGAACTCACAGTGAATAGATATAAGGAAATGGATCCAAATTACTGCGAAGAACACGTTGAATTCGTTGTTGTAGCAATCGTTGAACTTGTATAATGCTTGCTGAATTAGATTTGGAGAAGAAAAGGCCATTCAATCTACGTTGCAGCAGAGCTCCGCCGTCGTCACCATTTTTAGATGAATAAAACCTAGGTCTATGGTCCTTTATATAGCATAGGGTTCATGAATCTAGCTCCAAAATCGTCCAAGTTTAGAAAAGAAGTTTCCAGATCCACGGGTGGGTCGACCCCTAGGTCGACCCCCCTTCATGGTTGTCGACCCCTAGGTCGACCCCAGGGTCGACCCCCATGAGCCTGGGTCAACCCGGCCGGGTCTTAGTTCGACCTCAAACGGTCGAGTCTTCCTTGATTTGCGTGCCGGATTTGTGGTTTTGCTAATTTTTGAATATTTTTGAATTTTATATGTATATATATCTTTCCTATATGCATACAAACTTCAAACCTTAATAACTTCTTCATAAGTTGTCCGATTTACGCAAACCAGGTGTCTATCTTGACCAGAATTCCGAGATGGACGCAACGGCATGATCTGTTTTACTTAATTCTAAATATTTAATTAAGTTTTCCTTAATTCATTGTTAACAGTGTATTTCACACTAATTATTCTTTAATTCATTATCTTTAGTGTCGTTAAAATTTCGGGGTGTTATAGTAGTCGTTCTAGCCACGGAACCTCAAATCAAAGTTCAAATCTGAATAGGTGACATGAAGCATGCAAATTCAAAGCATGACTTGGCATAGCAAACAAAAAGCTACAACTGGATCTCATCGCAAATTATGTTCATTTCAAAGCCCGCATTTCTCGCAAGCGAAAAATACAAACTTCGAGGGGCTAATGTTAACCTCGTTAAAACGCGGTTTAAATAATTAACGTCAAGGGACTACAGATTGATTACAGTTAAAGCAATGAACCATTCAACCCGTTAGAATGATTCATGTCGCTATGCCACTTTATGCCACAAGCCGTTTATCCATGTTGTCAATAACTTCATGGCATCAGGACCACGACGGCTCAAGTCGTCGTTTTTATGCATGTCGTGAACCGTGAAGCCATTCAAATTGTTATGACATGTTAAGTCGCTGGATCCATATCGCATGTACCTTGTCGCACTGACAATTCTTCCCATGTTGTGGAAAATACATGAGGCCATAACCAAGTCATCTTCATCAATATCGTCATACTCATGTCGTATAATTCATACCGCGTGTTGCTCGTGTGATACAGTTCATATTGTAAGTTACAGAATGAATTCATGTCGTAACCAATAAAAAACTCATGACGCAAGCATTCATGCCCGAATGGTCAGAGTTCATGTCATGTAAAGCATTCATGTCGCCAGAACAAAGATCATATCTCAGAAAGAGAAAACCTTATGTTGCTGGAATTCGATGCAATGGACCGATTGCTTTCTTTCATAACATGGTATAAGCAAAGCTAAGCCAGGTGTAAAGCCGACAAGAACATGAGCTACAAACAATGGGTTAGTCGGTATATAAGGCATGGATTATACAAGAAATAGTGACGTGGCAAGCTCTTGGACAAGTAATCACACAACTCTGTTTTTGGAAGCCAAGTCGTATATGCGTCATATCGCAACCAGTGAGAGAAAAGCGGATAGGTTGTTCCACCGTGGGCTCATCCATGTTGTTCAAGTGTGTTCACTACACCAAAACAACCAATTTGACACACCAGGATTCTGAGATTTGATACGGCTTTAAGCCGTATTAAATTTGATAGGGCTCATAGCCGTATCAAATTTCAATTGCTACCACTCAACCAATCCACACCTTCTCTATCCCTTAAGATCCAACCGTAAATCGCATAAGGTTTGGATCAGTTCATATTATACGGTCATTAGCCGTATCAAAATGCAACGATAATTTTCCTACCTAATTTCTTTTTTCGTCCCTCCCCACCTCGCTTCTTTCATTTTAGCCGATTTCCAAATCTTAGTAAATCCGATTTCCAAATCTCAATCAAAGACAAATCTTAAATCAGACTCAAATTTCAAATTGGCTTTTCCCCCTGATTATCAGTCATCTCAGCAACAAGCCGACTAGGGTTCTCAGCTCAAAATTACGGAAATCTTTTGGCGGCTCCTCAAGATCTGAATTCATCGCTACATGCTATGGAAAGGACAGATCAAAACCAAGGTAATTCATCAAGCCCAGATCTTAATTCAATGTCTGGTTTTCCAGATCTAGTATCGAAAGATAAGACTTTTACCAATTCATTTAATTGCATGCAATGAAAAGCTTTATTTCTCATTTAAATTCAATCCAGCTTAAGTTTTACGAGCCAGTTATTAAAGACAATCTCAGGTTAGTAGTGATTTGGGTATATAGGGGTCATAAGTGTAGGATTTGGGTTTGGTGATTACGATTGTGGTTCGGAGGTGCAGTCTGGGTGATTGAAGGAGGTGAGTGGATGGAGGACATCAATGGGTACAGCCGTACAGGACCAAGCAGGTAGATTGTTGCAACCAGAGGGCTAACTGGCTGAAGCTACCGGTGGATGGGGCATTAGCAATGTGTGGAGGAGAAGCTACAGGTTGATATTGGAAGACTTATTGTGTTTGTTTTGATGTCGATGATTGGATTTCCTTCTAAGCTATGAACAAAAAATGCCGTCGACGGGGAATGTTTGGATGATTTTGAATTTGGTGATAGTAGTAGATGTGTTTGAGGACAATGATTCAGGTGGATGAAGTCGATGTGAAGAGCATGAAACATAAAGGATAAAATACTGCTGTTTATACTATTTTGGTTTATTTTATAGTATTTTATACAAACATATGGTTCACCCATTTCATTTTATAGTATTTTATACTAAAAAAGTTGATAGTACTTTACGCGAACAATGTTTTGTACAAATAATTATCTTTTATAGTATGCCCGAACCACTCGCATCACACTCAATAACAAGTTCTTTAGTGAATTCAGGCAATGATAAAGATTTCAGTTTATAGAACGCATCAGTTGCATGGAAGATATCAGCACTATAATAGCAGTAGTCATGGTGGTGGGAATTTATACACATGGGCTTATATTTCCGATTGCAGAAGATATCAGTAATTTGTTGATTGTTTACTTGATTTTTTCGAGGCAGCACCAACAAGGTTAGATCCTTTTTTATCTTCTTCATAAAGGGAAAAAAGGTTTCTAGTTAGTCATAATGTTTATACTTAATATGCTATATGCAATATAAGAACAGTTGAAGGTGTATTCAATGAATCATAATGTTGAACTTTGGATAATAGAAGCAGTTTGATAAAATAGCTAGTTTTACTGGAACTCCAATTAGACAAGATGTAATTTTAGCATAGACAAGCTTTTAACAAATTTTGCAAAAGTGCCTGCAAAAGTAAAAGCATCCGATATAATGTCATATGGTATTCCAATATTACTACGTAATGGCATAAAAATAGAGTTGATAAGAAATGCACAGACATATAAGAAATGCAAGCACAGAAAGCAATTTATGAATAAAGGTTGATAATAGGAAGTAAATACAAAAAAATAGAGAAGAAATTGAAAATTGCAATATAAGTATTTTTAATCTTTTCTGAAGGAAGAACAAAACTAAAAGTAAACCAAAAAAACTAAAAACAGATGCAAAAAATAGTTGAGTGGGGTTAAGTTTGTATTAAACTAGCTTGCTGGTTTGTCTGAATTAAACTAGCTTGCATCGTATATGAATGTATATATAATGTCTGTGTATGTTGAGTGGGGTTGAGTCTGAATCAGTTAATTTTATAACTATGATTTATTAGTACTTGATTTAGTGTATGTCGATGCGAGCACACATTTACTGTTTCATCTTGGTTTTTTGATAAAAAATTCGAGAATGCATTTACCAGTTTGTCCGTGGTCCTATATGCTGGAATACTCGCACATTTAGTGCTTCATTATATAAATGGTATACAGCTATAATTCGTCATAGATTGCTTTTCGATAATAACTTGTTTTATGTAACCTCCTACAAATCTTTTTGGGTGGTGGAGAACTTTTCAATGATCAAATAATTCATATTAGTTATACTGATCAGGTAAAAAATATGTGTGATCACTGAAACTGAAAGTTGTTCTCCATTACATGCCTTTGAAAGGGTCATACTGATTATGGATATATGATTTATCATTGAAATACCATAAACTAAACCCTACTCTTATGTTGTTATTTTATTAATATTTTTAATTTTCCTGTATACAGTTTCTGACATTTGGAGCATTTTCATTATTTGGATTGTCGAATATCTGATATTTAAAGATAGTGGATCTAGAAGTATTCTCGGGTCTGCCCTCTTCTTCAATCTACTTTAGCAAGCCTGCTGAACATACTCCTTTTTCTTCTCCCTAATATGCCCATTTAGCTAAATTGGTTTGCCCGAATTTCCATATTTTGTTTTGTTATTTTTTCTGTATAACTGAAATATACAATGGTAGCAGGCAAGTAAATTGCGATGGATTCTTAATGTCGTAACTAATTTTGGTCCAAAAGCTAGTGCTGCATATGTTCCCTCGTGGATATTGATAAGGTAATCAACTGCTTATTTTGTAAATGCAATTTAGTTGTCTAGTTTTGAAACATAAACTATAAAATAATAGGCATGTTGAGTCTGCAGATATTGATCATCTTAGATTAGAGTAAACACAAGTTTTGTTAAAGTTCCGGACTGAGTTTGCAAACTCAGCTCCGACTGAGTTTGCAACTCAGTCGGAGTTGAGTTTGCAAACTCAGTTCGGAAGACTGAGTTTGCAAACTCAGTCCGGGAATGAGTTTACTTCTAGAACGAGTTAGTTCCGGATCTGAGTTCGCAAACTCAGTCCCGAACTGAGTTCGCAAACTCGTTCTGAAACTGAGTTTGCAGCAAACTCATTTCGAACCGAGTTTGCAAACTAAGTTTCGAACCGATTGATTGATAACAGCCAATGATAAGCACATATGAGTGAGTAGGATGAAAGGCGCATGAATAGAATTTATTCCCTTTACAATTCAATTCGTGCATGAAATCACTTTCATTTCTTGAACCAATTGCCCACACATGAATCAAATCCTCACTAGCAGATGCGATGTATTGACCACTAGGATCCCAGCATAAAGAGGTCATGTTTTGTTGATGCCCCTTGAGTGACCGAAGACAAGTTTCGAAACTGAGTTTTCTAACTCAGTTCGAAACTGAGTTTTCTAACTTAGTTCGAAACTGAGTTTGCAAACTCAGTTTCGCACTGTGTTTGCAAACCCAGTTCAAACTCAATTGGGACTATTTGTAGGAATATGTGCACTAAACCTAGGATATGCATTTGAGAAATAAATTACTACAGCTTCCATTTTATTCTAAATACATGTACTTGTGAAACTGAATATATTGCCTTAAGCATGCCCCTGGGATATATGGACTATTTGTAATGCATGAATTTCCTTTGTTAAGCCTTCACAGCACACGCTTCACCATTAGTATGCATTCGGGGACTCTGTCAGTATTAAGTCAGTTCATGGTTGCATGCATTTATATTTACTTCGCTCACTCCTAGATCTTGTTTCATGCATTTGTGCTACGACATGCATCTATGTTCGCTTGCATTTATTGGTTAAATTCTAAAGTATATTGTTCTGCCCTTACATATGTACTTGAATTTGGGCATAGTGGCATGCGGGTTGACCATGATTTAGGCTACTCAGGTTTCTTGACTAACCACAGTTTATACATATTTTGCTGCATTTCAATTTTGAGCCTCTACTTGCTCATGAACATGTCCTTTCCCTTTCGCCGCATGTTAAGCTAAGCTGCCTTTAGAGAAATTTCACCCATTACGAATTGCTGATTACCGGTTGCCAATTACCGGTTCCAATGACAATTGACACAATAGTTTTAAGGCCAGGAGTACTATTTTTGGTTCACTGCAATCATGAATGTCAATTCTTTTTACATAAATCATTGAACAACTTGTGAGTTCTAGCTGATTTCAAAATTCAACCATACCCTCTGCTGCTGTATGAATTTTTTACTCAAAATTTGCAGTCTTAAGAAGTTGCCAAGGCATTTGGAGCTGAATGCACACCGGAGTTTTTCCTCTTCAAAAAGGTCAGATATTTAAAATCAAACCTGCATTATTCAAACCAGTTCCATTTAGTTAATTGTGGATACATGTGACATATTGCAATAGGATGGAAGAAGACAATTTGAACTATTTTATCATGGACAGTTTGACGACTCAAGACCAAGTAGTAATACACGCATAACTAGAAGGTTACATATCTGATGCAAAACTTGAAAATTTCATGTATTGTGTTTCTCTTGTCTTAAAGTAATGTGTGCACCATGTTAGGGACTTGAGTTTTGCAATAGACTGTGCACTTAGTGGCCAAAAGCCTCCTCAAATTCAAAAACCAAGATACTGTTTTTTGTTAATACATGTTATTTTAAGTTCAAACTATTACGTTGCAATTCTGAGACGAAATAAATTGTCCTTTGCATATCTAATTTTGATTTTTTATCTTATGATTTTTATAATCAGCATTGGATGTAGCGTAAAGTGGCACCCATGAACAAACACCGTGAGCTGTTTATGCTGTCATCATCTAGGAGTCTTGGTGCTGCCATCATCTACAACAAAGATCATGCTTGGGATGACCATGTATGTTTTTATTTATATTTCCCACATACCTACATATGTGTGTCCATGCATGCATTTATACATATATTTGCGATGACACATTTGCTTTGAAGCACCCCTTTTATCACTCCTACCAAATCTTATGGTGCACTATTCAAAATGTTACAAAATTTTATAAATATTACCTCAACATATGGAGTATCATTCTACAAAATATGTAGCATTTTCAAAATCATAATTCAGTGTTTTATGTTTCAAATTAGAGTGTATTGTGCTACAGTATTGATATGTGGGCAAGTTTGTGTGTGTTAACATTGCGTGTGCACATGTGTGTGTAACGCTCAACATTGGCTGATTAATTGAATGAACATGGAATGAAAAATGCAGTGGATATTCTGGGTTGGACCATTCATAGAGCTGCACTTGCTGTCATGTACCACCAGATTGTGATAAGAGCAATTCCATTTAAAAGCAGGTCTTAAGAGTTCATTATCATATGGTGATTTACTTTCTTCTACTGTTGTATATATAATGCCTTTTGGTACCGATGTTTTCATACTGTAATGTTGTAGACAAATGCTCATTGTAAGGTTTTGCAAACAAGTTATGTAAGCTGAGTTTATGAATGACTAATCTTGTTATAATATTGTGTGATGATGAAAGCAGAATTGTTTATGAACAAGATTTAGTTGGTTTGTCAACGTTGTCAGCAAGATTTAGTAGCATAATGTTTTTTTCTTATTTAAATTAGATACGTCTCAAAGCCGTATAAAATATATGAATTGATAAGGCTTTGATCCGTATCAATTCATATATTTCATACGGCTTTGAGCCGTATCAATTCATGCATTTGATACGGTTTTAAGCTGTATCAATTTATCATTTTGATACGGCTTAAAACTGTATCAAAGCAATAGAGACGCCATTTTTTGATACAGTTTAAAACCATATCAAATCGATTTTGATACGGCCATGAGCACTGCCAAATTGGCATTTCTGGTGTAGTGGTTAGAATGTTCCTTTTAAAATGAAGACTATGCCGTTTTATATGGCCACATCAATACCGACCTCAAATACCATGTCATTACTTTGTTAAACCCTTTCAATGTCGTAGAAATTTCATGACGTGGGAATGTCTAGCACTATTGAAGCATGATATTATAGAAATACATGGCGTTGAAAACAAGGATACATGCCGCAGTGTAAATCAAGTCGCTGGTTCTTTTAGCTCAAGCCGTTGGCACCTTTGATTCGTATCGCATGTCGTTGAATGCTGGAGGCAAGCTCAGACCGAATGGGACAGCTGTATATAGCCATTCATTAATTAAGTCATGCAAGCGTCTTTAACCAGTTTATACTATGATGATGTGGCATGAAAGCATAAAATGGGACGGCTCATTTGCATGCGAAAAAGCAGTTCGACATCCAATCTTCACGTGAATGGAAAGACAGCTATGCACAGCAATACGTTATATATTTATGTCGCATCCTAGTGAAAAGAGATGATGGCGCATCATTAAAATCATGTCGCATCTGTAAAGTGAGAACGCATGGTTGGCACCAACCATGTGCCAACTATACATCGTAAATTACACTAATGCCGCTCTACACCAATCCACCTATAAATACCCCCCATAACTCACACTTGGAATGGGATGAATTCTTCTACCCCGGAGGGCCACCAAATCATTTCTTCAACCTTCTAAGCTTGATTACAAACTCCGTTAATGGCTTTCAAGGATCAATCTACCTTCATGCAACAACAAATGGATCAAATCTCCTTCAAACTACATTAGAAATCTCTCCAACTCAATTCAAGTAATCTCTATTCTCCGCTAATCCTCTCTAAAGCCTAGATCTAACGCCAAATCACTATGGAATCCATGAAGATCATTCATTTGCTGAAGTGATTGAAGATTCATACATCCACCATCACAAAGAAAGAGATCTCTCCAAATCCTTTGTAGATTCAAGTGTAATTTAAATCGTTGAAAGAGAGAAAAGCGGGATATGGACAATATGAGATAATTAATGTATTTTTTTAAACTTGTGCATGATAATGAAATTGCCTTCAATAGTAGACGTAGGTGTAAATTGACCGAACCACTCAAAATTTTTGTGTTTTCTACTTTTTGCTCTTTATTTTGAATTACATGACTCCATTTTCTAACCTAAACATTTTGTGAAGTGTTTCTGTAACACCTTTGGTGTTTGAACTATTTTTGGTTTAAACATGGGTGCACTACAATATGTGACAATAACAAGGCCTGAAGTATGCTTTAGTATGAACAAGGCATGCCAATTTATGCAGAAGCCGTTAAGCGAGCACTGGAAGGCAATTAAATGCATTTTAAGGTATTTAAGAGGAACCCTAGTTCATGGATTAGTGTTAAAATCAAGTAAAAATACAGACGTACAAGCTTACAATGACGCAAACTAGGCCTCTGACCTAGATGATCAGAAATCCACTTCTGGTTAATGTGTTTATTTGGGTTCGAACCCTATATTTTGGTGTTTGAAGAAGCAAACCACTACATTATGCTCAAGCACTGAAGAAGAGTACAGATCGGTTGCAAGTACCACAACAGAACTGATGTGGATAGGATACCTACTTCGAGAGCTTGGCATAGATCTGAAGCACAAGCCAGTAATTTGGTGCGACAATCAGAGTGCGATTTCACTATCAGCAAACCCAATTCAACATTCTCATACGAAACACATAGAAATTGACTTGTATTTCGTACGAGAGAAGGTAGCTAAAGGGAAGTTGGAAGTTAGACGCATTCCTTCGTATTTTCAGAGAGAAGATGTGTTTACAAAGGCCCTCTCGAAAAAGAACTTCCATAGATTTAAAGAGGAGTAGCAAATTTTTAGTGAAGAAGACGAAGACAGATGATGCGAAAACCCTAAACCTAACTCGATTTGAGGGAGGGTAATAAGAACAAATGAGTACCAGACAATATATTTTATTTAAGCACTATTGGGCTTGGGCTCTCATTTGACAATATGTTCTATTATTATTAGTGTAAATGGGCTTCCACAGCCTTGTACAGAAATATTACTGTTTCCTACAAAATATATATAAAGGCACGGTATCATTAGTTTACAATCATCGTTTTCACTCTGTATAATTACAATCTCTCAAGAGAAATAAAAGTTTAACATTTCTCTTTTAATCTTTGGTTTCAGCTTTCACGAATATCATAAGTACTAAATGTTTATAGCGTTTCTATGTTTCGGTGTTAATCATAATAGGAGAACCAAGTATATAAGCAGAAGCAACAAATGAATCCACGGTTTTCTAGCAGAAAAAAGCATCATGAAGAAAAAGAGCTAAAAACTTCTTGTAACTTAAATCCAAACTTTTATTCCATGAAGCACAAATCAACTATCCGCAATAAATAAATAGTACTCCCTCTGATTCATAATACAAAACATTTTAAGTTGTTTGGTTTTGTTCAAAATACAAGACGTTTAAGCTTGTTATTCCAATTATGTCCTTGATCCATAATAAATGATGGAGACTAAATGGTTGCTTCACGATATTTTATCCATGAAAATACAAATGATGATTAGATTGCACATAAAAAGAGAACTTAATTTGTAGGACCTGCTTAATTTAAGTATGAATCAAAGTGTCAATTGATTTTTTACTCGCGTAAATTTATAAAACGTCTTATATTATGAACCGAAGGGAGTAAAAAAAATGCAATCATCTTTTTCATTAAATGTTAGCATATTCAAAGCTCTTTAAATATGTAATAGCCATAATTGTTATTTATAAACAAACAAAAGAAGCAAAGATAATGATATCCATTAAATAGGCAAAAAAACATTAATAGTCATGGCCTTAGTTGTTGTTATTATGCCATGAAGTTCATTCATTTCAAAAATAGTATTATGCATTTAACTTTAAGAATACAACTTTGCAGGTAAAATATTTCTCATTGATTAGCTTTCCATCACACATTACAAATTCAATTGCAGTTAAAATTTTATTCCCTGTTTACAATATCATCAAGAATAAAGAAAATAACTAATTTGAGCATGTTCATAAACTCAATTAATCTTAAATCATCTTTTACCATTTATGTTGTAAATGATGTCAACTTTACAATTTCTTCACTAATTATAATTAATTTAAAATTTTAGAATATAAGATAATGATTTTGTATTATAACTAATGGCATTGGATAAACTACAGTAATAAGCAGTCACTCTACCTAATAGGCTTCAATATATAATTTTAAAATGTTTCAAAAAAGATAATTCCTTTTGTATAGAGTTTGAGAATAATTTTATACTAAATACATATTCTAGCTTTCTCGCCATGTTTAATATGTACCTATACTTTGTGAACTATATACATTTTTGGAGCTGGAACTATAACAAAAATCGACTATATGTATTTGACCTCGACGAACCTCATACCCCGAATTGATGATAAATTGGCGGTTAGGTTATATACATACAAATCTCTATTGAAGCTCGAAAGCTTCGGCGGTAGATCTACTTGCGAAACCTGGGGAAAATAAAGTATATACGGTGTCTGATGTTTGGATGAAAACCAAGATATATACCTCGCGCCCTGTATTCGGTGTTTGTGTCTGGATGTTAACCAAGAGATACTTAGCTTCGTGTCCTCGATTGATCTTTCGTGTTAGGAACCATCATATTGGAAAACCGAACAACCAATACGAGCCATTCGTTTTGTTTGTAAATTATGTATGTTGGTATATCCACTATGCTTGCTAAGATTAATATATTTATTTGCGAAACGTTTTTCAACGCATACTCTAATATTAGTATTAAAAGAAAATTTTCACGTATGAAAGCATTTTTGGTCATCTTAAGACAAAACTTGCCCATTTGGTATGCGCTTTCATTATGTGAGGTGGGACGAGCATATGATAGCTTCATTTTTTCAAACCATTTGTGAATTTCATGTATGGGAATTCATATCGAGTAAACCCGTTCTACGTTAGCGGCGTGGTCTGGTGAATTTCCCATAACATTTCTTTATATTACTGCACCCATAACACTCGTGTCATTTCGTATTTTAATTTGACTAATATGAGAATGATTTAGTTCTGATTCGAGTGTTTGTTGTGTTTCTTTTTATGCAATACGCTCGGGTCAGTAGAAGTTGTAGTTAGCGAAGATTACCTTGCCTTGAAGAATGAAGATGAAGATTTGGTAAACATCTATTATATATATGATTTTTCCGCTGCACTTCGTTTCCCTTGCCTTGTGGTATGTATCTGTGTATGTGTAACTTTGATAATCATTGTATATTATAGTCAAATGTATATATTTCAACTAATTTTGAATGGTTAATTGGGTTATTATATTTATCCCAACGCTGTGAGATTCTATGACTGCTTTCCTTCTTTCTTCTTTTTCTTATATTAATCCCAATAACTATCTGTATTTTTGATTTGTTTAAGTTGACATTTGAGAATCATTGTCGATTTGAACGGTCAAAAATCCAAGTCTTTACATGGTAATTAGTATAGTTTTGATGATTCATGTATATGTACATGCAGGTTAGTGCTATTGGAGTTTCTTCTACTCTTGTGGGATTATACTCTTCTCTGACCCAAATATTACAACGCTTGAGCTAATTTAAATTTTAATGTTCTTTGTTCTGGATCTCAATTCATGTTTTTTTCCTAAGTTCTCCTATTATTCTTCCAATTTTACATAAGCTAGTCAATATGAGGTTTACAATTATATTTGTATCTTAGAGAATGGTTTTTTGCAAATAGCTAAAGGAGTATATGTATTGAATGAAAAAGAAAATTTGTTCAATATAAACTGAAAATAGCTAAAGGAGTATATGTATTTGATTTTTGATGTTCTTTGTTCTGGATTTCAGTAGCTAATTGCTTTTTTTATATTAGATACAGCTTATGCCCGTATCTAATTTACAATTAGATACGGTCATGAGCACTGCCTAATTTTCAAATATATACGGCTATAAGCCGTATCTAATTTTTAATTAGATACGGCTAGTGAACGTATCTATTTGAAAATTAGATATGGTCATGAGCGTTGCCTAATTTTCAATTAGATACGGCCATGGGTCGTGCCTAATTGACAATTAGGCAGTGCTCATGGCCGTATCTAATTAATAATTAGGCAGTGCTCATGACTGTATCTAATTGACAAAAATGCTAAAATTTGATACGGCCATGAGCACTGCCTAATTGGCATTTCTGGTGTAGTGAGAGCGTTTAATTATTTCTTTACTGATGGATAGTTGGATAGGATATAAACTTAGATCAATGGTGACATTCTTACCAAGTGAGATGGTAAACCGGTAGGATAAATCCGATTGACGGGTAAGGTTTAATAATTGTCCTAATCATATTTATTATGTTCAGTAATCGAGTAAGTGCAAACAACAGAACAATCATTACTTGTATACCTCAAATATGTTTCCTTTTGTATCTTTCCAATACATTTATCCATTGTAGTTGTGTATGGACACTTACCATATTTGACACTAGAACTCTTGTTGAGTCTATTTCTCTATATTACTCAATCAAGCTAGTGATTACACATTCACTAGACTTTAGGTCTAACCGACTCCTCTTTCTTACTTTTCCTCCTTACCAGGCTTGCAGAGCTGAGGTGATTAGCTCATATTTCTTGAACGATCATTCTTGAAGTTCATTTTATTTGGTGATGTATTGATCTTCTATGTTTACATCTCACTCTAAGGATTTGGTTGTACTATCGATTTTTGAGGGATGACTATGTTATTTTACTCTGATCTATGACTGAGGTTTTATTTTATAAGACATGTGGTAGTTTTATGGTTTGTGACTGAAATGAATAATTGGTATTGAAATAAAATTTATGTTTTCAGTTTAAAAATATTTCTAATGTATTTATTATTGTATTATCTTGTGAATCTTAGTCTTTGTGATGTATGTCCTTATACCTACATCGCTCGACATTTCTTAGCATAACTCTACTTTGGGAAATGTTAAGGGGAGTGGGGTGTTACACCTATAGTGGACGATGCGATCCAATAGAAATTGAGCATCACCATCAGTGAAAGGGGGAAAATGTTTGCACCGAATATGCCATACCCAAGAGTAGGCTTGTAGAAAGCAAAGATGAGGAAATAATAAATATGAGTTTACCTTGTAAATCAAACATATAGATTTATAGTCATTTGATGTTAAACAACCTACATCCATTTTTAGGAATAAATCTCTTTATCGCTTAGAGTTAATAACCACATAAGGCATATCAGTATGAACCCACAACGTTCATAGTTGCAAACATTTCTCCATTCGACCATCTCACCCTCTCAAATGTCCCGACAAATACTTTGTTTCTGTAAGTTGCAAGAGCACATTATGAATCTTGTCGTAGTTGCAGGTAATTGGAATATTCAATTGCAGCTTTTATTCCTGATTTTTTTATTCACCGACTTGCTTGCACTGAAATATCGAATTCCTAAGGCACGCAACCAATTTCAGTATTTGAATGTACAAGGTAAACGAAATAACATGGAAACATACACATTTATGCGTGCATCAATCGGCACTCAACATTAGGCACACCCCACCCTCAACCATACAATCGCAAGCTAAAGAGCATACTTAAATTAATCCAAATGGAGCACTCTTCCTACACACACACACACACACACACACACACACACACACACACACACATATATATATATAATAAAATCCCTTGGTAGGACAAACCAAGAAACAAAAAGCAGTTCATATTAAATGTAAGGTTGGATAAACAATGGCTACGATTTGGCCAGCAGTGCTAAAACCGCCCTCCGTTAAAATTAAACAACCACTACGTCATTACCTTCAACATCGCGCTCCACTCATTCTCTTCTCCAAAAGAAATTATGTAACGTCCCAGATTTTTAACTGTTTTATAATGAACATTTAAATTTATTTTAAATGTTGAATTGAAATGTAAATGGATTTTTATATTTAATTTATCAATTTAATATTCGATATATGATTTAATATTAAAGATATTGAATTATCGTAATACGAAAACAAAATATTTGAATTCAGAGTTAAAACTAAATTTGAAACGGTTTAGTCGATCAATATAAATTTTATTTGAATATAGAAATGATAACAATAATAATTTATTATCAGGAAGTGATTGTTTCGAGATTAAATTATATTTTCTCGATTTAAACTGATATATGAACAGAATCTACTTCAAACAATCTCAAAATTCGATGGGACCAGTTCCATCGTGTCCGAAATATTCAGTTACCTTAAGGGTACAATTTTTGTTGTTATTGGAGCTCGTATGTAATCATTTACACACGAAAACTTCATGGGTAAGTTTTATACGAATAATTTAATAATAAAATCCCTAGGCTTCTTTAACACACTTCAATAAGCTTAGGAAATAGGATTCACTACCTTCTCCTGAAAACTTTTCTTTTATTTAAACGCGACCTCCTCTGCTATTTCCTTCAGCAAAATCGAAAGTCCTTAGATCAAAAGAAACAGGGTCGCTTCCTACTTAATTCAAAACCAAGCCATTTCTTTTATCTGCGCTAATTCCTCCTTATTCCCAAACCGTGAATATTTTTTTCCCACTCCAATCGAAACCGCCCTCTGATTAAAGAAAAAAAAGGATTGAAGTCTGGTATCACGATTCGAAGCCGAAGGCCCTGAAGCCCGATTCGAGGGAGGCTCGCGAATTAGAAAAGAGGGGGGTCGCTATTTGAAGCTGCTGAAGCTCGAGGGAGGCACTGCGATTGTGGATGAGGCCAATGATGTTATTGCGACAGCGTAGATTTCATTACTGGTGGATGAAGATAGGGTGCAAGTTCAAACTGTTTTTGGGAAGTATCGATGTCAGTAGCAGGTTGCGTTGGTAATGTATGTGATCGAGAGGAGATCGATGCTGATTAGGTTGAACTTGGATTCCGATCCGTGTTATGGAGTGCGAATTGTTTTTCTTCTTTTGGGAAGTATGGTCTGCATTTTGGAATGACGGAGCTCAAATGTGGTGGGAATGGAAACTGTCGAGAAGAGGAAGTCAGATTGATGGAGACAGTGGTTGGGGAGATTATTGTAGAATTATTTCTAGTTGGAGATGTTTAGTGAGGGCGGAAAAGCTACATGGAGGTGATTGCTGTCATTTGTGCGTGGTATGCGAGAGTATGGAGGTCAAAATTTGGTAAATGTCAGTCGAGTGCAATCATGGATGCATTGTGTTGGATATGATATTTGCCTTGGATCCAAGTAGCTTGGAGAAGTTTTGATTTGCAGTTCGGTATTGTAGATGAGTGGTGTGCTTGAGCTTGTGGTTTGCCTGAACATGTTATGGAGCTGAAGTCTATTTCTGGATGAGTATTAGTTGTGGCACTTGTGCGAAGTAGGAGAAGAAATTTAGAAGTGAATCAGTAAGGTAATTATTCTAACTTAATAAGTAATTTTTTTATTTATATTCAAATTGTCTGGTTACTTATAAAATTTGTATCGTGTGTACGTAAGGTCTGAAATTCACAAAAAAAAATAGGTTGAATGATTCAATAGCTATGAAATACGCATTCGGGAAATGGTTTGGAATTTTTCGAAGTCAGCTAAAAAATTAGAAAATTCAAACTCAGGATATTAGGAAAATAAATCGAGGTGAGTAAATCTCACTCAAAAGGTTATATTTAATTTATTTTTATCGTTAAAATTAAATTATTGACTGTTTGAATGCATGCATGGATTGCTGAATCATGCTGGTTATTATATATAATATATATTAGTTATTTAGGCTTGGTGGTTGTAGTTATTATGTATATTAGATATTTCCCGCAGTACCATTAGCAGATGCCCACAGCATCATTAGCTGATGACCTTATCACCCCACGATATATGAGTGGATGACCTTTTATACCACGATATCTTGCCTTGAAGCAGGACTGGTATTATTTATATTGAATGCAGGAAAACAGGTTGGAGGAATCCAACTGGATTCCTCAAATTTATTTACTGTTGTTTACATATTTATTTATGTGTGTGATGTGTGAATTGAATGGATGATTTGTATGCTTGGATATTAGAATACCATAGCCCTAGATATTTATATTTGAAACAACATAAAAGGGATCTTTAGGTTTTAAAAGGGAAAATTTATTTTCTGAAATAGAAATGGAATTTTGAATGAGATATGAAATATTAACTTGTTTTTAATAATAAAAACAAGTAATTGAAATTATAAACGATGCTTTTAAAAGGAAAGAAAATTATTATTTGGTTTTAAATTCAAGTATGAAGTTTAAGAGAAAAATTTGTTTTCCAAAGTGGAAATTGGATTTTAAAGGGAATTTGAAATCGAAAATTTGTTTTAATATTTAAAAGAAGAAGTTAAATTTATAAATGATATTTTTAAATAAAAGAGGGAAAATTTTATTGGATAATTTATAATTTAAATTCAAGTAAGAATTTAAAAAGGGATTTATAATTTGAAATTGTTTCAGGGAAAGGAAATGATGAAAAATATTCCGATGTTCATAATGTAAAATAAATAGGGATAAATCCATAAGGATTTATGATTGGAATTCGACCATATCAAATTTACAAAACAAATAAATAAGTACCAGGTAAGATATTGGGATTTCATTGGATAAAAACTAGAATTTAAAAATAAATATGAAAATAGATTCCCTGGTCATTTAAATATAAATAAATGTAAGTTATAAAAATAAAATATTCCAAATGGGAAGCAAGTTTCAAATAGATTATTAAAATAAAATGTTATTTAATAAAGAAGTAAATTTATAAACAACGTTTTAAATGTGATGAAGTAATTTTCATCGTTAATTTGGAAATAAATTTTCAAATGTAAGAAATGGAGTTGAAGGCGAGATTTAAATCGAGTTGTGTATTACAAGCTTTTATTCCGTCTCAAGAAAATAACGTTGTCGGTCAAGGTCTGAGAGGTAAATAAAATACCCCAACTTGAATGACTCCACTCTTATCAAGAGATGATATTAGGTTGTAATGGTAAAAGACGTTGAATTTATTAATTATTCCCATAAAGAAATTTATAATACAATTCGTTTATATCGATTTTTATGAATTGAATTGGAATTTAATATAAATTTGAGTTGCAAATAAATTTACAACTAAGTATTTGATGAAATAATCAACAATTTGGATAATCAGAGTTTTAAGTTAAATTTGGAAGAATGGTTTAACTTTGATTAAAATTGTTGAAGAATGGAATTTATTTAGTAAATGAAGTTTTAAAACGTTTATATTTAAATTTAATTAAAACGAACTCACCGCGGCGCGGTAGTTCGTAATTTGGCGTTTCGAACTTCAATTGAGTATACAGAACTCAATATAAGCTGGAATTTGATAAAAAAAGAAACGGCCGGACCTATTGAATAAAAAAATTCTAATGAAAGAGAAAGATATTGATTTCATTGTATAGATTTTGAGTTATGTCAAAATTAAATTTTTCAAAAAAACAGTTCCATAATCATTTTAAAACCGTAATGGTTTATTTAATTAAATAAAGGATTTCTAGTGAATAAAATCCGAATTTCCATTAGTAAAATCCGGACTTGAGCTGCGGATTAAATATGAACTCAAGTCGAGTAACTGGATCGATTTTGGAACAAAAATCAGAATTTGAAATATGGAATGGAGACGACAAATTAAAATTAACTTTAATTAGTCAAGGATATGTAAGAAAATGAAACTTAACAAGGTTAAGAAAATTGGAATTGGGATCTCAATTCGAACTGGAATGTGAAATCTTGAATTAGAATTCGGAATCGAACATGAACTTTGAGTTTGACTTGTTTTTAAACAAAGAATAACGTGTTTTAAACACGATTGATTCAAATAAAGGTGAAACAAGTAAATATGCTAATTTGAAATTAAATTAGAAAAAAATTGAGTTAGAATGATTTGATCGATTTGAGACATATTGGAAATGGGGAATTGGCATAACTTAACAGGTATGGGATGAAGAGAGTTGAAGATTATATATTAAGTGCTCGACAAAAAGGTACATGTTTCAATTTCATATGAGTTTTATGCGCCGAATTGGCAAGTCGCTTGGCTTTTTGATTTTCTTTTTGAATGGAAAGGGCCTAGAGAGGCGAGTTGAGGTTTGAACTACTGACCGGTACAAAGGAGGTGCTGGCGAAATTTTCCGGAAATTTAAGGAGTTAGAATATTTTTAAAAAATATTGATAATAGAAAACAGTATACCGATATATAGAGTTCGATAAGAAATTTGGAAAGTAGAATATTAGTTAAAAGGGCCAGTGGTTGTTTGATGGATGTTTTATTTTTCTTTGATAGTTAAATCACCGACTATCAAAGATTCTTTGACCATCGTTGTCAATACAGAGAGACCGGTTGGATTTAATATCCGAATACCACTCCGTATAGGCATAGGCGTTGTGAATTAGATTACGCTAAAGATAATTGGAGACGGAGTGCAATGCAAGGGCTATTATGTTTGTCCAGTCCCAGGACAAATCGTATGGACGAATGTCTAATAGAGTATTCCTAACAGATCACATAAGACAATCTTTTCGATATATTATGTCTGGTGGTGGAGAAATTCGTTTCTCTTAGCTTTTATAACCGTAATATTTTGGGAAGATCAACTAGTGATTTGACGGGTTCGACGATGTGGCATTCAAAGTGAATGGTGGCCAGATGTTCTAAAAGTTAACGTAGCCTCAAGTCTCACAACCGGGAAATAACAAAAATTGGGCAGGCAGCATGGCTAGTTGGGTCATACCGAAGCAGGGTATATTTGTCACCGATCTAGAGAAAATTCATTATTTATTCTTCTTTCGATTCTGTATCTTATGGATTACGGTTGGACGGCCGACAACCGTGGGTAACAATATATTCGCTACACTCAAGCTAAATGAGTGGGCGGTCATGTGTGGCCGGGTTGCAAGATGTTCTTGCTGAATCGCAGTGTATCCCCTTTAGAGTACACTGATCGGGAGGTGGTCCCATACCTTGTCATAGTTGGAATCCAATCTCCAATAAGCGCCCTGCGGTTTTTGATTTTATACTATTTATGTATAGCGTGAGATGCAAGTGTTCTACTATTTGGTTATTTATTTGATTAGACATTATTATAATATCACAGGATTTTGATATTAAAAATGTTTTGGTTATAGTAAGGTAAAAACCGTCCGTGTTTATGTGTGGACTGGTCTTACTATTACCCTTTCTTTCAAAGGATTTTCAAAGTTAAACAATATGGTTGGAGTTTACTCACACCAGTCCCATGACTGACCCAGAGTTTATTTTGTTTGTTTTTACCTAAACACTTGGGTGCCCAAATTTGTATGGACAATCAAGTGTTTCAGGCTTTTACAGATACACTTGGAGGAGCTTGAAGCAGGAGGCTTCACCGTTTGTTATTTAGAGTTATTTCCGCTGTATCAAATGTTGTGTTATACTCTGATAATGGTATGTATATATGATACAAAATTTTGTATTTCAAAAGTTATGTTATATAATATATTTTATTCGTTCCCCTGTGAGATTCTGTTTTGTTATTTTGTGTTCTATCTTCTATCTGTTCCTTTTTCTTTAACTCTAATGACTCGTAATTCTGCATTATTTGAATTGGATGTGTGTTGTATTAGTCAGCTCAGATGGTACGGATTTGCGGGCCATCATAAATTACCCCATTTCCATTCCATCTCCAACCGCTTCAGATCTAATTAACCTGTGTATCCTGTTAAGGTAATATCTTTAATCTCTCTGTTTTTAACAACTAATCCAATGTGATTTACTTTCCGCCTTTGCCTTACTTGGTTCTGAATTATGTTCTACTCCATCTCTGATTTAACCGATTTACTTATCATGAAAGAAGAACCTCCTTGACAATATTCACTGTGATTTACTTACCAATAATAGAATGCTCTACTATCTCTCAGACCCTAATTCCTCAATAACTTCTAATTTCATTTACAAATTATAGCTCTAATTTTGATGACATCTAAGTTCGGGTTTGAATTTACTATTCTTCACCATATTCATGGAATCAAGTATAGGTTCTGAACCTATAGGATATATATACAAATGCATGTTGATTATAAATAAAATTCTGTGCCAACTTTTTTTTTTTGCACAGTTTCCATTTTGACTATCCCATGCTTTCTGTGTTTGCCACATCCGAATGCATAGTAATTAGAATATGTGACTTCAAACACCTTCTTACTTTCCATTCTCACATTGTTCCATAATTCTTAATAAGATACAACTAATAATGATATTGCACAAGGTGATGTCCTAAAAAATTCTATGCCACGGTTTGCGGACTTATATTCAATGACTGTTTTATTTGTTTATTTTCCATCTGTTTTAATGCTTGCTTTGATACTACTGCCCAAATGTGGTCCATATTTATGTAATTGATTTACTACTACAAGACAATGTATGTGTGCTTTTTGATATGGAAGCTTACTTCACTTCATGGATTTCCTTCTTTCACATTGCAATTACTGCTCATGTTTGAATGAGGTACATTCTTGCGTACTTTAAGACTTTGTCGGGTTTGGTCATGTGTTGCAGCACTTCTTTTGGATTTATGGGTAGTTAGAAATGAACGAATAAACCAGAGCACATCGTATTTTAACTCTCCTGCTTAGCCCAAAGCCTTTTCTTTTACTTTCATTTGGGCTTGGCCCATTATCTGTTATATTAGTCATTTGTATATATAAACACATTGTACTGCCGTGAGGATGTATTGGAAAACATTATTATAATTCCGCAAATCATCTTCAATAATAAAAACACAAACTTTCATTTTGTTGATTCTTGTTAAGAATTCAACTTGGTATCGGAGCAATCATTTATGCTTAACAGCATTTCATGCTCGATCCTGTGCGTCGCAATCTCTGATTAATAGAGATTTTTATCCATCAGTTAGATTTCATCATCTGGACCCTCTCATTGAAGGATCTTACCTTGTCGTTTGAGAGTTGTTGGCTTCAAAAAGAACAGTGCCTCGCCTGTGTTCATTATAGGCTGCATCAATTCTTAAATTGAAGCTTTGCGGTTAAAGAATTCTGAAACAGACAAGAAAACTGATCAAGAAAGTAAAGAAACAAGATTAGCTGATAAAGAAGCCATTCAGAAAGGCCTGTCAGGAACTTTAGTCCTTTCTATAATTCTCATCATTCAAGCCTTTAAGATTTGCCTCAATCATCAAATAAAGAGTTTCTTTATTTTCACAATTCAAAGTTTTCTTGAATTCAGAGATTCTTACCTGTTTTCTTTTTCCTTCTAGTTCAATTTGCTTCTGTTTTTCTTTTGAGAATACTTCAGTTTTTCAGTCATGACTGGTCCTGATGATTCAGCCAGTGCAAATGTTTCCAGTGGCAGAATTTCAACTGGGCAAAATCAACCACCACCTGATCCAATACAAGATTTGATGAAATCAATCATCAAACCACAAAGTCAGTTGATCTCAATCCAGCTTGATGAATCAAATTACCTGTTATGGAAATTACATGTTGAATCTGCTTTTAGTGGATATGGGCTTGAAGATTACATATATGGAACAAAAATGATTCCACCTAAATACACTCGAGATAATGAAGATAAACTTGTGCCAAATACAGAATTTCAGACATATCAAAGGCAAGATAGTCTTATCTGTGCATGGATGATGTCTTCCATTGGAGGAACTATTTTACCCCAGTTAATTGGAGTCAAGACTGCAAATGAGGTCTGGTCCACAATTGAGAGAAATTTTTCTGCTCAATCCTCAGCTCGAATCATGCATTACAAAAGACAACTCCATAGTATAAGAAAGGGAGATGAAAGTATGAATGAGTATTTGTTAAAAGTAAAAAACATTTGTGATCAATTGAATTCTGCAAGGCAGAAAATTCCTGATTCAGAACAAGTGCTGTCAATAATAAGTGGGTTGGATGATGATTATGAAGCTGTGTCAGCAATAATTTTGTCTATGGATCCTACACCTACCTTACAATATGTATATTCAACATTATTAGCTCATGAAGGCAGAATTGATCATAAAAAGAATGTCAATACAGATTTGTCTACCAATTACACTGTCTTTGGTAGAGGTAAAGCTCAAACAAATGTTTCAAGAAACCAACCTAATGTTCAGAGAGGTGGTCAATCTAATCGAGGAAGAGGTAGAGGCAGAAATAATAACTCCTAGCCCAGATGTCAAATTTGTGAAAAGTTTGGTCATACTGCAAATAAGTGCTATTTCAAATATAACTCAAGTGTTAATCCAGGCCAATCTAGCAATAATTCAAACATTAACATGGTTAATGTACAAAAGGATGGCAATAAAAGTCAAGCAGAGAATAGCAGTGCAGACACTACTTCAACAGATGATGCAAATGATGACTGTTGGTATCCAGATTCAGGAGCTACTAATAATGTTACAAACAATTTAAAAAATCTGAACTTGGGGAATAAAGAATACAAAGGTATGCAAAATCTTTTAGTTGGTAATGGTAAGACAATACTCTTTACACATACTGGAAATGCAAGTTTAAATGGACCCAAAGAACTTATCTTAAAAAATTTGTTAAGGGTTCCTTCCATCAAAAAAAATTTAATGAGTGTTTCCCAATTTGCAAAGGACAACAAAGTCTATTTTGAATTTTACCCAAATTCTTGCATTGTTAAAAATATACTAACACAAGAAATCATTTTGCAGGGTAAAGAGTATAAAGGGTTGTACAGATTTGATGTTTCTAGTCACAAAAACCCTAAATCCTATAATAAAAAATGCTTGATGACTATTGCTAATGATTCTGAGTGTAACAGGAAATTTGATCTTTGGCATTGTAAGCTAGGACATCCTAGTATTAGGATAGTTAAACAAATTATGAATGATATGAATCTTACTACAAATGAAATTTCTGATTCATATGTTTGTTCCCCTTGTCAATTGGGAAAATCACATAAACTTGCATTTCCAGATTCAGAAACAGAATACTCTAATCCTCTTGAATTAGTTGCTACTGATCTATGGGGTCCAACATCTACATGTTCTGTGTTTGGGTACAAATATTATATTTCTTTCATTGATGCATATTCTCGATTTACATGGATATACATGCTAAAATCTAAATCTGATGTTAGTAATATAGTTATACAATATATAAATAAGGTTGAAAATATGTTTGGGCTTAAAATAAAAACCTTTCAAACAGATGGTGGCAGAGAATTTTTACCATTAAAATCATTTTTTGAGAAGAAAGGTATCAATCATAGAACCACATGTCCTTACACATCAGAACAAAATGGGCTAATTGAGAGAAAACACAGGCATATTGTTGAAACTGGTCTAACTTTGCTTGCTCAAGCTTCAATGCCTCTGAAATACTGGCCTGAAGCTTTTGATACTGCAGTACATTTGATAAATTTATTACCCACAAGGGTGTTAAAGTTTAAATGCCCACAGGAAATTCTTTACAAAATTAGACCAAATTATAATCATTTGAAAGTGTTTGGATGTGAGTGTTATCCTTGTTTAAGATCTTACAATACACATAAGTTGAGTTTTAGATCCACACCATGTACTTTTCTTGGATATTGTACCAAACAGAAAGGTTACAAATGTCTAGATAGGTCTGGTAGAATATATATTTCTAGACATGTCAAATTTAATGAGCACAAATATCCTTTTTGTACTGAAAAAGTAAAGACTACTGAAAAAGTAGTTGAGCCTAGAATTATCATACCTGAATTGCCTGAAGAAATTCAAGTGATAGTACCACCTCAAAGAAATTTGAGAGATACAACCACAAACTCTCAGCACACAATGCCTTCAAGAAGGCCAGGCTAAGAGAATGTATTTGAAGAAAACTATGGCAATCAGAATGAATCATCTCAAGCTTCAGATGAGAGAGGTAGTCAATCACCAACCAGTTATCAATCACCTGTTAGTGAAGCACCTGGGAACAACAGTCCAGACAATAATGTCAGAGACAATATTAACAAGCATCCTATGTTAACTCGTGCTAAGTGTGGTATTTTCAAACCAAAGCAAATTAATGCAGTTGTTGTTCATGATGAACCAAGTTCTTTCTATGAGGCATCACAATTTGAAAACTGGAAACAAGCCATGAAAGAAGAGTATGATGCCTTAATTCAGAAAGGAACTTGGTCTCTGGTTAAGAAACCAGAAAATAAAAATATAATTGGATGTAGATGGGTGTACAAATTAAAGAAAAATTCTGATGGTTCAATTTCTAAGTATAAGGCTAGATTGGTTGCTAAAGGTTACTCACAACAGTTGGGTTTTGATTTTTCAGAAACTTTCTCACCTGTTGTGAAACCTGCATCCATTAGAATAATATTAACAATAGCCTTAAGTAGAAATTGGAGCATCAAACAACTTGATTTTAATAATGCTTTTCTTAATGGTGAATTGCATGAAGAGGTGTTTATGCAGCAGCCTAAGGTTTTTGTCAAGGCAATAAGTCTGAGTGGGTGTGCAAGCTTAACAAAGCAATTTATGGGTTAAAGCAGGCTCCCAGAGTTTGGTTTGACAAGTTGAAATCAATACTTGTCAATTGTGGCTACAATTCTTCAAAATCTGATAACTCTGTATTTACAAAATTCTCTAGAACTGAAATAACATATATACTAATTTATGTTGATGATTTCGTAATTACAGGGAGTAGCTTGGCAGAGATTGATAGCATAACTCAAAGATTGAATTCAGAATTCTCAGTTAAAGACTTGGGAGAAATAAGCTATTTTCTGGGAATTGAAGTTGTCAAAACATCAGAATCAAAGATACATCTCAATCAAAGAAAATATATATCAGATATTCTTCTAAAAGCAAAAATGGACAAAGCAAACTCATTGCCAATACCTATGATTATAAATGGTCAACTTTCTAAATACAAGGGTGAAGAATTTCAGGATGCAACCTTTTATAGAAGTATTATTGGAGCCCTTCAATATGCTACAATAACAAGACCAGATATATCCTATAGTGTTAACAAGGCAAGTCAGTATATGCAAAAACCTTTGGATTCACATTGGGCTGCAGTCAAAAGAATTCTTAGGTATCTCAAGGGTACTCTGGATCATGGTCTGGTGTTTAAAGCAAGCAAATCATTAAATATCAATGCATATACAGATGCTGATTGGACAACAGATGTTGATGATAGAAAATCAACATCTGGATATTGTATCTATCTAGGAAAAAAAAACCAATTTCATGGAGTGCAAAGAAACAGAGTACTGTTTCAAGGTCAAGTACTGAAGCAGAGTTCAGATGTGTAGCTAGTATTGATGCAGAAGTTCTTTGGATTGAATCATTACTAACTGAGCTTAGGATTAAAACAGAAAAGAGAGCTGTAATTTGGTGCGACAATGTTAGTGCTATATCACTAACATCTAATCCAGTTTTACATTCTAAAACAAAGCACATAGAACTTGATCAATATTTCATTCGTGAACAAGTTATGCATGGAAAATTGAGAGTAGGATATATACCGTCTCAGCACCAGAAAGCAGATATACTTACTAAACCTCTCTCAAGACAGAATTTCACCAGATTGAAGGAAGAGCTCAACGTCGAATCAGCAGATCCAGGCAACAGATCTAACAGAATAATTTACATACCAGATTGAAGACATTAATTTTCTAATTGATGACTGGTTCAGGCTTGTTCAGCTAGGATTTGAGCAGATTCGAATTAAATCCTTTCAAACTCCAATTTAACCTCTCTCAACGAGACTGAAGCATGCTTAAAGCTTGGATAAACTTAAGCAATTTTCCAGAATCGTCTGTTTTGGAGGCCTAACAAGTAGATTCAGCCATCAATCGGAATATCGAGCCGCCATTTTTAGTTTTTGGAAACCTAACTAGGGTTTGGTTTCGGGGGGGAGTTAGAAATGAACGAGTAAACCAGAGCACATCGTATTTTAACTCTCCCGCTTGGCCCAAAGCCTTTTCTTTTACTTTCATTTGGGCTTGGCCCATTATCTGTTATATTAGTCATTTGTATATATAAACACATTGTACTGCCGTGAGGATGTATTGAAAAACATTATTACAATTCCGCAAACCCTCTTCAATAATAAAAACACAAACTTTCATTTTGTTGATTCTTGTTAAGAATTCAACTTGGGTTATGATAGGTTTTCTTCTGTACGAGTTTCACTTCATATCCTCTGACTGTCAACGAAATACAACTTTTTTCCCATTATTTGAGGAGTTGGTATAGCGTCTACTGTGAAAGGTTATATTAGATTTTTTTTCATCAATGTGAAAAGCTGTACGTAAAGCATGTATTATCATCATTATTTCATTTTATTTATCAATATCAATGTAACTATGTAACGGTACATTAAGGACAAAAAGGTAAGATGTATGCATAGGGGAAATAAATGCAACGCAGGTGAGAATTTTGAATGGAAATGTCCATAATTATTTCATATATTTAGGATCTTTAGACTTTTTTCAAAAACCATTATTGTTAACATCACATACTTATAAAATTTGATTTGTCATTTGAAAGATATTGAAAACTTTATTTAGTCATTTACGTTAATTCGATGCCTTAAATTCAATGTATATTTGGTTTAGTTATATTGCATGCTTTCTTTGTCTGAGGTGTAATATTTCATACTCGCATGTCTATTCTATTTATAAGTTTAAATGCTTTTTAAATTGTATAATACCATACTGATTACCTTTCTTATTTACAAATTACATAGTTTATTTAATAATATAATAACTAATAAATGAGTATTGGTTCTGCAAAATAATAAAAAATAAATCAATATTGATCAAATTTTGAGTATAAATGTTGCTAGCCCAAGCCGAATGGTGGTGCGGATTGTGTCATGTTAATGCTTACTTTACGATACATATCAGTTACTCTTTGATATTTGCAATGTTAACATCTATATTGGTCTCAGATTTGCCATTATGATTTATGCATTGCACTAATGCTTTACTTTTGAGAGTGCCTTCCAACTGTGGCATGCATCATTCTATGTTTTTTTTCTTTGGATTTTGTACTTCTTTTATGAATCATATGGACGCATATTTTTTCTGGATTTCTTTGACTTATACTTTCTGTTTGCAGTAGTTTTGTTACTTTTCAAAAACTTGGTGGTGATTTTTAATTCTACAGGTTCTTCTTGGTCAACTTTTCAAATAGCTTTAAACTATTTGGACAACAAATTTTGACCGTGTTGAGATATTAAGGAAAGATATTATGTTGAGATATTAAGGAAAGATATTAAGAATGAGTTAATGTTGAGATAAGGACAAATAAATACATTGGATTCAACCTATGCAACTTAACATACACAAGATTGATTAATTCATCATTTCGTACATACATATTTTCATTACCTCAGCAAACGTACATATTTTCATGTGATTTTGATTGTGCTTGAATCACAGAATGGGTTGAAGGTATTTCCTTCTTTTTCATTTCACCATCTGATAATATGTTGGACTTTTAGTCCTTTAATTATGCAAACGTATTCTAATTTCCATGTATCTGATTTTTTATTGTTGCTGATTCTGTTTGAAGCTATGTATCTTAACTATAATTGACTTTTAATGGTCACATATAATTTAAAAGTTAGAGCACTTATAAGTTTGCATGCACGGACGTGCACAGCTTTATTTGTTTTCATACGTTGGATTTGGGAGCCCAACTGGAAATATATGTTCGCCTGTGGTTTGTTTGGTGTTTTGCGCTTATTAATTGTATTGCTTTACTGTGTTCGATGTATCGAGAGCACTTACATCAGTGTAGATCCGGTGAAAAGTGGGAGAATTCCTGCTTTCTTTTCCTTTCTCTCACTGTAGCAATGTATATTTTGGCGTGGGGAAGAGGAAGAAGTAGGAACTCGGCACTTATTTTTAACTGTGGATCCCTAAACGGTTTGAATTTTGACACATGTTTTCTTTTGTTTATTCCAGAAGTTCAGTTACACGTATGCATGCACCCCCTACTCCACAACCAGTAGCTGATGCTACTCCCACTATTCCATTACTTGCAATCCATTATCAAACAGTCAAACTAAGTTCAAACTGTTCTACACTCCCATTGCAGAACAGAGAAACTTTTCAGAAGAAAGAAAAATTCAAGGAAGAAGAGAAAGAAACCATTAAAATTGTTCCGGAATCATCACCCCAACCGAAGAAACTGAAGTTGTTTCAATTGAGCAAGAGGATGATGTTTCAGCTTTCAGACAGTAGAAGGCGATTTGGAAAAAACTATCCGAGTGGCAGTTATGAATCCGATGCCACCAACAAACTTTGGCTGAACCTAACATTTCTGAGACAGTTATCCCCGTGCCACCACCAATTTTGCTTCAACCTAACATTTCGCCGAAGTATAATATTGAAGATAACCATTCACCACTGCACATCTTGGAAGAATCAAATGGTGAATTTATTGCAGCTTTAATACAACGGGCTGACTGGAATGGGAACTATGATCTGTTTGGATACAACAATTTTTTTGCTAGGATTTTACTATTCCTCCCTAGGCTTTGTCTTATGTTACTGTCCTGATATTTTCATTTTTCTCCTGATCTTAAGTTGTCTTCATTGTCTGCTTTTTGTCTATTGTATTTAGCTGTTTGTTGTGCAATGATTTTTATGCCTTATAACTTAAATTTGTAATCTTTATGTTGTTTTTCACATCTACTGTTGTACCTTTTTTTATTCACCTGCTTTTAATGCACTAACTCTTAGGTTCCTTTTTTATCTCTATATTTATAGATTCTATTTACATTCAAGTTTCATTGTCTTCTGTTCATGGTTGTGAAGACCGAACCGTACGTCAAACCATGATAGTGCAAGGTCCAAGGTTTACGTGGTTCAATGGATCAGACCGTAAGAACCGCGCTTATAGTTTATTTCTATTTTTCTAATTTGAACGTAAAATTATTTTAAATGTAGATAAAATTTAAACCAATATTGATAAACACCCGTGTCCAAACTACCTAATTGAAATAATTATATAACAGCTTATCATAGCAAATTTATAAATTTGCTAATTTTTTATAGTGAAAGAGGATTAGTTCATTAATAGTTCGTAAAATGTACATAATAATAAATTATATCATATAAAATTTAATGATCATTGCTATGAAATTATGTGTTAAATTTATTATAGTAAAAATTAAAGAGTGAAGCGATTATTTTTTCGTAAATTTGAAGAACCGTGAGGCTCAAAGTGGTCGAACTAGAGGTTTTTATAGGATTTTGAGGTTAAACCGCGGGTCTGTGCACACGCAAGGTTATTTCATTTTCAGAATCGTGACGCTTCAAGGTCGAAGGTTAACCGAGGTCGAACCGAGGTTGGGTTGAGTCTTTAAAACAGTGCTTTGTTAATGCCTTGCTACCTTTGATATAATATCTCCACCCTATTACTATAATACCTCCACACACATTAACTCTAGGTTCCTTTACTTAATTCTATTAAATCCTCACACCATTACTATAATATCTACACACAAATTTAAATTCTCTCCTCCTTGATTACAATAATATGTCAACTAAATACAAGTTTTTCTACGATTAATTGTAGTCTTCAATTTCGAAAAACTTTAATGATGATATCACCTTGGCATGTTTAGTTGCAATTAAATATTAAATGCCATTCCAAATTGCCCTTCCGTTTTTCAGGAATTCTAACATCACTCGCGTGATGCGCGAGTGATGCCATGCTCGCGCACATGGCAGCACGTTAGTGGCCAAGGAAAAGGCAGTGGGACCCGCTCTAATTCAATAAAAAATAACAAAAATGTGTCTGTCGAATCTTGTGCGCGAGTGATGCCATACTCGCCTCTGCGCGAGTGAGGTTAGAATTCCTCTCCGTTTTTACCACTGCATTAATTATTGCTTCTTCCGCACACTCAAAACACAACAGTCTACATTTGTTAACTATTAATTACAAATAATTAAATACTTAATTCAAATGCATACTTTAATACATGTACTTCTGTTTTCATAGTTTTCCATTTCTATATTTTGTATGCATGCATCACGTCAACTTTATGTACCTAATACCTAAAAATAATAAGGGGTTTTTAGCCTCAAGGACAAAATGAACAAAAAAATTGTTCCATAAGGACAGGGGGCTAAAATCTTATCCATAAGGACAAATTTTAGTGTAAAGGGAGGAATTCAGGGGCTCACTATAATTCATCCCTTTACACTGAAATTTGTCTTTATGGATAAAATTTTAGCACTTTGTCCTTATGGAACAATTTCTTGTTCATTTTGTCCTTCACACTATTTTCCTGAAATAATAATCTCCACTAATAATTAACTTTCCACCTTCTTATTTATATTACCGGTTTTTTTGTTCGCGTTATTTCCTACCTTTTCCTTCTTACAGTAATATATATTCTCAATGCTTACCTTCCCATTTTAAGTGTAACTAAAATTTGCATTATTACTCAGTGGAATTGATTATTTTATAAAACTAAAGTATGGCATGCAACCAGAAGATTATGAACAACATCCTATAACAATATTATTCAACAACTTTATCAAAGGTAATATTTGGAAGGACGGAGATGAGGGTGTGAAAAAAGTTGTTGGTATTCTAGACAATTATAGGGTTAATGTTATTGTTATGAATGACAACGTATTTTTCTTTTATACGTCCTACTACTACGCTTGGTAACTGCGTAAAGATTGAATATATATATATATATATATATATATATATATATATATATATATATTGGTGCATGGTCGACAAGTCTACCTAGAATAACCAATATATATATATATATATATATATATATATATATATATATTGGTGCATGGTCGACAAGTCTACCTAGAATAACCAGGATTCAAATTAGCAACTGACTTGCTTACCCAACCTACTGCTCCTGATGATATCGCAACTGACATGTTTACCCAACCTACTTCTCCTGATGATATCGCACTTGACATATGCTTACTTTTTTCTATTCATAGTTATATTTTCTTCCCTCATTGGATTCAACCTATGCAACTTAACATAGACAAGATTGATTAATTCATCATTTCATACATACATATTTTCATTACCTCAGCAAACGTACATAAAAATCGACACTGTTTAGACTACATACAAACTGTACATGCTAGCCATACATACATCATCTATTTTATACAAAATTTAGTTTCTACATTCTAGTCCTGACAAATACATATGTCAGTTTCATTATACATGTCACAATTGTGTGATATTCTAATCTCTTATACATGCAGATACTTGGCTTCATTTTAGGCTCAGCTTATTTTTATTTTCTATTTACTTATGTTTGTATTTCACATTTTAGGCTTTATCATGCATGTTACTTTTATGCTTTTGGTTTAAGTTGTTATGGTTAGCATGTTAACCTAATCTATATACTGTTATTTTATAAGTTAACTAGTATTACCCCACAACGGTGGAAAAACCGACCGTTAAAGTATATAATATGCAATAAAAAAATATTTGATAAAATTTATTCTAATTATAACTCCAAACCTTGAAAACACATTTTCTCAGTTTATAATCATGAAACAAGAGAAGAAGAAAAATGATAGCATGACACAAATTATAAAATAGAGAAAGACATTTGTATTTGTTGGTTTTGCCACTTCGAGAAAAAATTGATAAAATAGTTTATATCATTAATAAACCAAATACCTCTATCACATATCAAAACCATAAAAGAAACATTACAAACATGCATTGAAATTGAATATTAAAACTACTTTGTTGTAAACTCCAAGATCGTACCCTTGAAAATGGGAAAGCGAATGTAATATGCATGCTTCCATATTCCATAACAGGAATCTTGTTATTAGAAGTCTTCTCACAAATTCATATTGATTGCCGATAGTTTTGTTCTTTAAATTGTTAGTACCACTGATTGTAAAATTCATTAAGTTTATCGTTATTAAAGTTCTATCATTATGTAGTACTCTACTGTGTACACAATATAGTTGTATTGAAGTAGTTGTGCACGGTACATAAATTCTATTTAAGAAATTTAAGATCATCTATAATTTATATATGTAGCATTTTTATTTCAATATTAGCGCATATAAGTTGTTGATAAATGCATAAATTCTAGAAAAAGAAAATCATGGTTCTAAAGGTTTGACCAGTTGAACTATCAAAATCTTGAATCTTGAGTCATCACGGTTCGAATCATGACACAGGTATGAAAACTATGACCGCAACTATTAGAAAAGCATTATGAATAATTTTGACTTTCTGTATTTCTTTTAACAACCGGCAATGATAATATTGATGACCCAGATTATTACTTTAAAGCTTTAGAAGAAACTCAAAGCCATCTTATTATTCTTGGATTGTGTGTATTAGTACATGTATATAACATGCATGAAACTTAAGAATTTATCTCTGTTTTATTCACTAGCTGATGCCGAAATGGAGATACAAATTAAGTGGTTAAATTTTTATTGACGTGCGACAACAGGATTACGTGCAAATATTAGGAAATGTTGTCCTGGACATTTAGGGCAATGAACACAGTAGCAGCTTCCTTGCCCAGGCTATAAATGTAGTCAAAACCCTTTGAAATGGAAAGGACCTGTAACGAAAATCCAAAGTTAAGATTATCAAAACATAGAGGTAAGTGGATTCTTTATCAGCTAATGTTAAGAAAGTGAAGGAACAATATTCACAATTGTACGAAGATAAATATACGTAATTATGTATAAAAAGCCAATTGACTTCTATAAATATGTCAAAAGCTTTGTATGAATATATAGATGTCGTAAAAAATAGGTAACATCTATAACATTAAGAAAAAACATACAGGTAAAAGTAACAACTATACAAATTGCCATCCGTTTTTGATATACTCATTTAGTCATCCATCTTATTTACCGCATATAACATTAGTCTACTTTCCGGTAACTGTTTATCAACTTTTACCTACTCTTCATTTTTATTGTTGCATCCTGTCTTTCACCGCAGATCTATCAAAAACACAAGAATGAGTTTCACCATCCGTCTGGAGATCTCGTTACAATCTTATCATAAGCTGGTCCAACCACATCAAGCTCAAAATGAAATGCCAAGATTGGGGGTTGAGGGTGGATGGCTTGGATATTTCGGGATCACTTACACATTTGCAAAGATAGCCCCCAAAATTCCATATGAACATTGCTTATATGCAAGCGGACTTACAACAATCAATTAAGGAAGCAATACACATGCATACTTGTAGTTGTATGTATATGATTAAGTGCATATTGACGTTCTATAAAAGTACTATTTCCACATGCATAAAATTGATGTATCTGAATTAGCGTAGTACATATTTATGTACCTTATCGAACATGGAACCACACTAAAAGATCAAAGCCATCTGATGTTTAGACAAGCTTCCAAAATTGGACAAAGCCAAACTAGCTTCACAAGCACTCCTCGCGATGCTGAAAGAACACCATGAAGAACATATGTAGAAAAATAATAATTCATCGTTTATAAGAATCACGCTTTTTAGAAATAAAATTAAGATAAACGCTGCTTTAAGCACCAACAATAACAAACTGAGTAACTAATTACCAAGTTTTGGCAGCATTGGCGAAGATCAAGTCTTAAGATCGATCCAAAATTTTGACCTTTACAATTTTTTGGATTATTTTTGACACATTCAATAAGTAATCAAAGTGGATTTGTGAAAACCTAATTTTCCATACCTACTGATGATGGTCGGCTGTGGTGACATAGATGATAGTCGGCTGCGGTGACGAGAATAGGATATTTGCTGATGACGTGGATGATGGTCGGCTGTGTTAAGGCAGTTAGAGTAGTTGAAGGTTGAGTAAAGTTGGCATTAAGTAAAACTACTTAATTTTGCAGATGAAGAAAATGCTCCAAACATTGTTTGCTTAAGGACAGAGTGCATCTGCAAATAAAATTATTTAAAAATTTAAAACAAAAATGATGTTCTAATGATAAAGGGCCAAGAAAATCACTAGTTTTTAATCAGATCCAGGTGAGTGAAATTGGAAAGTTCAATAATAATTTTGCAAGATTTGTTAATAAATTGCTTGGATCGTCAAATGATCGAACACAAACAAGAAGCTGATCTTGCTCATCTTACAAACACAAGTTGAAATTATGCAATTACCGAAAGCAAAAAAAACAGTGAAGTTAATACCAGATTCAAACTAAATCTCTGTAACTTGTATTAGAAAATACTCTAAGCTTAAAAATTCATTTTGGACATTCCAAGGACTGCCATAAATTTTGACATCTTATTTATATACAGCTATAGCAAAAACAACAAATTAAAAGAAAAAAAAACCAAACTAACAACATTCGAGTAATAAAGGGCTAAGAAAATCATGCTAAGGTTCAATCGAATCGAGGCAAGTGAAAATCATACCGATTTTTCAACCCACAAGCTTCCATCTCCTCCATTGATGCATAAATGTTGACTTCCATCATTAGTTAATTGTATAATTTCATAACCATCCTTTTCCATGATGCATAGAAGTTGATTTCCCATCATCAGTTAGTTTTAAAGTTCCATGCTTTTCTCTCACCTGATGCTTAATTTCAGATGAAATAGCATAAAGAAAGAAACTGAAAAATGTTAAATATACATATATAGTAGATTCCTATGAAAAAGATGAAACTTCACTGGTAGTAGATAAACAAAGAAACCAACCTCAGAAGTAAGCTAGTGCAACCTTCCTGAAAAACTAAATCTCAATAATATATTTAATGAGGGTATATATGCAGTAATAAATTTTCAATATTCATACATAGCAAATAATAAATCTAAATCACTAAGAATATCGTATCTTTTGTTTGGTTATTTTGTTCATTGATAAGAACATGAATAGATTAGGAAACAAATAAAAACTTAGTCAAGTAAACAAATTGCTTTGTTAATAGAGATATATTTATGCACATAAAAAGTATACAATTTATTCCTTTACTAATATAGTAAAACATAACACAGATATGATAAAAGCTTATTAATGTTATCAAATATAACAAAACCACTTGAATGTGGGTATTGGGGGTTGTGTAAAATCAATACAATTACGTATTCTTGTTCCACATTAGCCGTTACATCAAAACTAAACACTACATCAAAGTTACGCTAATGTGTGTGTGTGTGTCATGGATCTGTATTTACAGTATTGCCTATTGCCATATCTAATTATAAAAAGCATAACTCAAGCCCAAACTGTACATAAAGAGACATGCTAAATGCTAATTTGGTGGTTTTGAATTTGAAAATTTCCCATATGGAATCATTAGTTTATGAAATAAAATATCTATTAACATACAACAACACCGCACAAAAATTTGATTGATTTTGTGGATGTATTTTTTTTAGATCTGATTTAGAAATAAAAGTAGAAACAGAAGAAAAGAGAGCATCAAGGTAAACTTATTGAATACATGCATATAGAAACCACTAGTCTGATTCTCTGACGTATTTATGTTAATTTTCTTATATAAAAGAAACATTTTAAAAGTTAAGAGAAATTAACAATATAGAAACATCTGTGTTAACCTGCTTTGTGACCAGGCAACCCAAAGCCTAAGTGATCAAAGCATCGACGGCAACCACTTGGATGAAAGCGACGATTGTATTGGAGAACTTAACATTTTCATGTATGCGGGCTTCGGATCGGATCTTGGTGTTTGGATCGGTTTGGATCTTGACAAGTACACCTCTGCCTCATAAAGCTGCACGGATCGGATGCTCAGATCGGATGGATTGGATTAGACCTGATCCGCATCGCACACTTACACGTGGTGGCGACTAGCTCCTGTTTGGCATCGGTTCGGATCGGAGTAGCCAAGACCCGATCCTACTTACCTAAAGCAATCACTTTAGATGGATTTGAAGAGTACAATCAGATCGGATCGGATCAGGTGGGATCTGACTTGCCTGGGTTGATTTCTGCGCAGCGGTTTGGACCCATTCTCTTGCCTATTTTTCCGGATCAGTGGACACTTAGCGAGACCTGAACTGAGGAGCCTTTCCCCACATTCTCCACTACTCACGAGATCTTCTCTGGCACCTCTAGGTGGCCATTCATCCTAACCGAATTTATGTCTATAAATACATGAATTCGCACCACTTTAAGGGGACCTTTGGCAGTCAATTCGTTCACGGCCGTCATGACCATTATTCTTCCACAGAAAATCACCCTCTTCTCCAATAGAATCCATGAATTCAGAGAGACAAATTCATTGTAATCGAGTATTCGAGTGATTCAAAGCCTTGTAATTGTAATTCTATATTGAATTAAGAAATTATGAAGTGGATGTAGGCTCGTTAACGTCGAACCACTATAAATCTCGTGTGTTGATCGATTTTTCTTGCTTTTCGTTCATTGTTTCTCATTTTTCTCTGCAAAACAAGATCAATTGGGTGTTATGATCATTTTTTGGTCTAACATTTTGGTGCTTTCACTGAGAAATGAAGATTCTCAATGTTTAAGAATTCTCCAATCTACTTATTGGATCGCCAAGTCCGATGTGGAAATCCGACAAATTCTCTGTTTTCCAATGATTTTGTAAGAATGGCGACTTCCAGACATGAAAACAACAACATGCCTTGTAGCAGTGATGATTGACAAAGATTGGGAACGACAGCTCTGGCATGTTTCAGTCTTTGGTTCGGATGAAGAGCAGATGGATGTTCTCGACCTACAAGTGAGAGTCACTGCTATCAGTCTCCAGGTCGAACAGGTTGGAACGGATCTGATCCGATCTCCAACCACCGTGTATAAAGCTTGATATGAGTCAGAACCGGTTCGAATATTCTCGGGTCGGATTCGACCCGATACAGAGGAGGGCCTTCGATCTGATCCAGCGATAGTGTTCGTATGGCAAATAATGAAGAAGGCCATCAGACCCAAACCGACAACTGCACCCCGACCCGAACCGAGTGTCTCCATCTGACTTGATTTGATTTGCGGACATAATTCGATCCGAAGGCACTCCCGAACAGCAGATTAAAGACAAATTCTGATCCGAACCGGTACGGCTGTTCTTGGAAAAAATATATTTTTCGGATCATTTCAGAAAAGGCTTCATCTTCCAAAATCGAAAAAATCGTGCGGTGCCCACATTTTCGACCTAACTGGCTAGGTCGATCGCCGCCGGGACTGTGGGACCCCGTACCCCCATCGGCGCTGCGCCCAGACCCGCTAGCAACCTCGCCTTCAGCTCGGAGAATGTCTCGCCTTCGGCTCGACATATATTTTGGCTAACGGCAGTCATTGAAGCTTGTTAACGAAGATTAGACGGATAGTTTGAGAATATTACATCAAGTTGGCGACAACTGGGATTCTTCCCAAAGCCATGACACCTACCTACATCAATAAGCCAATATTTCACCGATGCAACTGATGTTCCTCCTTAACGAGTAGTGACCATCTTTTTTATGTGTCTTAAACTTATTCAATCAGCGGGGCATCGAATGACAGTTATATGGAACAGTCCAAGCACTACTCCGAAGATGATTCGTATGATCTTAGTGACCATAATTGTCAACAATGGATACCAGAAAGCAACTAAGGATCCCGACATCCTAAAGCTACACTTTAATTGTATGATGTGGTGAATGAAATATGTCCTGTGGTTCCCCTCCCTAAAAACTCGGCTAACCTATGCAATGGCTATCCGCTGTCAACCGCATCGAGGAAGACTGATTTCCATCGAATAAGGGATAGGTCAACATACTTTGGTGTCTAGATTTAGGTACTAGTTGAACCACCACACGCTATGATTGGACCTATGGATCCTTTCCTGGATTATAGCAACTTGACTGCTCTCCATCCACCATATGACCTTGGTCAAGTGATGAGAGTTTGAGATTAAAGCAAATATGAATCAATCATTAGCTCTCTACTTCTTAATTCTGTTGTAACAGAACCCAACAACATTACTTGAAGCTTTGCAAGCTATGCTATCGTATTCAAGCTTATCTGATCATGGTCTATATCAACCAGCTCCAATAGAATTTAGAGCTTACATTGCACCCTAGTATCTATAGCTAAAAGCCCCAACCGAAGCCAGAGTGGGAATGATATGTGATAACTAAGTTACTAGGAGAGCCTGCTATTTGGCTGAATGGAACATG
Source organism: Allium sativum (assembly GCA_030737875.1). NCBI lineage: Eukaryota > Viridiplantae > Streptophyta > Magnoliopsida > Asparagales > Amaryllidaceae > Allium > Allium sativum. Next base: position 1,054,884,060 of record CM060926.1, on the reverse strand, counting down.
CTACGTGATGAGGACGACATGGGACCCAAAAACACTTCCCCTCCCAGTGAGATGGAGTGTGAAGGAGGCATGAGATTAGCAAGCATAAGACACACGCAGAAAGAATTGCACGATGATCTGCTCGAAGACATAGATCCCAGAGAGGATGAAGATTCGGGATGCAGGAGGGAAACGTCTAACGAAGCAACTGCCCAAAGATTAAAAAGCTTGTTTACAGTTTGTTGATTGCTTCGAGAAAACTCCGCCTCTATTTCCAAGTTCATCTAATTATGATACACACTGGTTGGCCAACGGGACATGTCATACAACTACCCAAGGCATCTGGATGATTGCTCGAAAGCAGATTACCTGGCCAAGTTAGAAAGTTCCACCAATCCATAAGAGATGAAGATAATCTTAATCAAGACACTACGAACTCCGACCATTGACCAAATGGAAGTTGATCCAGTGTGGGAGACCGAACCCGAAGGAGATTCATGGGCAACCCCTATAAAGAATTTCCCGTAGCACATAATGCATCCAGCAGGGAGAAGTGAAAGGCATTCCATCATTTGTTAAGCCTCAAGATATGATAGGCAAGGCGACATTGCTTATTTCCCTTAGAAGGTTGTCCTAAGATTGACAGCAATGAGTCCTATTGCTGAATACACCATCCTGAATGATTAGACAAAAGCGCTCATCAACTTCCCACTAGATGGGAGATGTTCACAAATGAAGCTTTTGACGAAAGAAGTCTTGGAGTTAGAAAGTGAAGATTCACAATTCCCCTCCGTTGATCAATTATCCTCCAAGTAACTCATGCCCCAGGTGTTGAGGGCAATAGGAGATTCAAGCATGGATTGCTCATGATTACATTATCTAATTCAAAGCTGATACATCGGGAGTTTGCATGGTCGATTGCTTGGCATTGCCTGAAGGTTAACGAGTTGAAGGTTTAGAACGCTTACACCTGAATGCTGATTGATCGTCTGTGCACCAACCCTTGTCCCCGACATGGGATCGAAGGCATATCAACAAATTTATGAGATATGACTATCTCACCAGTAGCAATATCCTATTTCGTAGCATGGAAAGTAAAAATTTTCTATAAGTATGGATTCATTGTTCTCTTGCCAATTACCATCCTGACGCCAATGTGATGTTGTGCTACCATTAGAGGTACATACATGACTCCCTGACACTCAATCCTTTCCCTTAGCAAGGGGACAAGAAGGTGATTCAAAGGAGATGCAACCTCGTCATTCGCTCACAGTATTTACCTAACTGCCTTTGTCGCTCCAAGACCCCAATCGAGGTACCTAGGATTTGGTACCGATCAGACTTCTAGCACCGCATATCGAGTTATGGAGCAATATCATGACAAGCTTGACTGAACTGCTCGTTTACAAAGCCATGCCCTTTGCTTGAAAGAGGTTGTATAGCTCAAGATGGATCTGAGATGACCATCCACTCCTAGGCTCATATGTGGCAGAGCTAAAGATAATTATGCATTGACTTTTGCATTCCAAAGTCGGAATCCGATTTCAGATGGATGTAGTTCGACCGTCTACATGGCTCGATCCTATATTTGACGCCACCAGATTACATGAATCCAAATAAAGGAGGCAGCATTGCCCCTTGATATGCTTACTTTTCAATCATGCAATTTACTTTTACATGCTTCCCGAGTTATTGACTTAACTAACTCATGCGATATGAATGATGCAGGTACTCGAAGGTTGGTGCCAATCACTCCTCACATGGATTGATCGGAGGAACGCAGAGCCTTGGAAAAAAAATTTCTGACTGTTTACCCAACTAACTCTAATCCTCATAGCTTGGATAAATGTGTGAACCTAGGACGAGTGTGACGGGCACCCCAGGATTAAAGACCAATCGATCCATGACTATAATTCTCATGATTTGAGAAAGCGTTTAAAGGACGATACTGCAATGTCCGACCAAACTCCATCCCACGAGTCGCCGGGACGAGAGAGACATGATTATTGCAAATGACCACCTTTACCCATGAATCGGGGATTATGAGGTAGCGCCTCGACGAGTGTGACCCGACCGCTTACCGGAAAAAACTCCATCCGCCAGAGTGAAGCGTGGAGTAAGGACTAAAACTGAGTTTGAGAACGACACTCGACACGGTGGACTCACACTCTTGGAAATAGAGCGTAGAAGGAGCGCCGAGGTGAATGATGCGACTGTTCGCCTAAATAACTCTAACCCCAAGACTTGAGGAAGAGTATAAAGGACGGGAAGACGACGTCCACAGGGCGTGAAGGTGCACCACGATTAAAGACCGCCTTAACCACACTCTACCCTTGGTATTCGATGGGAGAGTATAAAGGCGCCAGGGACTGGCGCCATAAGAACTCCTACCCTGCTGAAGGATCGGGGAGAAGACTGAGAGATGAGTTCAAACTCTATCCTGGAATATGATAGGAGAGTATAAAGGCATATTGACTACATGTCATAAAAGGGCTCCTGCCCCACTGTAGTATTGGAGGCAAGATTGAAAGCTGAGCCCGAACCTTTCATGTCCGGACATGGGGGGCAATGCACTGTCAATCCTAATCAATCCCAAACAAGCCCTGACCAGACACTTTATTCACTATTAATTGGGGCATACACACACATCTCCACCCCTTAGATAAATTCTATATGATTTGTTAGATACTATTTGATTGTAGGGATTCTGAATTGAAACCCTTATTTGATTGTGATATGTTTTATTACCTATTACTTAGAGATTCGCTTTGTTTATAGAGTACAGGCTTGTACAAGATAACATGACAAGTGCGAGGGCCGCACTCGCGATAACCATAGCGGGCCAGTGGAAAACAAACAAATAGCCACGTCCAGAAGGCTGACACTGATGCCCAATGCTAAACCTCCCAAGCGGATCATGGCGACGACCGAAAGGAGGCCTTGAGAGTGGATTGTTTAATGACGTGTCACACGACTTAAGGCAGTGACCGAAAGGAGGCCTTAAGAGTGATATATCGAATCAGCATACACACCCACGTGTGGCTGGCCATAACCCAAGTGCAACGACAAGTGTCACCTCGCAAATACACTGAATGGAAAGTGCGATAACTTGAGAACTTGGATAATTCAATCACTTAAGCCTCGAAAGTACTGACTCTTTTCCATGCATCAATATCTAAATTTGAAAGGGATGTGATACAACAACCGGTCTTTCGCCATTACCCCTGAACTGGGGGCATATTGTTGAAAATATTTACAAATGGCATAACTTGTATCTCTGTGTCTAATTTATACCTCGATCTTGATAGGCCGCTTGAGGACCACAGAATGGATGCAGAGTTAATGTCTGTTTGCTAGTCCCGACAGACTTCCCGATTGAAAGACCGAGGATAAGAGGGCACGCTATTACTTTGACTTCTATCTTGCAAGGATGTGGATTTCTTAATACTCTGACCCGAGGGTTAACAAGAAGGAAGATAGAACTTTCTTTCATGATGAGGATGTTGGCGCAAGAGGCACAAGGAACGAGGGAAGTCGAGAGATTACCTTTTGCGATGATCCCTCAGCATGTCAAACTAGATATGAAATGGATGGTGCCATTGCTAAATTGAGAACCTAGATGGTTCGGCAAGACGAACTTCTTCGGAAGCAACAGAAAATGATGGGCAACTTCTATACTTGGATAGATGGAAGGCTGAGCAACTATGGCTTACTTAACGGAGCAAGCATCGTGGAATTCAAGCGACAACGAATTTGGCTCAAACACTCCCCGCTCCATTGTTCAGATCGCACGAGACTCTAGGACAAGTTGGTAATGATGATCATCCTCCTCTTAGACATGTACATCACACAACTTTTGACCGTAACATTTTGGCTAAAAATGGTTGCAACGCAAGAACCATTTGAAACTCAAACGGAGTTCGACCAACCTCTGCTCCAAATCAGATGAATGCTTCAAATCCAGTTCAATTTCAACATGAAGCTCCTCATTCCTTAATACAGAGGGCAAATGGGAGCGTTCGAGGAGAGTATAGTCTGACCTTATCGCCACCCGACTCTGATTCTCAGAGTTTGGATGGGAGACTAAAGACTAACATGAGCTTGACACGGACAAATCATTTTTGCATCAAACTCCAACTCGCAACTTGATAAGGGAGTATGAATTCAGAAAAGACATGGATTTGATGCTCATCACTTAGCGAAAACCCCCGTAGATGGGGGCATGGGATACAAGTTTCATGTAATGTAATTCGACTATCCCCGGAATTTATGCACATTTACCATCATCGGAGTTCCGCGAGATCCTAGACTGCAAACAAAAGAATGACTCCTTAAGACTAACCCGTATACATCCGAGCAACGGATCACCATCCAGAATTAAAGGACAGAAGCCTGATTGACGGCTATTATATGTGCAACCAAGAAGCCAGAGACTGGCTTCCACCCACTTCAAGACTTCATACCGGGGGCACTAGTGCTAAATTGGACAATTGGCAACAACTTCTCAAAGATGAGGGCCAGATTGCGAACATTAATTGATGCTTCAACAGAACTCTGACGAGACTCTTCATGCATTCCTTGAAAGATTCAAAGCCGTAGTGGCATCAGTAAATCGACCTAGACCATATATGGTGTTATTTGCAGTAGTATCCGGTATTCTGGATAACTCAGACTTCAAGATCTCCCTGCATAGAGACCCACCGATAGGAATTGGTGAATTCACCTATGAAACAAATCTCGGTATGTCACTACCATGAGATTTTCCTAGAAACATTGGAAAATCCTATCCTAAGACATACAAATTCCTGCAACATTAGGGTATCTATATTGAAATGGATGTTCTCAACGTTTTCAAGAAAAATAATGGAGGGTCATTTGACTTTGAAACAATAAAAAGAAAATAAAAGCCCTAGAAAAGAAGGGCAGAAATGTACAATTTCAGAAATGACCAATTTCATTGATCAAGCCCGCAATCTTGATTGTCAGGCTTAATGGAACCAAGCATGAGAGGTAGACTCAACAAGACTATGATGACTATTTTGAATTATGCCAAAGCATGAACGGAGGGGCCCAACTAATTTCATAACAACATTCATCCACTCGCATTTAACAAGCTCACTGAACTCCGCAACTGATCCGATGGGAGTTACCGAGTCCGCTGACACCCAATGAGGCAATCCTCACTATCTAATTAAAGATAAAAGATGATATCAAAGCAAGTGTAATTCGACCATTTGTGTATACAACCAACATTTGTTGACTCGTTAGGGAGCACAGAATGACTTGGGTTGGCCAAGGTCATTGAATCTGCAACTCTTACCCGATGCAGCGACGAGAAGTATAAAGACTTAAAGATTGGATGTTCGATTGACTTGAATCAACCCCCACTGACTCTGGGGGTATAAGCATAGATTTCGCTTGTCCTCCAAAGGCATTGAGAGCACAAGCGTAAATTCGTAGGCTGACTTTGAAGATGACCCTGGCTTGGAGCAAGATTTAAAGCATATGCGTTATATCTTCAGAACTTTACATAATTTGTCCTACGTATTCAAATAAACTGGCTTATGGGTCAAATGTGACTTCAAAGACTCAAATAGCAGTTAAATCGAAGGGAAGTATCTTGTACTGACTCGTATGTGATCACGGAATTATAAAACGATCTGGAGCAGTCGTGGAATTCTCCCAATATAGTCTGACACAACTATCGATGTTTGATTTTCTGTTGACATGATCCGGAGTGATTGTGGAATTCGTATTCCTTATTATTGCGATTAGATGCAATCATGGAGTCCAAGATTAATATCCTGATATCGAGGTAGTCCAAATCCAAGCAAAAATTACATATTCATATGCCGACTCTGATGCGCTCGGTCCTAACAATCCAGATGCTAGCCCAAAACACGAAAATGCCAACACCACCCTATGACTTGGATGGCTATTTTATACATTGAATTATACATAAAAGTGACCCTAGCTTATTAATGCACTTGACATGTTTAGGAAGATGGCATCGTTTGGCATTAACTTGTGCATGTACAATCTCACGCGGGAGTCAATGATACTGCATGACCTATGATGAAGGAATTCAACCTCTTGATTTGACGAGGTCTAAATGATTACTTGATCATATTAACCACTCTGGCCATGGAATTTTGCTCGATAAACATCAATGAAAGAAGTGCGGTATATAACAAGCCATTTATAATGGAAAAGATCCGTACGACGGAACTACTCAATAGGACACAACAATCTGATGAAACCTCCTCAAGGGTGGATGATGTTCCAAAAAAGATGCAGCTTGACTTATTTAAAGCACATCTCATTTTCAATAAGATGTACTTTGGGAGGAAAAATGTTAACCTGCTTTGTGACTAGGCAACCAATGCCTAAGTGATCAAAGCATTGATCGGCAACCACTTGGATGAAAGCGACGATTGTATTGGAGAACTTAACATTTTCATGTATGCAGGCTTCGTATCGGATCTTGGTGTTTGGTTCGGTTCGGATCTTGACAAGTACACCTCTGCCTCACGAAGCTGCATGGATCGGATGCTCAGATCGGATGGATTGGATTAGACTTGATCTGCATCACACACTTACACGTGGTGGCGACTAGCTCCTGTTTGGCATCGGTTCGGATCGGAGTAGCCAAGACCCGATCCTACTTACCTAAAGCAATCACTTTAGATGGATTTGAAGAGTACAATCAGATCAGATCGGATCAGGTGGGATCCGACTTGCCTGGGTTGATTTCTGCGCAGCTGTTTGGACCCATTCTCTTGCCTATTTTTCTAGATCAGTGGACACTTGGCGAGACCTAAACTGAGGAGCCTTTCCCCACATTCTCCACTACTCATGAGATCTTCTCTGGTGCCTCTAGGTGGCCATTCATCCTAACCGAATTTATGTCTATAAATACATGAATTCGCACCACTTTAAGGGGACCATTGGCAATCAGTTCGTTCGTAGCCATCTTGACCATTATTCTTCCACAGAAAATCACCATTCTCCAATAGAATCCATGAATTCAGAGAGATAAATTCATTGTAATCAAGTTTTCGAGTGATTCAAAGCCGTGTAATTGTAATTCTATGTTGAATTAAGAAATTATGAAGTGGATGTAGGCTCGTTAACGCCGAACCCCTATAAATCTCGTGTGTTGATCGATTTTTCTTGCTTTTCGTTCATTATTTCTCATTTTTCTCTGCAAAACATGATTAACTGGGTATTAGGATCATTTTTTGGTCTAACAATTTGTGTTATTCTTCCAATATACATGCCAATTCAATAATAGAAAACAAAATCCACAGGTTGGTAAGTTAATATATAAAAATGTGTAGAACTTTTTTTTTACTATTAGTTATGGTAAGAACATGAATAGTTTAGGAAACAAATAAAAACTTAGTCAAGTAAACAAATTGCTTTGTTAATAGAGATATATCTATACACCTAAAAGGTATACAATTTATTCATTTACTAATATAGTAACACAGATATGATAAAAGCTTATTAATGTTATCAAATATAACAAAACCATTTGAACGTGGGTATTAGCCTGCAAAACTGTACTCAAACATCATCTACTAAACATACCAAATTGATGCAATTTACTACATTTATAATTATGACAAGCATGCATTATAAAAGTAAATATATACATATACTATATATTTTTATCAAACCCAATTATAAACTTCATAGTTAGAAATTTTACCCATTTAGGAAATACCTAAATTTAACATTCAAATGATTTTTTGCACAATGAACTCAGATATTTCTATCAAATTGATTTGCTATCTATACATAGCAGATTTCAATTTCACAAGAGTAAAACTTCTCACAAAAAATTATTGAAGTGGAAGAAACAAAAAACTTGCGTGAATGGGCACTTATGTGCTACATGAACATGAGCAAAGTAAGATATATTTTAGGTTTAGTTTTATTTTTGTATAGAAGTAGTTTAGTATTTACAAAAGTTTCAGAATAGAGCATCCCTATTATATACATATATATGTGTATATTTTTCATGTTTTGATGCTTGAACAATAGAGGCTCTTTTAATTTTAGATCCTTATAATTTAAGGTATTAATGGAAATATTCCCATTATTCATGTATGAACAACAAATTCTGTTTTTGAACCCCGTTATTTTACTGAGAATACTTGATTTGTTTAAAAATTTATCACCGAGATATTTACAGGTGCATACTTACGTATGTGTATATCATTTATAGTAAACTAATACGTAATGATCAATCTAACCTAAAATAGCATAAGGCTTGCAAATTAAACACCATCCATCATAATCTATTAGACTGACATAAATCCATAGAAGAAAATATAAGAAGAGACACCAGAGACATAACATGGTTCAATCAGATTGATCTACGTCTATCAAAGCTGAACAACTTTACAATGCAGCTAAATAATTTAAGGTAATAACTATCCAGGTTTCAAACTAAAATTTAAATTATAAAGTCCAAACATTAGATCGAAACATGACTTAAATCATAAATCTAAGATTCAATAGACTTATATATTAAGGTTTGTACACACTATAAAATCAGTTTAGATTTTTGAACTTGTACAGCTAAGCATGAAACTCAATTTTCTGCACCTAAGATTCAAAAAATTCGTTTGATTTGTTTCAAAATTTATTGTATATGTGTGCATATTTATTAATAATTGTCAAAAATGCACAAACTTTTGATCCGAGCACGAACTTCGATGACTACCCTTAAATTTCTTTAGTTTTACATACCACTTAATATTATGATCTAACAATCAAAACATTTCACAAAATCAAAATCAATTTAAAACATATTAACTACTTTCAATATTAGTTGAAAATAGGATCTAATAATGTATTTTTACATCATCGTTCATTATTAATTAATAACATAGATAATAAGTCTAATTGATAATTAGATACTACAATTTAGAAATAAAATTCAAACTAATTACAATTATTTCAATGCAAAAGTATAAATAAAAAATAGGTAAATCGATTTCACTTGAGCAGCATATACAATTTCTAAACATACAATTCATGCGCAAAGTATATACATGGTTTTTGGATAGCATAGATGAGTGAGTGGAAAACTAACCTAAAAATTGCATTTCTTCCCCTAAACCAATGAACGTACTCCCATCTCATAATCAAATCAATGCTTCGACAAACCCAAATTTCCTTTGCACTCATTCATCTTTCAAAAACAAGAAGTCCCAAAATTGAACCAAGGAATTTGTACTAATTTTTTGATTTTAAATTGAATTATAAAAGAAGGGATTATGATTTTGTAAAATCAAATGGACAAAGAATGGTTGGCTATGAGCTTTGACCATAATTCACTTGTAAAGGGTGTATAAAATCATTTCATTTTAAACTAAATTATGTCCAATTTAATAGGTAAAACACTCTACTCAAAGTTATTTTTCATCAAGTCAATAAAATAGGACAAACAAAACATTTCTATAAAATATTTTCTTTATTTCAAAATTATTTAAATTCAATTATTTTATTTTCACAATTTAAAATCTCTAGACTAATAAATTCAATAATCTTTACTGAAATATTACATAGTCATTGTACCTAAGAGTCTAGCATTACAAGGATAAAAAAATTAAATTCTCAAAATGTCATTTAATCTAAAAGATTATTAGCGTCGAAGAGTCTACCCTTGCAAGGATTAAAAGTTCAAAGAGTCTAACCTTGCAAGGATAAAAAGTTAGACTCTCATAATGTCATTTACTCTAAATGATCTATGCTTTAATAAGAATTTTATACTTACTGGGAGAAAAGCACATTGAGTAAATAACATTTGAATTTAACTATTCACCTAACTTGCCATTAATCTTACAATCAATTTGAACCTCATAGAGAGACTTAATCACGTTTTGTTGTCTTGGTAAGGAACTACATATTTTTGAAGGAAAAAATTGCATCAACATACATCCTCTTATCAAAGGTTCATTGTTTACATAGTCGACTAAAACCAAATGCTTTTCATTTTAACATTTACATTTTCGGCTTGAATCCCGACACATGAAATATTTTGATATATAATCATATTAAATTAAATTCAAAATAATTCTTATCTAAGAAACTTAACGGCTGATACCTTTGAATAATATTGATAAAATTGCAATAAAATTATAACAGCTAACAATGGGTAATCAGCATACAGACAACTTCCTGCCGATGACCATTATATGATTACAGTATATTCAGGAAAATCATCTCAATATACTTACTATCCATTTACCTCAACAATATGCCATGGAAGTTTGTTTGTGCAACTCTAAGAAAAACATGAATTTAACAGTAGTTTCAAGTTCCATGGTTTTCTTCATCATGAATCTAATGGAGGACCGGTTTCCCACAATCAACAAAGCCACGTATAGGAACAATTGTAAATAGCTCTTTGTATGTTATATACAAATGAATGCTATAAATATTTCCAATGCAAATATTCCAATTACAGCAGGCACAAACTTACCCACTGGGATTATGTGTTTATGCTATACACTCGAAACGAACAAGTAACTAACATTTTAAATTGCTAATGATACATCTCCATTCACCAGCTTACTTATGCTCATTTACTCTCGATAATCAAAGCCTTTTGATGATCATTAATGCCACATCCTAATGAGGGTCTTCTCTTCCCTTTGGACTTCACCATGATCCTTTATCCTACAGCCAAAACCAACCCGTTGGTCACCTGGAATCCTCTAGCGACAAATGAGGGTCACATCTCATAAGCATGGATCGGGTTCCATGGAATTATGGAAAAAGTTGCTCCAAACCACTGGGAATTTAAAAGTACTCTCAAACTCCACCATCTTTGCTCGAAACATAAACCATAGCTTTAACCATACACGGCCATGGCTATTGTGCCATGTACAAGCATCCCCAAAACAAGCTCAATCACCGACAAACCTCACCAAATAATAACTTGAAGTCAAAACAGCTCGACCAAATTTATTTTTAGAATTTTAAACAATTAGCATACTTCTTGATTATAAATTTTGAAACTTCCTTCATATAATGTTGGTAGTCTTTCTTGCTTTTGCTTCTTCTTCTTCTCATTGGCAAGCTTATTTTTCTGGTAACGATCTGCAATTTTTGACTAGTTAAATGATTAGTTAAGAAGTATTCTTATATATACATTTGGCAACATTTGGTTAAGTGTTGTATATAGGTTTTAATAGCATTTAAAGGGTAAACGCTACCAAAAGCACCTCCCTTCTCTTTATTACAAGTGTTATAACACTTGTGATTTTGCATGCAACATTCCATGCATGACTTACATTTGTCATGTGATGTGTCATCGCCATATTAACCCATTTCAAGTATAAATATACATCTTTCCTTCCCTTCAGCATTTATTCTCATCTTCTCTTCCATTTCTTCTTCTTCTCCACCTTAAAATCCATGGCTTCCATGGTGAAAATCCTCCTCCTCCCTTTTTAAAATATACAAATTGCTGAAAAGTCGGTAACGTCAACCAGTTAGTTCAGGATAACTGTATTTGGTCTAACGGCCTAGCAGTAGAGGATAGCATAGTGGAACCCCAAGGTGAGAACTCGAAATTTATATTTGCTCACTTTTTATGTTGTGTGAATGGTTGTTGATGATATTGCTGATTAGTAATTATTGCAATGTAAGCGTTTAGTGACAAACGCTTATATGTATGCATGTATACATTGTTACATATATACACCCATATATGCTTGCGTGATGGATGAATGGATGCTACATGGTTGTTTTTAGTGATAATATGTGCATTATACTTGTTACACACACATATGTGGATTTATATGGGTATCGAATAAGTCTCGGACCAAGTCAGTATTATAAATGAATATTTTATTCATTTAAATTTGGAAATTGGAATGTTGTTTGGAAAGGAATTTAAATAATTTAAAAATAATTTTTATTAGTACAAAATGGTTTCTAAATTATTTTGAAGCAATTTATATTACGATCAAAATAAAGTTTGTCAAAATAAATACCGGAACGTTCTAGGAAGACAAAGAGGATAGTGTCTAGGCTTGAGTTTGGAAAATATAGTTTCCTGCTCTCCCTGGCTCTCCCTAACTGATCCGGCGAACGGGATGGTTAATTCTGTTGGGGATTGCGGAATGGATCGTTAAGGCAAAACGAATACTAAACGGGGTGAATAGTGTTTTTGAGAATTTAAACAAAATCTAATACTTATGTGAACTACTATATGAATCAAACACCGCAGAAAAAATCACAGACACAGAATCAAACATAAACACGAATACAAACAAAAGTAAAGTGCAGAAAAGGAAAGAACACACCGGATTTTATGTTGTTTTGGATTGCTCCTAGGTCCAGTCCCGCACAACGCTGGATTGCGCAGAGTTTTATTACTATATTAATAGTCAATTACAACCTCCTTGATTTCATGGCTGCAAGGCATACCACCGATTTCAACCTCCTTGATTTCACGGCTACAAAAGATACCACCGATTACCCGTCCTTGATTTATCAGCTACAAGGGATACCATCAATTACTTGCACAACCCAAACAATTACAAATAGCCCTATAACTCTTCAATAGCACTTGATTCAGAGAGTAATGAGTAGAGAATGTAGAGAGAAGAAGATTAGTGAAAAAAAATTGAATTCAATAGAGTATAGGTGTAGAAATTATAAAAATTGTAAAGAATAATGGTGTAATGAAAGGGAATGAAGACGGAGAAGTAGTTATGAAAAATTCGAAATCAGACCCTTTTTATAGTGTGTGAAAGGTTACAATGTCTCAAAACCATCACAAATAATGAAAAGACACTTCCTTTCAATTTTGAAAAAATGACAATTATATGTCGACATGTATGTACATGTATGTACATGTATGTCGACATATACATGTACAAAATTGAAATTTGAACATTTTTCAAGTGTTTTAACACATATATATATAATACTGGAAATTCTTGAATTAAATCATAGTATTATAAATAAATATTACAAGGCAGGAAATCATAAGAAAACATAAATATAAACTATATAAACATATTTATAAAATTATAGAGTTTAAACTATATAAATATAAAGTATATAAAATATAAATATATAAAACTTATAAAGTATAAACTTAGTTTAAATTCAAATAAAAATCGAAAGTAAAATAGAGAAGAAAGAGATTGAAAAAATATAACTTGAAAACAGAATTTGAAATCAGAATTTAAAAATCAGAATTTGAATTTAATTTGAATTTGAACCTGGAGTGCTATTCAGGGTCTTACATAATCTAAACTTTATAACTATATTTATCTTGAACTCTTGAACTCTTGAGTCTTGAGTACTCATGAGTCTTGAATCATCTCTCAATTATGAATCTGTAACATCTTTAAACTGTACAGTCTCCAGTAATAATTCCTGTATATAAATCCTATATATGTATATATATATATATATATTCTAGACAAAAGTGTTAGTATATATTTTATAATCAATTAATATTGAAATAAAGTTTATGTCATCGAAACTCCATTCTCCAACAATCTCCCCTCTTTTGATGATGACAACCTTAGATTATAAAATATAATACCTGTTGATGATGATCCTTCAAATACTCCCCATGTCTATATGAATCCTATAGACTATGTCTATATTTTATAATCCCCCCTTTGGTATTATAAAAAAAAATTCTAAAACTACTCCCCTAAAACGTATAACTATCTAAATAAAACCTATTTGAAACTAAGTAACTATTAATTCAAAGTAGAATACTCCTCCTTAATTTATAAAATCCTATAATAGTAATTCCTAACATTATGATTATCAAATATAAACCAATCCAAGTATTATATTTACATTTGTTTAATGTCATGTATATAAACCAAATCAAATCAAACCACACCACTCCATATGTCTTAATATATAGACAAGTTTTGAAGTCATAGAATTCAAATTTCAAACAAATCAATCAAATCAACCATACCAATCAATTCAAACGTTTCTTGGGACTTCAACACAACCGTTTACTCCAAAGACTGGATCCTTCTTGATGACTTCCCAATCCTCATCTTCTTTGGTTGGTGGAGACTGTGCGAGATTATTATCTTCATCTCCGAAAAGAGAAGAGGTTAGCCACCAAATTGCATCAAAATGTTTTTCTTGCTACTCAAACATCTTTATTTGGCTTAGTTCAAGATAACGCTGGTTTCATTGAATTATAGAAGAATATTCTTGAAAGAATGCAAGGTTTCTTCGAGATTTTCACTAAGATTATGAATTTGATTCACCACGGATTTGAGTAGAAATGAATAAGGAAGAATTAGAAATGGAATAATGAATTTTTCTGGAAGTAATAGGCTTAAATAGGGTTTGGAATTCGTTGGATTTTGAATGGACATGAGTAGTTATTCAATTTTGAAATTTGAAACAACTTGAAAATATGGCAGTTATATGTTGATACGTACATAAATGTATGTCAGTATATGCTATTAAAATTTTTGATTTTTTTTGAATTTTGAATCTTTTGATCTTATATTATATTATAATTAATTCTAAAGTTTTTACAGAGACTTAAAGAAGATTTTTATCATAAATAAAACTCAATTCATTACTTATTAGAAAGCTAATACATCCAACTAATTAAGACACACTAAATACGAGATTCGAAAGCAAACACAAGGAAATATAAGCGAATACATAAAGATAGATTAAATTAGATAGTCTAGTTTTCTGACGATCATGAGAGAGGTGAGATTCCAAGCTTTCTTTCCATCTTGACCATGAACTTGGTCTTTTCGGAGAAGTTCATCCTAAGCTTCTTTTGATTGTTGACAATTTTGACTTGATTTTGAACAATCGTCTCTTTGGAAATGCGTCTAGTGTTGGTTGAACACTCAACACTTTCTAAAGAATTTTCTTCTTCTTCTTCGACTTCGATTGGCGCTTGCTCTTGTTTCATTCAAGCTTGTTTGGCTTCAAATGTCTCATATGGCTTGAGAGTGAGAGGAATTTGCATGAGATGTATGTTAGATGAGTCAAACACTTTTCTAGGCACAAACTCTACTCCATTAAGATCAACTCCAAAGTATTTGAAGATACGAGTGAGATAAACACCATAGTAGAGAGTGTTTTCTCTTGAGGACAATTCTATTGGTTTGAACTCTTTTAAGGTTATGTCGGCCCAATTTATGTTACAGCCACCCATAATGGCAGAAAGATCTTTTTGAACTTTGAGAGTAGGGTAATTAAAGTTTCCAAAATGGGAAGTGATTGTATGTTTGAGGAGAAGGTTGACTATTCTATTTTTTGGACGGAAAAATTGATTTTTGAACTCCATTGGAGCATCGTCTTCGAATATGTCGTGATACGTTTCCAAATCGGTTTCATCAATAATGAAATCCGACAAATCTGAGCCTGTGCTTCTACAATTTAGAACAGTGCCTAAGAGTT
The DNA here is from genome assembly GCA_030737875.1 of Allium sativum. Classification (NCBI taxonomy): domain Eukaryota; kingdom Viridiplantae; phylum Streptophyta; class Magnoliopsida; order Asparagales; family Amaryllidaceae; genus Allium; species Allium sativum. Next base: position 1,054,868,637 of record CM060926.1, on the reverse strand, counting down.
CGGCATCAAGAAAAATTTGTGTGCCATTGACACTGCTCTATATTTGGTCTTCGTTGCCTTCGTAAAATCCGCGATTAAGATTCACATAGAACATCTTGACGAGTTTGGGATAACACCCTTCGTCGTTATCACGAGAGTCAACTAGACTCAAGACTATTAGAAAAGATAAACAAGATCATAAGAGGAAAATCGCTAAAGGCGGCGAAAGCATCCGTGTTAACTTTAGCATTTTCTGCATAGTTAACGTAAGTCTTGATAGCTTCTTCGTCATTATGAAGATAACCTTTGATGGTTTTGGTTAACTTCAATTTCTGAGTTGAACTTTAGGAAGCCATTGAATTGATAGATTTGAAGATTATTGATTTGAGTTTGGAATGAAAGGCAGAAAGGATAGGTGTATATATATAAATTGAATGGATATAAATTGAATAGGCACAACTTTTCAGACTTAAATAACACCTTTTCAGACCTTGGGAGTTGGTGAAAAGTCGGAGGGAAGTTTGAAACTTTAAACCTTTGAAAGTAATTGTTGTTGTCTATTTGTTGAGTCGATTTATCTAGGTATGGACACATCTTCTTTATATGACCTGGTTTGTTGCAGTTATAACATCGACCATCATTACTTCTTGTACTTCCTTGGTTATAATTTCCCCTTCTATATCTCGGAAATTTTCTAAAATGATTCGTCATAGGAGCTGTTTCTTCATCATCTTCATTACTTGAGTCAGAATCATTTATTTTTGCTTTTAATGCAATAGATTTCTTTTCAGTTGACCTGTTTCCTTTTCTTTTCTGTAATTGAACTTCATATGACATCAGATTTCCAATTAACTCCTCAATCTTCATTTCATTGACATCATTGTTTTATTCAATTGCCAAAGTTTTCTGATCCCATTCTGGAGTTAGTGAACTTAATATTTTTCTGACTTGATATGCTTCAGACTATGTTTTTCTAAGTGCTGTTAATGAATGCACTATCTCTTGAAATCTGCAATACACATCTGAAATAGACTCATTATCATTTATTTTGAATAATTCGAACTGAATACTAACATCTATATTTTAGTTTGTTTAACTTTACTAGTTCCTTAATGAGTAACTTGTAAAGTTCTCCAAATTTTATAAGAAGTTTTACATACTGACACTCTATTAAACTCGTTTCTATCTAATGAACAGAATAACATATTCATGTCTTTAGAATTGCTTTGTGTAGCAGTCTTTTGTTCATTTGTCCATTATGCGAAATCAGTTGTGGGTTCAACAAATTCATTTTGTGTACTATTCCATGTATCTAATCTTACTAATTGTAAATATATCTTCATTCTACATGCCCAATATGGATAATTACTACCATTAAATAGTGGTGGTCTAAAGTGGACTGACCCTCTATAAAAGAACTATTATTGCTACCAGTGTTGGTTGCCATTATCACTATTTTCAAAAATCAGATTATGAACTTTTTGAAAGACCTTGCTCTAACACCAATTGTTATGCATATTTATATAAGATGATATATAATTTTATAATGAAAAAATAATAGTTAGAAAAAGGCCATATTAACCTTGGAATCATTTCAAATCTTACAACAAAAGCTACTAAGCAGAACACATGAAATGCAAGCGTACCTTAAGGTACTTAAGTCCATTATCTAGTTTCCACCTTTCTCATTTCTAATTGCTAACCATCATTTCAATCCATTTTTATAAAAAAAATATTTTTTCCAAACATCAAGTTATGTTTCATTTTAAAAAAACATATATTTTCTTATTTTACTCTTAAAAGTCAAATCAAGGATTTTATTACAAAAATATGAATTTTATAAACACATTACTTACATAATAAAAAAGCATCAAAACACGGATTTTATATAAAAAAATTCAAATCATTAAATAAATAAATAAATATATATATATATGTATGTATGTATGTATATTATAAAATTTGAACAATATTATTTGCTTTTATAAGGAATGAATATTTAATGTACTTATGTTGAAATTTCCATTTGAGGGATCAAATCACTACACATTATTATGTCTTAAAATATAAATTTAAATATATATTAAAATATGATTTAACTCATTTACAAAATATAAATTACACAGTATTTTTCCTTACTTTAATAGATCACATTTTTATATATTATATTTTATAATATAAAATTGGTTCCATTATGTAAATATAAGTATTAAACGTTTAATTACATATTTTAAATTTTAAATATTTAAATTCTGCTATTACTATATTTGATAACTAGCATGTAACCCGTGCGTTGCGCACGACAGTATTATTAAAAATAGCATTTAATATTTTAATATTAAAATGATAACTATGTTATGCGATTTATGATAAGTTTTGATGTGAAATGCATAAACTATTAATTAACAACAATTAATTCATTGAACTCATTTGTTAAATTCAAAATCACATAATTAATTTCAACATATCGAATTAAATGTTCAATGTTAAGTGATATTGTGCGGTGTTTTGTAAGTAAATAAATAAATTTTAAAATATAGGCATTTTACATTAATATTACAATGCAATACATGGTAAATATATTGATGTGAATTAGTTCAACTTTGAATTTGTGATAGTTATTTATGTGTATAATTTGTTTTTTGTGATTGACATGTTTATATATTTTTTCCTTTTTTCTAAATAAGGTTAATTTTGATGTGATTATTATGCGAACCAGTGAATAATAGTTTGCGAAAGTTATTTAATTTTTTTAATATTATGTAATTGATTGTTAAATATGGCATGAAATGTAAAATATTAGAAAAGAATTCAGAAAGACTTAACTGATTATAGGAAATTAGAAGTGTTACGTATCTAAAGCCAAAAAACATAATTTTATCATTTTTACCATTTAAAAGAAATATTAGTTAATTAAATTTATTAAATTTTTGGATTTATAAGCAATTTAAATATGTGGACCCAAATATAAAATGTTATGAGTTAACTATTAATAAATAATTGTGCAAACTTTGAAATGTCCATATTAAGATGTAAACTATAGTAAAAAAAATGTGAGAGAAATAGTAAACAAGTGCAGAGGGATAAACTGATTTAAAAATAAGATATTCGAAGAGAATCAAGGAGAAAAGAGATCCTAGGATTAAGGAAAGAGCTTTAAAAGGTACCGCTTTACTATTATTTAATAAGCATAGTGTGATTTTACAAAATAGATTTTACTATTATTTAATAGATATAGATATAGTATGATTTTAGAAAATATAACTTATAACCTTAAATCTTATTATTTAAATATGTTTTCAAAATATATTCTTGGTTTAAGATACATATTTGTGTTTATAACAAAAATAAAAACTAAGTTTCCATTTTGGATTATAAAACTTGAAAAATCTATAAACCTATTTCAAACAATTATTTTGAATGATTAAAATAAATTCTCAAGTATTAAATAACATTAAAATAGAATTTAATGATAAAAAAACACAAACCAAATATTTAAATGGATTAAATATTCAAGAATTAAACTGGTAAAATTCTGGATTGTTATAGAAACTGTGCAAGTACCATATAATCCATTTAGTCAATTTAAATAGTATATGATTTGTTCCTAGTAATTTAATTTAATTTGCATGGTAGTTTAGCTACATGGTAATTCCAATGCCAATTCTAAACCAACACAGTTATATCATTGTCAAAGCAAATCAACATAAAAAATCCAATGTTTAGCACCTTTTTCGTCTTATTAATCAAAGTCTTTGATCAAATATGCTATGTTGGAGTCATCGATCAGTGCAATGATATGCGGTTTTTAACATGTGCTATGTTTTCGATATATGATGATGCTTTGAAACTTCTATGGCACAAAGCGATTGCTTCTCTAAACATGAGATTCTTCTTTCATGCTTGAAACGCAAATTGCAACAAAAAAATAAGCCACAAAGTAAAATTTCTACTGATATCGTTTTAAGAGAAAAATGCATATCGTTGTCTGCATATACCTTACTGCCATGCAGCAATACTGACATGGTTAATAACAATTGAGGAAAATCATGTTAAACTGAAAATAGATTATTAAAAGTTCATGTTCACTTTGTACCCATCCACATTAAAACCACTAAATAAGAAAACCACTGTTCAATCTTTATTAGATACAAATGATATCAAGAAAACCCCAGATCCACGTTAGTTGACCTAGAAGTGGTGGAGGTGCGAACAACGACGACAGCAGTAACAACTGCAGCACTTACGGTGGAAAATAGCCGCTAGTGTTATATCGATGTGGTGCCAGCGATCGCGGTCACGACATTGAGCAGCACCGCTAGAGGGGGGACCTACAACACCCTTATGTGTACATGAGCATAAGCCGAGGGCGGAGGACGAGCTAGAGCTAGAACTACAGCATCTCCATTAGCAATGGCCGACGAAGCATGGGAGAATTGGAGGTGAATTGCTGGTGGAGATACATGGGCACTGGTGGTGTCACAATTCCAACAGTTCACCCTACGCCGTCGGGCTATGCTGATGGACAGCACTAGCTCCAATTCGCCCTCTGCCATCCACCTATGCTCGTGATACACATAAGAGTGCTTTAGTTCCTCCCTCTGGCGATGTTGCTCGACATTGTTGTCGGGATCGTCGGTGCCACAATCATTAAATCCCCTGCATGACAATCTACCACCGTCAGTGCTACAACTACTGCTGCTTTAATATTGTTCACATCACCACCACAGCTAGGTTAACAAATGAGGAGTTTTCTTGACATAATTTGCATCTTATGAAGATGGATCTTGGTTTTTCTTGTTATGTGGTTTTAATGTAGATGGGTGTAAAAAAAGATGATTTATGAACAATCTACTTTCAAATTAATATGAACTTTATCAATTGTTATTACCTATGTCTGCATAGTTGTATTTAGCTGCATGGAAATAAGACATATGCAGATAGTGACATATGGTTTTCCCTTAAAACAATAAACAATATTGGTATAAATTTTACATCGTAGCCTTTTTTTGTTGCAATATGCATTCCAAGCATGAAAGAATAATCTCATATTTGCATATTCTTTTAATATGAACCCGACCTTAGGCAAAGCAAGACAAGCAATATCTTTGGACCATAGAAATTACAAGACATCATTGTCAATAAAAAATCATCTATGGTCAAAAAAATTTGCGATCAAACCTAAACCATGACTCCAACCTAAGTGATTACAAATCAAACGACAACAATCTAAAGTTTGCGAGAAATCCAAGATTCTGAATTCAGTTAAGGGCATTATCATAACACAGAATGGAAAACCACACATTAAATTATCATTCAAATTAAATATAAGCGATTACAAATGTAACAAACCATCATTTTCCCAATCCTGATTATTGATACAAATACCATATCGACTAACCAAACACCAGAAATTACCGAATCATTAATAGAAATAAGTTAGAGGGTGAGAAAAAGAAAGAAAGAAATATTTGAATAGAAGAAAAAGAATATAGAAGAACAAAAACAATAATACATAATCTCACATCGTATTGGAATAAAATATAATATATATAACAACTTTTGGAATACAAAATTTTAACTGTATATTAGAGTACAACGTTTGTTCATCACACATATACAACATAGCATAATAAACTCTATATATATCTAATATAGAGGCCTCCTTCTCCAAGATCCTCCAAGAATATCTAAAAATACTTGAAACTACTTGACTACCCATACAAATTTGGGCACTTAGGGTAAAACAAAACAAAATAAACTTTGGGTCACTCATGGGACCGGTGTGAGTAAACTCCAACCATTTGGTTTAACTTTTAGAAAATCTTTTTCGAAAGAAAAGATAATCGTAGGACCAATCCACACATACACACGGATGGTTTTTACCTTACGATAACCCAAAACATTCTTTAAAATCAATACTTTTTTGATATTATAATAGTGTCTAAAACAAGTAAATAACAATCTAGCAGAACGCTTGCATCTCATGCTCTACATACATAGTATACAATCAAAACCGTGGGATCTTATTCGGGAATGGATTCCAACTGTCAAGGTATGGGACCATATTCTGACAGTGTATCTCTAGAGAGGAATACACCAGGTTCAACATGAACATCTTGCAATCCAGGCTAAACATGACCGACCCCTCACTTCGCTTAAGAGTACCAAATGTATTGTCACTGTAATGACCCGCATTGGCAGAGGTATTATAATTAATTTACTTAATTATATAAATATTGATATAGTGAATTAAATGATGGTTTAATTAAATAATGGTGAATATTTAATTTAAATAATAAATTAAATAATATATTTAATTCTGAAATAATCAGAATTGGCTGAAATGGCGATATGGTGTAAACTGGATCATTTGTGATATTTAATTCAGCTTGGAATTGAATTTGAATGACAAATATATTATATAAACGACAGTTTGAACGTAGAGTTATAATATAATTAAAATCGAGCTTGAAATGGCGTTGCAGTTCGTAAATTGGTGATTCGAACTTCAACTGAATGTACAGGATTCATTTTAAGCCGGATTTCTATGAAACAAGAAACCTGTGGAGCTGGTGGAGTATATCTTTCTAGTGGAAGAGAAAAATCAGGATTTCGTCGTGTAGATTTTGATGTATGTCCAAATCAAATTTTAGAAAAGTCGTTGTGGAATTCCTTTATAATTTATAAAGGAATTATTTATATTTTAAATAAGGAATTTCAATATAAATCGAATATCGGGTTGACCCAGATTTGAAATATCGAGTTAGAAATCCATATAAGATTTTTCTGAAGCTGTATGGTATTCCAGTGTGAATATATACGATAATATAAATTTATTTATATTTAATTTAATTATATTTAAATATATTTATATATTTAAATGGGTCGGTCAGAGCTTTAAAAATAGCCACTTTTGCAAACGAAGTCAGAATTCGACGAAACTAGTTTTGTTAGATCCGCAGTGTCAAATAGTTGCTAGATGTCAGTTTCCGTGATTTTTAGAGTCACTGTGTGGTCGTACGGATTTTTAGAGTGAAAAACAGTCAGTATTGTGATAGTTAAAAATACGTTGTGTGAGCATACGAAGTCGGAATTCGACGAAACCAGTTTCGTTGGGACCGTAATGTCGAGCTGTAGCTGCATGTCAATTTCCGTGATTTTTGAATATCATGTGTGATCATACGAATATTTAGAAGGTGAAAACAAATATAAAATAATAAAAGAAAATTTTCTAAAAATATCCTAAGCTATAAGTGAACCACATATGGCCACATATATCCCTCTAAACCACACCCTGATCCTTTATAAGCGCAAGAGAGTAGCCGCCATCACTTATTCTTTTCAGCAACACAACAAAACAAAAACCGCAACATTGAAAAATCAAAACAAATCAATGCAAAATCTAAAAATCAAGATAATTATATATATGGGATCCTGGAGTAATTCTCTTCGGTTTGGTACCCGTTCTGAGGAGTTCGACGCATGATTTGGTGGAAGGGGGTTTGGGCAGTAAACCTAGGTTTGAGGTTATGGTGAAATAGAAGAATCAATTTGTGTTTTTGATATCATTTTTGGGCTCACGAGTTTAAATCGCACAAGTCTGCAAAGTTTTGTGGAATCCGGAAGCAAAAAGGGACGCACGGATACTGGGGTGAGCAGGCCGACGCAGTTTAGGGAGGGTGATCGAGTGGCATGATGTTGGTATGGTAGTGATGAGATTTCAATGAGGGAAGTGGTGGTTGTTTTTGTTTCTATTTTCGTGGACTGGAATGGATGGGGTAATCAAAGGAAGCATCGGCAATGGCCATGAAAAATGAGGAGCAGCATTCAGTTTGAACGTGGAAAAAGAGTTGATCGTATGGGCTGTTGCAGGTAATTAGATGGGCTGGGATTGAATGGTAAAGCCCAAAGTGAAGTTAAACCAATTATTTTATTTAAACTTTAGTATTAAAAGTTGTAAGTTGAATAACTTGGTCATATATTATCGGAATTCAGCGAAACAAGATCCCTTAGGATCGTATGGACGGGAGCAACACAATGAGACTGACCGGGAGTGGATCGGAGATAGTTACAATTTATGGCGAAATAAATTGTCCGACTGAATCAAATAACGCAAACCGTTATTTAACGATTAACGCGCAACTATGAGTAAATCTCACTAACTCTGAACAGTTTATAATTTCATGTTGTATTTTTAGAACTGTTAAATATTGGCTGATTGACTGTGTGTTGACTGTTTGATTGAACTGCTAGTCAGTTAGTTGAATTTCTATATTGATTCTGTTTAATAGGATATATCATATGGAACTGAAAGTGATGTTGATTTTATTGTGTAACATCTGTGGATGCAGGGAAACAGGTTGGAGGAATCCAACTGGATTCCTCAATATTTATTTTACTATGATTTATATATTGTGATATATAATGTGATATATAATCTGACGTTGATTTTGTGTGTTTGGACGATATTTATCGCTGTTATATGGTGTGTTAAATACCATAAGAAATACGAGAATGTGGAAAAGGGATTTTCAAAGTATATTTTGAAAATAATTTATGTAACAACCTGTATTTTCATTAACCTGTTATAACATAAATCGAGGCAGAATTTAATTTATAAATCTGAATCAAGGGAAACGGGCTATGCCATTGCGTTCGTCTCGGAAAAATTCGCGAAATAGAGTCCGAGTTTTCGAAAATCGGAGTCCGTATGACCCGATTAAGGCCCAACGAAGTTTTCAGAAAATTTCAAAGTAAAAACAGATTTCAAATTCAAGTTTGAATTTGAAAAATTAGGTCAGATTGGGCTAGGCGGGAAAGTTCCCGCCAGAGCACCCAAGTCGACAGCCCTGTCGACTTGGGAGTCGACTTGGTTGGACCCAAGTCGACAGCCCTGTCGACTTGGCTGTCGACTTGGTTCAGCCGGGCAGTTTTGCCTGGTGCACCATTTGGGGTCTTGGTTAGGTTTTAGGGCCAGATTCGGTTTTGAGGGCTGAGATTGGAACTAGGGTTTAATCCTAAGGTTAAAACTAGTCCTAATCTCTATAAATAAGGCCCTAACCTAACCCTAAATCATCATTATTCATTCATACAACTAAACTATGGAAAAATCAATCCTCTCATGGCCTCCACTCTCTTCATAAAATTTCTAAGTCATTTCTATGAGAGATTTTCCATGCATACAAGTGTTTTCAAACTTGTATGAGCATCATTAGCTTGCATTCAAGTCAAGTTTCCATATTTACATCATAAAGCAAGGGTTTTGATCATTTTTTCTCAAGGGTTTTTCTATTGAAGCTTGCATTTTGGGTTTAATTGATTTCATAAGGGCTTTGTCATATTTTTGTGACTTCCTAAGCATTGTAAGCCCTATTCTACTTTCATATTTAAACTCTAAAGTTAAATGTATGATATGCAAGTTCATCATGTTATGTTATGCAAGCATGCCATGTTATGATATGCAAGTTCATCATGTTATGTTATGCAAGTATGCCATGTTATGATATGCAAGTTTACCATGTTATGCTATGCAAGTTTGCCATGTTATGATATGCAAGTTTATCATGTTATGATATGCAAGTTCATATGCAAGTTTGCCATGTTATGATATGCAAGTTTATCATGTTATGATATGCAAGTTTATATGCAAGTTTGCCATGTTATGATACGCAAGTTTATCATGTTATGATATGCAAGTTTACCATGTTATGCTATGCAAGTTTGCCATGTTATGATATGCAATTTTATCATGTTATGATATGCAAGTTCATATGCAAGTTTGCCATGTTATGATATGCAAGTTTATCATGTTATGATATGCAAGTTTATATGCAAGTTTGCCATGTTATGATACGCAAGTTTATCATGTTATGATATGCAAGTTTATATGCAAGTTTGCCATGTTATGATATGCAAGTTTATCATGTTATGATATGCAAGTTTATATGCAAGTTTGCCATGTTATGGTATGCAAGTTTATCATGTTATGATATGCAAGTTTATATGCAAGTTTGCCATGTTATGTTATGCAAGTTTGCTATGTTATGATATGCAAGTTTGCCATGTATGTTATGCAAGTTTGGGGTGATCATTTTGTTCATGTTATCATGTTATGCAAGCTTATCTTGAGTATATGAACATAAATCTTCAAGCTTTATGCTAAAGGTTGCATTTTGGCAACATGTAAGTTATCATATCTCTTATGATAACTTGCATGTGAGGCTAAATGCGAGCTTATGGCCATTTTTACATGTCATTTATCACCATGTATCACCAATATGCTAAGTTTGGTTTTATGCATGCTTTTGAGGCCTAAAATGTAATATGCAAGTATATGAACATATGTACGTTTCATATGCCACCATGTTAAACTTGTGGCTTCAACACCTTTATGTCATGATTATACCAAGTTCCCTCTTTCTATCCTTTATGCGCTATTGCGATATGTAAGCGATGGGATTGCGTTTGGGGTTGGGTAAACTTAAAAGACATAAAAACATAAGATTGGGAATTTACCTATTAAGTTAGATCTACCCATTGGGAATTTACCTATTAAGTTAGGTCTACCCAATTGCTTGAAAACTTGTGATATGTTTTGGAAACATGATGGACATGACACTTAGAAAATATAAGTGTGACCAACTCGAGGTTGGGTTGAGTTTGTAGCGTAAGCCTACCCGGAACCGACCGGCCTAACTAGTTGCTACAAACAATAGGACCCAATGTGAGAAGTTGGTCATGTTGTACCTTGAACCCGAGGTTAGACCAAGTTGTGGTGTAAAGCTACCCGGACCCGCCCGGCTTAACTAGTAACCACAACAAGGTCTAATGTGAGAGGTTAAGGCGCATTAAAATAATTAATGCCTCGTGATTAGGGTTATGTCATGGTCCACTTAATACTTAACCAATTTGGGCTTGGTAGATTAATCAGGGTTAAGTCGTGAACTCATCGTTACACTTAACCAAGTTAATCCATGATTAGCAAGAGGGTTAAACCGTACTTAACCCACTAGAAAAATCCTAGCAATGGGGGTCCACTCCAGCAGTAATCCCAAGTTTGTATCATTAAGACCCTAGGGTCTAGGCTAGGGAGGGAGCACGATTACTGGACTGGAGGTAAGTGACCAAAAACGACGGCAGAAGGGTACGCCGGTGTAGTTCCGGGCGGACTATGGTCGTGCACACAGTCCGAAGCCGGGGAAAACATGCACGGGTACCAGTAGATCGAGACTGTGCACTCATGTTTATGGTGTCCAGGGGTTGACACCCTAGGGCTTGATACACCCGACGGGAGACCCTGCACAGTCTGGCTACAATCATGTTTGGGCCGCATTGACACCAACACGTGACGAGTTAGGCTTAGGGAGCCGATCGATTAGACCGTTTGGTTGGACCTTGTATTAGGGTCACTTCATGTTATTGGGCCAAAGCTTGGGCCAAGGGGTCAATACTTGTTTATTCAAGTCATGTTAGTTTGCTAGTACACCTGTGGTGCAAAACCTTAAACCTGATTATGCGATGACACCTTTATCTACCTTGTTAGTTAATCATCATGCTAGTATGTTGTTATCCTTATGTTCATCCCTGCTTCTCATGCCAGTTAACTTTACCAGTTTACATTGATTGTAGTAGGGCTTACTCAGTCTTTTTGACTGACCTGTTTTCTTTCGCCTCTTTTCTTCCGTTTCCCCCCCTCAGGTTCTCAGGGTGGGAACGTTGGAGCTTAACTTGGATTTCTGATCGCTTGCTTGTGGGATTTAGCTCATGTACGGTCTTGACATGAAGCTAGCTATGGTTATCACTTATTTTGGGGATAGTACTTATGTATTTCAGTTTTTCAGTAATGTTGTTTTTATCTAGACTTGTGTATTTGGAAAGTTAACATTATGTTGTATCAGACTTGTTTTGAAATAGTTTGAAATCTTCCGTTGTTTTACTTATCTTATTTACTCTGTTTACATATATACATATGTTCTTGTTCTGCCTTGATATATCATTATGCATGTTTACCCGATTCAAACACCCCTCCAAAGTCAGAGTGTTTGCAAGAGCCACCCTGGCGGAGGTGGGGTGTTACAATTTATGTATATAAAATCAATGGATTTTATATTATAAAAGAAAAAGGGTTTTGAATAAAAGAAATATATTTGATAATCAAATATAGGGAATTATATTTGATAATCAAATATAAAGGAATTATATTTGTGAATCAAATATAAAGGAATTATATTTGTAAATCAAATATAAAGGAATTATATTTGTAAATCAAATATAAGGGAAAGAATTTGTTAAACAGATATAGAGGGAAATATTCGTAAAACAAATTTAAAGGAAAATATTTGTCAAAAAAATAGAAAGAGAAATATTTGTAAACCATTTACAAATAGGTTAAAAAGGATTTATTTACTTAGGGAATAAATAAAGCTATAAAGGATTTATTTACTTAGGGAATAAATAAAGGTATAAAGGATTTACTTATTTAAGGAATAAATAAAGGTGTAAAGGAGATATTTACTTGATAAACAAATGGGATTAAATCAAAGAAATATTTATTTGATAAACAAATAGAATCAAACCAAAGGAGTATGTATTTGACAAATAAATAGAACAGAATCAAAGGAGTAAAGTTATTAAAGAGAACATTTATAAAGTGAAGAACCGTTACTAAAAGTAAATCTTTATAAATGAATAAACGTTATCAAATAGGAGTTATTCGAATAGCAGAAGTCGATTAGAGTTATAAATAATCGATTTAATAAATAGAGTTAAATAGAGTTAATCGAATATAGTTTATTTGAATAGAATCAAAGGAGTTAATCGAATATAGTTTATTCGAATAGAATCAAAGGAGTTAATCGAATATAGTTTATTCGAGTAGAAATCAAAGGAGTTATCAAATCTAGTTATTTCAAAGGAGTTAATCGAATATAGTTTATTCGAGTAGAGTTAAAGGGGTTCTCGAATATAGTTTATTCGAATAGAATCAAAGGAGTTAATCGAATATAGTTTATTCGAATAGAATCAAAGGAGTTAATCGAATATAGTTTATTCGAATAGAATCAAAGGAGTTAATCGAATATAGTTTATTCGAATAGAAATCAAAGGAGTTATCAAATCTAGTTATTTCAATGGAGTTAATCGAATATAGTTTATTCGAATAGAAATCAAAGGAGTTATCAAATTTAGTAATTTCAAGGGAGCTAATTGAATATAGTTTATTCGAATAGAATAAAAGGGGAGTTATCAAATCAGATAGAGTTAAAGGAGTTAATCGAATATAGTTTATTCGAGTAGAGTTAAAGGGGTTATCGAATATAGTTTACTCGAATCGAATAAAACGGGAGTTACCAAATCAAATAGAGTTAATCCAATAGAGTTAACCGATTAGAGTTAAATCAATAAGGGTTAGTTGAATAGAGTTAATCGAATATAGTTTATTCGAAGAATGGTTATCGAATGTAGTTATTCGAATGGAGGAGTTATCGAATAGAGTTTATTCGAAAGAGAATTTTGTAAGGAAGTTTGTTAAAGTTTTAAAGGATAAACCTTGTCTATCCCAAAGTTTAAACCGTTGTTCAGTTAAGGTCTGAGACGTAATTATACCCCAACTTGATTGACTTCGTTTTTAACTAAGGAATGGCTAAGGTCTGATAGTAAGTGATGGTTAAGTGAATATAGTTCATAAGTGTAATGGTTTGAGTTGGCATCGTGATGGTTTGTTTAAACATCCTCCTAAGTCCAATGTACGAGTTTTGGAAATGTTTTCCAATAAGAACCAGAAATGTTTTCTAACATAGAAAAAAAGAAATGGAAATGTTTTCCAGTGTTAATAAGATATATTTTCTAAATTTAGAAATTAGCAAATGTTGAATATAGGGAAACAGGAGATGAAAAATGAACTAAGGGGATAAATGTTAAATGATGTCTGATTGATAGAATTTCCATCTGGAAATAATACCGTTGTTTGCACACGTGTTTTTCTTTGATAGTTAAATCACAGACTATCGAAGTTTTGACCATTTTAACGTTGTAAATATGGAGAGACCGATTGGATTATTATCCAAAGAACCACTCTATATTAGCATAAGCGTTACGAATCTATATGCCAAAGATAATTGAAGATGGAGTAAAGTACAAGGGCTATTGTACAAGTCTTAGATAACAGTGTCTAAGATGGATGTACTGAATAGTACCCTCGGTTCATCCTGTTCCTGGATGACTTGTATGGATGAATGTCTGACAGAGTATTTCCAGAAAGGTCACGTACATTCATTTCTTCAGCCGTACCAAGAGTGGAAGCGGAGAAGGAAAACTTCTTTTAGCTGACACATAATGTATGGTTGTAGACGTCAAATAAGTGATTTAGATGGATCTGACAATGTGGCATTCGAAGTGAATCTGATGTGGTGATAAAGCGTAACCTCAAGCCTCATCAACCGGAAAATGACAGAAATCGGGCAGGTAGCATGGCTAAGTCGGTCGCACCGAAGTAGGGTGTATAATCACCTATCTAGAGAATATTCATTTGCTTCTTTAATCTATCAATGCTGTCTCATATATATACGGGAAACGGTTGCTGATCCCAACCGTTGGTGATATACATTCGATACACTCAAGCAAAATGAGTGGTCGGTCATGTGGGGCTGAGTTGCAAGATGTTCTTGTTGAACTCCAGTGTATCGTTCCTAGAGTACACTGATCAGAAGGTGGTTCCATACCTTGTCGTAGTTGGAAATCCATTACCCAATACGTGCTTGCGGTTTTGATTGTATACTATATAGTAGAACGTGAGATGAAAGCGTTTCTGCTAGATTGATATCTATTTGTACTTAGACATTATTATAATATCAAAATGATATTGCTTTTCGAAGATGTTGGATTTTCATAAGGGAAAACCCGTTCTGTTTTCACGGCGTGGTCTTATGATATATCCATTATTGAACCAAGTGTTAGGAGTTTTATTCACACCAGTCTCATGACTGACCCGGAGTTTATTTTGTTTTGATTCCCTAAACTCTTGGGTGCCCAAATTTGTACGAGCAGTCAAGTAGTCGGGATTTTACAGATACACTTGGAGAGCTGGAGCAGGAGGCTTCAGGATTCTATAGCTATTATTATTTCCGCTGTTGTTGTAAGTGTTGT
This sequence comes from Allium sativum, assembly GCA_030737875.1. Lineage (NCBI taxonomy): Eukaryota > Viridiplantae > Streptophyta > Magnoliopsida > Asparagales > Amaryllidaceae > Allium > Allium sativum. Next base: position 1,054,853,514 of record CM060926.1, on the reverse strand, counting down.
ACTCTGCAATGTTATTGTATACATATATTGTTTGTATTTCAAAATTTATGTTATATTTTATTCGTTCCGCTGTGAGATTCATGTTTACTCTGATGATGATGTCCTTCTTCTTCTATTCTATTAGTTCTACCTTATCTATCCTCACCCTCTACTTTCTTTCATTAACTATTCGGTGATTTTCGATCCTTGGATGTTCGATATGTGTTGTATATCGGATAACCAAGATCGCATTTTTCCGGGTCGTTACAATTCGATTAGAAATCAAAGGAGTTATCAAATCTAGTTATTTCAAGGGAGTTAATTGAATATAGTTTTCGAATAGAATAAAAGGGGGTTAACAAATCTAATAGAGTTAAAGGAGTTAATCGAATATAGTTTATTCGAGTAGAGTTAAAGGGGTTATCGAATATAGTTTACTCGATTAGAATAAAAAGGGAGTTATCAAATCAAATAGAGTTAATCCAATAGAGTTAATCGATTAGAGTTAAATCAATAAGGGTTAGTTGAATAGAGTTAATCGAATATAGTTTATTCGAAGAAAGGTTATCGAATGTAGTTATTCGAATGGAGGAGTTATCAAATAGAAATTATTCGAAAGAGAATTTCGTAAGGAAGTTTGTTAAAGTTTTAAAGGATAAACCTTGTCTATCCCGAAGTTTAAACCGTTGTTCGGTTAAGGTCTGAGAGGTAATTATACCCCAACTTGATTGACTTCGTTTTTAACTAAGGAATGGCTAAGGTTTGAAATAGTAAGTGATGGTTAAGTGAATATAGTTCATAAGTGTAATGGTTTGAGTTGGCATCGTGATGGTTTGTTTAAACATCCGCTTAAGTCCAATGTACGAGTTTTGGAAATGTTTTCCAATAAGAACCAGAAATGTTTTCTAACATAGAAAAAAAGAAATGGAAATGTTTTCCAGTGTTAATAAGATATATTTTCTAAATTTAGAAATTAGCAAATGTTGAATATAGGGAAACAGGAGATGAAAAATGAACTAAGGGGATAAATGTTAAATGATGTCTGATTGATAGAATTTCCATCTGGAAATAATATCGTTGTTTGCACACGTATTTTTCTTCGATAGTTAAATCACAGACTATCGAAGTTTTTAACCATTTTAACATTGTTAATATGGAGAGACCGGTTGGATTATTATCCAAAGAACCACTCTGTATTGGCATAAGCTTTGCGAATCACATATGCCAAAGATAACTGAAGACGGAGTAAAGTGCAAGGGCTATTGTATAAGTCTTAGATAATAGTGTCTAAGATGGATATACTGAATAGTACCTTCAGTTCATCCTGTTCCTGGATGACTTGTATGGATGAATGTCTGACAGAGTATTTCACGACGATCACGTATATTGATTTCTCCAACAGTACCAAGAGTGGAAGCGGAGAAGGAAACTTCTTTTAGCTAACACATAATGTATTGTTGAGGACGTCAATTGGTGATTTGATGGATTTGATGATGTGGCATTCAAAGTGAATCTGGTGTGATGATAAAGCGTAGCTTATAGCCTCACATCCGGTAAATGACAGAAATCGGGCAGGCAGCATGGATAAGTCGGTCGCACCGAAGTAGGGTGTATAATCACCTGATCTAGAGTTTCATTTATTTCAAAAATCTATTGCTGATGTTGTCCCATTCGGGAAATGGTTGCTGATCCCAACCGTTGGTGATATACATTTGATACACTCAAGAGAAATGAGTGGTCGGTCATGTGTGGCCGGGTTGCAAGATGTTCTTGTTGAACCTAGTGTATTCCTCTCTAGAGGTACACTAGCGATAGGTGGTTCCATACCTTGTCATAGTTGGAAATCCATTATGCAATACGTGCTTGCGGTTTTGATTGTATACTATATATGTAGAACGTGAGATGAAAGCGTTTCTGGTAGATGATTATTATATTGTGGTTGATGGACATTATTGTAATATCAAAGGTTTTTGACATAAAGACATTTTGTAGTCTCATAAGGGAAAAACCCGTTCCGTTATACGGCGTGGTCTTATGAGATATCAATTACCTGCTTGAACTGTTTTAAACTGTTTTACTCATACCAGTCCCATGACTGACCAGGAGTTTTTTTTTTCCCCTAAACTCTTGGGTGCCCAATTTTTTACGGGAAGTCAAGTAGTAGGGATATACAGATACTTGAAGAGCTGGAGCAAGAGGCTTCAAGATCATATAGCTATAGTTATTTCCGCTTTGTTGTAAGTACTGAACTTTGATAATGATGTATATTCAAATACAGATGCATATTTCAAAGTTACGTTACATATATTATATGTTATTCGTTCCGCTGTGAGATTCATGTTACTCTGATGTTGTGTTCTTCTTCTTCTATTCTAAGTTTCTGTCTTATCTTTCCTCACCCTCTAATTTCTTTCATTAATGACCGGTATTTTCGATCTTGGATGTTCGATATGTGTTGTATATCGGATAATCAAGATCGCCAAAATCCCGGGTCATTACCGTTGGTATCAGAGCTTAAGTTAAGTGAATTACTTGGCTCTGTGGCGTGACTCGGTAATACCCTAGATTGAGTTGAGTGTATATATACGAGTGAACGTATTTGTTATTTGATATAAAAATTTGTTTTATATTGTGAAGATTCATTGGTTGAATTGTTTATGGGTTCTGGTCGATCAGTTTGATCCACTGTATCGGAAGGAGTTTATAAACACTCGAATATGATGGGTCGTCATGGTATGTTTTGAAAAGAGGGTAAACAAAAATAATTTTACCCAAAGTATATTTTGATATATATTGGATATATTGGTTGTTATTATAATCGAGTAAGATTATAAATTAAATGGTTATGTAAAATAACCAATCAGATTTCATATAAGTAAAATACATGAAATCAGATGAGTTAAATCTGAAATTTAAACCAAAAATTGGATTAAATTTCTGGAAAATTGGATAAGTGTTTGTAAATGGATTTGGATTAAAAATAAGGAAAATTTAAGATCCTGGGAGATTTTAAATTTGTTTTATAAGCAGTGTGAATTATATTTTGAAATGGATTTCAAAGTGGAAATGTTTAGAAATGGTTTTATAGTATTGAAATCACTTCGATCGCTGGAAAAAAGATTCTGATGATGACAGCTGCATCATCAGTATTCATTTTCGAGTTGTAAGTGACGAATTACTACCAGAGATACTGTTTTGAATATGTTTTGGGAAAGACAAGTTGTGTTGAATTTCAAAATGGGATTTATAATAATAGAATTTGATATATAGATTTGAATAATAGAAGTGATATAAAATTTGAATAGAAATTGAATAGAATTAACTAAGTCGAAGAGGAATTAGTTAATCGAGTTTTGAATTTGAAGTTAAACTTTGAAAGGTGAATTGGATTTATAAATGGATATTCGTAATCGAATATAGAACTTAAATTTGTAATTTGGTTTCAAATTAGTTAATAAGCAAGTTAAAATATATTTGAACATGTCATGTTCAAATATAAAAGTGAAATAGACTAAAGAGTTAATTAAAAAATTAATTAACGAATTGAGTTAAAACGATCAGGTATAGTTAAAATAGATTGGGCAGGTATAAATATACATGAGATAGGTATGGATAAGGTATGAAGGTATATAAGTAGAATGCTCGACGAAAAGGTATGTATTTAATTCATATATGAGATTTTATGCGCCGTATCGGCTAGCCGCTTGGCTTTTTCTTTTGGATTGGTGAGGGCCATGGGAGGCTATTTGAAATATCCCGATGCTCCTGGTACATAGGAGGTTATGGTGAATTTTTCCGGGAATTTAAGGAGTTAGAATATTTTTAAGATAATTTGATAGTTAGAAATCAACGTATCGATATATGTATAGAAGTCAATAAGGAAACGAACTTAGAAATAGAATAGTAAAATCAAAAAGGAAGACTAAGAATAAAATCTAGTAAGAATAGAAAGAGGAAGCATATACGTGTTTAAAAGTGAATAAGTAGTTGTATGGTATTGATTATTCGAGTAAGTAGTCATATCTGTTTTGACGTTATAAATGTTATTCAGTCAAGGTCTGAGAGGTAGTTATACCCCAACTTGATTGATTTCATTATTAACAAATAAATAGTTAGATTTCAGGCTCGAAGATCAATGTTGAATAAGAGTTAGTTGAATATAGTATTTGGGTTGTCGTAACGATGTTTTACACAACATCCGTTTTAACCTAAATAAGTATAAGCTTAGAAATATAATAAAGAATATTTCCTAAGTATAGAAATAAACGAGATCGGAAAAGAGATAAGTAATTGGAATATTTTCCAATTATAAATAGCATATATTTTCTAAAGTTTAGAAAATAAAGGAAGGCGATATTCGGAAATGTTTTCTGAATAACATAAAAGGCTAATATGGTTATTGAAAATATTTGGTTAACAAATATTGATAAAGAAATAGAGAAGTGATTTAACTAATGGGATATTAATTAAGGGTTCAGTGGCAAGTTCAAAAGGAAATTTTGATTTTGAATAGAGTAAACTGTTAAAAACTCTCAGGTAAAGATTGCTTGAATTAAAAACAAATTTAACAGAAATTTGTGAAAGCAAAGTTTGAATTAAAGTAAAACCAGTAAAGTGGTAACTGAAATTGAATTAGAATGATATCAAGACAAATTGGATTATGAGATTCAAATTTTGAAGTGTAATGTGATAATCAAGTTAAGTGTTGGGAATCGAATGAAACTCGAGTTTGAAATGATATTTGGCTCAGATATAAGCGAATGGTTGTGTAGTGGATAAAAGCAAATTGGAATTTGATTGGGATGACATTGGTATATGCTGAATTAGCAGCAGATGTAAAGGATATCTTGATATGCCCAACAAAAAGGTACCAGTTTATATTATATATGGGTTTGAGATGTTGATGAGTCGAATAGGCAAGCCGCTTGGCTGTTTGATTTTCTTTTGGGATGGAGATGGCCAAGAGAGGCAAGTTGGAGTTTGACCTATCGACCAGTACAAAGGAGGTGCTGGCGAAATTTTTCGAACAGTTAAGGTGTTACAAAATTTTCAGGATTTTTGAAAATTTTCGTTGATAAGAATTAAATAAATTTTTAATTGAAATTAAATTGGTTCAGTTGAAACTGAAGTTAAAGAGTGAACAGATATGTTCTAACCAGTCGATAGGGTCGTCCTCTAACTTAGCAATTTTGAGGACGAAATTATTTTTAAGTGGGGAAGAATGTAACGACCCGCATTGGCAGAGTTATTATAATTAATTTATTTAATTATATAAATATTGATATAGTGCATTAAATGTTGGTTAATAAAATAATGGTGAATATTTAATTTAAATAATAAATTAAATAATATATTTAATTCTGAAAAAATCAGAATTGGCTGAAATGGCGATATGGTGTGAACTGGATCATCTGTGATATTTAATTCGGCTTGGAATTGAATTTGAATGACGAATATATTATATAAACGACAGTTTGAACGTAGAGTTATAATATAATTAAAATCGAGCTTGAAATGGCATTGCAGCTCGTAAATTGGTGATTCGAACTTCAACTGAATGTACAGGATTCATTTTAAGCCGGATTTCTGTGAAACAAGAAACGTGTGGAGCTGGTGGAGTATATCTTTCTAGTGGAAGAGAAAAATCAGGATTTCGTCGTGTAGATTTTGATGTATGTCCAAATCAAATTTTTGAAAAGTCGCTATGGAATTCCTTTATAATTTATAAAGGAATTATTTATATTTTAAAAAAGGAATTTCAATATAAATCGAATATCGGGTTAACCCAGATTTGAAATATCGAGTTAGAAATCCATATAAGATTTTTCTGAAGCTGTATGGTATTCCACTGTGAATATATACGATAATATAAATTTATTTATATTTAATTAAATTATATTTAAATATATTTATATATTTAAATGGGTCGGTCAGAGCTTTAAAAATAGCCACTTTTGCAAACGAAGTCAGAATTCGACGAAACTAATTTTGTTAGATCCGCAGTGTCAAATAGTTGCTAGATGTCAGTTTCCGTGATTTTTAGAGTCACTGTGTGGTCGTACGGATTTTTAAAGTGAAAAACAGTCAGTATTTTGATAGTTAAAAATACGCTGTGTGAGCATACGAAGTCGGAATTCGACGAAACCAGTTTCGTTGGGACCGTAATGTCGAGATGTAGTTGCATGTCAATTTACGTGATTTTTGAATATCGTGTGTGATCATATGAATTTTTAGAAGGCGAAAACAAATATAAAATAATAAAAGAAAATTTTCTAAAAATATCCTAAGCTATAAGTGAACCACATATGGCCACATCTATCCCTCTACCACACCTTGATCCTTTATAAGTGCAAGGGAGTAGCCTCCATCACTTATTCTTTTCAGCAACACAACAAAACAAAAACCGCAACATTGAAAAATCAAAACAACTCAATGCAAAATCTAAAAATCAAGATAGTTATATATATGGGATCCTGGAGTAATTCTCTTCGGTTTGGTACCCGTTCTGAGGAGTTCGACGCATGATTTGGTGGAAGGGGTTTTGGGCAGTAAACCTAGGTTTGAGGTTATGGTGAAATAGAAGAATCAATTTGTGTTTTTGATATCATTTTTGGGTTCACGAGTTTAAATCGCACAAGTCTGCAAAGTTTTGTGGAATCCAGAAGCAAAAAGGGACGCACGGATACTGGGGTGAGCAGGCCGACGCGGTTTAGGGAGGGTGATCGAGTGGTATGATGTTGGTATGGTAGTGATGAGATTTCGATGAGGGAAGTGGTGGTTGTTTTTGTTTCTATTTTCGTGGACTGTAATGGATGGGGTAATCAAAGGAAGCATCGGCAATGGCCATGAAAAATGAGGAGCAACATTCGGTTTGAACGTGGAAGAAGAGTTGATCGTATGGGCTGGTGCAGGTAATTAGATGGGTCCGGATTGAATGGTAAAGCCCAAAGTGAAGTTAAACCAATTATTTTATTTAAACTTTAGTATTAAAAGTTGTAAGTTGAATAACTAGGTCATATATTATCGGAATTCAGCGAAACAAGATCCCTTAGGATCGTATGGACGAGAGCAACACAATGAGACTGACCGGGAGTGGATCGGAGACAGTTACAATTTATGGAGAAATAAATTGTCCGATTGAATCAAATAACGCAAACCGTTATTTAACGATTGACGCGCAACTGTGAGTAAATCTCACTAACTCTGAACAGTTTATAATTTCATGTTGTATTTTTAGAACTGTTAAATATTGGCTGATTGACTGTGTGTTGACTGTTTGATTGAACTGCTAGTCAGTTAGTTGAATTTCTATATTGATTCTGTTTAATAGGATATATCATATGGAACTGAAAGTGATGTTGATTTTATTGTGTAACATCTGTGGACGCAGGGAAACAGGTTGGAGGAATCCAACTGGATTCCTCAACATTTATTTTACTGTGATTTATATATTGTGATATATAATGTGATATATAATCTGACGTTAATTTTGTGTGTTTGGACGATATTTATCGTTGTTATATGGTGTGTTAAATACCATAAGAAATACAAGAATGTGGAAAAGGGATTTTCAAAGTATATTTTGAAAATAATTTATGTATATAAAATCAATGGATTTTATATTATAAAAGAAAAAGGGTTTTGAATAAAAGAAATATATTTGATAATCAAATATAGGGAATTATATTTGATAATCAAATATAAAGGAATTATATTTGTGAATCAAATATAAAGGAATTATATTTGTAAATCAAATATAAAGGAATTATATTTGTAAATCAAATATAAGGGAAAGAATTTGTTAAACATATATAGAGGGAAATATTCGTAAAACAAATATAAAGGAAAATATTTGTCAAACAAATAGAAAGAGAAATATTTGTAAACCATTTACAAATAGGTTAAAAAGGATTTATTTATTTAGGGAATAAATAAAGGTATAAAGGATTTATTTATTTAGGGAATAAATAAAGGTATAAAGGATTTATTTATTTAAGGAATAAATAAAGGTGTAATGGAGATATTTACCTGATAAACAAATGGGATTAAATCAAAGAAATATTTATTTGATAAAAAAATAGAATCAAATCAAAGGAGTATGTATTTGACAAATAAATAGAACAGAATCAAAGGAGTAAAGATATTAAAGAGAACATTTATAAAGTGAAGAACCGTTACTAAAAGTAAATCTTTATAAATGAATAAACGTTTTCAAATAGGAGTTATTCGAATAGCAGAAGTCGATTAGAGTTAGAAATAATCGATTTAATAAATCGATTAGATTTAACCAGTTAGAGTTAATTAAATAGAGTTAATCGAATATAGTTTATTCGAATAGAATCAAAGGAGTTAATCGAATATAGTTTGTTCAAATAGAATCAAAGGAGTTAATCGAATATAGTTTATTCGAATAGAAATCAAAGGAGTTATCAAATCTAGTTATTTCAAGGGAGTTAATCGAATATAGTTTATTCGAGTAGAGTTAAAGGGGTTATCGAATATTGTTTATTCGAATAGAATCAAAGGAGTTAATCGAATATAGTTTAGTCGAATAGAATCAAAGGAGTTAATCGAATATAGTTTATTCGAATAGAATCAAAGGAGTTAATCGAATATAGTGCATTCGAATAGAAATCAAAGGAGTTATCAAATCTAGTTATTTCAAGGGAGTTAATCGAATATAGTTTATTCGTGTAATGACCCGCATTTTTAGAGATATATAATTAATTTATTTAATTATATAATTGGTGATTTAGAGAAGTTAATGATCGTTTAATTAAATAATATTGAATATTTAATTAATATAATAATATAAATAATTCTGAAATAATCAGAATTTGCTGAAATGGCAATATAGTGTGAACTGGACAATTTAAAATATATATAATTCAGTTTGGAGTTGGATTATATTAACGAATATATTTAAATAACGACAGTTGAACGTATAGTTTATAATATATTTATAAACGAGCTCGAAATGGCGCAGCAGTTCGCTATTTGGCGATTTGAACTTCAACTGAATATACAGGGCCCATTTTAAGTCGGATTTCTGTGAAACAAGAACCGTCAGGACCGATTTGATAATAGTTTTCTAATGGAACAGAAAAATCGGGATTTCGTCGTGTAGATTTTGATTTACGTCCAAATCAAATTTTAGAAAAGTCGCTATGGAATTTTTTTATAATTTATAACGATTTATAAAAGGAATTTCAATATAAATTGAATACCGATATAATATGGATTTGGAATATCGAGCTATAAATCCATATATGAATATTCTGGAGCTGTGGTATATTCTATGTGGATATATACGATAATATTAAATTATTAAGATTTTATTTAATTTATTTAAATATATTTATATATTTAAATGGGCTATTTAGAGCTTTAAAAATAGCCACTTTTGCAAACGACCTCAGAATTCGACGAAACTAATTTTGTTGGATCCGTAATGTCGAATAGTTGTTAGGTTTCCAGTTTCGTGATTTTTAGAGTCACTGTGTGGTCGTACGGATTTTTAGAGTGAGAAACAGTCAGTATTTCGACAGTTAAAAATAAGCTGTGCGAGCATACAGAGTCGGAATTCGACGAAAATAGTTTCGTTGGGACCATAATATCGAACTGTAGCTGCGTGTCCAGTTTCGTGATTTTTAGGCATCGTACGTGATCATACCGATTTTTAGAAGACAGATACGAATATAAAATGATATAATAAAAATATCTAGATATTTTATCCACCCTATAAATACCTCGCTAACACTTCCTAAACCTAATCAAAAGTCCACGACCTCATTTTTCTTCAGCTGCCAATTTTCTTGCTCAGGAAAATCAAAACGTGAGCTCAAATCAATTCAAATAAATTGTTATAAATCATTGTATATATATGAATGGGATCACTGAAGGATTCTCTACAACCCAGTATGATTTTCAGGGTGTTCGATCATCAATTTTTGGGGCAGAAAATACCCAGCGTGGTATTTGTGATCCTAGGGTTTGGGATTTCGTTCGAGTGGAGAATCAATGCTCGAATTTGAGTTCGTTTTTGGGTTAGTAAGGCAAAATAGCACTTGCATGATGAAATTGGGAGTTCGCGATTGGGTCTTGGTTGGCGGGGGGTGTTCGACGCAACCTCGAATGGTGGATCGAGATGGGAGAATGTGGTACGGGGAGGAAGAGCTCGAGGAGAGGATGAGAATGGTGGTCTGGTTTTGGGGAATCGTGAAGTAGGTGAGGAGAACGTGGTGGTCGGAGTTCCTGTAAATGGCCGTGGTGTTGTTTCCTGAAGCCGACAGTTTGGGAAAGAAGATGTGCGGGCTCGGGTTGGTATTTCAAGTGTGGATGGGCCTGGTTTAATTGGTAAAAGCCCAATAAGGATTTTTGTTTAGTTTAAGTTTGTTTTAAATACGTATTAACTTCGTAATACCATATCTTGGTCACACAAGATCGGATTGACGAACCGTAAGTTGCGTTGGGATCGTATGGACGACAACTACCAAATGGGACTAACTGGAGGCCCATTGGAGCTCGTTTGAATTTATGGCGAAATAAATTGTCAGAATCAAATCAAACGACAATTATCGTTATTTAACGATGATAGTACAATGTGAGTTAAACTCACCAACTCTGAACAGTTGTATTTTTATAATGTATTCCTAGAACTGTTAATCATCTGTTGATTGCTGTGTGTTGGTTGATTGATTGAACTGCTAGTCAGTTAGTGGAAATTATATATATATATATATATATATATAAACCATTAAATATTATATATTGATGCTGTTATCAGAATAATCCGTATTGAACTGAAAGTGATGTTGATTTTATTGTGTAACATCTGTGATGCAGGGAAACAGGTTGGAGGGACCCAACTGGGTTCCTCAATATTTATAATACTGTTCTGTTCATATATTGTAATATATGATGAGGTATATATTCTGTTATCGATTGTGTGTGTTTGGACGATATCGGCCATCGTGATTTGATATGTTGAATACCATAACATACCGAAATGTTGATAAGGAATATTTATAAATGGAATATTTATAAATAAGAGATATTTATAAATTTGAATATTTATAAATAGGGAATATTTATAAATTGGAATATTTATAAATAGGAGATATTTAGAAAGGGAAATAATTTCAAAACATTTTCTTTTTGAACGGAAAGGCCAGTGTGGCGGGTTTGGGGATTTTCCCGATGCTCCCGATATAAAGGAGGTTATGGCGAATTTTTTTGGGAATTTAAGGAGTTAGAATATTTTTAAGAATAAATTTGAAAAAAGGAAATATTTGCAACCCATTTGCAAATAGAATGAAATAGAAAGAGAATATTTGTAAAACCTTTACAAATGAAATCAAAAGGAGATATTTGTAAAACCATTTACAAATAGAATTGAAAAGGAAATGTTTAGAAAATAAATAGAGTTAATAAAAAAGGAAATTTGTTTATAACGGAATAAGATGTTATAAAAAGGAAAACCGTTATAAAAAGGAAAACGCTATTAAAAGGAAATCCTTATAAGTAGGAAAACGTTATTAAAAGGAAATCCTTATAAGTAGGAAACCGTTATTAAAAGAACATTTATAAAGTGAAGAACCGTTACGAAAAAGTAAATCTTTATAAATGAATAAACGTTGTTAAAGGGGAATCGTTTTAAATGGATAAACGTTATCAAAAAGTAGAAATCGAATATGGTATTCTAAGTTAGTTAATTGAATATGGTATTCGAAAGGAGAAATCGAATATGGTATTCGAAGTTATTTAATAGAATATGGTATTCGAAAGGAGTTAATCGAATATGGTATTCGAAGTAGTAAATCGAATATGGTATTCGAAGTTAGTAAATCGAATATGGTATTCGAAGTAGTAAATCGAATATGGTATTCGAAGTTAGTAAATCGAATATGGTATTCGAAGTTAGTTAATCGAATATGTTATTCAAAAGGGGTTAGTCAAGTCGAGTTAATCAGTTAGAGTTAATCAGTTGGAGTTAACCAGTTAGAGTTAATCAGTTGGAGTTAATCAGTTAGAGTTAATCAGTAGAGTTAACCAGTTAGAGTATCAGTTAGAGTTATCGATTATAGTTTAAACGAACTAGAGTTAATCAAGTGTAGTTATTTGAGATAGAGTTAGTCAAACATAGTTATTCAGGATAAGTGTCATTCAGCACGACTACTAGCGTAATTCGCAAGGCTGTAAATAGCCTACGACGGTCAGATGTTTCCTGAGGGAATCATGTGTAACCATTGTGATCGTTGCGATCTAGAGTCAAGCGAATGGAGTCAAATCGAATAGTAGTTATTCGAATGGAGTTAAATAGAGTTAATCGAATAGTAGTTATTCGAATGGAGTTAAATAGAGTTAATCGAATATTATTTATTCGAATGGAGTTAAATAGAGTTAATCGAATAGTAGTTATTCGAATGGAGTTAAATAGAGTTAATCGAATAGTAGTTATTTGAATGGAGTTAAATAGAGTTAATCGAATATTAGTTATTCGAATGGAGTTAAATAGAGTTAATCGAATAGTAGTTATTCGAATGGAGTTGAATAGAGTAAATCGAATATTAGTCAATCGAAAGGAGATTATCGAATATTAGCTATTTGAAATAAAGTTAAACAGGCATTGTAATTCGAGTATAAGTTAATCGAATATTAGTTATTCGATAGGAGTTAAATAAGTCGAGTTAATTCAGTTAAGTTAGTCAAGATGAGTTAATCCAAAGGAGTTAGTCGAATATTAGTTATTCGAATAGAGTTAATGGAGATTTTCGAATATCGTTCATTCGAAAGAAGGAATTATCGATTATAGTTTAATTGAAAGGAATTATCAATGTTAGTTCAATCGAAAGGGGTTATCGATTAGTTTAATCGAAAGGAGATTATTGAATATATTGTATTCGAAAGAAAGAGATCGAATACAGTTTATTCGAAAGAGAGAGATTTCGAATATAAGTTATTCGAAGAGAGATAATCGAATATAGGATATTCGAAGAAGAGTTAATCAAATAGAGATTACTCGAAAGAGAATTATACGTCGAATTCAATTATAACGAATTCGGGAAAGTAATATTTACTTTCCGGTTTTTAAGTCAAGAGTATGCACTAATAAATTAGGGTTAGGTTTAATTATTCGAATTAAAGAATAAAGGTTATAATTGAAGTTAGATATTTCGAAAGTAGGGATTTTAACGTTATCGTTATAATCAATGTTTTCAATAAAGAAGTGGATTCGTAAATTGAATCCGAGAGTTTCATAAAGAAGTTGTTAAAGGTTTAAAAGATAAACAGTTACTATTTCGAAGTTTTAACGCTGTTCAGTTAAGGTCTGAGAGGTAATTATACCCCAACTTGATTGACTTCCTTCTTAACTAAGGAATGGTAAGGTTTGATAGTGAATGATGGTTAAGTGAATTCAGTAAATGGTTTGAGTTAGCATAGCGATGTTTTATTTAAACATCTGTTTAAATCCAATAAAGGAACTTTGGAAATGTTTTCCAAATAAGAAATCAGAAATGTTTTCTAATATAGGAAACAGGAAATGGAAATGTTTTCCATTGTTAATAAAGTATATTTTCTAAAATTAGAAAATAAGAAATGTTGAATATATGGAAACAGGAGATAAGTAAATTAATGAACTTAAGAGAGATATGTTAAATGATGATTGATCGATATAATTTCCATCTGGAAATAATATCGTTGTTTGCACACGAGTTTTTCTTTGATAGTTAATCACAGACTATCGAAGTTTTGGCCATTTTAACGTTGTTAATAAGGAGAGACCGGTTGGATTATTATCCAAAGAACCACTCTTTATCGGCATAAGCGTTACGAATCATATATGCCAAAGATAATTGAAGACGGAGTAAAGTACAAGGGCTATTGTATAAGTCTTAGATAACAGTGTCTAAGATGGATGTACTGAATAGTACCTTCGGTTCATCCTGTTCCTGGATGACTTGTATGGATGAATGTCTGACAGAGTATTTCCAGAAAGGTCACGTACATTGATTTCTTCAGCCGTACCAAGAGTGGAAGCGGAGAAGGAAAACTTCTTTTAGCTGACACATAATGTATGGTTGTAGACGTCAAATAAGTGATTTAGATGGATCTGACAATGTGGCATTCGAAGTGAATCTGATGTGGTGATAAAGCGTAACCTCAAGCCTCATCAACCGGAAAATGACAGAAATCGGGCAGGTAGCATGGCTAAGTCGGTCGCACCGAAGTAGGGTGTATAATCACCTATCTAGAGAATATTCATTTGCTTCTTTAATCTATCAATGCTGTCTCATATATATACGGGAAACGGTTACTGATCCCAACCGTTGGTGATATACATTCGATACACTCAAGCAAAATGAGTGATCGGTCATGTGTGGCTGAGTTGCAAGATGTTCTTGTTGAACTCCAGTGTATCCTTCCTAGAGTACACTGATCGGAAGGTGGTTCCATACCTTGTCATAGTTGGAAATCCATTACCCAATACGTGCTTGCGGTTTTGATTGTATACTATATAGTAGAACGTGAGAAGAAAGCGTTTCTGCTAGATTGATATCTATTTGTACTTAGACATTATTTTAATATCAGAATGATATTGCTTTTCGAAGATGTTGGATTTTCATAAGGGAAAACCCTTTCTGTTTTCACGGCGTTGTCTTATGATATATCTGTTATTAAACCAAGTGTTAGGAGTTTTATTCACACCAGTCCCATGACTGACCCGGAGTTTATTTTGTTTTGTTTCCCTAAACTCTTGGGTGCCTAAATTTGTACGAGCAGTCAAGTAGTCGGGATTTTACAGATACACTTGGAGAGCTTGGAGTAGGAGGCTTCAGGATTCTATAGCTATTATTATTTCCGCTGTTGTTGTAAGTGTTGTACTCTGCAATGTTATTGTATACATATATTGTTTGTATTTCAAAATTTATGTTATATTTTATTCGTTCCGCTGTGAGATTCGTGTTTACTCTGATGATGATGTCCTTCTTCTTCTTCTATTCTATTAGTTCTACCTTGTCTATCATCACCCTCTACTTTCTTTCATTAACTATTCGGTGATTTTCGATCCTTGAATGTTCGATATGTGTTGTATATCGGATAACCAAGATCGCATTTTCCGGGTCGTTACAGTTGGTATCAGAGCATTGGTTTAGTTGTTACCTTGGCTCTATGGCGTAATTCAGTAGAGATGGGATTAGTAATATCCTATACTGAATTTGAGTGTATATATACGAGTGTGTATTTGTTAGTTAATATAAAGTGATTTATATTGTGGAGACTCATTGGTTGAGTGGCTTATGGATTCTGGACGATCAGTTTGATCCACTGTATTGGTAGGAGTTTTATAAACACTTGAATACGATGAACCGACATGGTATGTTTTGAAAAGAGGGTAAATGGAGTAATTTTACCCGAATATATTTTGTATAGTATATTGGATATATTGGTTGTTATTATAATCGAGTAAGATTATAAATTTAATGGTTATGTAAATAACCAATCAGAATTTATATAAGTGAAATATATGAAATTGAAATGAATTAAATATGAATTTAAACCAGAAATTAAATTAAAATTCTGGGAAATTGGATAAGTGTTTGTAAATGGATTTGGATTAAAAAAAAGGGAAAATTTAAGATCCTGGGAGATTTTAAATTGTTTTACAAGCAGTGTGAATTATATTTTGAAATGAATTTGAAAGTGGAAATGTTTAGAAAGGGTTTTATAGTATTGAACTCACTTCGATCGCTGGAAAATAGATTCTGATGATGACAGCTGCATCATCAGTATTCATTTTCGAGTTGTAAGTGACGAATTACTACCAGAGATACTGTTTTGAATTTCTTTTGGGAAAGACAAGTTGTGTTGAATTTCAAAAAGGAAAATTTGATTTTTTGAAAAGAGTAAACTGTTTAAAAACTCCCAGGGAAAAACTATTTGAATTAAAAAAAATTAATAGAAATTTGTGAAAGCAAATTTGAAATAATGTAAAGCCAGTAAAGTGGCAACTGAGATTGAATTAGAATGGTATCAAAACAAACTGGATTGTGAGATTCGAATTTGAAGTGTAATGTGATAATCAGGTTAAGAATTGGGAATCGAGAAGAAACTCGAGTTGCTATGATATTTGGCTTGGCTATAAGCGAATGGTTGTGTTGTGGATAAAAGCAGATTGGAATTTGATTGGGATGACCCTTGTATCCGCTGAATTGATAACAGGTGGAAAGGATATAATGATATGCCTACAAAAGGTACAAGTTTATATTTCTCTTGGATATAAGATTTATGAGCCGAATTGGCAAGCCGCTTGGCTGTTTGATTTTCTTTTTTGGTTGGAGATGGCCCAGAGAGTCGAGTTGGAGTTTGACCGATTGACCAGTACAAAGGAGGTGCTGGCGAAATTTTTCAAAGAGTCAAGGCGTTAGAAAATTTTCATGATTTTTGAAAATTTTCGTTGATAAGAATTAATTAATATTTAATTGAAATTAAATTGGTCCAGTGGGAAACTGAAGTTAAGAAGTGAACAAATAAGTTCTAACCAGTCAATAGGGTTATTTCCTACCTTAGCAATTTCAAGGACGAAATTATTTTAAGTGGGGAAGAATGTAATGACCCGCATTTTTAGAGATATATAATTAATTTATTTAATTATATAATTGGTGATTTAGAGAAGTTAATGATCGTTTAATTAAATAATATTAAATATTTAATTAATATAATAATATAAATAATTCTGAAATAATCAGAATTTGCTGAAATGGCAATATAGTGTGAACTGGACAATTTAAAATATATATAATTCAGTTTGGAGTTGGATTATATTAACGAATATATTTAAATAATGACAGTTGAACATATAGTTTATAATATATTTATAAACGAGCTCGAAATGGCACTGCAGTTCGCTATTTGGCGATTTGAACTTCAACTGAATATACAGGGCCCATTTTTAGTCGGATTTCTGTGAAACAAGAACCGTCAGGACCGATTTGATAATAGTTTTCTAATGGAACGGAAAAATCGGGATTTCGTCGTGTAGATTTTGATTTATGTCCAAATCAAATTTTAGAAAAGTCGCTATGGAATTCCTTTATAATTTATAACGATTTATAAAAGGAATTTCAATATAAATTGAATACCGATATAATATGGATTTTGAATATCGAGCTATAAATCCATATACGAATATTCTGGAGCTGTGGTATATTCTATGTGGATATATACGATAATATTAAATTATTAATATTTTATTTAATTTATTTAAATATATTTATATATTTAAATGGGCTATTTAGAGCTTTAAAAATAGCCACTTTTGCAAACGACCTCAGAATTCGACGAAACTAATTTTGTTGGATCTGCAATGTCAAATAGTTGTTAGATTTCTAGTTTCGTGATTTTTAGAGTCACTGTGTGGTCGTACGGATTTTTAGAGTGAGAAACAGTCAGTATTTCGACAGTTAAAAATACGTTGTGTGAGCATACGGAGTCGGAATTCGACAAAACCAGTTTCGTTGGGACCGTAATGTCGAACTGTAGCTGCGTGTCCAGTTTCGTGATTTTTAGGCATCGTACGTGATCGTACCGATTTTTAGAAGACAGATACGAATATAAAATGATATAATAAAAATATCTAAAAATATCTAGATATTTTATCCACCCTATAAATACCTCCCTAACACTTCCGAAACCTAATCAAAAGTCCACGACCTCATTTTTCTTCAGCTGCCAATTTTCTTGCTCAGGAAAATCAAAACGTGAGCATCAAAAATCCAAATCAATTCAAATAAATTGTTATAAATCATTGTATATATATGAATGGGATCACTGAAGGACTCTATACAACCCAGTATGATTTTCAGGGTGTTCGATCATCGATTTTTGGGGCAGAAAATACCCAGCGTGGTATTTGTGATCCTAGGGTTTGGGATTTCGTTCGAGTGGAGAATCAATGCTCGAATTTGAGTTCGTTTTTGGGTTAGTAAGGCAAAATAGCACTTGCGTGATGAAATTGGGAGTTCGCGATTGGGTTTTGGTTGGCGGGGGGTGTTCGACGCAACCTGGAATGGTGAATCGAGATGGGAGAATGTGGTATGGTGAGGAAGAGCTCGTGGAGAGGATGAGAATGGTGGTCTGGTTTTGGGGAATCGTGAAGTAGGTGAGGAGAACGTAGTGGCCGGAGTTCGTGTAAATGGCTGTGGTGTTGTTTCCTGAAGCCGACAGTTTGGGGAAGAAGATGTGCGGGCTCGGGTTGGTATTTCAAGTGTGGATGGGCCTGGTTTAATTGGTAAAAGCCCAATAAGGATTTTTTTTTGTTTAGTTTAAATTTGTTTTAAATACGTATTAACTTCGTAATACCATATCTTGGTCATACAAGATCGGATTGACGAACCGTAAGTTGCGTTGGGATCGTATGGACGACGATTACATAATGGGACTGACTAGAGGTCAATTGGATCACGTTTTAATTTATGGCGAAATAAATTGTCAGAATCAAATCAAGCGACAATTATCGTTATTTAACGATGATAGTCCAATGTGAGTAAAACTCACCAACTCTGAACAGTTAAATTTTTATAATGTATTCCTAGAACTGTTAATCATCTGTTGATTGTTGTGTGTTGGTTGATTGATTTAACTGCTAGTCAGTTAGTGGAAATTATATATATATATATAAACTATTAAATACTATATATTGATGCTGTTATCAGAATAATCCGTACTGAACTGAAAGTGACCTTGATTTTATTGTGTAACATCTGCGATGTAGGGAAACAGGTTGGAGGGACCCAACTGGGTTCCTCAATATTTATAATACTGTTCCGTTCATATATTGTAATATATGATGTGGTACATATTCTGTTATCGATTGTGTGTGTTTGGACTATATCGGCCATCGTGATTTGATATGTTGAATACCATAACATACCGAAATGTTGATAAGGAATATTTATAAATGGAATATTTATAAATAAGAGATATTTATAAATTTGAATATTTATAAATAGGGAATATTTATAAATTGGAATATTTATAAATAGGAGATATTTAGAAAGAGAAATAATTTCAAAACATTTTCTTTTTGAATGGAAAGGACAGTTTGGCGGGTTTGGGGATTTTCCCGATGCTCCCGATATAAAGGAGGTTATGGCCAATTTTTTCGGGAATTTAAGGAGTTAAAATATTTTTAAGAATAAATTTGAAAAAAGGAAATATTTGCAACCCATTTGCAAATAGAATGAAATAGAAAGAGAATATTTGTAAAACCTTTACAAATGAAATCGAAAGGAGATATTTGTAAAACCATTTACAAATAGAATTGAAAAGGAAATATTTAGAAAATAAATAGAGTTAATAAAAAAGGAAATTTGTTTATAACGGAATAAGATGTTATAAAAAGGAAAACCGTTATAAAAAGGAAAACATTATTAAAAGGAAATCCTTATAAGTAGGAAAACGTTATTAAAAGGAAATCCTTATAAGCAGGAAACCGTTATTAAAAGAACATTTATAAAGTGAAGAACCGTTACGAAAAAGTAAATCTTTATAAATGAATAAACGTTGCTAAAGGGGAATCGTTTTAAATGGATAAACGTTATCAAAAAGGAGAAATCGAATATGGTATTCTAAGTTAGTTAATCGAATATAGTATTCGAAAGGAGAAATCGAATATGGTATTCGAAGTTAGTTAATCGAATATGGTATTCGAAAGGAGTTAATCGAATATGGTATTCGAAGTAGTAAATCGAATATGGTATTCAAAGTTAGTAAATCGAATATGGTATTCGAAGTTGGTTAATCTAATATGTTATTCAAAGGGGTTAGTCAAGTCGAGTTAATCGGTTAGAGTTAATCAGTTAGAGTTAACCAGTTAGAGTTAACCAGTTAGAGTTAACCAATTAGAATTAATCAGTAGAGTTAACCAGTTAGAGTATATCAGTTAGAGTTAATCGATTATAGTTTAAAACGAACTAGAGTTAATCAAGTGTAGTTATTTGAGATAGAGTTAGTCAAACATAGTTATTCAGGATAAGTGTCATTCAGCACGACTGCTAGCGTAATTCGCAGGGCTGTAAATAGCCTACGGCGGTCGGATATTTCCTGAGGGAATCAGGTGGAACCATTGTGATCGCTGCGATCTAGAGTCAAGCGAATGGAGTCAAATCGAATAGTAGTTATTCGAATGGAGTTAAATAGATTTAATCGAACAGTAGTTATTCGAATGCAGTTAAATAGAGTTAATCGAATATTAGTTATTCGAATGGAGTTAAATAGAGTCAATCGAATAGTAGTTATTCGAATGGAGTTAAATAGAGTTAATCGAATAGTAGTTATTCGAATGGAGTTAAATAGAGTTAATCGAATATTAGTTATTCGAATGGAGTTAAATAGAGTTATTCGAATATTAGTTATTCGAATGGAGTTAAATAGAGTTAATCGAATAGTAGTTATTCGAATGGAGTTGAATAGAGTAAATCTAATATTAGTCAATCGAAAGGAGATTATCGAATATTAGCTATTCGAAATAAAGTTAAACAGGCATTGTAATTCGAGTATAAGTTAATCGAATATTAGTTATTCGATAGGAGTTAAATAAGTCGAGTTAATTAAGTTAAGTTAGTCAAGATGAGTTAATCCAAAGGAGTTAGTCGAATATTAGTTATTCGAATAGAGTTAAAGGAGATTTTCAAATATCGTTTATTCGAAAGAAGGAATTATCGATTATAGTTTAATCGAAAGGAATTATCAATGTTAGTTCAATCGAAAGGGGTTATCGATTAGTTTAATCGAAAGGAGATTATCGAATATATCGTATTCGAAAGAAAGATATCAAATACAGTTTATTCGAAAGAGAGAGATTTCGAATGTAAGTTATTCGAAGAGAGATAATCGAATATAGGATATTCGAAGAAGAGTTAATCAAATAGAGATTACTCGAAAGAGAATTATACGTCGAATTCAATTATAACGAATTCGGGAAAGTAATATTTACTTTCCGGTTTTTAAGTCAAGAATATACACTAATAAATTAGGGTTAGGTTTAATTATTCGAATTAAAGAATAAAGGTTATAATTGAAGTTAGATATTTCGAAAGTAGGGATTTTAACATTATCGTTATAATCAATGTTTTCAATAAAGAAGTGGATTCGTAAATTGAATCCGAGAGTTTCGTAAAGAAGTTGTTAAAGGTTTAAAAGATAAACAGTTACTATTTCGAAGTTATAACGTTGTTCAGTTAAGGTCTGAGAGGTAATTATACCCCAACTTGATTGACTTCCTTCTTAACTAAGGAATGGTAAGGTTTGATAGTGAATGATGGTTAAGTGAATTCAGTAAATGGTTTGAGTTGGCATAGCGATGTTTTATTTAAACATCTGTTTAAATCCAGTAAAGGAACTTTGGAAATGTTTTCCAAATAAGAAATCAGAAATGTTTTCTAATATAGGAAACAGGAAATGGAAATGTTTTCCATTGTTAATAAAGTATATTTTCTAAAATTAGAAAATAAGAAATGTTGAATATATGGAAACAGGAGATAAGTAAATTAATGAACTTAAGAGAGATATGTTAAATGATGATTGATCGATATAATTTCCATCTGGAAATAATATCGTTGTTTGCATATGAGTTTTTCTTTGATAGTTAAATCACAGACTATCGAAGTTTTGACCATTTTAACGTTGTAAATATGGAGAGACCGATTGGATTATTATCCAAAGAACCACTCTATATTAGCATAAGCGTTACGAATCTATATGCCAAAGATAATTGAAGATGGAGTAAAGTACAAGGGCTATTGTACAAGTCTTAGATAACAGTGTCTAAGATGGATGTACTGAATAGTACCCTCGGTTCATCCTGTTCCTGGATGACTTGTATGGATGAATGTCTGACAGAGTATTTCCAGAAAGGTCACGTACATTCATTTCTTCAGCCGTACCAAGAGTGGAAGCGGAGAAGGAAAACTTCTTTTAGCTGACACATAATGTATGGTTGTAGACGTCAAATAAGTGATTTAGATGGATCTGACAATGTGGCATTCGAAGTGAATCTGATGTGGTGATAAAGCGTAACCTCAAGCCTCATCAACCGGAAAATGACAGAAATCGGGCAGGTAGCATGGCTAAGTCGGTCGCACCGAAGTAGGGTGTATAATCACCTATCTAGAGAATATTCATTTGCTTCTTTAATCTATCAATGCTGTCTCATATATATACGGGAACCGGTTGCTGATCCCAACCGTTGGTGATATACATTCGATACACTCAAGCAAAATGAGTGGTCGGTCATGTGGGGCTGAGTTGCAAGATGTTCTTGTTGAACTCCAGTGTATCGTTCCTAGAGTACACTGATCGGAAGGTGGTTCCATACCTTGTCGTAGTTGGAAATCCATTACCCAATACGTGCTTGCGGTTTTGATTGTATACTATATAGTAGAACGTGAGATGAAAGCGTTTCTGCTAGATTGATATCTATTTGTACTTAGACATTATTATAATATCAAAATGATATTGCTTTTCGAAGATGTTGGATTTTCATAAGGGAAAACCCGTTCTGTTTTCACGGCGTGGTCTTATGATATATCCGTTATTGAACCAAGTGTTAGGAGTTTTATTCACACCAGTCTCATGACTGACCCGGAGTTTATTTTGTTTTGATTCCCTAAACTCTTGGGTGCCCAAATTTGTACGAGCAGTCAAGTAGTCGGGATTTTACAGATACACTTGGAGAGCTGGAGCAGGAGGCTTCAGGATTCTATAGCTATTATTATTTCCGCTGTTGTTGTAAGTGTTGTACTCTGCAATGTTATTGTATACATATATTGTTTGTATTTCAAAATTTATGTTATATTTTATTCGTTCCGCTGTGAGATTCATGTTTACTCTGATGATGATGTCCTTCTTCTTCTATTCTATTAGTTCTACCTTATCTATCCTCACCCTCTACTTTCTTTCATTAACTATTCGGTGATTTTCGATCCTTGGATGTTCGATATGTGTTGTATATCGGATAACCAAGATCGCATTTTTCCGGGTCGTTACAATTCGATTAGAAATCAAAGGAGTTATCAAATCTAGTTATTTCAAGGGAGTTAATTGAATATAGTTTTCGAATAGAATAAAAGGGGGTTAACAAATCTAATAGAGTTAAAGGAGTTAATCGAATATAGTTTATTCGAGTAGAGTTAAAGGGGTTATCGAATATAGTTTACTCGATTAGAATAAAAAGGGAGTTATCAAATCAAATAGAGTTAATCCAATAGAGTTAATCGATTAGAGTTAAATCAATAAGGGTTAGTTGAATAGAGTTAATCGAATATAGTTTATTCGAAGAAAGGTTATCGAATGTAGTTATTCGAATGGAGGAGTTATCAAATAGAAATTATTCGAAAGAGAATTTCGTAAGGAAGTTTGTTAAAGTTTTAAAGGATAAACCTTGTCTATCCCGAAGTTTAAACCGTTGTTCGGTTAAGTTCTGAGAGGTAATTATACCCCAACTTGATTGACTTCGTTTTTAACTAAGGAATGGCTAAGGTTTGAAATAGTAAGTGATGGTTAAGTGAATATAGTTCATAAGTGTAATGGTTTGAGTTGGCATCGTGATGGTTTGTTTAAACATCCGCTTAAGTCCAATGTACGAGTTTTGGAAATGTTTTCCAATAAGAACCAGAAATGTTTTCTAACATAGAAAAAAAGAAATGGAAATGTTTTCCAGTGTTAATAAGATATATTTTCTAAATTTAGAAATTAGCAAATGTTGAATATAGGGAAACAGGAGATGAAAAATGAACTAAGGGGATAAATGTTAAATGATGTCTGATTGATAGAATTTCCATCTGGAAATAATACCGTTGTTTGCACACGTGTTTTTCTTCGATAGTTAAATCATAGACTATCGAAGTTTTTAACCATTTAACATTGTTAATATGGAGAGACCAGTTGGATTATTATCCAAAGAACCACTCTGTATTGGCATAAGCGTTGCGAATCATATATGCCCAATATAACTGAAGACGGAGTAAAATGCAAGGGCT
This sequence comes from Allium sativum, assembly GCA_030737875.1. Classification (NCBI taxonomy): domain Eukaryota; kingdom Viridiplantae; phylum Streptophyta; class Magnoliopsida; order Asparagales; family Amaryllidaceae; genus Allium; species Allium sativum. Next base: position 1,054,829,494 of record CM060926.1, on the reverse strand, counting down.
ATTGTATAAGTCTTAGATAACAGTGTCTAAGATGGATATACTGAATAGTACCTTCGGTTTATCCTGTTCCTGAATGATTTGTATGGATGAATGTCTGACAGAGTATTTCTAGACGATCACGTATATTGATTTCTCCAATAGTACCAGGAGTGGAAGCGGAGAACGAAACTTCTTTTATCTAACACATAATGTATTGTTGAGGACGTCAATCGGTGATTTGATGGATTTGATGATGTGGCATTCAAAGTGAATCTGGTGTGATGACAAAGCGTAGCTTATAGCCTCACATCCGGTAAATGACAGAAATCGGGCAGGCAGCATGGCTAAGTCGGTCGCACCGAAGTAGGGTGTATAATCACCTGATCTAGAGTTTCATTTATTTCTAAAATCTATTGTTGATGCTGTCCCATTCGGGAAACGGTTGCTGATCCCAACCGTTGGTGAAATACATTCGATACACTCAAGCGAAATGAGTGGTCGGTCATGTGTGGCCGGGTTGCAAGATGTTCTTGTTGAACCCAGTGTATTCCTCTCTAGAGGTACACTAGCGAAAGGTGGTTCCATACCTTGTCATAGTTGGAAATCCATTTCCCAATAAGTGCTTGCGGTTTTGATTGTATACTATATATGTAGAACGTGAGATGAAAGCGTTTCTGGTAGATGATTATTATATTGTGGTTGATAGACATTATTATAATATCAAAGGTTTTTGATATAAAGATATTTTGGAGTCTCATAAGGGAAAAACCCGTTCCATTATACGGCGTGGTCTTATGAGATATCAATTACCTGCTTGAACTGTTTTAAACTGTTTTACTCATATCAGTCTCATGACTGACCCGGAGTTTATTTTGTTTTGTTTTCCCTAAACTCTTGGGTGCCCAATTTTGTACGGGAAGTCAAGTAGTCGGGATTTATAGACACTTGAAGAGCTGGAGCAAGAGGCTTCAGGATCATATAGCTATAGTTATTTCCGCTTTTTTGTAAGTATTGAACTTTGATAATGATGTATATTCAAATGCAGATGTATATTTCAAAGTTATGTTACATATATTATATGTTATTCGTTCCGCTGTGAGATTCGTGTTACTCTGATGTTGTGTTCTTCTTCTTCTATTCTAAGTTTCTATCTTATCTTTCCTCACCCTCTAATTTCTTTCATTAATGACCGGTATTTTCGATCTTGGATGTTCGATATGTGTTGTATATCGGATAATCAAGATCACCAAAATCCTGGGTCATTACAGTCACTAATGGTTAGGATCAGCAACCGTTCCGAAGCATCAACATCGATTAGATAAAGAAGCAAAAGTATTTTCTCTAGATCAGCTGACAATACACCCTACTTGGGTCGACCACTTAGCCATGCGACCTACCTGATTTTATATCATTTCCCGGCTGCGAGGCTTGAGGTTACGATCACTTACCTTTCAATGATAGCGCAATCACTTTGAATGCCACATTGTCTGATCCATTAATCACTAATTTATTTGCACAAAGATATTCTGGATATTATGCTAAGAGATTAAATTCTCCGCCACCAGATGTATATTTGTACAAACCAACAAATGCGATCATGGGAAAATCTCCGTCTGACATTCGTCCATACACGCGCGTTCTAGGACTGAACGAAACCGAAGGAACAATTTCCATTAATTCATCTTAGGAAATTTCTACTTAGGATTAACAGAAAAAGCCCTTGGACTTTAATCTGTCTTCGATTTGTCTTCATATAATCCGATTCGCAATGCTACTGCCAATACAGAGTGGTTCTTGGATAATAATCCAACCGGTATCTCCTTATTGACAACGATATTGGCCATTACTTCGATAGTCGGTTATTTAACTATCGAGGAAAAAAACATTCATCCAAAACATTAAACAATCGCTGGACCCCTTAATTAATATTTCATTAATTAAATCGTTTCTCCATTTCCATATCAGTATTTGTTAACCCAATATTCTCAACTATCCTCTTGGCCTCTTACTCTATTTGGAAAACATATTCATATGTCACCTTGTTTTATTTTCTATACTTAGAAAATATCTTCTATTTATAACTAGAAAATATTCCAATTACTTATTTCTTTCACGACCATTCATTTCTACACTCAGGAAATATTCATTATTATTTTTCTAAAATTCCACTTACTTGGGTTAAAACGAATGTTGTGTAAAACATCGTTACAACAACCAAAAATATTATATTCAACTAAATATTACTTAAACATTGATCATCGAGACTGAATCTTCGTATTTATCGGTTAATAATGAAATCAATCAAGTTGAGGTATAATTACCTCTCAGACCTTGACTGGAAACATCCTTAACTTCAAAATAGACATGACCACTTACCTCGAATAACCAACACCATAAAAACAAATTATTTATTTTAAAAATGTGTATACTTTCTCGTTCTACATTTACCAGATTGAAATTTATTAAAATTTTTTATGATATTCTATTTTAAGTTTGTTGCCGTATTGAATTCTATATATATTTATATATTGATTTCTAGTTATCAATTTTCTTAAATATTCTAACTCCTTAAATTTCCAGAAAAATTCGTCAGCACCTCCTTTGTACCGGTCAATAGCTCGAACTCCAACTCGCCTCTTTAGGCCCTTTCCATTCAAAAATAAAATAAAAAAGCGAAGCAGCTTGCCGATTTGGCGCATAAAAACTTATAGAATTTAAACATGTACTTTTTTGTCAAACACTCAAAATATGAACTTCATTCCATACCTGCTTTTTAATACTTATCCAATTCCAATTTATTCCAACTCAATCCAATCATTTTAAATCAATTAGCTAATTTACTCTTTAATTAGCTCTTTTGCCTATTCCACTTTTTAATTGAACATATCACGTTCATATACAATTTAATTTACTTATAAACCAATCAAATTCCATTTTCAGCTCAAGTTTCATGTTCGATTTCGAATATAAATTCACAAATCTCATTCACTTTTCAAAGTTCATTTTCGATTCAAAACTCTACTAACTAATTTCTTTAAATTAGTTTATTCTATTCAGTAATTTAAAATCTTATTTTTGTTTCAAAAATCAGCCCATTTACTTCACTTGAGTTCACATTTATTTTATAACTCAAGTCCGTGTTTTTCTAATGGAAATCTTACTTTTATTTACTCAAAATCCTTTTATTTAGTTTAATAAATAGTTATGGTTTAATGTAACGTCCCAGAATTTTTTGCCATTTAAATAGGAATATTTGAATCTGTTTTATATATTATATTGGAAATATGATGGAATTTATATCGAAATTATTTTATAAAATGGAGTTCGAATATATATAATTTATAATATAATTAGAACGAGTCTGAAATGGCGTAGTAATTCGTAATTTCGATTTGAACTTTAACTAGATATACATGATCCGATATAAGCTGGATTTCCGTGAAAGAAGAACCATTTGAATCTATTAGATAATAATTTTCTAATGAAAGAGAAAAATCAAGATTTCATCGTATAAATTGTAAGATATGTCCAATTCAAATTTTAAAATAGTCGCTATGGAATTTCGTTGATAAAAGATAGCGTTTATTTAGTAAATATAAAGAGATTTCTATATATTTGGATATCGTTTTAAATTGAATTTCTGAATATTGAGTTTAAAATATATACTGGTCATTCCATTGGGATATATATGATAATAGTAATTTATTATTAATTAAATTGAATTGTTTTGAATTTCATTCTATTTTACCGACCGTATATAGGCCTTACAAATAATTTTCTTTTTAAATGATCTCCGTTTTAGACGAAACGAGTTTTATTGGAATGCGTACAACTAATTATTGTGGCGTTCCGATTTGGAGTCAAACGGAGTAGTTTGGTCGGTAGGCGAAATTTAAGGCGAACCAGGAAATAAATTATGATCTTTATAGCACAGTTTTTGCAAACAGAGTCCGTTTTAAATGAAACTGGCTTCATTGGGACTGTAACATCAAATTATTCCATGGCGTCCATTTTCGTAATTTTTGGAGATCGTGTTTAGTGGCGCGGATTTTATGGTTAACGGTTAAATAGTGGTACCAGGTTAAGTAAAACCAAATCCTACCTATCAAATCTCTTCCCCTACCCTATACATAAATCATCTCAAAATTAATACGCTGCCTCTTCTGTCAAATCAAACATGCCTATGGCCATATTTGCCAAATCAATTCAACGTGCCATCTACGAACAGTGAAATAAAAATCTCTGACCACACCATTCTCTTTTCCTTCATCTACATGCCACCTCCTCCTATACGATACAACTCCATTCAGTTTCTTCATGAAAACAAAACTTCTTCTGCACATTATAAACGCGAACCTCTTCCAAAATACAACGGAAATTATATACAATATAGTGAATAAATGGCTCCATGTTTCTTCCTGAGAGCTCAAACTGGATGCTAGACATCAATGAGGACATGGCTTGACAAATAGAGTCGGATTTTGAGATACAAGGCCGAGCAATTTCTGGTACATAGCAGCGGAGCTCGTAAGTCACGGTGGAGAACATGGCACACTAGGTAGTGAGTAAAAGGAGGCGGTGTAGTTTAAATAGATGTAGGGTTTACGTGGCGTTTTGGACTGCTAGAGTTCAATACTATGAATGAGGTGAATGAAACAAAAGATGAGGGAATATTGCATGCGTGAGGAAGCAAGGAGAGTTTTTGACGTAGACGCATCAATGACGTGGTAGAAATGGCGAACAAGAAGGAGGTGTGGGTACTGTGTTGATCATTGTTGAGAAGAAGCAGCATGGTTGGAGACTTAAATGAAAAGAAGGCAAAGCAGGTTGATGTGTTGCGTAGTTCGTTAAGGTGAAGGAACTACGTGCATGGATAATAGCTCAAGAAGTGGAGGTGGGAAGTTGCTGCTTGCGGAGCAGTTTGGAGACGTAGTTGAGACCAGGGCTGATCTGATGGAGGAATTGCAGGGACATGCCTGTGCAAGGCATACATGAAGCAAGAAGATGAAAGAAAGTATAACAGTTGTATGGAGGAAAATACAAAAATAAGAAGAATATGAAAAGAAGGAAAAGGGGGCCGAAGGGAATGAACGAGCCAACTTTGGAGAACGGTATAAGAATTTAACATGCTTACTAAATATTCAGGTAGATCCATGTATCATTTAATGGTAGCATTTACCAGTTAACACTTCTGGTATAAAGCATTTACCATGGTAGTTTACTGGCAGGCTTAAGTTTGTATTGTGTTAATGCAATTAGATTTATCAAAGCACGGTAACTGTAGAAGAGGATAGCAAGGGGCAGTATGGATAACGTGCGTGATGGAGAAAGTTTGGCTTGAAATCATTTGGAATGAACTGTGTGAATAAGGTGAAGTAATGTTCGGAAGCAACAGCAGGGTTTGAACGGAAATCATAACACCAAGCAAAGGAAAATTGGACAGAATAGGAACATTGAGACCGTATCGGCAAGCACTTCATGCTAGAGCCAGTTTTGGACGGAGATGAAAGCAACTGGAATCTCTGGTCAGACTAAATGCCTAGAAAGAATCGTTCAACTCACTCAGTTATCCTGTTTATATTTTATATAAGTTGGGTTTATATTTTGAGTGACATGTTTGCTAATGGTTCATGATTGGCTGGCTGTTTGCTTGTGTGCTGAATATTTTTATATTCATAGATTAAATTAAGCATTTGTCTAATTTATTCATATTAAATCGTTATTTTTAACTATTATATTTCCAACTGAGGTAACTTACCTTGTTAGTTACGTTTATAATAATATAAACGTATTTAATAAAGAAATTGATGCTTAAATGGATATTGTTGTTTGATTGTTGACAGATATTTAAACTGTTTATTTCTGTGATGTTTAGGTTATTGCATTGAAATTGAGATAACCATTCTGATGCAGGGAAGAACAGGTTTGAGGGATCCAACCATTTTCCTCAAATATGTTGTTTACTTATATGAATTGTTAATCAATATGATTGGTTGTTGATTGTTCAACACTTGTGTGATATTAATCAATGGGGATATTTGTTGAGTAATTATCGGCAGATAGCCTAAGAATAAATCATTTTATAAAGATTGATCTATTGTAAGGTGATCAATAGAAAGGAAGTTGTAAAATTGTTTTTATAACTAAAGACAGATTTCGAAATCTATTTTATATAGATTATTTTTAAATGGAAGATTAATAAAGGAAGTGAATAATCATTTTATTTGGTAATTATAAACCAAATATATGAAGCAATTTTATGTTAAAATTTATTAAGCAAATGGGAAGAAATTAATCTAATGGTTAAGGATTTAATTAATTATTTCAAATAAACAACTAAAAGTGATCATTTAATTTAACTAGACTATTAAATAAAATTATTTTAACTAATTTTATTTATATTAAAAGGAATCACTAAGTGGAAATAGTTACGAATTAACCTTGTTTTGAGTGGACTAAGTAAACTACTTACCTGGAATTGATTATTGGACAATGATTGAATTTTTAATTATTATTTAAAAGAGAGATCAACTATTATAATATTAGTTAATTAATTTGTGTCTAAAATGATTGGAATTGATTATTATTTAATCAAAGTGATAAATCCTGAAATTAAGTGCCTTAACCTTATATGTAGTTGAATTGAGATGGTAAGCGGATTTATGTTTAATATGGTTTCGTTAATAAACTTTTATCTATTCTAAAGATAAGAATGTGTCATCTCAAGGTCTGAGAGGTAAATAAAATACCCCAACTTGTAATGACTTTAAGATTATCCACTGATGATATTAGTTTAGAGATGAAGGTAGTTGAGGGGATTAAAATTAGTATTTCCTTAAGAAGATTATAAACTATAATTCGAGAATTATAAGTTAATTAAAGTGAAAGGGCGGTATTTCAAATGTTGGGAGATTTAGAAACTTTATTAACAGTTGTTTAACAAAAGAGGCCAAGTGATGCTGTGTACTGAACTAATAAATCCATTTTATTTTTCTATGAATGATGGTTGTTTATTTTGATAGTTAAATAACCGACTATCAAATCTTGCCAATACGATTGTTGGTACGGAAAGACTAGGATCAAATCTACATTCGAAAACCATTCCAACCAATGAGTACGAAATCGAAAAAGGAGTTGAGTGAAGATGGAGCATTGAAGACCGTTGATCTTCATGAGCGGAAGAACTACTCATTGAATTTCTGAGGGTAGCTCCCGAGGATATTTTGACTTGTGATTCTATCGTGATTGGAATATTCGGATTGCAAGGACTTCTCGCTACTGATCCTTGGGGTGACACATATATAAGGATGTGGTAGGAGGGTGCCTTCGGTTCATCCTGTTCCTAGATGATTGTGTGGACTATGTGGGACTCAAAAGTAAATGGTAGCCAGATGTTCAAAAGATCGTAGCCTCAAGCCTCACCAACCGGGAAAAGATAAAAATCGGGCAGGCAGCATCGCTAGGCGGGTCATACCCAAGCAGGGTATATTGTCACCAATCTAGAGAAACTCCTTATTCGTTCTTCTTTCTCTTGTATATCTCCCAGGAATTTCGGTGGTCACGACAAAAAGTTGAAAGGGTGACAATATATTTGATACACTCAAGTTAAATGAGTGATCGGTCATATGTGGCCGGGTTGCTAGACGTTCGTGTTGAACTCCAGTGCATACCCTTTTTAGTACATTGATCGAAAGGTGATCCCATACCTTGTCTAGTTGGAATCCAATCTCCAATAAGAGCCCTGCGGTTTTTGATTTTATATTATATATGTAGAGCGTGAGATGGAAGCATTCTACTACTTGGTTATTTACTTGATTTATATCACTATTATAATATCAGAGTAGTATTGATTTCAAAAACAATTTGGTTATAGTAAGGTAAAAACCGTCCATGTTTATGTGTGGAATGGTCTTACTATTGCCTTTTCTTTCAGAAGGTTTCAAAGTTAAGCAATATGAATGTTGTTTATAACTTAGTGGGTTTTTCTCACGCTGGTTCACCAGACTGATCAGTGGCGTTTGTAATGTCTCGGGTCAGCCCGAGTTACAGGTTCAGTTTATCGAATGCCGTGAAGTTCAGAGACGAGCTGGAGGAGTCCACACGTATGATGTATAGTTTTCCGCTGTGTTTGTATATGAGGATAGGTTATTATAATTTTCCAGATTGTCTGCTGTACTCTGATAGAAGTAAGTATTTATGTAAAGTTATTTCCAAATATTTATTTCCATATTATATTTGTTCCATTGCGATGTGAGATTGCGTATATTGGTTCTTCTTTTTATTCTTCTATTATAACTTTCTTTCTTTTCTTTTCTCATCCTCTAACTTCTTACTTTAGCTTATGGATGTTTGGTACTTGAGTTTGGACACAAGATGTATTTGTGTCGGAAATTCGAGCATCGAATTTTTCCGGGCCGCTATAGTTGGTATCAGAGCTATTGGTTTAGTAATAACCTTGGCTCTGTGGCGTAACTCGATAGAGATGAGGTTAGTAACACCCTAATTGAGTTTGAGTGTATATATATGAGAACATATTTGTATATTTTATATAAAAATGTTTTGTATTTAGCTGATTAATCAGTTCAAGTATTAGGAAACCATATTGAACTGGCAGTCGACACAATATTGTTTTATAAAGAGGGTAAATGAAATAATTTTGCCCAAATTAAATTTTTATAGAAAAAAGGAAATAATTTTTTACAGTATAATAATATTGTTCGGTTGGATGTTTTACTTGATTTAATTGGAATTAAGATGGAATGAAATGAATTAAAACTGAATTCCAGTGTGATGAATTGGGAATAAAATCTGTTATGAAATAAAACCGAGTTATTTTACCTGGATTGTTATTTGCATTGTAAGTAGAGTTAAGTGCAGAATCCTGAAGGATGTGGAGATGATTTGGTTACAAGATTGGAAATACAGCTTGGAAAACGAAGATCAGTTAGTTGACTACTGTGAAATTGGATTTGAATTGCACGACAAAATATGTAAACCTTAATATTGATTGGAGTGATTGATTTTATCCCTAAGCCGGGTAGCCCTTTGGCTTTTGGTTTTCTTCTGGAGAAGTTGAGGCCCGGAGTGGTGTTTGTAGTTGTTCTGATCGAACCATGCAGAGGAGGTGCTGGCAAAATTTTCGAAAATTTTTGAGTTTAAATTTATTTGGATAATAATTCAAAAATAATATTTTGGTTTGGAGCATTGTTCGTACCTTGTAATTTTGGGGACGAAATTCTTTTAAGGGGGGAAGAATGTAACATCTCAGAATTTTCTGCCATTAAAATAAGAGTATTTAAATCTGTTCTATATAATAAATTGGAAATATAATGGATTTTTTAACGAATTTATTTTATAAAATGGAGTTTGAATATATATAATTCATAATATAATTAAAACGAGCTCGAAATGGCGCAGTAGTTTGTAATTTTCGATTTGAACTTTAATTGGATTTACATGATCCGGTATAAGCAAAATTTCAGTGAAACAAGAACCGTTTGAATCTATTAGATAATAATTTTCTAATGGAAGAGAAAAATCAAGATTTCATCGTATAAATTGTAAGATATGTCTAATTCAAATTTTAAAATAGTCACTATGGGATTTCGTTAATAAACGATAGCGTTTATTTAATAAATAACGGGATTTCTATATATTTGGATATCGTTTTAAACCAAATTTCTGAATATTGAGTTTAAAATATGTATTGGTCATTCAGTTTGGATATATACTATAATAATAATTTATTATAATTTGAATTGAATTGTTCTGAATTTAATTCTATTTTATCGACCGTACATAGGCCTTAAAAATAATTTTCTTTTCAAACGATCTCCATTTTAGATGAAACGAGTTTTATTGGAATGCGTACAGCTAATTATTTTAGCGTTTCCGATTTGGAGCCAAGCGGAGTTGTTTTGTCGGTAGGCGAAATTTAAGGGTGAACCGGGGAATAAATTATGATCTTTATAGCACAGTTTTTGCAAACGGAGTGCATTTTCAACGAAACTGGTTTCATTGGGACCATAACGTCAAATTATTCCATGGCGTCCATTTTCGTAATTTTTGGAGATCGTGTTTAGCGGCGCAAATTTTACAGTTAATGGTTAAATAGTGGTAAAGGGTTAAGTAAAACCAAAACCTACCTAACAAATCTCTTCCCCTACCCCATACATAAATCATCTCAAAATTAATAAGCTGCCTCTTCTACCAAGTCGAACATGCCTATGGCCATATTTCTCAAATCAATTCGACGTGCCATCTACGAACAGTGAAATAAAAATCTCTGACCACCCCCATTCTCTTTTCCTTCATCTCCATGCCAACTCCTCCTATATAATACAATTCCATTCATTTTTTTTCATAAAAACAAAAGTTCTTCTGCACATTATAAACGCGATCCTCTTCCAAAATACAATGGAAACTATATGCAATATAATGAATAAATGGCTCCACGTTTCTTCCTGAGAGCTCGAACTGGATGCTCGACATCAATGAGGTCATGGCTTGAAAACTGGAGTCGAATTTTGAGATACAAGGCCGAGCAATTTCTGGTACATGGAAGTGGAGCTTGCAAGTCACGGTGGAGAACATGGCGCATCGGGTAGTGAGTAAAAGGAGGCGGTGTAGTTTAAACAGATGTGGGGTTTACGTGGCGTTTTGGACCGCGAGAGTTCCATACTATGAATGAGGTGAATGAAACAAAAGCTGAGGGAATATTGCATGATTGAGGAAGCAAGGAGAGTTTTTGACGCAGAGGCATCAATGATGTGGTGGAAATGGCGAACAAGAAGGAGGTGTGGGTATTGTGTTGATCATTGTTGAGAAGAAGCAGCATGGTGGGAAACTTAAATGAAAAGAAGGCAAAGCAGGACAATGCGTTCCGTAGTTTGTGAAGGTTAAGGAATTGCATGCGTGGATAGTAGCTCAAGAAGTGGAGGTGGGAAGTTGCAGCTTGCGGAGCAGTTTGGAGATGTAGTCGAGACGAGGGCTGATCTGATGGAGGAATTGCGCGGACGTGCCTGTGCAAGGCATACGTTAAGCAAGAAGATGAAAGAAAGTATAACAGTTGTATGGAGGAAAATACAAAAATAAGAAGAATATGAAAAGAAGGAAAAGGGGGACGAAGGGAATGAACGAGCCAACTTTGGAGAACGATATAAGAATTTAACGTGCTTACTAAATACTTAGGTAGTTCCATATATCATTTAATGGTATCATTTACCAGTTAACACTTCCGGTATAAAACATTTACCATGGTAGTTTGCTGACAGGCTTAAGTTTGTATTGTGCTAATGCAATTAGATTTATCCAAGCACGGTAACTGTAGAAGAGGATAGCAAGGGGCAGTATGGATAACGTGCGTGAGGGAGAAAGTTTAGCTTGAAATCATTTGGAACGAATTTTGTGAATAAGGTGAAGTAATGCTCGAAAGCAACAACAGGGTTTGAACGGAAATCATAACACCATGCAAAGGAAAACTGGACAAAATAGGAACACTGAGACCGTATCAGCAAGCACTTCATGCTAGAGCCAGTTTTGGACGGAGATGAAAGCTATTGGAATCCCCAATCGGATTAAACACTTAGAACGAATTGTTTTATCGATGAACCAAATCAAGGTGAGTTCAACTCACTCTGTTATCCCATTTATATTTTATATAAGCTGGGTTTTTATTTTGAATGCCATGTTTGCTAATGGTTGATGATTGGATGATTGTTTGCTTGTGTGCTGAATATTTTTATATTCATAGATTAAATTAAGCATTTGTTTAATTTGATCAGATTAAATCCTTAATTTTAACTATTATATTTCCAACTGAGGTAACTTACTGTGATGATCCCAAACTTCTGTATTACGAAAGTAGGGATAATCATTTAGTAATACAACATATTTACAACAAAATAGATCTCAGATAATTATCATAACACATAAACCATTGCAGCGGAAATAAATGTCATCAACCTCATAATATCCAATACATCAGAGTACACAGTACAGGATACAACTTAGCCAAATAAAGAGTCTCAACAAAAGGGAAATAAGTTTTCAAATGGAAAGAAACAATCTCAAACTCCGTCACATACATCAAAGCTACAAAAAGGTAAAATGTCTCAAGCAGAAGTAAAAACTAGAGAAAAGGTCTTCTTCTTCTTTCGTCCAAGCAAGCTCCAATCAGAATGTATCACCTGAACCTGTCAATTGGCTGCCCGTGTGGAAAGAGGGTACCCGAGTTTGCAAAAGTGAAACAAACTACGAGTCAGTCATGGGACTGGTGTGAGAATTCTTAACTAAATTAACTATCAATATGGCGAATCACAGGACCACGCCGCTAACGCGGAACGGGTTTACTCGATTGGATTGCCAGTGCATAATTTTATAAAGTTTGCATAAAACAGTGAAATGATTTTTGAAAAATGAAATCATCATATGACTCAAGTCCTATCACACAATGCAACGCACACAGGAGGATAGAGTTTTCCGTTATGATGATCAAACATGCTTAATACGTGAAAAGTAATATTATCATTAGTGTTTAAGTAGTATTAAAATACTTCAATATAAACATATCAATCCTAGACGGCATAGGTACCATATACTATGTCGCCGTATATAAGTTTACAATCAAAACCGTGATGTCATATTGGGAATTGGTTTTCTGTCATGAAATCGAGGCTAGGGATCGTCCTCTTCCGATTCGAGACACTCTAGTATATGCCTCAGGATTCCCCGCAGTGAACCCTTGGATCTTCAGGGCCGGTCCCCACCTAACGGTAGTGGATTGGCAATTCCTGAACACAAGTTTCCCGGTTCCTTTGAACCTATAGTATGACCACTTCCGGCCTATAAAAACCTGAGGTACCTCAATCCAAAATCCACATAAGTAAAATGTCGGGTCGTGTTAAAGCCCAAACACCCCTAGCTAGAAAGAAACGTGTGCACTCCCTGTAGTCCTAATCCCATTTTTGACTCATACCAGGGTGTGAGGCTCGCGAAGTCACGTTATACACAAAGCTATGCCTAAACAGGCTATGCTTTGATCATCAGCCACAAGGCCTGCTTTTCAACAAAGCCTTGATCATTGCATCTTGGCGTGCCACATCGACAATTCAACGCCATGCGATCGATAACTATTACTACGTATCAGGGTGTTAAGTAGAGAATAAATTCTCTACCACCAAATAGACATATATTAATAGAAATCGATTTAATTACATGAAGTGAATTTCAACGTCAGACACGCAACCATTTACCAGTATGTTCTGGGTCTGAACGAAACCGGAGACACCAAAAAGGCGCTCGCTTATCCGCACGACCAACACACACATCCGGACAATTACTGCTTCAACCCTGTCCTGGGAGCAAGTCAGTCCAAGGTATCAGAAGTTATCGTCCATTCGATGTGAAGATCGCCGGTCTTCAACCATCGTCTTCTTACATCTTTGATTTAATTGCCGTTCAATTATTTGAAATGAGATAAACTCGGTCTTTTCAAATATTTGTCGCATAATTATAGTTTAAAACATTTCATATATTTTTATAACTATTTATCGCTATTATTATTTATTTAAAATAGCTCGAAATAAATCAACGACGTTTCGGGTCAATGGGCGGCCCTGGCGCTGTATTTACCAACATTTGATTTACACAAATCTTAAAGTCTAACCGTCAGATTTTGATGAAATTTATATCATTAGAAAGCTCTTCCCAAAGCGGTCCTAACGTTTTCGGTTTTGGGAAAATCCAACAGTCGGATCTTTCTATATAATCGTTTGAAGTTGCGATTGTCGATACGCGAACTGCCGCTCTTGTTTCGTTAAATTTTATATTTATATATATATATAAACCATTGGGCGATTCCCTTTATTAAAATTCATTCCTTATTTCTATGAAAATAACATTTTTGTTCGCCAATTCTAATGCGACAAAAATGATGTTTTCAGCATTGTATATTTTTATATTCAATGAAAATGACATTTTTGTTCGCCAATTCTAATGCGACAAAATTGACGTTTTCAACATTGTATATTTTTATATTCAATGAAAATGACATTTTTGTTCGCCAATTCTAATGCGACAAAAACGATGTTTTCAACATCGTATATTTTTATATTCAATGAAAATGACATTTTTGTTCGCCAATTCTAATGCGACAAAATTGATGTTTTCAACATCGTATGTTTTTATATTCAATGAAAATGACATTTTTGTTCGCCAATTCTAATGCGACAAAAATGATGGTAAGAATGTACTTTTTATTTAATTATATAAATGTTCTTTTATCCTATTTGTTTTAAAGACATAAAAATGAACTTTTTATCCTATTTATTTTAAAGACATAAAAATGAACTTTTTATCCTATTTATTTTTATAACATAAAAATGTACTTTATATAATTCATTTTTATAACATAAAAATGAACTTTTTATGTTTTTATAAAATGTAAATATTTTATCTCCTTTTCTTTTACAATGAAAAATGTAAATTCCTTTACCTTTACATTGGAAAATGTAAACCTTTCGTCGTTACAAAGAAAAATAGTAAATCTTTCATCTTATCATAGAAAAAGGTAAATCTTATATTTTACATAGAAAAATGTAAATTTTCTATCTTTACATAGAAAAATGTAAATCTTATATTTTAACATAAAAAATGTAAATTTTCTATCTTTCTTTATTACATTAGAAAAAAAATGCAAATTTTCTAATTATTATTCCTTATTGCACATTTTTCCTTATAGGGGATATTTTCTTATCCAACTCATATGTCAAATTGGTGTCACAATATGATAACCCAAAATAATGTGTTTTGACCAACCATTTCTATTTACCCAACATCGTAGTTTCAATATCCACAAATATAATAATATGGTTTTTGGCTTAACCATTTTTATTTACCCAACATCGTCATTTCAATGTCCACACAAATAGGACAATATATGATTTAGTGTATAAATTTGATGAATCACAATAAAAGGTCCCATCTTTATTTTATTTGAAAATCAAATAAAATATCAAATCTTTATTTGTAAATCAAATAAAATATGTAACCTTAATTTATCTTTTAATTAAAATTTAAAAGATTTAAACTTCCTTTATTTTATAAATCATAAACAAAATAAAGATTCAATCTTTTATTCTTATTATGTAAATCAAAATAAGATTCCACCTTTGTTATAATTTTTCAAATCAAAAATAAAGCTTTAAATTTTGTCTTATTTTGTAAATAAAAAATAAAGATCAAACCTTTGTTTCATTTTGCAAATCAAAATAGAAATTTACTTATGCTATTATTTTACAAATCAAATAAAAATTTACCTTTCTTTCATTTTGCTAATCAAAACAAAAATTCAACTTTTCATTTTATGTGTTGAACAAAAATAAAGATTTAACTTTTCATTTTTGTTGTAAAACAAGCGAAGATTCAATTTTTCATTTTATTTTGTAAAAAACAAAATAAAGATTCAAAATTTCATTTTTGTTTGTAAAACAAACAAGATTCAATTTTTCATTCCTATAAAGGAATAAATAAAAATAAAAATAAAATAAAAACAATAAAGATGAGAACTTTATTAAGGTTACATCAGAAGTTCATAGATCTAAACTGACATACTATATCATGATATCACAACGAATGTAACTCAACCATACGACAATCACCAATCACAGATCAGAAATAACATACAATGATTCACATAACAAATATAATTAAATTATTTAATTATTAAAATCTAGAAATCTCACAGTCATTGCAAATTTTGGCCAAAATTCAAAACTGTTCAGAATGGTCCCTTTTCAGTCTCAACACGTTCTATTCGCTGTTACGATTCCAACGCTTCCGAAATCATCAAATTCTGAGTTGAAACGAATCAGTTATGGTTAAATGAAGTTTTAAAACAATTTAAATCAATTAATTAATAAATTAGTTAAGCCAAATACCTTTCTTCTCCAAATGAAGTATCGGCCGTTAGTTCTTCCTACTGTTCGATTCTAGGTCAGGAATTATCGAACAAACCATGGGGCTTCGGGACGATCAGAGGGTGCAGGGTGGTTCGGCTCAGGGTGGCGCACGCGGGGGGAGGGGGGTTGGCCGAGCTCGGTCGAGCTTTGGGGGCCCACGGCGGTGAAACGCGACAGACTTTGGGAGCTCGGGGCGGTCGCTACAGGCGACTATGGGGGTGATGACCGTACGGATGTGAAGGTGGTGGAAAGTGCTTCGATATGGTAAGGAGATTGTGACCTGGAAGTTGGTGGATGAGGAGTTTTTAATGGGGGAAGTTCTGAGCGACGTCGGCCATGGATTGTTCAAGGGTGGCGGCGGCTACGAATAGTGAATAGGGTTTAGGGTTATGAAATTCTGATTTTTTTATAATACTTTACTTGTATTTTTACAAAAAAACCCCATAACTCTTAAACCAGTCTGTTTTCAGTCCAGCAGAAAGTGTCCCTAGGCAATAACCCATATTCCGGATCCAATGGGACAGGGTCCGTCAGCCCAAACGGCTGTCTGTGGCCTGTATTATTTAATTTAATAATTAAATCCTTTATTAATTTAATTTGTCTGCATAAATAAATTCACAGGGGCCACATACGGACTCAGAAAAATCCAGAAAAAAATATATTTGTCTTTGTTATGACGATACGGTCCTAACAAAATTAATTTCGTCGAATTCTGAGACTGTTTGAAAAATGGCTATTTTTCAGTCGACTAAATTTGACTGTAATCGACCAAACACATTTTCCTTCGCCACGCTCACATATTAATTCGAAAAATTCTAAAAATTGAAACCTAGCAATAATTCAAAATTCCGTTTCCAATAAAAGTGGTTTCGTCGAAAATAGAGATCGTTTGAAAATTGACTATTTTCACTGGCTTTAATATTATTTAAAAATGAAATTTTTTAATTTCTGCCACATTTTTCCACCAAATTATTTAAAATAAAATTTTTAAATTGGTTCGGATTTTCCGGGTCGTTACACTTACCTTGTTGGTTACATTTATAATAATATAAACGTATTTAATAAATTAATCGATGCTTAAATGGATATTGTTGATTGATTGTTGACTGTTATTTAAACTGTTTATTTCTGTGACGATTATGTTGTTGCGTTGAAATTGAGATAACCATTTTGATGCAGGGAAGAACAGGTTTGAGGGATCCAACCGTATTCTTCAAATATGTTGTTTACTTATATGAATTGTTAATCAATATGATTGATTGTTGATTGTTCAACACTTATGTGATATTAACCAATGGGGATATTGGTTGAGTAATTATCAATAGATGGCCTAAGAATAAATCGCTTTACAAAGATTGATCTACCGTAAGGTGATCAATAGAAAGAAATTTATAAAACTGTTTTTATAACTAGGCAGATTTCGAAATCTATTTTATATAGATTATTTTAAAACGAAAGATTATTAAAGGAAGTGAATAATCATTTTATTTGATAATTATAAACCAAATATACGAAGCAAGTTTTTATGTTACAATTTATTAAGCAAATGGGCAGAAATTAATCTAACGGTTAAGGATTTAATTAATTGTTTCAAATAAATAAATAATTACGATTATTTAATTTAATTAGACTATTAAATAAAATTATTTGAACTAATTTTAATTATATAAAAAGGAATCACTGAGTGGAAATAGTTAACGAATTAACTTGTTGATTGGAATAAGTCAACTACTTACCTGAACTTGATTATTGGACAATAATTGAATTTTTATTTATTATTTGATAGGGAGATTAACTATTATAATAATAATAGTTAATTAATTGGTTTCTAAAATGATTAGAATTAATTATTATTTAATCAAAGTGACAAAATCCTAAAATTGAGTGCCTTAATTGAAAGTTATGAAGTCGTAAAACTTTATCTGTAGTTGAATTGAACTGGTAAGCGGATTTGTGTTTAATATGGCTTCGTTAATAAACTTTTATCTATTCTAAAGATAAGAATGTGTCATCTCAAGGTCTGAGAGGTAAATAAAATACCCTAACTTGTAATGACTTCAAGATTATCCAAGGATGATATTAGTTTAGAGACGAAGGTAGTTGAGGGGATTAAAATGAGTATTTCCGTAAGAAGATTATAAACTATAATTCGAGAGTTATAAGTTAATTGAAGTGAAAGGGCGATATTTCAAATGTTGGGAGATTTAGAAATTTAATTAACAACTGTTTAACTAAATAGGCCAAGTGATGTTGTGTACTGAACTAATAAATCCATTTTATTTTTCTATGAATGATGGTTGTTTATTTTGATAGTTAAATAACCGACTATCAAATCTAGCCAATACGATTGTTGATACGGAAAGATCGGGATCGAATCTACATTCTAAAACCATTCCGACCAATGAATACGAAATTGAAAAAGGAGTTGAGTAAAGATGGAGCATTGAAGACCGTTGATCTTCATGAGCGGAAGAACTACTCGTTGAATTTCTGAGGGTAGCTCCCAAAGATATTTTGACTTGTGATTCTATCATGATTGGAATTTGCGGATTGCAAGGACTTCTCGATGCTGATCCTTGGGGTGATTCCTATATAAGGACACGGTAGGAGAGTGCCTTCAGTTCATCCTGTTCCTAGTTGACGTGTGTGGACGATGAGGGACTCAAAAGTAAATGGTAGCCAGATGTTCAAAAGATCGTAGCCTCAAGCCTCATCAACAGGGAAAAGACAAAAATCGGGCAGGCAGCATGGCTAGGTGGGTCATACCCAAGCAGGGTATATTTTCACCAATCTAGAGAAATTCCTTATTCATTCTTCTTTCGCTTCTGTATCTCCTGGGAATTTCAGTGGTCGTGACAAAAAGCCGAAAGGGTGACAATATATTCGATACACTCAAGTTAAATGATTGATCGGTCATATGTGGCAGAGTTGCGAGACATTCTTGTTGAACCCCATTATATACCCTCTAGAGTACACTTATCGGAAGGTGATCCCATACCTTGTCTGGTTGGAATGCAATCTCCAATAAGAGCCCTGCAGTTTTTGATTTTATATTATATGTGTAGAATGTGAGATGCAAGCGTTCTACTACTTGGTTATTTACTTGATTTATATCACTATTATAATATCAGACTAGTATTAATTTCAAAAACGGTTTGGTTATAATAAGGAAAAAATCGCCCGTGTTTATGTGTGGATTGGTCTTACTATTACCTTTTCTTTGAAAAGGTTTCAAAGTTATGCAATATGGATGTTATTTGTAACTTAGTGGGTTTTTCTCACGCTGGTTCACCGGACTGATCAGTGGCATTTGTAATGTCTCGGGTCAGCCCGAGTTACAGGTTCAGTTTATCGAATGCCGTGAAGTTCAAGGACGAGCTGGAGGAGTCCAGGCGTATGATGTATAGTATTCTGCTGTGTTTGTTTATTAAGACAGGTTATTATAACTGTCCAGACTGTCTGCTGTACTCTGATAAAAATAATTATTTATGTAAAGTTATTTCCAAAGATTTATTTCCATATTATATTTGTTCCGTTGCGATGTGAGATTGTGTATATTGGTTCTTCTTTTTATTCTTCTATTCTAACTTTCTTTCTTTTCTTTTCTCATCCTCTAACTTCTTTCTTTAACTTCTGGATGTTCGGTACTCGATTTTGGACACAGGATGTATTTGTGTCGGAAGTTCGAGCATCAAATTTTTTCGAGCCGCTACATTTGGTATCAAAGCTATTGGTTTAGTAATAACCTTGGCTCTGTGGTGTTACTCGATAGAGATGAGGTTAGTAACACCCTAGATTGAGTTTGAGTGTATATATATGAGAGCGTATTTGTAGATTTTATATAAAAATGTTTTGTATTGTGCTGATTAATCGATTCAAGTGTTGGGAAACCATATTGAACTGGCAGTCGACACAATATTTTTTTTTAAAGAGGGTAAATGAAATTTTTACCCAAATTATATTTTTATAGAAAAAGGAAATAATTTTCTATAGTATAATAATATTGGTTGGTTGGATGTTTTGCTTGATTTAATTGGAATTAAGATGGAAGAAATGAATTAAAACTAAATTCCAGTAAGATCAATTGGGAATAAAATTTGTTATGAAATAAAATCGAGTTATTTAACCTGGATTGTTATAAGCATTATAAGTGGAGTTAAGTGCGTAATCCTAAAGGATGTGGAGATGATTTGGTTACAAGATTGGAAATACAACTTGGAAAATGAAGATCAGTTAGTTGATTGCTGTGAAATTGGAATTGAATTGCCAACAAAATAGGTAAACCTTAATATTGATTGGAGTGATTGATTTTACTATTTGGCTTTTGGTTTTCTTTTGGAGAAGTTAAGGCCTGGAGTGGTGTTTGTAGTTGTTTTGATCGAACCGTGCAGAGGAGGTGCTGGTGAAATTTTCGAGAATTTAAGAGTTTAAATTTATTTGGATAATAATTCAAAAATAATATTTTGGTTTGGAGCATTCTTCGTACCGTGTAATTTCGGGGACGAAATTCTTTTAAGGGGGAATGAATGTAACGTCCTAGAATTTTTTACCATTTAAATAGGAATATTTAAATCTATTTTATATAATATACTGGAAATATAATGAATTTTATATCGAATTTATTTTATTTAATAGAGTTCGAATGTACATAATTTGTAGTATAATTAAAACGAGCCCGAAATGGCGTAGTAGTTCGTAATTTTTGATTTGAACTTTAATTGGATATGCATGATCCGATATAAGCTGGATTTATGTAACAAGAACCGTTTGAATCTATTAGATAATAATTTTCTAACGGAAGAGAAAAATCAAGATTTCATCATATAAATTGTAAGATATGTCCAATTCAAATTTTAAAATAGTCGCTATGGAATTTCGTTAATAAAAGATAGCGTTTATTTAATAAATAAAGAGATTTCTATATATCTGGATATCGTTTTAAACCGAATTTCTGAATATTGAGTTTGAAATAGATATTGGTCATTCTATTGGGATATATACGATAACAATAATTTATTATTATTTAAATTGAATTGTTTTGAATTTAATTCTATTTTATCGACTGTATATAGGCCTTAAAAATAATTTTCTTTCAAACGATCTCCATTTTAGACGAAACTGGTTTTATTGGAATGCGTACAGCTAATTATTGTTGCATTTCCGATTTGGAGCCAAACGGAGTTGTTTTGTCAATAGGCGAAATTTCAGGGTGAACCGGGGAATAAATTATGATCTTTATAGAACAGTTTTCGCAAACGGAGTCCGTTTTCAATGGAACTGGTCTCATTGGGACCGTAACGTCAAATTATACTATGGCGTCCATTTTCGTAATTTTTGGAGATCGTGTTTTACTGTGCGAACATTACGGTTAACGGTTAAATTGTGGTACCAAGTTAGGTAAAAAAACAAAACCTACCTATCAAATCTCTTCTCCTACCCCATACATAAATCATCTCAAAATTAATACGCTGCCTCTTCTGTCAAGTCGAACATGCCTACGGCCATATTTGTCAAATCAATTCGACGTGCCATCTTCGAACAGTGAAATAAAAATCTCTGAACACCCCCATTCTCTTTTCCTTCATCTCCATGCCACCTCCTCCTATATAATACAACTCCATTCATTTTCATCGTAAAAACAAAACTTCTTCTGCAAATTATAAACGCGAGCCTCTTCCAAAATATAACAAAAATTATATACAATATAATGAATAAATGGCTCCATGTTTCTTCCTGAGTGCTCGAACTAGATGCTCGACATTAGTGAGGACATGGCTTGACAACTAGAGTCGGATTTTGAGATACAAGGCTGAGCAATTTATGGTACGTGGCAATGAAGCTCGCAAGTCACAGTGGAGAACATGGCGCGTTAGGTAGTGAGTAAAAGGAGGTAGTGTAGTTTAAACAGATGTGGGATTTACGTGGCGTTTTGGACTGCGAGAGTTTCATACTGTCAATGAGGTGAATGAAACAAAAGCTGAGGGAATATTGCATGCATGAGGAAGCAAGGAGAGTTTTTGATGCAGAGGCATCAATGATGTGGTGGAAATGGCGAACAAGAAGGAGGTGTGGGTACTGTGTTGATCATTGTTGATAAGAAGCAGCATGGTTGGAGACTTAAATGAAAAGAAGGAAAGCAGGTCGATGTGTTGCGTAGTTCGTGAAGGTGAAGGAATTACGTGCGTGGATAGTAGCTCAAGAAGTGGAGGTGGGAAGTTGCGGCTTGCGGAGCAGTTTGGTGATGTGGTCGAGACAAGGGCTGATCTGATAGAGGAATTGCATGGACATGCCTGTGCAAGGCATACGTGAAGCAAGAAGATGAAAGAAAGTATAACAGTTCTATGGAGAAAAATACAAAAAGAAGAAAAATACGAAAAGAATGAAAAGGGGGCCGAAGGGAATGAACGAGCCAACTTTGGAGAATGGTATAAGAATTTAACGTGCTTACTAAATATTTAGGTAGGTCAATAAATCATTTAATGGTAGCATTTACCAGTTAACACTTCTGGTATAAAGCATTTACCATGGTAGTTTGCTGATAGGCTTAAGTTTGTATTGTGCTAATGCAATTAGACTTATCCAAGCATGGTAATTATAGAAGAGGATAACAAGGGGCACTATGGATAACGTGCGTGAGGGAGAAAGTTTGGCTTGAAATCATCTGGAATGAACTGTGTGAATAAGGTGAAGTAATGTTCGGAAGCAACAACAGGGTTTGAATGAAAATCATAGCACCAGGCAAAGGAAAATTGGACAAAAGTAGGAACATTGAGACCGTATCGGCAAGCACTTCACTCTGGAGCCAGTTTTGGACGGAGATGAAACTAACTGGAATCCCCAGTCTGATTAAACGCCTAGAACGAATCATTTTATCAACAAACCAAATCAAGGTGAGTTTAACTCACTCAGTTATCCCGTTTATTTTTTGTATAAGCTGGGTTTTTATTTTGAGTGCCATGTTTGCTAATGGTTGATGATTGGCTGACTATTTGCTTGTGCGCTGAATATCCATAGATTAAATTAAGCGTTTGTTTAATTTGATCAGATTAAATCGTTATTTTTAACTATTATATTTCCAACTGAGGTAACTTACATTGTTGGTTACATTTATAATAATATAAACGTATTTAATAAATAACTTTAAGCTTAAATGGATATTGTTGATTGATTGTTGACTGTTATTTAAACTGTTTATTATTGTGATATTTATGTTGTTGCATTGAAATTGAGATAACCATTTTGATGTAGGGAAGAACAGGTTGGAGGGATCCAACCAGATTCCTCAAATATGTTGCTTAGTTATATGAATTGTTAATCAATTTGGTTAATTGTTGATTGTTCAACACTTGTGTGATATTAACCAATAGGGATATTGGTTGAGTAATTATTGGCAGATGGCCTAAGAGTAAATCGTTTTATATAGATTGATCTACCGTAAGGTGATCAATAAAAAGAAAGTTATAAAACTGTTTTTAAAACTAAAGACAGATTTCAAAATCTATTTTATATTTATTATTTTTAAATGAAAGATTATTAAAGGAAATGAATAACCATTTTATTTGGTAATTATAGACCAAATATATAAAGCAAGTTTTTATGTTACAATTTATTAAACAAATGGGCAGAAATTAATCTAACGGTTAAGGATTTAATTAATTGTTTCAAATAAACAATTAATTGCGATTATTTAATTTAATTAGATTATTAAATAAAATTATTTGAACTAATTTTATTTATGTAAAAAGGAGTCACTAAGTGGAAATAGTTAACGAATTAACCTTGTTTTGAGTGGACTAAGTCAACTACTCACCTAGAATTGATTACTGGACAATGATTAAATTTTTAATTATTGTTTAAAGGGAGATTAACAATTATAATAATAGTTAATTAATTAGTTCCTAAAATGATTAGGATTTATTGTTATTTAATCATGGGGATAAATCCTAAAATTAAGTGCCTTAACCGAAAGTTATGAAGTCGTAAAGCCTTCGGTTCATCCTATTCATGGATGACGTGTATTGACGACGTGGGACTCAAAAGTAAATGGTAGCCAGATGTTCAAAAGATCGTTGCCTCAAGCCTCATCAATTGGGAAAAGTCAGAAATCAGGAAGGTAGCATGGCTAGGTAGGTCATACCCAAGCAGGGTATATTGTCACCAATCTAGAGAAACTCCTTATTCATTCTACTTTAGCTTCTGTATCTCTTGAAAATTTCGGTGGTCGTGACAAAAAGCCGAAAGGATGACAATATATTCGATACACTCAAGTTAAATGAGTGATCGGTCATGTGTGACCGGGTTGCAAGATGTTCCTGTTGAACCACAGTGTATACCCACTAGAGTACACCGGTCGGAAGGTGGTCTCATACCTTGTCTAGTTGGAATCCAATCTCCAATAAGAGCCCTGCGGTTTTTGATTTTATACTATATATGCAGAGCGTGAGATGCAAGCATTCTACTACTTGGTTATTTACTTGATTTACATCACTATTATAATATCAGACTAGTATGATTTCAAAAATGGTTTGGTTATAGTAAGGTAAAATCCATCCATGTTATGTGTGGATTGGTCTTACTATTACCTTTTCTTTTAAAAGGTTTCAAAATTAAGCAATATGGATGCTATTTATAACTTAGTGGGTTTTCCTTACGTTGGTTCACCAGACTGATCCATGGCGTTTGTAATGTCTCGGGTCAGCCCGAGTTACATGATCATGTTATCAAATGCCGTGAAGTTCAAAGACGAGCTGGAGGAGTCCATACGTATGATGTATAGTATTCCACTGTGTTTGTATATGAGGGCAAGTTATTATAACTGTCCAGATTGTCTGCTGTACTCTAATGAAAGTAAGTATTTATGTAAAGTTATTTCCAAAGATTTATTTCCATATTATATTTGTTCCATTGCGATGTGAGATTGGGTATATTGGTTCTTCTTTTTATTCTTCTATTCTAACTTTCTTTCTTATCTTTTATCATCCCCTAACTTCTTTCTTTAGCTTCTGGATTTTTGGTACTCGAGTTTGGACACATGATGTATCTGTGTCGGAAATTCGAGCATCGAATTTTTCCGGGCCGCTACATTTAATAATGATTACGGCGCTGTTTTTCTAAAATTTTGATTTTGACAAAACTCAAAATCTATAAGACAACATCCATATTTTTCTCTTCCATTAGTAAACTATTATTCAATCTGTCCCGATGATTCTTGTTTCAAAGAATTCCGACTTAAATTGAGTTCTATATACTCAATTGAAGTTCAAAACGCCAAATTACGAACTACCATGTTGCGGCGAGTTCGTTTTAATTAAATTTAAATATAAACGTTTAAACTTCATTTATAAATAATTCCACTCCATTTATTAAATATAAATTAAACTCGTTTCACAAATCTAACTTAAATTTCCATATTTTCCAAAATCGTCAATTTATTTCATAACTCAGTTACACATTTTTTACAATTCAATCTGACATATTATATTCCAAATCCTTTGGAGATAAATTATTTTATAAAATTAATAAAAATTGAATTCTAGTTATAAATCCCTTGGAATTATTTCAGTTTAGTTATATTCTGAATTTTGGAATATAATAAATCGCTCTATCTCAAAACGTTTTCCAATTCACTTTTAAATTCAAACATGAATGTGAACTTCTAAATTATCTAATGATAATTTATTTCACCAAATTTATAAACATCGTTTATAAATCCAACTTCCTTGTTTTATATATTAAAAATAAGTTTCATTTCAAAAATCTATTTGAAACTCAATTCATTTTATATTCCAAGTTCTGGAATAAAAACCGTCGTTCCCTTTTTAAAACGATTTCAAAATTCTATTTTTAAATTCATACTTGAATTTAAACTTCCAAATTATCCCATGATAATTAATTCAATAAATTTAAAAACATCATTTATAATTTATTTTCCTAGTTTTATAAATTAAAACAAGCTTTCCCTTCAAATACCCATTTGAAACCCAATTCCTATTCTGGAATATTTTATTGATTATAACTTATATAGGTATATATATAAACAGTGAATCTATTTTCATATTTAAATTTAAATTTCTATTTAATACAATACTAATATCTTTTCTGAAAATATTTTATTTAAATAAATTCGATCGAATCAAATTCAAATCAATCATAAATCCGTATAGATTTATTTTAATTCAATTTACATTCTGAACATCAGAATAGATTTCATCGGTTTCTAGTTAAAACGATTATTAATTCTCATTTTAAATTCACATTTGAATTTAGATTTCCCAATGAAAATTATTACATTTAATTTATAAACATCGTTTATAAATTCATTACTTGTTTTATATTTCTAGTCCATCGGCTGGTCAATTCAGTAGGTGTTAGATATAGAGTACTACCAGTTTTGCTCCACTGAATGAATAGGTTGGGATTGGGATAATAAAATGGATGATTACTTCGATAAGGCTCGATAATCTCGACTAGTTTGATAAACCTTAATTTGGTTTAAGTTGTGAAAAGATAACACAAAATCTTTTGAAATGGTTTCCAAAGTGAAGATTTAAATAAGAGGTTTAAATGAAATAAATCTTTTATAAGATTTATAGGAATAATTCCCAATGTAATGAATATTTGAATAAAATAATATTCTGGATTGGAATGACGTATGTTGTTTTTTTAATAGCACTTGATTATAAAATACGCAAGTTATTCGGAAAGACCGGGTTTAACCCATTCTGAATAACTGTTACGACGACTAAAATTCGGAGAGTTGAAGACGGTGGTTAAAGACCGGAGATCTTCACATCGCATGGATGATTACCGGTGTCTTGATTGGGATGTACACCCAAGACTAGGTAATAAGTGGTGATCGTCCAGACGTACTTGGAGATTGACCGGATATGCAATGGTCTTTCTCCTGAATTGGACATATGGGATGAGGAATAAGGTGCCTCCGATTTCGTTCAGACCCAGAACGGACTTGCAAGTGGATGGTGTGTCTGACATTATATTCTTTTATGCTGTATTCGTTGATCTCTGCTAAATATATATCTGTTTAGTGGTGGGGAATTTATTCTCTTGCTTAACACCCTTCTCAGAGACGTACGAGCTTAGTGGTTATATATTGGTGGAAATCAATGGTACGGTACGGATTGACAACATGGCATGCTGAGATGCATGGATCAAAGCTTTGTTAAAAAGCAAGGCTTTGTGGTTGATGATCAAAGCACGACTTTAAATAGCATAGCTTTGTGTTTCGTTAATTCATGAGCTTCACACTCTGGTACGAACCAAAAAAGAGATAGTGACTACAGGGAAATGGACATACGTTAGCTTCTAGCTAGAAGTGATGTCATGGTATGGAGCCCAGACATTTACTTATGTGGATATTGGATATTATTTGATGGAAGGCGAGGTACCTCGGATTTGATCTGGGCTGACTAAAAGGCCCTTGATTTGATCGATATACTGACCTTGTGATAGGTTCGATAGAACCGGCTAGCATATTGTTTATGGTATAATTAATCAGCGACGGCTGACCAGCCCTGATGATCCAAGGGCTCACCAGAGTCTGAGTCCTAAGGCATTTGTTAGAATGTCTCGAAATCTGTGAGGAAGATCCCTTGCCTCGGTTCATAAATGGAAATGCAATTTCCAATATGTGACTTTACGGTTTTAGTTGTAAACCTATTTGGTGACATAATATATGGTACATATGCCGCCTGTGATTGATACATTTATATTTGAAGTTGATTTCTTCACTGATAGTAATAATGAAAGATAAATTTCACGTATCAAGCATGTTTTTCTACTATAAGGTAAAATTCTATCCTCCGGCTTGCGTTGCATTGTGTGAAGGGACCTGAGTCTTATAATAGTTTCACTTTTCTTCTTTAGCATTGCACCGTTTGTTTTATGGTATTCTTGAGAGAAAACTCGTTCTGCGTTATACGGCGTGGTCCCTTGATTTACTCAGCATTAAAAGTAAGTTAATAACTGTTTTAGTTCTCACACCAGTCATATGACTGACTCGGAGTTTATTGTTACCACCTAAACTTTGGGTGCCCATATTTTCCACATGGGCAGCCAGTATTTTGGTTTTCGTAGATATTTCTTTTCACATGATCCTGGATTATAGCTGGAGCTATATTCGGAAAGCTTTGTATCCATGTATTTCTTTCAGTTGTGATAGTTGATGATTTTCCGCTGCACATACATTTATGTATTTATATTTCCGTTGTTATGTAATTTAATTCTCTGATATTTTTCCATTGTATATTATTTATTTGTACTCTGATATCTTGTACTCTGGTGTAAATTGTTGTAATAGCAATGAAATGTTCTCATGTTTTGTTCTGATGCGTCGGCCAGGCGAATTCAGGGTGTGACAGTGTGAGTAAACCCCAACCACTTGGTTTAACTTATAGAAATTCCTTTTCAAAAGAAAAGGTAATCGTAAGACCGATCCACACATAAAAACAGATGGTTTTTACTTTAGGATAACCTAAAACATTGTTTAAAATCAATTCTTTTCTAAAACAAGTAAATAACAATCTAGCGGAATGCTTGCATCTCACGTTGTACATACATTGTATACAATCAAAATCATGAGCTCTTATTGTAGAATGGATTCCAACCGGCAAGGTATGAGACCAGCACCGTACGACAGTGTATCTCTAGAGAGGAATACACCGGGTTCAACAAGAACATCTTGCAAACCAGGCTAAACATGATCGACCCCTCACTTAGCATGAGAGTACCGAATGTATTGTCACCAACAGTTGGAATAAGCAACCATCCCGAAGCAACAACAGCGATAAGATAAAGAAGCAAAAGGATTTTCTCTAGATCAGGCGACAATACTCCCTACTTGGGTGCCACCCACTTAGCCATGCGACCTACCCGATTTTATACCATTTCCCAGTTGCGAGCTTGAGGTTACAGTTACTTACCTTTCATTGATAGCACAATCACTTTGGACGCTACATTGTCAGATCCATTAATCACTAATTTATTTGAATGAAGATATTCTGGATATTATGCTAAGAGAATAAATTCTCCACCACCAAATGTATTTTTGTACAAACAAACATATGCGATCATTGGAAACACTTTATCAGACATTCCTCCATGCACGCTCGTTCTAGGACCGAATGAAACCGAAGGCACAATTTCCATTAATCCATCTTAAGCAATTTCTACCTAAGATTAACAGAAAAAGCCCTTGCGCTTTACTCCGTCATTGATTTGTCTTCATATAATCCGATTCACAACGCTACTGCCAATACGAAGTGGTTCTTAGATAATAATCCAATCGGTCTATCCATATTGACAACGATATTGGCCAATACTTCGATAATCGGTTATTTAACTATCGAAGAAAAAAATAACATTCATCCAAAACATTAAACAATCACTGTGCCCCTTAATTAATATTTATTTAATTAAATCACTTCTCCATTTCCATATCAATTTTGGTTAATCCAATATTCTCAACAATCCTCTTGGCCTCTTACACTATTTAGAAAACATATTCATATATCACCTTTTTTTATTTTCTATACTTAGAAAATATCTTTTATTTATAATTGGAAAATATTCCAATTACTTATCTTTTTCATGACCATTCATTTCTACATGTAGGAAATATTTATTATTATATTTCCAAAATTCCACTTACTTGGGTTGAAACGAATGTTATGTAAAACATCGTTACAACAACCCAACATATTATATTCGACTAAATCTTACTTAAACGTTGATCTTCGAGACTGAATCTTCCGATTTATCAGTTAATAATGAAATCAATTAAGTTGGGGTAAAATTATCTCTTAGACCTTAAATGGAAACATCCTTAACTTCAAAACAGACAAGACCACTTACCTCGAATAACCAACACCATAAAAACCAATTATTCATTTTAAAAAATGTATATACGTTTCTCTTTCTATATTTACCAGATTTAAATTTATAGATTTTCTTTTTGTTTATGATATTCTATTTTAAGTTCGTTTCCTTATCGAATTCTATATATATTGATATATTGATTTCTAGTTATTAATTTTCTTTAAGACATTCTAACTCCTTAAATTTTCAAAAAAAATCGTCAGCATCTCCTTTGTATCGGTCAATAGCTCAAACTCCAACTCGCCTCTCTAGGCCCTTTCCATTCAAAAAGAAAAATCAAAAAGCCAAGCGGCTTGCCAATTCGGCACATAAAAATTCATATGGAATTTAAACATGTACCTTTTTGTCGGGCACTCAAAATATAAACTTATTCTCTTCATTCCATGCCTGCTTTATACATACTCATCCAATTCCGATTTATTCCAACTCAATCCGGTCATTTTAACTCAATTCGCTAATTTATTCTTTAATTAGCTCTTTTGCTTATTCCACTTTTTAATTGAACATATCACGTTCATATACAATTTTAATTTTCTTATAAACCAATCAAATTCCATTTTCAACTTAAGTTTCATATTCGATTTCGAATATAAATTCACTAATCTCATTCACCTTTCAAATTTCAATTTCGATTCAAAACTCTACGAACTAATTTCTTCAAATTAGTTAATTCTATCCAATAATTTAAAATCTTATTTTTGTTTCAAAAGTCAGTCCATTTACTCCACTTGAGTTCACATTTATTTTATAACTCTAGTCTGGATTTTTTAATGGAAATCTAACTTTTATTTGCTTAAAATTATTTTATTTAATTTAATAAACCGTTATGGTTTAATAACGATTATGGCATTATTTTTCTGTAAATTTAATTTTGACATAACTCAAAATATATAAGACGAAATCTAGATTTTTCTCTTCGATTAGAAAACTATTATTCAATCGACCCTAACGATACTTGTTTCAAAGAATTCTGACTTAAATTGAGTTCTATATACTCAATTCAAGTTTGAAACTCCAAATTACGAACTACTATATTGCTGCGAGTTTGTTTAATTAAATTTAAATATAAACATTTAAACTTTATTTATAAATAATTCCACTCCGTTTATCAAATATTAAATAAACTCGTTTTCCAAATCTAACTTAAATTTCCAATTTTCCAAATTTAACTTAAATTTCTAGATTTTCCTAAATCGTCGATTTATTTCAAAACTCAGTTATAAATTTATTTACAATTCCATCTTACATATTATATTCCAAATCCTTTGGAGATAAATTATTTTATAAAACTAATAAAAATCGAATTCTAATTATAAATCCTTTGGATTTATTTCAATTTAGTTTATATTCCAAATTCCATAATATAATCAATCGCTCTAACTTATAACGCTTTCCAATTCACTTTTAAATTCATACTTGAATTCAAACATCTAAATTATCTGATGATTATTTATTTCACCAGATTTATAAACATCGTTTATAAATCCGACTTCCTTGTTTTATATATTAAAAACAAGTTTCATTTCAAAAATATATTTGAAACTCAATTCATTTTATATTCTGAATTCCGGAATAAAAACAGCCGTTCACTTTTCGAAATGATTTCAAAATTCTATTTTTAAATTCATACTTGAATTTAAAATTCCAAATTATCCCTTGGTAATTAATTCAATCCATTAAAAAACCTCGTTTATAATTTATTTTCCTAGTTCTATAAATTAAAACAAGCTTTCCCTTTAAATACCCATTTGTAACCCAATTCCTATTATGGAATATTTTATTGATTATAACTTATATAGGTATATATATATAAAAACAGTGAATCTATTTTCATATTTAAATTTAAACTTTATTTAATACAATCCTAATATCTTTTCTGAAAATATTTTATTTAAATAAATTCAATTGAATCGAATTCAAATCAGTCATAAATCCATATGGATTTATTTCAATTCAGTTTACATTCTGAACATCAGAATAGATTTCATCGTTTTCTATTTAAAACGATTACCAATTCTCATTTTATATTCACATTTGAATTTAGATTTCCCAATTATGCAATGAAAATTGTTCCATTTAATTTATAAACATCGTTTATAAATTCATTACTTGTTTTGTATTTCAAAACAAGTTAATATTTCTAGTCCATTCAAAATTCAAATTCTATTTTGGAAAAATAAATTTTCCATTTTAAACTCAATATCTTTTCATGATATTTTATATATTAACATTAAGGCCACTGATATTCAAACTTCCAAATTACCCGATTATCAGTCACAGGTTTTCTAACACATCATATATGATAATATATATAAAAACAAATAAATTATAAAAAAATTGAGGAATCTAGTTGGATCCATCCAACCTGTTTTTCCTGCATCCGCGGATATTAGCCACCAATATATAGGGTAATCCGCTAATCATACTGATGGCATCCGCTAACGGTACTGCGGGAAATATCCAACCATCAATATATATATATATATATATATATATATATATATACACACATGTGTGTATGTGTGTGTGTTCATATATATAATAGCCACAATAATATTTCAGTGCATCCAAACAATCAACAAACAACATATAAAAATTATTTAATAAAAATTCGTTTATAATAAAAGTACAAATGAACCAGAGAGTGAGTTTACTCACCTGATTTTATTGATCGAATATCCTGTTAATTTCCATATCATCGGCTACGTGTTTATCAAATGCCTACGATAATTTATTTAATTTAATGATTACGTGTGTCAATCCCTAAGAAATCCATATGCACATTGAACAAAGGATGCGGAATGGATATCATCAGGGTCAGTTGTGCATGATATTATCCAAGGCACTTAAACGACCCACAATGGATAGGACGCAACCACATAGGGCAAGACCCAAGTGTCAAGCCCAAGACAAATCAAATCGACCAGTACGACCGAAGAAGATGACACGTTACGCTGTGAGAAATGCGGCTCAATAGAGATAAGGATCGTACATTCTGTAAGCCGCTCAGGATAACGGAGCGCGCTTGATCTAACATCAAAGTTCGGTCGCACACATCAAGACAGGAGTCAAGGTCGCATGTATATTTAACAACTGCTCATGAATTGCAACTCCTATCGCTTGATACTCGAATCAGAAACCCACTGGTCGGTCGTACACCAGTCCTTAGAAAGAGCACATTAACATCTCAAAGTTGCACGTCTCAGTCGGTCGCATTTGGACTAGTGAAGATCGCCAGACGCTCACTCAAATCAGACGTAACCACATTAAGGAATTGTGGTTGGTTGTAACTTCATCTCGCCATCAAGCAAATCAGATATCTACTCCTCGAATGTTAGAAACAGACGCGACTGAATGGCATCAACCAAAGGTCACCCGCACAACTACTCAAGATGCTCACTCCATTGAGTCGATCGCGAATGACAACTGATACAGCTCTGGACAGCTGGCTACAGCTAGCCGATGGCATGTTTGTAATTAGTAGAATGAGCGATCCGTAGCCTGCATAAATGGATTTCAAATCATTTTCCGGAGAGAGCTCACCTATAAATACACCATGGCTGCCAGCATAAAGGGGATCAAATCTTTGAAATCACGAGGTGTTGCTAAATTCTATCCTCAACCACTGATTCGTCCATGGCGTCAAGAACAATCTTGTGATCAAGGAAAACGAAGATATCCTCCTTCTCAATCATTCATTCATCCTTCTTCTCCTCAAATTCTACCATTCTCTTGTATAATTCCGAGATTGAAATATATAAATGACGGTTTATTGAGTGAATATAGAGATGTATGGAAAGAGAGAAATGATGTATTTTGTAATCCTCGTTATAAGATTGAAAATCACCTTCATAGTGGACGTAAGCCTAATTAACGGCTGAACCACTATAAATCTCGTCTCTACTTTACCTTTTTTCGCATTTTCCATTTTCAATTGCTGATTAAGCACGGTTCCATTTATTTCTTACCAAATTGGTGAAGTATTGGGTGTTTAGACCATTTTTGGTGTAAACATTTTGGCGCCCACCATGGGGCCATGTTCATAATTCCCTTTCGTAGTTTAGAAATCTAAATATATATATATATATATATCCGAAAACGCTTTCTCTTTTGAAACCATGGTCGGATCGAAGAAAAGCGGCAAATCTACTAAAGTTACTACGATCAGTGTGGATGTTATTGCTAACGAAGCTATGCCTCAAATCTTGAATCAAGGAGCAGGGGACACCCATATGCCACCTATAACGCGAGATGAATGAATGTGGTTGTAACCGGCCTGAACGAGAAAATGGATAATACAACGAAGATGATAATGGAAAGATTTGATGTCCTGACCAATGTTCAAGCCAACTTGTTACCACCAAATACTGTGGTTAATCCTGGTGAAAAAGAGGACTCATCAGCCTTAGACCCTGGACGACCTCACAACCTAGTGGGAGACAGGGGAGAGGCCGACGTTGAGGATCCTAAGGCCAGTTCTCCACAACACAAAGAAGAACGTACGGCCCAGGCTGTCGCAGGCCCGACCAATGTAACATCCCTCAAAAAGGATGCAAGGCGCCGAAGCTCAAACCGTGGTCGTGCTGATGAGGACATCAGTGCCGATCCCGATGAACGGACAGGTGATGTGAGGCGCATCACAAACATGATCCGGCGAATAATGAAGGAGAGGGCGACCCGCGAAGATGAGGAGAAAGAATGGGAGTTTCTCCCAGCAAAAATCCATTCATAGAGGAAATCCATCAAGCGAAATTCCCGAAGAAATTTATACCCCCAATAATAGTGCCTTATAGCGGAGTTGGAGATCCAACCATTTTTCTGTTCAAGTGCGACCAGCACATGAATGGAGCCAGGGCCACTAATGAAATCAAGTGCTTATACTTTCCCGTGTGCCTAGAAGGTATGGCCTCGCTATGGTTCACTAGACTTCCACCTAAATGTATTGATCAGTTCGCTGAATTGGCGAGGAGATTTCAAGATCAATTCCGATTACAAACCACCAAGGCAAGGGACGTGATGTCACTCAGCGAGATGGAATAAATGCCTGGAAAAACCATCAAAGCTTTCCTTACACGCTTCCATGCTGCAGCAGCAGAGGTTATAAAACCAGAGTCTTGGTACTTATTGGCAGCCTTGAAAGGGCTATCGATAAGAAATCAGAATTCGGGAAGTGGCTCAAGATGAAAAAACCAAAGACTCTAAAGAAGTTCTACAAGAAAGCTGACGAATACATGAGTGTGTAAGCCGATACCCTAGATATCCCGAAGGATACGAAGAATAGCACTATTAAGGAAGGGAAGAGCAACGAATCTTCTCAGATAATTCAGAAGGATGACTCTGGGCATAAGAGAGGGTTTGATGGGAGAGACAGTAAAATACATAAGAAGTCAAAATTCTTTAAACAGACAGAATTGACTCCCTTGAATGAAACCCCGGGCAAAATCTACTCTACCACGAAGGTCTCAGGCATGTTTTCTCAGGTAAAACCACAAAGAATCACAGAACAACAGGCACATTCCGGAAAGTTCTGTCGGTTTTATAGTCAACCCGGGCATAACACGAATGAATGTCAACACTTGAGAAATTTGATTGAGGAGCTCATCCGAAAAAATCAATTGCAGCGGTATGTTAAGAGTCATCAAAACACATCAGAAAGTCAGAGACAAGGTAAGGTTGCCAGTCAAGCCGGGTCGCACGAGATAACCCAAGCGCCCGAAGACTTACGACCAATCATTGACTAATGACCATTGGGCGCAATATAATATCCAGATCTGGAAATGCGCGACCCCCATTCTCTTTATTTTACTGTTTCTATAATCTGTCTTTTCCGGCTGTATTTCCATGAAATGATCTATGATCCACCTTTATTGTGTTAAGTACAAACTCTACATGATAAAAGATGTTCACTCACTGGTTATAATCTCATGAAAAACAAAAATTATTTGCAAACTAATGCTAAAAATTAGTGTCTAATATAGGCCAAAGTCGTGCATCACGCATTGAGAGCATTGGTCAAACCAAGCAGGATAGCCAAGCCCACCATCTTGCAAAACTCAAAGGGAAAGAATCATTCCAAAGCAATTCATGGAGAGCACACCAAAATCCGGAGGCTGCACTCTTTGTTTTTTTTTTAAACCTAGGTTGGATAACACCAGTCCTAGGATCGGAAGGTCCCATAAATATGCTTGAAAGACCAGCACAAAAACAGAAATCCTAGCCAAAAGGGGGTATCAGAAATCCTAGCCGAAAGAGGGTATCAGAAATCCTAACTGAAAGGGGGTATCAGAAATCCTAGCCGCATGGGGGTATCCAATTTAGGACTCTATTTGATCATAATAGCCGGGTCAAATAAGATCGAAATTGGGTTGAAAACATGTAACCCAAGTCCTCCCATGGGGGCGCATACCAAAAAACAGTCTCCGAAGGGCTCGGGTCATTGAGTTAGTGAGATACGGGATTGGGTACATAAACTAAAAAAAAAAAGAAATTGTACATACGGAAATGCATTTAATCGAGTTTTCGAAGGGTTGGGACGCCAAATCAATGAGGAACAGGAATAAATTTATAACAAGATACCCGCGCCTTATAAAAGTGCACATCCAAAAAATAAACTTTAAAGGTTTGAATTAACAGACCATTAAAGAATGCGAAATATGCATAATAAGAACTAAACCCCTCAAAGAAGGGGCAAAAGAGAAAATATGATATTCTAAATTCAAAGAAAACCAGCGATATTGACGATGAACGACGTAAAACGTAACCATCGCGCAACCCATAAAAGCGTAACATGATGCAAACAAATAAAAATTGCGATAAGTTATAGCGTATCAACATTAACGCGTAATAACAAAATACAAATCCATCACAAAGATACACAGTTCTAAAGTTGGTACTGCAAAATGCAAAACAACAGTACTTCATTTGGTAATGTTTTCAGTGTGGTCATCAACCAAATGAACCTTAGAAGTACCTTCATTAGCAACGGAAGGTTCCTTCAAGAAAACTTGGGATCTCGAAGCTCCATCTTCTACAGGACT
Organism: Allium sativum; assembly: GCA_030737875.1. NCBI lineage: Eukaryota > Viridiplantae > Streptophyta > Magnoliopsida > Asparagales > Amaryllidaceae > Allium > Allium sativum. The sequence continues at coordinate 1,054,792,626 of CM060926.1, read as the reverse complement.
GGGGGCATGAACAGGAACAACATTATGGACTTCTTTTCCAAGGGATTGAGCTCGTTCAGCAGCCAACATTCTCCTTTCTTTTTCTAAAGCATTGCGATCGCTTGCCTCAAGGAGGGCCTCTTGCAGAGCACTGTCATCTTATCTTTGGAGTAGCTAATCACTTGCTCCCAGACAAGAGCTAATGTACGAGGGAAGTCCTTATTCAGATAGCTTAAGCTTCCGCGAGTCATAACACTGAGGGTGTAAAATCGAAACAGGGTCTCCTCAGTTTTAATTATGGCTTTCTCAAGATCGCTGGTTAACCTTGCTTTGTCTTCTTCTAAAGTTTCAAGAACCTTACCTTGGGAAGCGAGTTTACCTTCGAGCATTGCCTTCTCCTGCCGACAAGAAACCACAACCTATTGTACAGAAGTTAACTGAGATTCAGCGAACTCACGGTTAGTTTGAGCCTCATCAAGTTGTTTTTTAGCAGCTTCAATCTCCTCCTGAAGTTTTCTATTGTTGGCTTCCAAGCTGCTCATCCTACTGTTCCCATCCTTAAAGAATGCAATTTCTTCCGCTTGACTTTCGACGGATCAATTCGGTCGTATCACTCTCTAAAAGCTCGATACGCTCAAGATGTTGAGTATTCAGCTTCTGAAATTTGAAGCAGAACCTGTTCCAAGACTCGAATCGCTCTCTGAAAGTATTTTTGGCCTCATCTAACTGGGCTTCAACCTGACCCATGACAGTGGCAAGCTGGGAGGTCACATAATTTTTATGGCGCTCAACTCCCCGATGGTACTCTGGTCATCGTGTGGAGACAAGTCTAAGTCAAGATCCATTCCCCTTAAGTCCCAGTCTCTGAACCTGTCCTTCAACTTCGGATTACTGGGGGCAACTCTGTAGGGAGGCCTATCAAGAATCGCTTGAATCTGACAGAGAACAGGTGCACTAGGCGTAGAGGATTTGAGCAACGATTCCGTAAGGACCGATGAACTGGGGCATAAAAGTTCAGTCGGTTCAGAAGACCCACCAAGTCTATCCTTATCTTGTTTATCATCACCATCTCTCCCCTCGGCATCCTGGTTTTCTCCTCTAGATACCCAAGATTGGTCATGCTTCTTCTTCTTTAGCAAACTTGCTAGTGGTGCCTCAAGAGCATCTTGAGATAGGGGATCTGGAGATGGACGGCAACGCTTGAGGCAGCGAGAAAGACTGGACTGTAAGACATTCCGTGGATCAACGAGAGCAAATTGCCGGGAGAAACTGTCCGATAAAGACGATTCCTGGATCTAAGCGAAAAAAGAAGATCTAAGCACCTTAATCATTGAAAGGCGAGAGAGAAGGCCAGGAGAAGAAATACACGGAATATATGAAAACAGCAAGATTAAAATAGTTCCAGACCCGGCGAGATATCATGTCGACCCAGAAACGAGGGGTTTTTCGTGAAATTCTTGTAATTAAAAGGTTTTGAAATACAAAATGCCCAAATAACGGTCTTATCTTTGACAAGGTCTTCAGCTAAATCAAGGGGATTAAGGCCTTTAAAAGCTTCTAAACCATCTTCTTCTCGGTTGACTTCAGAAGGATTCTCTCCGCCTCCCGGGTTTTCTTTAGAAGTCACTACAATTCCATCAGACTTCTCCACTTCCCGCACTTGATCCGAGGTGATCTCCAAAGGAGTCACATTCACATCTCCCTGGACAGCTTCCTCTAAGGAAGGCCCATCTTTTTCGCACAAGACTACTAAAGTCTTAGGGCCTTGGTGCTTTGGACGCTTGGATACTACCTTTTTGGCAGAGGTCACTTTGCTCTTGAAAGATGCCTCGCTGCTCCCCACGGTGCTAGAATATTCCTTTTTCGAAGATTTCTTGACAGGGGATTTGCCGGTAGCTTCTTTTTTATCAGAAGGATCCACTGCGAAGGTGCGCAGAGAGGAAAGCAAATTATATTGCCTTAAGAACCCTTCAGCGATCAGGAATTTCCTATTTCTCTCGCCCTCATCAACAGCTAATAATGAGTTGCATAAATCTTGGTTGAAGGGTATGCTTTGATCGGGAAGCACTGCAGTATATCCAAAAGATTTTAAGAAAAGGGAAGAGGGGGCAAGATGAAATTTAAAGAACAAAAATACTTACTACCTTCCATCCAAAAGCCGCAGAAATTATCGGGACATCGGACAAAGAAGTACTGATTGGGAAATCCTCGCACACTGTCCACTAAGCCAGTAATTATTTTCGAACCCCGGCTTTCCACAAAGATAAACGAGGAATGCTGGCTTCTTGTCCTAAAAGCATATAATGAGCATATATCCTTAAGCGAAGGAGCCCGAAGTTTTTCCCTCAGAAAAAGGATATAAAGGCTTATCAAAATCGCATAACCATTAGGACGTAACTGATACGAGGCAATAGCCAAGCCCCGGAGAATCATTTCTATATAAGGGAGGAACCGCTCCGCTTATCAACATGCCACGAGTAACGACAACATATCCTTTGGGAGGGATATCCGCAAACTCTTTTTCCCCAGGCAGCTTGGCCTCTTCTTTCTTCGAAATACTGAATTGTCTGCATAGTTAATGGAACGAGCTGGGAAAAAGCTCCGTCGGGTGCCTCTCACTAGGTACTTTAGAAAGTACATGAGGTTGTGGGAAATCTTGCGCAGCGCCTATCGAAGAGACAACATTGGACCTAGACATAACCTGATCAGAACTTTCTGCTCGATCAAACCTTTCGACCCGGTCCGACATAGATTGCTTCCTGAAATTATGGGATTGTAGAATAAGGGGAAACCCTATTTAGAAACCCCAAAGCCGCATGGTCAAAATTCATGCTTCAAAATTGGGTCGAGATAAAATCAAAGGAGAAATTTACCTACAGGCGAGCAAATAGTCTCGAATCTGGGCGAACAGTCCAGCCAAATCGATCTTGAGATTGCGGAGGCTTTGACGATGGTGTCGTGCACGAATGCAAATCAGAACTATGAAAGAACTAGAGTATCAGGAGTTATGAAAGAGAACCAAGCAGTAAAGAGGACTGCTCAGACTAGCGCCGCCATTAAAGCTTTCTTCTGGAAAAAAGGAACACTACACCAAACAGGCTATTTTGTTACATTTTCCCGGTTCCTATTAGTAACGGTTATATTTGTTACTAATTTGTCACGTTTATTACCGTTATAGCTAGCTATCATAGTTATTACCGTTACAATAGCTGGTAATTCTGTGCTCAATGGGTACGATAGTAATTTCCCGTGCCACTTCTTTTTAACGCTTCCTTTTCTTTTTCGTTGTTATCAGTCAACATTTATGATCCCCTAATCTTCCATAGTCACCTCTAGGGTTGCTGCCTCAATCGCTTCTGACCAGTTTCTTACACCGCCAACGCCGTAGTGTGGACCGCCTCTGCCATGTTCCGTCAGCCTCCTCTTCATCCATTCAATTGCTCAAGTAATTTTATTTTTGTTTTTGTTTTATTATTTACCTTTCTGATTGTTGTCTAAACTAAAATCAATTTAGTAATATGATTAGAAATCGGTTTAGCGTTAGAAACTTACATAGTACAAGGATGTAGGGTTAGGAAACTCAAATTGGGGCAAAGTCAGACAATGGGTGAGCATATTTGTGCGAGCAGGTGGGGGTAAACATGTGATATCAATCCCATGCACATTGTCTTTATTAAGGCTAGAACAAGACTGCATACATTTGATTTATCAGATATGAAGATTTTAATTAGTTAACTAAAACCATTAAGCTAAACTAATGCATTCATTTTTTGTTTACATTGTTAAAGACATTGTCTTTAACAAAAAATGTATAAAAAAAATGAGTTAACTAACTAAAACCGTTAAGCTTAACTAACTAAAACCATTAACTAAAACTGTAAGTTAAAGACAATGCTTACATTTTTTGTTTACATTGTTAAAGTCTATGTATGAAGATTTTATTTATCAGATATACGCGAGGAGGTGGGGACAAGCATGCGGTTTATATGTTCTCAGATATGAAGATATGTCCCTATAGATTTCTAAAACAAGTGTATTTTCCCATTGCAACTTGTGATAGTTATAATTGTATAATAAAAGACAGTGGTACAGACGTCGATTATGAATAAATTGTTAATGCAAACATTCTGTCGAGTAATGCCGAAAGTTCCTGTTAATCTGAACAGTGTTTGAAACTGAATTATGCTTTTTTTGTATATTGATTAAACTTACAAGTCCCAAATTTATTATAATTAATATTTAGTGCAAATTTAAAATGACTATACGTTTATTAGATAATTTTAGTTCTTCATATCCAACCTCTAATCTAATTTATATATTATTGTTTCCATGGACATCATAACTCAATAAAATGACTACAATGATTATGTATGTCCAATTGAAGTAATATTTCGTCCCAATGACATTATAATGCCAAAATAAGGAGCAAATATTAATTAAAGAAGAACGCAGGCGTCAAATGGAAAATAAAGTGTATTTGAGAAAGGGGAAAGGAGTGATGGACACGCAACAAGTAGGAAAATGTGAATTCGATAGGATCATGTTCTCTTTGGTCTCCTTCCAACTATCCATTGACAGAGGAAATACAACACGATTCTTAGAAAAAAAACACATAGTAAACTATCCATTATACATTTGTAACCTATTTTTTTGCCAACGTTTAATTTTTTTTTTTGTTTAAAAGTGTATTAATCCATTTTGATACAAGTTATACATGTACTTTCCTTTTGCGTAATGATGGCGCACTGACAACAGAAGAAGCAGGTTAGAGAACAACTAATGAACTCATTTTTACCTGTATTCATGGTGGTGAAACATTCAATTGATTATGACCAATATTTCTTTTTGTGTTAAAAAAAGAAAATAGAATAGGGACTTTATTCAAATATATCAACTAACTATTCAAGCATTAGACTTCTGCACATTGCAAAATGAGAAACAAACTAGATCGAACGCATCTTCATTTTATTATACTCTTAAAATTTTAGTGAAGCTACCAAAAAGGATCAACGTGCATGTGCATGAGTAGATGCATACTCAACTTTTATTTTGACAGGGAAATTAATAGTGAAGATAAAAGTTCACTCATGTTCAATATGTATACCTCATGTATGTGTATAAGAACTTGCTATCATTGTTAAATTTGTAACCCAATTTGTGTAAACCTGGCCTGGTGTCTATCAAGACCTAGATGGGTGCTTAAAATTGTTTTATAGCATTGCTCATGACACGCTACCATTCAATATTTCCATGAGTGGGCACGTATGAATATATTCAATATTGCAATCCATTAGCTGATATGTTAACTAACGCACTGGTCACTTGAGTTTAAATGGACTTAGCACAATTTTTTCATGTTTTATGCATGTGTAATGAAATGTACAGGTACGACCATCGCCCACATTGAGCTGTTTATTTTACGAGATGATGAAGTCTGTATTGCAAATAAGTTGAAGTTTTCCATGTAAAAATTGTTGGATTGAAGAGGAGAATGATATTGAATTCTAATGGAGGAAAAACTCTTTTATAATTTTCTTACTTTCTTCTTACATCATAACCAAAATGATAGGCTTTATATAGAGAGCCTTACATGTCACTTCATTTAATAGACATCACACTTTACTAAAAGACACACAAACTTTAATATGACTCTTAACTATAAAAGACACATCACTTACGAACTGACGCTTAGACTTCATAAACTAATAAAGATAAATTTCAAATTATTATTTCCAACAAAAATAACAATAAATAATAATAATATGTGGACATGTACAGGAAAAGCTGATCATTGGTTTCAAATCGTGAATATGGAACATAAAGGTTTCATATTGTATATTTTGTTAGAAAAGGGAAAAACTAGAAAAAAAAGCCTACGCAATCTCTTGCTTGGAAAATAACACATACAAAAAAAAAACAAAAAAAAAAACTGGGGAAATAGTTCCATGTGCCGCTGAAAAATATGTAAGTAATCCGAATCTTTTTTAAAATATGTGTGCACACATCTAAAAATAGTTGGATATATAATTATATAGTATGATAATGCACTTTCTAATTTTTTTTTTATAAATACCCACAACAACATTGTCAATTTATTTTCTTCACTGCATAATTGATCAGTCATATTGTTAAGTTATTTTGACAAGCACATTAGTTGGTAGGTGAGAAAATACCTGAATAATTTAGCTGGATTAATAATTTCCTGATAACGCTGATAATTAGTTACGGAAGTAGCAAGTTCAAAGAGGGGAAAGCGCAATTGACTCATTTTTTGCCTGGATAGAATTCTTAAATGTTGTTGAATAAAATGCATATGCACACGCTTTAGATGGCACACCAACTGTATTTTGCTTTTATTTTTTGATTATACAAGCAGGAACAACCGACAAGCTTTCATCTCTCTATTGTACTTGCTTTCATCGAATGCTTAATTTTTACCAAGTACAGTTGTTTGTAAGTCCATTTTCTTCATTGATGCTGTTAACTTTCACTCCTGATAAATGTTAATTTTACGCACACAAACAAAAATCATGTTCGGCTTGAAACCGATGTAGTTTATATCCATCTTTTTCATGTTTGCTCTTGAAATTGAGGATAAAATATATAAATTCTTTACGGACTGTAAATAACATGAAATCAAGTAAGGAATCACATCGGTATGTAATGCAATGATTATCGTTTTGTTATTGTCACGCTTATTGCATAATAATCTATAAATTTGTGAATAAAAGAATACTTTGTTTTAAACGTTTAAGTAACCGACATATCGATCAATTTTGGGATAGGGGACAAGTAGTTTGGCCAAAATTTGATGCTCATGTCCTAAAATCGTGTATCAAATGGAACAGAAATATGCTCAAGCCTAATCACTTCATTAAATATGATTCTCTCTCCTTTAATACATGGTTTGCGTTTTCATAATGTTCCATATGGACATAATTCTTAGATGTTCCATATGCAATTGACTCATTTTTTGCATGGACACGGGAATAGAAATAATTTAGTTAGCCTGCCTCTCATCTCTCTGTAGCGCCTTATGGTGGTAGCATATTATTTTCACAGCCGGTTGTCTATTTCGGGGAACCGGAATTTTTCATGTTTCAGTTTCCTGAAACCTGAAGCAGGTTTCCGTTTCCCGAAACCGAGTCGTTCGTTTTCGAGAAACCGAAACCTTTTTCAGGTTTCAGTTTCCTAAAACCTGAAACATGAATAAAAACCTGTTTCAAGTTTCAGGATGAAATCTAAAACAGGTTTGGTTTCCTGAACCATTATGATAGGGGTCAATAATTAATTTGTGCTATGGTAATTGACAATGGAGCGTCATTAAACAACATTTCATTGCAAGTAGACCATTGTTAAGTTTAGACAGAGGTCAACAATTAATTTATGTTAGCAACCATTGTGTGAAAAGAGATGTTTTAAAAATATGCTCATGTACGTTGTCCAATAGTTAATTTGTTAGTAGGAGTTTCAACCAAGGCAAGGCTAAAGTATTATGTCACATCAACAAAATAAAAATAAACTACAACAACATATAAGTGAAGTCGCATGCATAGAAATTTCAATTGTTACTTCCGTTATGTAAAGCAATCCTGCTTGATTGAAATCATTTGTCATGTTTCTTTAGCATTTTGGTTATATTTCATATGCGCAAGCTAGCATCGACATTAAAGCCATTTTATGTAACTAATTAAAAAGAAACAGTTCAATAACATTAAATAAACATATAATGGGTAGTTGACATATGTCGTACACTTTATTCGGGTTACTGTTACACCTAGAAATCCTTAAATGAAGTAACATATCCTACAGTTAATGGTGGTTCGAAAAAAAACCCATGGAATTAAGATTACTCCCATATAGTTCATCTTGCCTTTGGAGTTTATTTAGTGTATGCAATCGATGAACAGTTGCATACAAATCCAGTACAAACTGAGCCAAAATTTTCATTTACTATACATACAAAATGATGCCTTACAACCTGACAAAGCAAAAACTGAAGGACTTGCAGTGATATATAGATGGACCAAGAAATGCAACTAGTGAAATGGGAAGAAGCATGTTTATCATCATTAATCTATTAAAGGGTATTGAAAGTTTGATAATTTCAATAACCAAGAAAAGTAAACAAAGAAAATACGGATGAGTTGTACACATAAAAACCTGCCTTGAAGTATTGTAAGTTTGGTAAGTAACATTACATAATCCGACAGGGATGATGTAAAATATAAGATCATCGCAAATAAGATCGATAAAATGATTATATATATATATATATATGTGTGTGTGTGTGTGTGTGTGTGTGTGTGTGTGTTTGTGTGTGTGTGTGTGTGTGTGTGTGTGTGTAAGTATAATGAACAACTTTACTTCAGATTGCATTGTGTTTCACTAATATGACCCTTTGTTATCAAAATAATACTATCTTGTTCTTTTCTAAATGCGAAAGGGTTAAGCTTCTAGTGTGTTGTTTATTAAACATGTGAGATAGTATCATCTTCATAGGATTCAGGAGTACAGTTATGCGTAGTTGTGTAGCATTTAAGCTTACATGCATCAATAATAATGATACCAAGTTGCTAGATGTTTAATTTTCTATGTCTGTGGTACAGTGAAACAGCAGATGTTTTATTTGCTATATCTTTACTTGCATCTGAAGAGATGGATGAAGAAGTTGCAAATGGGTTCCTTTAGAACATGCTTGAATAAAATAGATTGTGACTTGTTATCAAATATAATTTGTTCTATAAATACACCAGGGAAGATTATTGATCAATGTGTGATGGATTGATTATTGATCAATGTGAGATGGATTTATACTTTATCACATACTCTAGTAAGCTTGTTTGTTGAATATCGTGATGGAAGTCTAAACCATAATAAAACAGTCCATCTCTTCAAACTTCTATGGTAAAGACCCCCTGACTTAAATTTATTCGTGGGTGGAAGTTTCACCTTATTGGTCTTTTTGTTTTCAGGCATCCTTGCATTTAATTCTTCGTCAACACTTATGGTGAGTGATGCCGAGTCACATCACTCCGAGGCGCAACACTTCAAGGCACAATACTTCAAATTTCTAATATTCGAGCTAGCAGCAAATATTACAACTCCAAGAAATAGGCAACTCTGGCAAGTGCATTGTGCATAAATCTTTGGCAATGACTTCACTAACTTGTTATTGACTTGATGGAAAGTAACAAAGGTACTTATTTTTAATTTGGAATTGACAATTGGCATATTTCAAATCTGTGTTAAATTATGATTATGCAGACTTCATAATTCTTAATTCTGGTTGAGTTGGTTGTCCTATTACTTTGCTTATGAAGCTACAAAAAAAAAAACATTCAGGTTGCGATTTTAACTAAAACTAATCAGTGTTTCATTGAATTTAAAATATGTTGTCCCCTTTATGTAGTAATACTAATTGATAAGCTGAATATTTCTGACTGATGTTATCTAACATCAGCGCATGTCAGTTCAAGATATCGCATCACATATTGCCTCGATAGCTATGGCTAATGCAATAGAGAATATCTCATTTTCAAAATTAGCTTTTGAGTTTGAAGTTGCATAGAGATCTCTTTCTAGTGATATGGGAAATCAAGCTCATTTGCTAAACGTCAGTTGTATAGAATTGTTTCTCACATTTATTTTTTATTTTCTTCTTTCTTTTCTTCTTCTTTTTTCTTTCATTTTTCCTTCTTTTAATTTTTAATTTTTTGTTGACGACAACTGAATGGTGTTTATCAGACAATCCAGCCGACCTTGTTACCTCAAAATTTTGAGAATGCTTTATCTGCTCCAATGTTAACTTGAGATTATCAAGTGCACATCTACAATTTTGTGGTAAGTACTCTATAGCACTTTGACATGTTTAAATTATTGATATAATAACGTAAAATCCTAATGCCAGTTTATTTAATTTTGTAGCGAGGACACTGAATTTTCTGTAAGCATTTTGGATAATTTGACCAAGTTGCCAAGATTTGACAAGATAATTATGTGCCTTCCAGCTATGGATCATGCTGGTAAGGTTATCTTTTTTATTACAAAGTATGATTCTGAGAAATGAGCTTTGTACGAGTGATGGTTGAGTTTTAGTAATTATTTTCCATATGCACATTTATTCTGTTTTTGGATTCAATGTTAGCTTTTAACGTGGTTTCTTGTTAAAATTCTAGAACATAACAGTAAGAAGCTATTATATGTCCACAACAGTTCTATGAGCATAAATATAATTTATGCTATGTACCTATTATAATGCATATTTCGACTAGATGAGAGTTTATCAAAAGTATCAATATATTGAAATATTGGTGTGCCAAATAAAAATTGCATAAGGATCCTCTCTTATTCCATGTATCAATCAACCGTTTTCATGCGAAAATCAAAATTTCTCTGTAACTATGTGAATTTATGTTTACTAAAATCAATATTAATGTTTTTTTTGTTTGCTCAAGCCTAATCACTTCATTTATGATTCCCCTCCCTTTTAATACATGGTTTGCGTTTTCATAATGTTCCATATGGACAGAATTCTTAGATGTTCCATATGAAATTGACTCAATTTTTTCTTTGACATAGGAATAGATAAAATTTAGTTAGCCCACCTCTCATCTCTCTGTAGCGCCTTATGGGGGTAGCATATTATTTTCATAGCTGATTTTCTATTTCGGGAAACCAGAAACTTTTCAGGTTTCAGTTTCCTGAAACAGGTTCCAAAACCTATTTCAGGATGAAACCTGAAACAGGTTTCTGTTTCACAAAACCGAATCGCTCAGTTTCGAGAAAATGAAACCTTTTCAGGTTTCAGAAACCTGAAACAACAATAAAAACCTGTTTCAGGATGAAATATGAAACAGGTTTCAGTTTCCTGAAACGAGCAATGCTCGGTTTCCGGAAACTAAAACCAAGTCGCTTGGTTTTGGGAAACCGAAATCTTTATCAGGTTTCATTTCCTGAAACCTGAAACGCGAACCTAAACCTGTTTCAGGTTTCAGGATTTCCCGAATCCAAATGACATAGTTAATAGTGATTGTAAATTTACTGGTGCTTGGTATATTTATTTCTCAGGTTATAAAGGTTTAAGCGAAGCATGTATTCCTTACCATTTTAATATTTAATTCATGGGAGGAATATCATATACAAAAACTAAGAAGTAACTGTAAATTAGTTTGCAATAGAGTGCCTGTTTTATATTATAACACCGTTAGACGCTATAAGATATGATGGCTTGGTAGGCAAAAGTTTGCTTGATGCACATTCTGAGCTGTTTATTAGGACTATGCCTGAAAAATAGAACAAAGCTTAAAGCTTATTGAAAGTGGAGTTGGCACGACCAAAACCAGTAAGTTTTTTTCCTTAATTATATGCGTACCTATTTTCTGAGTGATGTTTAAGCTAATTTTTTTTTTTTAAAACCCAAGAGAACCCGGCGGGCCGGTAAACTCCTGAGGAGGGTGCAGTAAAGCCGTCCGCTAATCCAAGCCCCCATACCTCCGGGTAAATTTATGTAGGATGGAGAAGCGCATGGTAGGAATCGAACCATCGACCTTTTACCAGGAAGTTAGGCCTCCTTTCCACTGCGCCGCACCCGCGGACATGTTTAAGCTATTTTGGTATCATCATAAGCCTAACTTCGTACAACAATTGTATGACTTTTATCGAGCAATTGGACACTAAACAACAGATAGCTAATTTGGAGAACTACGAAAATCAAATGCATGAAGACATCAAATCAATGAGTTCGGCGATAGAGTACTTGCAACAATCTGTGAAGCGTCTTATCAATCAACATGGAGGAAATACGACGTCATGAGAAGTTGCTTCCAATGTAGGGGAAGGTAACAAAAATCTACATACTACTACATCTAATGATGCAATTGGATCATCCACGAGAGATAAACAATCGGTTGTGTTATTGTCGATGGTAAGTTTATAATTTAGCCCATTTATTGTTTGCTTTTTGTGTAATGGTTATGTTAAATTGTGATATTTCGACGTTATTTGATATTTGTTATGGATGATGAATGGTTGTATGCTAAATTGTTATAAATCGAAATGGAATTTGCATTACGATACAGATTATGATACGTTGTATTTGTTGTATTGTTATGTTATATGTTGTATATTCTTATTGTTATATGCTTTATGAAATTAGTTGAAGCATATTACGATTGTTACTTGTTTAAAGGAATTACTTACTACGAGATTGGTACAACATTCAAGTTTGTAACAGTTATAATTGTTATTAATTTTATTGTATGAAGTAGTCAATTTTACATACTAACAGTAATAACTGTTACGTATTTGATATTCGTCACAGTAATTAGTGTTATAAATGTTTTTATTATAATGGTTATAAGTGTTACAATTTTTTCAGTACCAACGGTTATAATTGTTATAAAATCATAGTTTTGTAACGGTTATAACTGTTACAATATACATACTTTATAACGGTTATAACCGTTACAATATTCGTAACAACTGTTTGTCACATATGTCGTAGTAACGGTTATAACTGTTATAAAGTATATTCGCAACGGTAATAACTGTTAGAAAACCCCTTTTTTGGTGTTGTGGAAGGTAGAAAAATAATATATAAAAGAGACAGACGAAAGGATTGGTTAACCGAAATAGTATTTCCATCCGGTCGCTCGTACGAAAGACAGCCCTATGTTCAGATAAGTGGGCTTAGCATTCGAGCAATTGGGGAAATCACTCAAAACAAGCACATATAGGTATACGTGAAAAACCAATTAAATGTGCACAGGTAAGAAAACAGAAAGGGAGATTAAAAGGCATCCATCCAGAGCATTCTCACCACGTCAGCTTAGTTCCCGAATACACAAATAAGTGTCCCATCAAGCTCCAGCTGACATCCTGAAATTCAACTATTCGCACAATAACAAAAGATACATCAAGCCTCTCGCTCACAGAGAGAGATAATATCAATCAGCTACAATGAAGCAATCTTAATCTTTTGCGCGAACGACCCCTTGACAAGTCAGGATAAATCTACCAAACAATGTGCGATCAAATTGTCGAAGCCAGTAATTCCTTACTAAAAGAAATCACGGACTTCGAGGGGCAAGTGTTAATCCCTAAGAAATCCGTAGGCACATTGAACAAAGGATGCGGAATGGATATCATCAGGGTCGGTCGTGCATGATGTTATCCAAGGCGCTTAAACGATCCACAATGGATAGGACGCAACCACACAGGGCAAGACCCAAGTATCAAACCCAAGACAAATCAAATCGACTAGTACGACCGAAGAAGATGACATATTACGCCGTGAGAAATGCGGCTCAATAGAGATAAGGATCGTACATTTTGTAAAGCCGCTCACGACAACGGAGCGCGCTTGATCTAACATCAAAGTTCGGTCGCACGCATCAAGACAGGAGTCAAGGTCGCATGTATAATTAAGAACTGCTCATGAATTGCAACTCCTATCGCTTGATACTCGAATCAGAAACCCATTGGTCGGTCGTACACCAGTACTTAGAAAGAGCACATTCACATCTCAAAGTCGCACATCTCAGTCGGTCGCTTCTGGACTAATGAAGATCGCCAGACGCTCACCCAAATCAGACGTAACCACATTAAAGAATTGTGGTCGGTTATTCCTTCATCTCGCCATCAAGAAAATCAGATATCTACTCCTCGAATGCTAGAAATAGACACGACAGAATGGCATCAACCAAAGGTCAACCGCACAACTACTCAAGACGCTCACTCCATTGAGTCGCTCGCGCATGACAACCGAATACAGCTCTGGACAGCTGGCTACAACTAGCCGATGACATGTTTGTAATTAGTAGAATGAGCGATCTGTAGCCTGCATAAACGGATTTCAAATCATTTTCCGGAGAGAGCTCACCTATAAATACACCATGGCTACTAGCATAATGGGGATCCAATCTTTGAAACCACGAAGTGCTGCTAAATTATATCCTCAACCACTGATTCGGGTATGGCGTCAAGAACAATCTTGTGATCAAGGAAAACGAAGACATCCTTCTTCTCAATCATTCATCCATCCTTCTTCTCCTCAAGTTCTACCATTCTCTAATATAATTCCGAGATTGAAATATATAAATGAGGGTGTATTGAGTGAATATAAAGATATATGGAAAGAGAGAATTGATGTATTTTGTAATCCTCATTACAAGATTGAAAATAACTTTCACAGCGGATGTAGGCCTAATTAACGGCTGAACCACTATAAATCTCGTCTCTACTTTACCTTTTTTCGTATTTTTCATTTTCAATTGCTGACTAAACACGGTTCCATTTATTTCTTACCAAATTAGTGAAGTGCAGTTTGGTACCTTGGGTGTTTAGACCATTTTTTGTGTAAACAACGTGATTATTAATTAAATTTAACTACCCATTCAAATAAATAAATTAGCTCATAAAATTTTAATTCCATAAACGTATACCTCTCTGCAATCCATATCAGCTAGACATCATCACAAGATCAATTCCAACATGAACTCCACCGTAAAGCCATAGCCCATGATTCCATCATCTTCCTCATTGTAAAAAAAAAAAAACCTGCACTGTACAAACCCCATGAAACACCACCTTCAAATCCCTCTTTCCATCACATTCCTCCACGAAATTGTTATTTGACTTCGCTATAGTTTCCACCTATATGTGCTCCACAATCCCATCACCGTAAATTCAAACTCAAGCCCCAAAAAGATAATGCGAACTTGGCTTGAATCCTGACATCGCAGTAGTACACTAAAGAAAAGGTGCGAACAAAATTGAAACCATTTTCCCCAAATCCTTCACTCGAGAATTTAAACTCCACGTTAACCTCAAATACGACCTAGGCGTCACGCAACTCCTCCAAACATCGCTACAGACCTTATTGCAACCTCGGAAACTCTTCAAATCTTGCACATGAGGTGCGCTTATAGTAAAATCAAATTCCCCTAATTCCTTTACCATTTAGCGAAAATCAAGACCTAGCCTACTGTTGTGAAATTCGATCGACGTCTAGGAAGATCGATCAACTAAATATGGGTACGGTTTTATAGAGCAAACTCCAGGGGAATGAAAATTCAATTTGATTTTTTTTTGAAGAATATGATATGGAACGACTTTGTTTTTTAGAGGAAAGACTATGGTCGTTCATAGAGAAACGAAAAAAAATGAGGAAAGAAAAGACATAAGAGTAAAAGTGGGGGTATGGGTTTATTTATAGAGAAAATTATTATTATAATATTCATTTGAAACTTTTCCTCACAGTAACACGATTAAATGACCACATACGAGCTCCAATCGCGATGAAACTTGAAATCTAGGCTAATTAACTATTACGAATTTAATAAATTTCGTTTCGTTAAAAACATATGTCATTTAAAACTTTGCTATTTTTAAGTTCCATATCAAATCGATATAACATAATTTCAATTCAAAGTAATCAATTCGTCAATAATATATTATTAATACCCTTTTTGTCCACATAGAATTTATATTGATCATCACGATTATTTCAATCAAGCTTTAAATTCGAATTCAATTATCAGGTTTTTGTATTACGATAATTCAATATACTCGACTTTTAAATCGTATTTCGATTATTAAATCGACAAACTCAATATAAAATACATTTATGTTATCACTCGATCATTTAAAGCAATATTTAAATATTCAAAATAAAATGATAAAAAATCTGGGTCATTACAACAAATCAAACGAAAAATGATGTTAGATTTTTATGTTGGTTGGCTTTGATAATCGAATAGTTTTATTGGTTTAGAATTATTATAACCAAATTACCACTCAAATTAAATTGAATTAGTAGGAACAAAATGATACTGCTTAAATTAACTTGTGGATTATATGGTACTCGCACATTTTTAAATAAAATAACTATTCAATTTGAAACTTTTATGTGTTTTAGTTTGAAGTTAATTTTTTGTTTGAAATAACAATACGAAAAGAACTTATTTAAACTTTTTGTAATGATTAATGAGTCTTTTTCAATGGCTAGTTAATGTAAAAAGAACTAACAGTTCATCAACAAGCTTGAATAGTTAAATATTATTAATAGTTCTACTATTCAAATGCAAGAAAAAATATCATAAATAATTCGATTTATTGGTGCAAATTAAGTTTTTTCGTCACTTTTCCCATTGCATTAAAACTTTGTCAGTTAATATTTGATCAAATTGACTGTTAAGGAGGTTTCTCTACTCTAAGCAAGTCTAAACAAATTTGTCTGTGCCAATTATTTTCGCACATAATATCTCTGGCCGAAACATCTCTTCGTGTTATTTTATCTTCTTCTCTGTAATCTCCTCGTTTTATTTCAAAATTCCATAATTTTCTCGTTCTATTTGAAAATTCCGACCTTTTCCCTTCGAAATCCTCTCCTTTTTCTTTTTTTATCCTCCATAGCCCTCAATTCCAATCCAGGTTTCAATTTTGAACCCCAAATTAAATTTAAGATTTGAATCCACTCTGAGTTTTAAAGTCATTTCAGATCTCACCTAAAACACTCGCGATCTAGATGATTTCGACCTGGAAAATTAAACAAATTGATATCGAGTTTATTAGTTAACATATTTTCGAGTGTACTGGAAAATTATCAGCTATAAATTTTTATTCCAATTCAGTTATGATATTTTGCAAACTCAATCATATGATATGCGGTTCCTCATCATTTCCCTTTTATTTCCAGTTATTTCCTGTGTTATGTTGAAGTAAATATATTATAATAGCTTTGAATGATCTGTAATACTGATTCCGCAAATTCTGATTTCTATACAGTATGGATTTTCACATATTAAACTGATCGATTGAAGCAATTTTATAATTTAGCCCCATCACTTTCATTAATATATTATCCTTTTATGATATTATTATTTTTGGAGCTTTGCATACTACAGTTTTCTCTAATTTATTGTTTTTAGATTAACTTAGCAAAGCCCTCTCAACTCAACTATATGTTACTTTGCGCTGGATGTAATACTAATCTGACTGTAATATATATACCAAATATTCTTACATTTAATAACCAATTAGAACATATACGAATATTTGGTATTACATGTACGAATATTTGGTATATATATTACAGCCAGGTTAGTATTACATGTACGAATATTTGGTATTACATGGTCCAGTTCAAATTGGTTATTACATGTTCGAATATTTGGTATATATATTAGTATTACATCCAGCGCAAATTAACATATACTTGAGTTCAAAGGGTTTTGTAAAGTTAATTTAAAAAAAAAAATTATAGAACACTGCACTATGCAAAACTCTGAAAATAATAATATAATAAAAGGATAATAAACGAAAGTGCTGAGGCTAAATAATATAAATTTTCTTCAATCAATCAGTTTAATATATGAAAATCTATGCTATGTAGAAATCAGAATTCCATATGTAACTCCTACAGAATCAGTATTTCAGATGAGGAACCGCATACCGTATTATCGAATTTGCGAAATATCATAACTAAATTGGAATAAAAATTTATGCTTGATAATTTTCCTATACACTCGAAAATATGTTAACTAATAAACAATTTGATTAATTTTCCAAGTCGAAATCATCTAAATCGCGAATATTTTAGGTGAGATCTTAAACGAATTTAAAACTCAGAGTGGATTCAAATCTTAAATTCACTTTGGAGTTCAAAATTGAAACCTGGATTGGGTTTAAGGGGCATGGAGGATTAAAAAAAGGAAAGGATTTCGAAGGGAAATGGTTGGAATTTTCAACTAGAACGAAGATATTATGAAATGTCCAAATAGAACGAGGAGTACAGAGGAGAAAAAGATAAGATAACACGAAAAATATTTTGACTAGAGGTATTATATTAGAAAATAGTTGACACAGACGAATTTGTTTATTCTTCCTTAGAGTAGATAAACCTCACTATCGGTCGGTTCAACGGTTCATAAAAGATAAACCTAAATCATTGAAAAAATGTTGAAATAACAAACTATAGTAGAAAAATAATAATTGCTAAGGGAAAAAATGGAGAAGTATCATAGTTCTAACTTTACTGTCTGATTCAGAGTCCCAAATTTATTCGACGAGAAAGCCAAAGAGCAGTATAAGTTTGGTACGAAGTTTTGTTTTGTTAGCTGAACAAAACATGGCGATAATGGCAGCAAAATTTCGTAAATGAAGCAAACCATACCAAAATTGATTAACAAAATTGAATAATTCACCAAAATTGATAACAAAATCACCCTAATCATCCTTCCAACAATACAAATAGAAAAAATAACAGCAGAAAACTAAAAAGGGACATAGAGATTTTTTTTTTCTTAACTAGATAAACAAAGTAAGAAGAGGAGCTGGGTGTTGTACGGAACCCTAAATATTTAAGGAGAGGAGTAGACTTATAAAGGCATGTGGACGATATGGCAGAAATAAATGAAAAGGAGATATAAACCATGGATCTATTAAGCAATTGTATTGAAAAAGAATGCAGGAAAGATGAAATGGTGACGAAGTACTTGACTTAAACAGAACTGTGAGTTTTGAGTGCATAGATATAAGGAAATGAACAAAAAAGTAATTACTGAAGGAAACTTATATATTGGTAGTGCTAATGAGATATAAATCACAGTTACATGAAACAAGAGAACTGTAAAAGAAAAGAAAAAAACAAGTGCTAGAGCTATGAATTGTAACAAATGCTTGAGTTATGAATTGTAAGTAAACGATCAAATAGGAAATTCAAAGACTAAACAGCAGAATTGTAGAATAAGAGAAAAGTTAACAAGAAGTGCCTCGCTTTTGCATGAAGTAAATCCATATAGCCGCTAAAGGAACCGAAGGAATTTCGGTCAAAAAGTGCGGCAGGACGTAAGCTTTTAATTTAGGAGGTGTATTCTTGTAATTCGACACTATTAAAGTTTCTAATCAAGCAAATCATGCGATGGAAAATCATTCACACTATCTGACAAACTCAGTTTCGATTCAACTAGCATTTTCCATGCTAAATGGGTTTTAACATAAGAAATATGACAGCAAGGAATCAATTATTTCCTGCAACCATAGAGCATTGTAAAAAGAAAATGGAGAAAAAATTAATCTCATCCCATACTAGACAATTTCAATAGACAATCCCAGCCAAAATATCCCATATTTGCTTAACTAATCCCATGATCCCATATGATCATAAACGAAATACATTTATCTTCTTTTATAATTTTTCGCTCATTCGAAAGAAACTCACATGGTATAAATTGTATAAAATAGGAAAATTATATTAAAAAAATTGTTCAATTATTTTGTTAATTTCAAGAAGAGAAAAAAAAACTATCGTCACTGCTACTGTAGCAATAAACTAAGGCAGCGAAAGAAGATGAGCAAAATAATAATGCAGGTTTTGTATGCAATATTCTACCTCTTTGTGGTTAGAAAAATCGATGTTCCTGCTCAATTAGGACAAATGAGCATGCTTGTCAACAGATGTCACATATCTCAATTAGGCAGATATTGAAAATTTAAGTGGTATTTATAAAGTTAGTGGATTGAAAGGTGAGCGATGAAAATAATCAGATGTGTAGGAAGATTGAGGACGCAATTTGAGTAATTTAAATTTCCCATTTTTTGACCTAATTTGTTACCATTTACTATTAACCTAATTAGTTAATCAATATGATTATTCCTTTTTATAACGTTTGATGGATTATTTAATATCACCAGTTTATTGTTGCCGTAATATGGAATAGTCCAAAAGGAGACTTATCCAACGTAAAAAACAAAAGAGATTTATTTTATGTAAAAATTTCGCAAATAAATGGTAAGCTTATAAATTCTTCCATTCAATGCAATTTTTTCAATAAAATGAACCTTTAACGTATTTACAGCTTGCCTAATTTAATTCCTAATTTTGTAAATGCTAAATTTATCTATAAGCTTTTACCTAATTCTAGTAGTTACTAGTGTCGTGCTAATTTTCTTATGTAGTATATCATTATTCATTCTTGTAGTTACTAATTGAGATCATACTCTGTGATATTAAAAGATGTATAACTTGTGACAGCAAATTTTGTAGATATGCAACCTCATATTATATATTTATAAAATTGTAATCTGCAGATTCTACAGAGGTACAACCTCATATTCGAATTGACTACTAGTTACCTCAGAAAGGTACATATGCAACCTCATATCATATACTTGCAAATTTGTACGCAAAACAATATGTTAATTTATTTATAAATACTTTATTTTCAAAGCTTCCATGGTGGCTAAAGGTGAAAGTATTAGTATTACCGCACAACAGTGGGAAAAACCGACCGTTAAATTGTATAATATTAAGAAAAAGTTCTAATTAATTTCTTCTGTTTATAATGAATTTTGATGAAAAATTAACTGCATTGTTTGAAAAAATGAAAATACATAGAAAAATGTAAATAAATAACATTGAAGTACAATTCACTACAACAAAAAACACTTTTTGCAACAGGCGATATCTGTTGCAGTAGACCTATAGCAACAGGCTTGCGCCTGTTGGTATAGCCGAAGTTGCAAAAAGTCCGCAATATTTTCTGCCTGTTGCAATAAGATATTGTGGTATACTTTTTTGCAAAAGGCTTTTACTGTTGCAACAGATCATTTTGCAACAGTGTATGCCTGTTGCAATAGAACCATAAATCTATATAAAAAAAATAACAGCTTATAGATATTACATATTAAATGTATTCGTTTTAGTAATAGTGTGTATCACAAAATGAAATAAATAAATGAAAAATTTATTTTAACAAAGTTTTAATAGTACAAACAATTACAACAAAAATTTCTACAATTTTCATACACCATTCATGTATAACAATTTCTTCTCACACAACACATTTTTTTCAAATAGAGTATTTTCTAATCATATTTCTATTCTATCATACATATGCTATAACAAAAGAACAAATATCATCAGATCACTAGAACAAATCTGCAGTTCATGCTCCAAGTTTGTTGTCGATCATTACAATTAGAGGGGTAAGCTGCTCTCTATACCTATAACATATATTCGCCCCTACTCGGAGATGTTTTTGTATGATTATATGGATGAAGCCGTTATAAAAGCAGGAAGATAACCGTATAACAAACTTCACCACATAGAAAATTATCTGAGAAAGGAATACCAGGTCTGTACTGCAATAATCCTTCAGGATCTTACAAATATCCTCATGTCCAAATCTCTTAGCATCTGAAAAGGGCTGCAAATTTCACATGTGAAATCTTTAAATTTGTATTACAGTTGCAATGCACATAGCACCACTTTCTTCACTATATTTTATGACATTAAAACATGGAAGCTTGTGAATTTCATATTAGATACAAATCAGTAGTCAAGTTATAGGGGAAAGAAGTTTCTAGGGGAAAGAAATCACGTCTGCTTTGCACATTATTTTAAAATTCTAATGGCTCTTGTTTATTTGTCTACTGGGTACATTGCTGGTACTGAATTAGCAAAAAAAATTACAAAAATGATGACGTCTTAAAAGTACTTTCAAAACTTAGATACCATAAATTAGTTACCGAAATGAATCTCAGATTCAGGTGCGAGAAACTTTAACACTAAGGTTGAGCATGATTACAAAACAATGTATTCTTCATTCAAATGTAGGCAGTATGCATTCAGCAATAAACTTACGGTACGGCTCCAGCAATCTTCAGAATTGACATTAGCATCTTTTCTGATAAGCTGGTTTACAATTTCAGTGCATCCTTTGCAAGAAGTTAAACGAAGTGCAGTTTTCTTATCATAATCGACTAGATTTGGTGAAACACGACCATTCCTTGAACAACTCCATCTTTATCCCCTTTGTCGAAATGACATAACAAATGAAATGGAACTTCAAGGTTAGGCAGCTTTTGGCTATCGGAATGAATTTCTGGCTCTTCTATGTTATTCTAAACATGGAAAAAGGAAAATATAATAATTAATTACAAAATACTATCTTTCTATATAACATAATCATGGCACAACGCTGGTTGGAAGCATTTTATTTTTATGACTATTAAATGAATAAATCGTAACAAAATATGCACATCTACTATTTGAACAAAAAATAGTAAATTTGAAGAAGGGTGGAACCAAGATTTGAATACAAATCCACTTACAATCAAGATTATCTTTATTATCAGACCCAGTTGATGTATCCTCATGCTCAACAGAAGGAACAAAATCATTATGGTTTATTTCTTC
Source organism: Allium sativum (assembly GCA_030737875.1). Taxonomy (NCBI): domain Eukaryota; kingdom Viridiplantae; phylum Streptophyta; class Magnoliopsida; order Asparagales; family Amaryllidaceae; genus Allium; species Allium sativum. The sequence continues at coordinate 1,054,770,446 of CM060926.1, read as the reverse complement.
ATTTAAGACTAGTTCTGCACTGGTAAAATGAGTGATAGTTATAAATTTATATAATATAAAAAAGTCAAGTCTTTAGCATTCAAAGAACAACAGCAGTTTAAGTGTAAATTTGTTTTCAAAGCTACAATGAAATTTTTGGTGCTTACTTTTTGAATACATAATCATATTAAGAGAGAGAAAACATCTTCTTGAAACGAAAAAGCATAGATTTATAAAACAAAAGACAAAAAAAGGTTTATATCCAAATCTGCATGTCGGTGAGCGAAACCATAAACTAGAAAGTGTCCAGTACGCATAAATGATAGCTGAACTGAAGGATATCGCCAACACGTCTGCTGCCAAAGTAATCGTCGAGAGAAACGCAGCTGTGAAGTAGATCAGCATGACACAATTGCATAGATTCGATACCAGATGTACAGGGTCGGTCCCAGGAGTTTTGTTACCTAAAGCCAATTACAAAACCGAGGCCTTTATATATAAACTAATGTTACTATTGTTACCTAATTCATCAAAATAATTTATACACAGCATGATGTATGCATAACATCTAACAGAGCAGCTTATTCTCCTTACCACTGCATTTAAGTCAGCATGAAACCATTATTTACTTTGTGTCCAAAGCATACAGTGCACATGTCATACACGAGCAAAACTCACTTGACCCATTTCCATTTCTTCCCGGCAGCAGGTAAAAAACTCAGCACATTCCTTCATGAATCAAATTTGCAGAACTCAAATCCTATCCCTGTAACTGCCTTGCCGCAAAAATATCACGCACAACACAACGAGATATAGATGTCTTATAATTCTGATCCAACAACATTAGGCATTGAAATTAAAACATTGTTGCACCTAATTTCACCAATTATATGACAAGAACATAAGGATATTCAAATTAAACTGACAATCAATTTCTACATTAAAATTCATGGTAACATAAGCACCCTAAATTAGTACTTTAAATCTTGGCGAGCTGTCAATCTAAGTAAACACCAAATCACTAACATTCAAGGTTCTAATTGTAGAGATCTTACCCAAATCGCCTTTTAGGTAATTGATTAATGAGCATGTAGAGTACAACTCCAGTTTCCCCAAACACACACGGAATATTTATATCCATCTTTTAGATCAAAGATCATACATGCCAATAAAAAAATTGTGCTGAGTACATGCAGGCTGCTAAGCAAATGATCCCCAAATTGAAAATAGATCCCCAAATTGAAGTGCATGGAGACAACAATTTAGATATACTAATTTTGATCTGAGTCTTTTCAATTATTACACAAATCAACGTTAAAATAATTAATATACAATTAACGAAACTAAAAGTATAACATACATTCAATATTGAATTGACACCATTGAACATAGATGTTGTTCACAAATTACAATACAAGAACTATAACTAAAAAATAGAACATATAGTTAAGAAGTACCCTTTAAAGTTTAAGCAACTTATCGTTACTGTCTTACTGGATTTATGCCCAAGTTGTCGGTGTCAGTGCCCTAGACCAACCTATGCTTCTCAACGAAGCGTCTAGAAGTCTTTGGAGTCACTGTCGATTGTCGTTGTTGCCTATCCACCTTTCGCCGATTGCCAATCAGGCATCGCTTGTTACTCCATCATTCTGGAAATTGTTTGATTCTTTTTTTTTCAGTAACGCAATCAGGCACCAGAAACTAGAAGTGGGCGCTGGCAGATGACCCACCGAGAATTCCATCAGATAGCAGGAACGTGATTTGGGGGAGAAAAGAATACTCATATAATTATTCCAATTCCAGCTATGTTGCGAAGAAGTCATGCACGGTGGATCTAGAAGAACCTGATGAAAATCATAAATTTGGTTACGTGATGATAATATAAGGTTGGAATGAAGATTTGGGGGAAAAACCCAAAATGGAAGATGCTGAATGGAAAGGAAGGGCGGTGGGGAATAGGAGTGAAACATTAAAAGTTTAGAGCTAAAGATTGGACTTTAACGCCAAACGTTTTTACTTTGGGGACAAAATTTTGACCTTGGAATGTTCAAGAACTGTAAACAAATTTCTAGATGCACATCAAATAATATTTTGTACTAAATAATTTCAAATCGATATGCATACCAAAATTTGCAAAGTAATATTTTTATATGTCAAATTCGTAATTTGTTTTCTATATTTTTGAATTTTCTATAAGCTTTTACCTATAAGCTTTTACCTAATTCTAAATTTATCTATATTTGTTTTCTAAATTTATCTATAAGCTTTTACCTAATTCTAGTAGTTACTAGTGTCGTGCTAATTTTCTTATGTAGTATATCATTATTCATTCTTGTAGTTACTAATTGAGATCATACTCTGTGATATTAAAAGATGTATAACTTGTGACAGCAAATTTTGTAGATATGCAACCTCATATTATATATTTATAAAATTGTAATCTGCATATTCCATAGAGGTACAACCTCATACTCGAATTGACTACTAGTTACCTCAGAAAGGTACATATGCAACCTCATATCATATACTTGCAAACTTGTACGCAAAACAATATGTTAATTTATTTAGTGTGCTGCTATTAGGCCTGGCAATTTGACACGTGACACGCTAACACGAAACGAAACGACACGAAATAAATGGTTATGGGTTTTGATTTTTGGTATACGAAACACGAAAGTACACGAACACGAAATTACACGATAAATTTCGTGTCGGATATGGGTTTTCACTTTCAATACACGAAAGTACATGAAAGTACACGAAATATTTTATATATAATTTTTATTTTTTATATATCATATAATATATTAATTTCGTGTACTTTTCGTGTACACAAAAATACACGAAAGTACACGAACATGAAGTACACGAAAGTACACGAAAGTATACGAAAGTACACGAACAGGAAGTACACGAAAGTACACGAAATTAATTTCGTGTACTTTTCGTGTCGTTTCGTGTTTACACGAATTATTTCGTTTCGTGTTCGGATCGGGTAAACAGGTACATGAAATGATTTCGGGTCGTTTTCGGTTTTAGCTCTGAGTACACGAAAACACGAAAGTACACGAAACGAAAGTACACGAAACGACACGATTGCCAGGCCTAGCTGCTATTCACACCCCACTTTCCACTTCTGGCCACCACCACTAAAGACCACCTCTTCTTTATGAATCTATGCTTGTTTACACCACTTGCTTTTTCTAAAATTTAAACAGGCCACCACCTCACTTTTATTTCTCCTTCGTTCCTAAATAAATCATTCGCATTCCTGTCGTTGCTCGCTCCATCCCTCGTTAAGCTCGAAGATTTCTCAAATTACAAAAGGGAAGTGGATAACTTGCGTGCGATGATGGCAAAAGGGAAGCAGTTGTCGCAATCGACTAGGAATCTAACCCTAATTTTCTTTCTTTCTTGAAATCGATGCGAGTTGTAGACTTAGAAATGGTTTCTGAAATCGTTGAAAATTGACGTTTAAAAATTAGTGGGAACGGATGTTCGTAGTCGAAGAATGTGTAAGTGCGTCGGAAGTTGTTTACCGTTTATGTAGGTAGATAAGTTGTAATTTTCCAGTCGTTCACCATTCAACGTGCTCAGATAAAGGTAGTCGGCGGTGTGAAACCGAGCAGAGTAAATGAAAGGAATAAATAGTTTTCAAACGGCTGCAAACTGCCGAAATTGGAGATCGGGGTCGGTTGTGTGAAACCGGACAGATTAATGGAATGGAAGTAACAAATTTCAAACAGCTGCAAACTACCAAAAATGGAATATAGGAGTCGGTGGTTAATGACTGAGTGAAAATAAAGAAATTGGTGGTAAGAAGTAGGCTAAAAATAATCCAATCTATTAAATTTTTAGAGGTGGCCAGAAGTGAAAGGTGGGGTGTGAATAGCAGTACTCTTTATTTATAAATACTTTATTTTCAAAGCTTCCATAGTGGCTAAAGGTGAAAGTACTAGTATTACCGTACAACAGTGGGAAAAACCGACCGTTAAATCGTATAGTACTAAAAAAAAGTTCTAGTTAATTTCTTCTGTTTATAATGAATTTTGATGAAAAATTAACTGCATCGTTTGAAAAAATGAAAATACATAGAAAAATGTAAATAAATAACATTGAAGTACAATTGTCACTAACAATAAATAACATGGTCGTAATTAAAAAAGAAAAAACAAGAAGAAGAAAAAAATCTTAACTTTAAATTATGTCATTGTTGATATTTATTTCAACAAGAAGTTAGATTCCATCCTGTAATCAAGAACTGATTGAGACGTAATAATGATCTTTTTTTTTCATTTATATATTCAATCTTGACAACATTAACAGTGAACAAACGAGGAGTCCATAACAATCCATTTAGTCTTTTGTTTGTATGTACCGCCTTTGTCATTTTAATCTTTGCTTCAAACTATGTTTTTCTTTGCTACTTCATTGAAAATGATAATTCAAACATATGCTCATATTCACAAGCTAAAATATCTAAAGAATTTTGTTACTCTAATTTTGTTACATTAAGACAAACACTACAACAAAATAATCATATTACAACTATTCATTTGCAACTTGCATAAAATAACTGTTGTAATAGATACTTTGTAACAACTATTTATTATAGCTGTTGTAATAAATACGCTTTTGATAACTGTATTTATGTAGCAGTTGTAATATAAATTTATAACGGCTGCTTTTTTGCATACAGTTGTAAATATCTATGTATAATCATTGTTTTTTGGAGTTGTAATACTTATTAGTATTCCTTGGTTCTCTAACTTAAAATATTAGGACCAGGGTCCAATTTTTTTTTCGGCCGCGCTTTCACGAAATTCCTAATATCAACCCTATTTTGCTCTTTGTCGTTGTCCACGATTTACCCTAATCGCTCTGTCGTTTTCCACGATTTAAACAAATCTCCTTCCACAATCGTTATTCACTGATCTAAATAGCGATCTTCAGAACCCAAGCAGAGGAAGCGATTCCCATCAAATCTCCTTCAACGACAGTTACTGTCGCTCGATTGGAAACCTAAGTGGAGGAAGCGATTCGGTTTGATCGTCGATAAACGGAGGAATTGCCATAATTTTTAAGGTTCGTTTCTTGGTAAAATTATATTCCTCTTTATATGGCGACTTTTTGTTGTGATTTGAAACTCAGTTTTGTTGTGATTTGTTGTGGTTTGAAACTCGTATTTGTTGTGATATTGTGAAGTGTCTGAAACTCGTATTTGTTGTGAACTGTCTGTAAATGATGACCTAAACTATAAAAAAACTATGAATATGGTTATTTCGCAAAACATTGTATATTCCATAGTTTCTTTTAATTTTTATTTTAAGGCAGTGTTCATTGATGGGATTGAATGCTCTGTACTTTGGATCAAATATGCTGCCTGCTACATGTGATTTTGTTTCTTTTCAAAAGCTGTTTTTTGTTTGACCTTTAAGGTAATTTATTTTAATGGTTAATATGTTTACAGATGGACATGAAAAGAGGATATGCTCATTAGTTTCAGCCTCAGCCTTGCAAAAAAATCAAAGAGAGCTATGAACAAGTTCAATTCTATGAAGCTTATCCTTTGTTTGAATGGCGTTATCCATGATCTTCTACAACAACAAATTGTTTCGCATAACACAACCATTATGCCAAGGAAAAGTCTCACAACTTCCAAGGAGTTTTCTATAGACAGCAAAAGTGTTATATTCAGGTACATCTCAGGAGTATGCTCCCCATTTTACCTTAGGTTCTCTTGAGCAGTTCTATTACTGTTGCATTGTGCTGCAGTGAAGTGGATGTATTTAATAAAGTGGCTAAGTTCTGGTCTTCTCTAGCTAATTCTTCTATATGCTTGAATGATTTGCTGTTAAGATATGAATGCTCTAATACCATATCAAATTTTCATGACTGATTTGAGAAATTATGATTTTGAGTTTAGGATAGAGTTAAAATGAAAAATAAATGATATTGTACTGATAAATCTATCATGTAACAAATGTTATACGGTTCATTGTATTGATAATATAAATAAATGGGCTTCTTTGTACTTTGAGATTGAGAAGCGGCAATGTTTTCTTTGTGTTTCATTATTTCCCCCACTAAATAATGTCTTAGGGTATTCCAGCTTTGTATCTTGTACGTTTGTGTTTGTTTGTGGTTTTTCAATAGTTGCTTCACCTTGCTGTGGTGTTTATCTAAACCATTCAATCCTATATCATATTTATTATTTTGTAATTGAACATGAAATTGTTGTACGTCTTGCATTTTAGGGTAATTAATTTAAATGAAATTTAATTAATACATAGCAAATGTTATTATTATTATTTGCATATTCTCTGTTTGTAGTTGATTTAGCCTTAAAATTGAAAATAACTAAGATGAGCACAACTTCCAAATGTGGCCAAAATAATTATGGTTCAGCCGTATAAGCGGTCTTCATTCACATTTTATTGATTAGATGAAAACTTCGTTCATAATTTCTTTTGGAAATTTGATATTGTTATTGATTTGAATGAGGATTGGCGTAAAAAAAAATTTAATCATGACTTTTGTGTGGTGCCCCTTTGCAAAAAAATCACTTTGGACCATAACAATTCTATCGATCCACTTTTCTAAACAAAATTCAGATTTCACTCATGGGAGCCGGACCCATGCCAGAATCAGTTGTAGCATTTCTTTGGAAAGTCCAAGAGACCATCACTTCATCATCAACCTCTTCTCATAGAAATAAGGGCTGCCATCTCACTCTATTTCATCCCTGCTGCCTTCTGAAACCCTCAGATGGAAAATACATACTCCAAAGAGCAACACTACTCGTCTTGCCATCCATAGGTTTGACTTTTAATACTGTGTTGAATGGTTTAGGAGCTCCATGTTCCCTTCTTTTAGTCATGTTTTATCAATCTCGCCATAAAATACTTTCACTTGTCATTAATCTCAACATTGCTGACTAGCTTCTCAAACGGTACTGGGTCTAATAACGACTAAATAATAGTTTTCCTTTGATCGATTATCAGTGCAGTTAATCTATTTGATAGGCTCTACTGCTTTGTGAATTAAGTGGATACAGTCAACTCAAATGGGGTATTAAGATCTAAGTTCATTTTTAGATGCTTTATAAAAATTAACGTTAATTTTACTTGTTAAGCTCTGGATACTGTTAGATTTGATAGTGGGAAGTGTACAGTTGATATCTGGATGCTTTAAAAGAACAAAATGTTTTTTAATTTAACTCTCAATCAACTACTTTTTGCTACCTTTCAGCGCATCCAAATCATTTTATGAAAAATTGCGTTTTTTTTCCTTCCCTTTCTTTTCAAATTGTCATCTATACGCAAATAGGTGTTCTTATACCAAATTTGTGTCGGAAGATGACTAATTAAACTGATGCCGGTAGCTTAAAAAAAGTAATTATATGACTAATTACTCTTGTACTTGCTGGATTGTTGTAGGGATCATCAATTTAGGTTAAAGCTGTTTGCCAACGCAGGGTAGTAGTAGTATTGTTCAACTTGTAATTTTTGCAATAAAATTTTGTTTACCATCATTAAAAAAAATAGAAAAGGCTGCCTGCTATAATTTTCTCACAATTTTCCTTGTTGACGGATTTAATTACATAAAATTCATTCCACCTCCAATTCTTTTAGTGAGTTCTATCTGGTTATAGTATTTAGAAGGATACCAGGATTTACTTACACATGTGAAGGTTTTGTATATTACAAAATGGTTTGGTGAATTCTTTCATAGTCTGTTTTGATTTTATTTTACTCTTTCTTTAATTAAATTGTTTTTTTTCCATCAAATTGAATTTGTATATTTTAGTTGGGATATGTTTTCATAGTTGACTCCAATATATGAACCTTACATTGAATTACGACATATGAAATATGTTTGTTTTTGAATTTATAGGCCAAGATAAACGAGTTTAAAAACACCTAAAATTCTCAAGAACGATATCATTGAATGAAGATGGTGTGTCAAAGGACTTTGGTCGTGAACAAAGAGGTAGAATAAGTGGACTTGGTTTTCGGTTGCACACCAACTCAGTTCAGAGCTCGTATGAGTAGTTCCAAAAAAGCACGTGAAATGGAGTATAAAATTTCTACCATGCAGGCTCACATGAAAGAGCTTTCTGATATATTCATGGCTGTAAGTTATAACGGATTTATTGTATTAATGTGTAATTGCTAAGCGCTTAAAAACTAATTAGTGCATATTTTTTTTGTAAACAGAATATCAATGGCAAACAAAATGTGGTGGAAGAACCAATAACTCCACGTGGTAGTACGCCACAGGTATATTTTTTTAAAATTTTTGACAGTTTTGTTCACATGAGTAATTGATAGAAATAAAGGCCAAATGATTATATGCACAAAATAATGTCAGCAAAATTTTACTGCATTTGTTTTATTTCATTATTACATTTACACTGCATTTTTTTGGTACATTTGATTTTGGTTGCAAAACGAAGCATAAATGGCCACACAAACGAAGCATCTGATTTTAGTGCCTTGTGTATAATAAGACGATCTTAGAAGGTTTAAAAGACGTGTCAGAATTTTGGCCCGGGTTAAATCAGTTAGCTGAAATCCATACGCCTATGAAATCCGCTCAATCTCACATTCCTAATTTTTCTATCAGCAAGTTATTTCGAAACGTCTTTATGTACAAAGAGGAAATGACGTAGTCAAATATCATATTAGTTTTTGTAATGAGCACGCCTAACATTTTCCATATCTGCAAGCTCTGGCACATTAGGACCGGCATGTTCCTTGATAAAATTGATGAATTATGTCAGTTTCCATGGTTTTGAGCCCTATTAGATGCATTAAATACAAGAATCAGCGTTAGGTGTCGCTTTTGGTTCTATAATGCTCCCTTCGAAATGCCAAAACGTAACATGTTTGTCCCAGCTAAAAATATACCACGCTTACGTTTTTGACAAGTCAGAAGTCTCAATAATATGATTGCAAACTAAGCTTAAGGAAATGATGGGATCCGGGTTTAAATTTTAGTAAAAAGTTTTTAGTTTTTATAGACAGTTCCTGGTTGGATTGAATTCATAGGGTTAAGAACATGGTTTATCTTCAGAGTGGATTTTTTTTAGTTTCTATACAATTGTCTACGAATAAACAGCTGAAGAATTTTAATCATATAAATGCCAATGGTGAGTGAAATAAGATGTCAAATGAACCTAGAAATGACGTTAGTTTAACTACCATAAAGCAGATTCACACCCACAACACAGAAATGCAAAGTGAAAAATTAGATCATACTTTAGATGGGGGAAAAGACAACATGATGATGAAGCTAAACATGCATGTGAATGCGGTGGACCATGCAGTAGAGATGAGAACAATAGGAAAACCAAATTTGATGAAAGCCCATTTAAACTCAATCTACCCAAAACATTGAGGCAATACATAATCTGCATGGAAAAATATGATTAGTTATCTCAAAAATAAGAGCAGATTGATGAAAGGAACTAGAACAAGTTCGAGTTCTCCTGAAAGGCTGAAATGAATATGTTAGTCTGAAATGTATGGAGTATCAATTCTTCTAGACCATAGTATATTTATAATAGATCAATGTAACTACGATATTTCGAACAAATGTCCTTGTCTTAGCTGATCAAGGCATTGTGTTTGTTTTGTATGCTTAATGCTGAGTGCTAAATTCTGAATGCAGAATACATAAAAATTGCTTGTTCTTTTTATAATGATAAATAATAAATTTAGATTTTTTACAGATTATCTTTATTGTAATACTTGATTTTGTATGCATATTAGCACATTTATCTAAAATGTGCTTGATAAGGAGTTTTACATTGAAAAAATATCAAACGACAAAAAATTCTGGTTTAATTTAACAAACATTTAGTTATGAAAACTACAAACTTTATGGAGATAATTTGAGCATAAAGTTATATCAAAATTGATGAAGTATCCATAAGTTAGATGTCAAATTAACATGTAATTCCAACCAAAATAAACAACGATGTACTGAATTGAGACTCGTATTTCAAAGTATTATATCATAATGATGAAGGTCAATAGTGTGGAGCACAGCTAAGTGGAGCAGAACCTACAACCAGGTGGTGGTGACGTGAATGAAGCGAGCGGAGTGGGTTGAAGAATAATTTGGTAAAAGAAAACCGATTCGATATAGAAGTTCTTAAACTATAGGATCAAGGAAAACAACATTGTTGGATTTTTGCAATAACCAAGTTATAATGGCTTATTGAGATTGGTGATATTTTTTCCGAATCTTGTGAGTTTTTAGAATCAAACGTAGTCCTTCTAATTGCTTGTTTATAGACCTTCTAAGGGACTTCTGGAGATGAAGAAATGAACAATATGTCTTATTCATCAATATGAACTAACAATATGCATTACTCATCAACCTGTACACCATTTTTTCTTCACGCGTATATGCAAGAATTGGAAGCTACTTATATTTCTTAGTTGGTTTACTATCGATTAGTACGCGTGCTATGCTAATATGTTTATTTTATCCTCTTTTATTGCAAATTAATTAAGCCTTATTAATATCTGGATACTGCATAAAAGAAAATTTGTATGGAATATTGATCCGTATGGCCTTATTAGTATCTGCATGAAGCAGAGTACATATGAGCACATATAGTTTATACTATGCCACCACATCACATCGGCATACTGCACAAAACAAAATGAAATCAAAGCAGTTAAGTGATAACATGAGAGTTTGACTTGGTAAGCTTGGGCTACCTATGGATTCGGCTTGCCGTCCAGCTTTTCTTAAGGATTTTATGAGCTGATGTCTTTAATATTTTAATAGCTTTCCTCTCTGGCAAACCCTTTGTATATACATGCTAGTTACATTTCTAACACAGTCAATACATAATGAATTGCTATATGATTTAACTATATGTTTTATTTGAATAAGTCTAACTTGAGCCTGGCTGTACAGTGTGAATCATAAATGTCATATTTGAAACTAGACAGAAGTAAATGACTGTATAAAATATAAATGCTGCAAACTAATTATAGTATCTGTGTAACTGGTCCAGGAAAGCCTATGCTTGCTTTCCATATCCGTGTACAAACAGATTAAATGCGGGTTCATTTGCTGTTTGAATAAATATTAAGTTGTTGTCATTTACTGATTTGTGCATGCTGTTTGATAACTATATTTGTGAATAAAACTGCATTTAATTGTTCGTTGTTATTCTTTTGCAGTCATATCGGAGTAGCAACATTGCAAATGGTGGTAATATACATATTGAGATTCATTCTAGAAAGTGCAAACTATTGGGTTGGCAAAGAAACGTTGTTGCAAAAGCAACAATTGCATTAATCGATCCTGCTGTTTTATTCCACCATGTGCCATTAGGAGCGGTTGCTCGGAAGGTTTGGTTTAATACGGTTATGCATCCCCAAGCTATCTTATATAGGACCACTTCAAACATTTGTACTATTGGACAAGCAGATGGGAGGACTATTTCTTGGCATAAGGAGTTTATATCTTTTGATCAGTACGTATACGTACTTATATTGATATATGCTATGGATTTGGCTATGTTATGTAATGAAGTCAAAAATTCAAAATGGTTGTAAGTGAAGTTATGGATTTGGCTATGTTATTAATGAAATATTTCTTTTAATTATAATGTTGTAAAATTTTATAGGTAATATTAGCTATAAACGTATTTAGTGCATGCAATTTTCAGTTGTAGTAGATTCTATTACGACTTTTATAAACAGTTGTGAATCGCTAGTGCAATTGGTGAAAACAGTTGTTGAAATGTTATTGCAACAGTTACAAACAGTTGTAAGTGACTATTTTGCAGCCGCCAATAGCTGTTGCAACAGGAACTTATAACAACTGTTAGAAGTTGTTGCAATAAACCTAATTTCAATTGGTAAAAACAGTGGTAAAAATATTTCCTACAACTGCAATAGCTAGATGTCAATAAGTCTGTTACAACAGTTAGTGATAGTTGTAAAAGATACTTTTACAACTGTCGAAAACAGTTGTAAAGTAGACCCGCTTTATCACAACTCCGGATATTAAGACTGTTGGCCACAAGTTGTAATAGACGTATTACAACTGTTTTTGGCAGTTGCAAAAGGGTATTTCTGTTGTAGTGAAATGATCTTGGTATCCAATGCACGTTCAAATTGCGAACTGTTTACGTAAGCAAATTGATGTGTTATGTTTAATCACTAGATTGGAACCCGTGCTTCGCACACGGGAAGTGTTGGGTCTTGTTGTCGAGCAAAAGGTTATTTGTAAGAGTTACATTCGTGTTGGGAGAAGTTGAAGTTTTAAGTCTTCATAAGAATCACATATGTGGTGACATGTGCTTAGCACAAGGAATACACATGGAATAATCATTTTAATACCTTAAAATGTCAGCGAGTTTTACTTACAGTGATATCATGTGTCGATGAGTTTTGGTTACATTGGTGTCTGTATTGAACGATGATTGAAATGACACGGTAAAGGAAGATTACTACCATTATGCAGTTATTTTTATACTCCCATCCAAGATCCGAACCAATTGAGAACCCAATATAAGTGATCATCATTAAGCATAATTTAAAGACTTTTAGTCTGCATAAAGATATGTAAATGAGGTTGTCTTTACTTTTCCAAATATTAAACATTAATGAAATGAAGGCTTAATATTGAATTATCCAAATCATGGTTAAAATAATAGTTTACATCTATTTCAAACGTTATTTCGTATAATTCGTGAAAGATAAGAGAAAAAGATGAATATGCAATGCACCAGCAAATGAGTCATTTAATTTGATACACCATAAGATGGAAAAATGTACAAATCATGCAAACTGAAAGCGAAAAAATGCACATAGTAATCAATCGTTAAATTTACTACTAATATTATATATGTAATTTATAAAATAAAGAAAATGCTTTTACAATGAGAAAAAAACAAAATAAGTATATGTAAGAGCAAAGTAAATCTCTGTTATTGCTGCATGATAGGGAATGAGCAATAGCTAACGTGTGCCAAACGGATAAGATGTTGCAAGAGGTCATGCAAGCGGTTGCAATGGTCGAAAGTGCGGATATTTCATGAACTATAACAAACCTATAGTTGCAAATATGTGCTGAAGGATATCAGGTTGCTGCAGTGATAGGCTTGAAAGATTATGTGCTTCAAACTGCTGGGAACTTCAAATTGAAACACTTCCATGATAATGTCAGTTGCAAGCCTGCAAGTGATGGGATGAAGTGTTATAGTGTGTGATAATTCGAGATTGACAACGGCAGACAAAGTAGCAGCAAAAATTAGTAGTACTATATGAAACGATATAAATAAGTGAAGTAATAGGTATAGATGATACTGAACTAAATGAAGAGAACTGCCGATATGCTCAAAATCAGTTATATGATAGAAGAGAATTAACTGAATGAAAATGATAAATCTGATATTAGAAACGGAGAGGGACTTCAAAGAACAACTGGTCACCCGTACAATATTGCATAGCATGGCCAAATTTACATACGTAGTTACGTATACAAACCCATATTAAATAAGCAATCTTGAATTTTCTGGAATATAGTAATAGTTAAATTTAGAGCAAGAATGTGATGATTATAATGGAATAAGCAACATGATTCAGTAAAGCGTATATTGTTGGAACTAAAGGAATTTGAAAGTATGAAGAAACTAAATTTGGGTGAGTAAGTGGAATGTAACACCCCGAATTTTAGTTAATACTAAAATTCACTAATTACAAGATAAATAATCTCAGATGTGGGAATTAGGGGAAACGGGCTGCGTCATTACGTTCGTCTCGGAAAAATACGCGAAATAGAGTCCGAGTTTTCGAAAATCGGAGTCCGTATGGCCCAGCTATGGCCCGATGAAGTTTGCAGAAAATTCAAAACTAAAACAGATTTAAAAATTTAAATATTCAGATTTGGAATGGGCCAGGCGGGGTCAGGCGGGAAGCTTCCCGCCCAACCCATGTCGACAGGCCTGTCGACAGGGGTCGACATGCCTGTCGACTTGCCTGTCGACAGGGTGGCACCGTTCACTGAACCTGGGTGCACCAGGTTGCACCAGGTTGGGTATCAGGCTGGCCAGGAGGGCTGGTTCTAGAGATTTCCTAAATCTAAGGGTCCTAATCTAATCTAGGGTTAATCTAAGGGCCTAAAACACTCACCTAATCCTATAAATAAGACCCCAACCCTACCCTAATTCATTCATAATTAAGTCTTGTAACTAAACTATGGCAAATTGAAATTTGAGCATGGCCTCCACTAGTTCATAAAGAAAGTTGCAAGCTAATCCCTCTCTAATCAATCTCTAATCATCATTATCTTCATAGTTTGCAACTAATCCTACTTCATAAGGTTGCTAATCTTGAGTTTGGTGAGTTTCTATCACTTTAACATCAATTGTTAAAGTAAGTAGATTGGGTGTAATGAGACTTATGGTCTTAAATGCGGATTAGTGAGTTTGAATCATGTATAATGATATGTTACTCTATGTTGTTCTATGATTATGCATATTTGATAAGTTTGTTTATGCATGCTTACTAAGATGATTTATGCATGTTTAACAAGTTGATATATGCATGTTTAACAAGTGGATTTATGCATATTTAATGAGTGGAATTATGCATGTTTAACAAAGTAAGTTATGCAAGTTAAGTATATGTTTAAATGCAAGATTTATGTGATATTCAAGTTATGCATGCTTATGCGAGTATATGAATGCTTATGCAAGATATGTATATGCTTAAATGACATGATATGCAAGTTATGCATGTTTATGCAAGTTATGTATGCTTATGCAAGTATGTGAATGATTATGCAAGTATGTAAATGCTTATGCAAGTTATGTGTATGCTTAAATGCATGTTTAACATGTTATGCAAGTTATGAGAATGCCTATATGCAAGTTCAACATGTTATGCAAATCATGTGTATGATAATATGCAAGCTCATAAGTAACATGTTATGCAAATCATGTGTATGATAATATGCAAGCTCATAAGTAACATGTTATGCAAATCATGTGTATGATAATATGCAAGTTGAATTAAATGTGGTTGGGTTAAAAGTGTTCATATATGCAAGTTGACATCCTCTTAACCCATGACAAAGTTATATGCTAAACCCATGATATGTGTGATGGATCTTCCCCTTTTATTATGTCATGAAATGAGAACGATTTACGTGGGGAACGATGGGGTGGGTAAATATGTTAATAAATGAATGATTGGGTATGATTAAGCATACCATAAAAATAAATCACCATAAGTGGGAATTTACCTATTGAGTTAGGTCTACCCCATGGGAATTTACCTATTGAGTTAGGTCTACCCATGTTATGGTAAACTTGATATTAATTAGGGATAATAAATATGGGGGTGATTAATTAGGTGTAATTAATCGACTAAGACACGAGGTTGGACTCATTTGTAGTGTAAAACTGCCCGGACCCGACCGGCTTAACCAGTTGCTACAAATGTCAGCCCAATGTGAGAGGTCTTAGCCATAAATTAAATACGTGATTAAGGTAAAGACACGAGGTGTAACGACCCAGATTTTTAAACAGTTTATTTTAAATATTTAGTATGGTTTTAAATATTGAATATATAATATAAATGAATTTTTATTGGATTTATCGATTTAATAGTCGATGTACGATTTAATATCAAATATATTTAATTATCGTAATAGTAACAATTGAATTCGAAGTGTAAAACTAAATCAGAACAATTCAGTCGACTAATATAAATCCTATATATTGAAATAAAAAGATAGTATTAACTTATCGACAAATTTGATTTGTTTGAAATTGATTTATAGTTTAAATCAAATTTAATTTAATCGTTAAATTTAAAATTGTTACCTCTTCTACCATCGGAATAAATTTCGAAATTTGTTTCGTTGAGTTCAGGACGACAAATAACGTTTGAAATACCAGTTGTGTCTTGAATTGGAGTTCGGAACCGCTAAGTATATTATTATAAAATTAAACGATAAGTATCAAATCATTTCATAGATCAAATCAAATGTTCTCTTCAGCCGACCTATCCCTTTGATTAGCGCAGACCTCCACTTTCTCCATCGCAGACCTTTGATATTTTTCTCGAGCAGAAATTTTGGTTCCCCTCCTCCCTGCTGAAGCAAAACACTGATTTAATAACATTGTACTGTTTGTTTCCCCTTCATGTTTGTATAAAGGTACCTATGGCCTTCGTATTTTTCCCAAATCAATCCATCCTTCTGTCGCTCGTTCCTCTTTCCAAATCCTAAATCCGTGCCATCCTTTCAAAAAAAAAAAAAAAAGAAATCGAAATCTTTTTTCTAAATCGCGATCGAAACTAGGTAGATTTCTGAAGCTCGACAACGTCAGCAAGCAAGTTGCGATTCAAAACCTGGGTACACCTGAAGTGATCGCGATATCAGGAAGTCGATTCTCCTTCGATAGTAAGTTCCGTTTACAGATTCAAAGGGGTAGACTTTAATGGTGAATTTTGGTGTGGATTTGCGTTCTTGGTGGTAGGTAGTAACAAAGTGATGATTTTTGAAGGATTCGGTTGCCAAAACTGTCGCGCCTGTACTGGGGTGGTCATCGATGTGATTCGTTTCAGCCATGCGAGTCGAACCTGTCCAGTATCGGTGTTGTGGAGCTCGCATAGTGGAGGAGATGGGTGATCTGGGAAGTTAGTATTGTGAAGTTTGTAATGGAAAGAGATTTTTGGGAAATGGCATTCAGTAATGAAAATGTCTGCACCCATTACTGTGCGTGAGGATGTGTGGACTGGGGAAAGCCAGAAATGTATGAGGATGGCTTCGAGGTTCTGGAGTTAAGGCATTTCAGTTAGTTTGGATGGATACTAGAAAGGAAAATTGAAGTTTGGGATGATTATAGTCAATGTTAGCTGAGTTGCTTCATAATTGGTCGAGAAGGATAAGGTGAGATGAATTCAGTTGAGATAGTTCGAATAGATGCATAGCGGTGAAATATGGAAATAAACAGGATATTCAACAACTGCAAATCACGGTGAGTAAATCTCACTCACCTTTAGAATTATTTTTATTTTATTAAAAATAATTGTCTGTTGCTTGTGTGAATGTTTTCTGGTTGCTTTATATATATTAGTTATTTAGGCTATATATATATATATATTGGGTTGATTGATTGGTTGGATTCCCGCAGTCTCATTAGCGGATGCCCGCAGTTTCATAGCGGATGATTACCCTATACGCCCCACGCTATGATTAGTGGATGACCTTCTATACCGCGATATTCTGCCACGAAGCAGAATGGGTATTATTTATGTGCTAACATCTGTGGATGCAGGAAAACAGGTTGGAGGAATCCAACTGGATTCCTCAAAAATATATTATCTGTTTGTTTATTTGTTTGCATATATATTGTTATATATGATGTGTTAGAAAAATAAATAATTCGTTGCTTTGTGTGTTTAAATATCACTGGGCCAATTAAAAGGATATTTGAGATTTAAAAGGGAAAATTCTATTTTTAAATAGAATTTGAAATTTTAAATGGAAATAAAATATAAACTTGTTTTTTTGAAAAATAAAACAAGTAGTTCTTTTTAAACGAAGTTTATAAATAGTTCTTTTATAACGAAGTTATAAATGAAGTAAAAAGAATTATCATTGATAATTCAGAAATAGAAACACAAGTTTGAAATTGGAATTTGAAATGAAATTTCAAAATAGGATGTGAAATGGAATTTTTAAATATATAACTCAAATGAAATTTTGAGTATAACATTTGAATAGTAGAATTAGAAAAGGAGTTTAAATATTTGAATTTTAAAAGGAGATTGAATACTAGAAATTCAAATAGAATTTGAATGGACGAAAAATAGAATTTGAATTCAAGGAATTAAAATAAAATTTGAATTCAAAGGAATTCGAATAAAGAAAATTCAAATAGAGATTTGAATGAAGAATTTCAAAATAGAATTTGAAATATAGAATTTCAAAGAAGAATTGAATAGAATTTGAAATATAGTATTTCAAAGAAGAATTCAAATATGAAATTTGAATAGAGATTTGAAATAGAAATTCAAGTATTGAATTTGAACATGGAATTGAATACAGAAATTCAAGTAGAAATTCGAATATGAGATTTCAAAATAGAATTTGAAATAAACTTTGAAAATAGGATTTCAAAGTAGAATTGGAAATAGAATTTCAAACAGGATTTCAAAATAGGGAATCCAAAGGGTTTTGAAATGGAATTTGAATTCAAGGAAATTCAAATGGGTTTGAATAAAGAAATTCCAATGGGATTTAAATATGAGATTTCAAATAGAAATTTAAATGAAGTTTAAATGTTTAAAATCCAAATATGATTTTCAAATATAACCATTAAAAAGGGATTTGATTATAGGATTTAAAGTGGAATTTAATTCAAAGGAATTCAAAAACAGAATTCGAACAGATTGAAACGAGAATTTGAATATAGAATCCAAATAGAAAATTCAACGGGGATTTGAATATAGAAATTCAAATGGAGTTTGAATATATGAAATTCAAAGGAAATGCAAATATAGAGTTTGAACGTAGTAATTCAAATGGGATTGGAATAAAGGCAATTCGAAAATAGAAATTCAAATAGAATTTGAAAGATAGAAGTGAATTGAGATTTGAATATAGAATTTCAAACAGAAGTGAAATAGATCGGAAATGCTATGTTGATTCGGGAGAAATTGATTTGATATATATTGAAATCAAGTTAAATTTATTTTAACGAAGTTAAGAAGTTTATATATATATAAATATAATTAAAACGAACTCGCCGCAGCGCTGCAGTTCGTAAAATAGCGATTCGAACTTCAATCGAGTATACAGGACTCAATTGAAGTCGAAATTCTGCGAAACAAGAAACGTCAGGACCGGTTTGATAATAGTTTTCAAATGGAAGAGAAAAATCTGAATTTCGTCGTATAGATTTTGAGTTATGTCAAAATCAAAATTTCGAAAATGCAGCGCCAGAAACCATTATAAACCATAATGGATTTTATATATAAATATTGGGATTTTTAAGCAAATAAAAATCCGGATTTCCATTTAAAAATCTAGACTTGAGTTAGAAAATAAATGTGGACTCAAGTGAAGTAAAGAAGAAGATGATTTTTGAAACAATAATCATATTTTTGATTATTGAATAGAATTAACTAAAGAAGAATTAGTTAATCGAGTTTGAACTAAAGTCGAACTTTGAAAAGTGAAGTTTGGGATTGTAATTATATATTCGAATTCGAATATAGAACTTAAATTGAAATTTGAATTCAATTGATTGATAAGTAAGTGGAAATATATTCGAAACGTGTTATATTCAAATATACAAGTGAGATAGGCAGAAAGTTAGTTAAAGAATTACTTTAACGAATTGAGTCAAAACGAGTGTGTGAAGTTGAAATAAATCTGACAGGTATAGACATACAGGAGACAGGTATGGGACAAGAATAATGCAGATATATAAATAATGTGCTCGACAAAAGGTACATGTTTAAATTCATATATGGGGTTTTATGCGCCGTATCGGCAAGCCGCTTGGCTTTTCCTTTTTCTTTTTGAAATTAGAAGATACCGGGAAAGCTATTTGAAATTTCCCGATGCTCCCGATACAGGGGAGGTTATGGCGAATTTTTCCGGGAATTTAAGGAGTTAGAATATTTTTAAGAAATTTGACAACTAGAAATCTATATATCGATATATATAGAATTCGATAAGGAAACGAAATCAAAAATAGCGTAAAGGGCCAAGATTGATTATTGAAATATTTGGTAAACAAATATTGATAGAGAAAATGGAGAAGAGATTTAATTAATGAAATATTAATTAAAGAGCCCAGTGATTTGTTTGATATGTTGATTGAACACTTGTTTTTATTCGATAGTTAAATCACAGACTATCGAAGTTTTGACCATCGTTGTCAATATGGAGAGACCGGTTGGATTATTATCCGAAGAACCACTCCGTATCGGCATAAGCGTTGCGAACCAAGTATGCTGAATATATTGAAGACGGAGTAAAGTGCAAGGGCTTTTCTATTAATAGAAATAGTGCCTTCGGTTTCGTTCAATCCCAGAACGAACGTATATGGACGAATGTCTGACAGAGTATTTCCAATGATCAATGGGTTGGTCTGTATAAATATATATGGTTGCAACGGATTTATCCCTTAGCATAATATCCAGAATATTTGTGCAAACTCAACTAGTGATTAACGGATCTGACGATGTGGCATTCAAAGTGATTGTGTTATCGATGAATGGTAAGTATGCGTAGCCTCAGGCCTCAACAACCGGGAAAGGACAAAAATCGGGCAGGCAGCATGGCTATGTGGGTCGCACCCATTAGGGTGTATAATCACCTATCTAGAGAAATTCCTTTTGTTCTAAATCTATCGATTCTGCCCATTCGGGAAACGGTGGTTTGAGTCCAACCGTTGGTGATATACATTCGATACACTCAAGCGAAATGAGTGGTCGGTCATGTGTGGGCCGGGTTGCAAGATGTTCTTGTTGAACCCAGGTGTATTCGTCTCTAGAGATACATCATCGGAAGGTGGTCCCATACCTTGTCGTGTTGGAAATCCAATCTCCAATAAGCGCCATGCGGTTTTTGATTATATACTATATATGTGGAGCGTGAGATGCAAGCGTTCTACTATTTGGTTATTTACTTGATGTAGACATTATTATAATATCACTGGATTTTCGTATCAAAGTGTTTTGGGTTATAGTAAGGTAAAAACCATCCATGTTTATGTGTGGGCTGGTCTTACTATTATCTTTTCTTTTGAAAGGATTTTTAAAGTTAAACAAGTGGTTGGAGTTTACTCACACCAGTCCCATGACTGACCCAGAGTTTATTTTGTTTTGTTTTCCCTAAACTCTTGGGTGCCCAAATTTGTACGGGCAGTCAAGTGTTTCAGGCTTTTACAGATACACTTGGAGGAGCTTGAAGCTGGAGGCTTCAACGTTAGTTATTTAGAGTTACTTCCGCTGAATCAAATGTTATGTGTACTCTGATGATGGTATGTATGTATGTACAAAACAGATTTGTATTTCAAAAGTTATGTTATAGAATATATTTTATTCGTTCCGCTGTGAGTTGTGATCTTCGTTTTTCTTCTATTCTAAGTTTTCTATCTTATCTATTCTCACCCTCTATCTTCTTTCTATTAATGAGTCGTATTTCTGTGTTATTTGGGTTGGACGTGTGGTGTATTTAGTCAACTCAAATAGCACGGATTTGCAGGTCGTTTCACGAGGTTAGACTCTGTTATGACGTAAGACTGCCCGGATTCTACCGGCTTAACCAGGCAGTCATAACAGCCAGTCTAATGTGGGAGGTCTTTATGGGAGATCACGGTCTTAATTAATTAAGAAACACTTAACCATAGTAGCATGTAGTGGGACATGAGGGGTTAAGTGGGTGCCTTGGGTGGCATGAGGAAATTTTGTGGGTGCCTTGGGTGGCATGTGGAATCTAGTGGGTTGCCTTGGGTGGCAATAGAAAATACGATTAGAATACTTAACCAAGTGAAAACATGTAATTAAAACATGATTAAAGGGTTAAGTGGGATACACTAGATAATTGACAAGCTTAAGTGGGTAGCTTGTGGGGGCCCATTTCAACCAATATCCCAAACGTATCTTTGTGGGCTCGACCCATGTCGAGTGACGGGACACGCATATTGGGCTTGATTATAAGAGGCCAAAACGGGTTAGCGGTGGCAGCGCAAGTCCAACGGGCTTCATATGCGTGTGTGGGCCCGGGCTGGTAGATAAGCCGTTGTTGCATCGTGTAGATATAAAGTCGTGCACCGTTAGTATTGGGTAGCCACTTTAGGGGAGTGATACACCCCACTGTGGGACCCGCACGGGTATCTACGGTAGGGAGCCGATCGATGGGGAGTAGTGGGTACACCTAATGAAGATAGGGGCAGACGGCACCTATGTAGGGGTACACGAAACTACTGGGCAAGAATTACTGGGTACACCTAGTGGAGATAGGGGCAGACGGCACCTATGTAGTGGGCTAGGGGTACATGAAACTATTGGGGAAATTTTCTAAGTCCTTGGAAGGGATCAACCTTTAAGTAGGAATGACTGGTGTGGTGCAGTTAGTAATTATCCTTGGGTGGGTAGATGCGTCCTGACGGTTATCTTAGTTTATTCTAAGTCAACCAAGCTGCTTAGTGTAGCCATTCATCCCCAGATATTACCGTAGGTCAAGTTTATGTCTTCTCTGGTTACTTTAATGATTGTATTGTTAAAGTTATAGGACTCACTCAGACTTATGTCTGACCCCGTTGTTTCCATCTTTTTCCCAACCCTCAGGTCCTACGGTGGATCCTAGCAGTAGTAGAGCTTGATCGGATTGCTGTTCCAGTCTTGAGGAGCTTGAGTAGATGTAAAGCTCCAGTTATCCAGTTATCTTTTCTTTCGTTCTGGCTATTATATTGAGAGTGGGATTATGTACTTCTTTATTTTGATGGATATTGTACTTGACTTTTATTGTGGTTTTATGATGTAACCAGACATGTTTATTTCCGCTGTTATGAGATGATGTTTTGAAATTTCAAGTACTATTTATATCTGTCTTGTTGTAATTTTTATGTTCTATATTCACTAAAATACTCCACCGATGCTATGGCATTCCCTTAGTGAGTGACCCTAGCGGGTGTGGGGTGTTACATGGAATGCAAGGAGTTATTGATGTAAACGCAAAAAATTGGAAACATAATCATTTTTTGGAATAATGAATAATAATTTTTCGACCTTGCCAATATTTTATTCCAACTTTAGATAAAAACAATTATGTCATTAAATACAAATATTGTCATTATTAATATTCTATTACGGTTAGTATGTGCTTCTTTTGTCAGATAGTTTTAACTTTAATATTTGAAATATTCTTATATTTTTAAACACTAATCTTGAATTTTCAGATGGTGTCAACTGAGTGCATGTAAAACAAAGGGGGACAGAAGCCCTCACATAACAAACGCAATATATCAAACCAAAAAATAAATAACAAATATTGGAAGCAAACCGAGGACAGTGATAAAATAGGATTAAGTTGATACTGATAGTTGTAAATAATATCGGAAGCCCAAAAGTCAATTAATAATAACTGAAAATTTTAATGCCCTGATGAACAACAGAAAAAAAATTAAAAGTAATACAAAATATCACATATAATACAAAAACATAGGCGAACAAAACTTATATACTCCTCGTGTGATGGGTCAGTGGTCAACCAGGTGACATTCTTTGGCTTGGATTATTATAAGTATACATAACACAAATTCTACATTTGTTTAGTGTGTACCAACTTTTTGGTGTACTAAATTAGTCACGAAAAATAAACCAATAAAAATTTATGCAGTTTAAATTTTGTTGACAGAGTTGTGGTCCAGTGTTTATCAAATCTTTACACACTTATGTAACACACTGTAGACTTAGTTTAACAGATGCTGCTGCAATATGATGATGAAAATAATCTTTAATTTACGTTATAACTACAGGATATAAAACCTGGAGCCTTGGCAGTGAACCTCAATCATCATCCTCATTTCCTCCCAGCTTTCATCATCTTCATCATTGTTCTCATCGTGAACCTCGGATTTCGACTTATCAGACTCCTCCTCTTCCTTTTCAACAACAACTTTTTTGCTTGCTCCACCAGACAGAGTTTTGTTGTAAGAGGCCACTGTTTTGGTATACTCAGTCTTCTTCTTTGCAGCATTTGCCTCATAAGGTGCTTCATCAACAGCCGACATAGATTTCTACTTTTTACCCGCTGCTTTACGGACAGCTGAAACTTGCTTGTTGTTAGGGTTCTCTATTTAAAACTACTTCCAGGATTTCACCATGAAAACAAAGAAGGTGCTTGGTGGCATTTTAGGCTTGTTATAGGATCCTTCTCAGCCTTTGCCTTTTTCACCACCTGCTTCTTTGGCTTTTCAGCGGCCTTCTTTTTGCAGATACCTTCAAATCTCCTTTTTTCGCCGTATCCGCCTTAGCTCTGCCCATCTTGCTTCTGATATATCAGTGTAATTTGCTGTCGCAAAATTGTTCAAACGGACATGTTAAAAAAAGAATACATATATACATATAATCCCTAAAAGTACAACAATGACCATATAATAGCAGTTCCTTTTATGGACAACACCGGCAATACACACTACAAGAAATTATACTTTTAGTTACTGTTAATTTGTGATCCGAAATTCTCATTAGGATTGGTTCAGCTGATGTGACATCTAAAGGATATTATTTAGTTCCTTAATTTACTCTCTTGATTGAGGATTGGTCCAGCTGATGTGTCACATAAAGAATATTATTTAGTTCCTTCATTTTCTCCCTTGATTGAGGTATTTTCAGCAACCTCATTTAAAGGATAAAGAAGATTCTCTCTTGATTGAGACATTTATAGCAACCTCATCAAAAGGATAAAGGAGATTTTAATTTACTCTCTTGATTGAGATAAATGCAGCAACCTCATTGAAGGATAAAGAATATTCTTATTTTTATTCTTTCTCTCCTTATCTGAATGCATGAAAGTAGAATATAAATTTACTGCTATGGTTGATATGTTGAATAAGCTTGTAACAACTCCATCAATTAAATCAATAAAGTTTACCTTTCTCCCGTGGTTTTTTCCCGCAAAAGGTGTTTCCACGTTAAATCTTGTGTGTGATTTTATTCTTCACTTGCTTCTTTGATCATTTATTTATTTTTTCAAGTGGTATCAGAGCCCTGGTTTATTCAACATGGCGTCGTTAAAGTATGATCTTCCGCTATTGGATCGAAACACTCGATTCTCATTGTGGCAAGTGAAGATGCGGGCGTTGCTCGCACAAGCTGATTATGATGATGCATTGGATGGATTCGGGAACAAGAGATTTGATCTATGGACCAATGATGAGAAGAGAAAGGATCGGAAGGCTTTGTCTCAAATTCAGCTCCATCTACACAATAATATCTTACAAGAAGTTTTGAACGAGAAGACAGCTGCTTCTCTTTGGCTGAAACTGGAGTCAATTTGCATGACCAAGGATCTCACAAGTAAGATGCATCTCAAACAAAAGTTGTTTCTGCACAAATTGCAAGAGGGAGGTAATTTGCTTGACCATATTTCTGATTTTAAAGAGATTGTTTCTGACTTGACTGCAATGGAAGTCAAATATGATGATGAAGATTTGGGTTTAATCCTATTATGTTCTTTGCCCAGTTCTTACTCAAATTTCAGAGATACCATATTATATAGTCATGGTACTCTCACTCTAAATGACGTTTATGAAGCCTTGCACGCCAAGGAGAAAATGAAACAACTGGTGTCTTCAACTGGATCAAGCTCTCAAGCCGAAAGCTTGTCCGTTCGTGGCAGGACAAAGGAGAAAAATTCAAATAATGGATCTCGAGGCAAAAGTTCCAATGCCTATAAAGGTCGATCTAAATCTAGAGGCAAATACAAATCTTGCAAATATTGTAAGAGGGATGGACATGAAATATCCGAATGTTATAAACTGCAGAACAAGGAAAAGAGAAATGGCACATACAAACCAAAAGATAACAAAGAAGATGAAGTTAATGCCAATTGTGCTCGTAATGATAGTTCTGACAATGAGATGCTTGTTGTTACCGTGTTTGCTGGATGTGCTGAGATTAAAGATGAATGGATACTTGACACTGCTTGTACTTTCCATATGTGGCCTATTAAAGATTGGTTTACAACCTTAGAACCCATAAAAGATGTTGGCTCAGTTTTGATGGGTGATGATTCGGCATGTAAAGTAGCAGGAATTGGTTCTATTCAGATCAAGATGTTTGATGGCGCAATCAGAACTTTAACAGATGTTCGGTTCATTCCCAACATGAAGAGAAATCTGATTTCTTTAAGTGCTCTTGATGACAAAGGGTACAAATATTCAGGTGGAGGTGGTGTCTTGAAAGTCACAAATGGTTCTCTTATTGTAATGAAGGGAAATCTTAGGCAAACAAATGGCCTTTATTATCTTCAAGGCACTACTGTTTCAGGTAATGCTTCCCCTGTTATCTCAAATAATATTTCTGATTGTGATACTGCTAATCTTTGGCATATGCGTCTTGGACATATGAGTGAATTAGGTCTGTCGGAGTTGAACAAGAGAGGACTTCTTGATGGGTACAACGCAGGCAAGCTGAAGTTCTGTGAGCATTGCATTTTTGGCAAGCATAAGAGAGTGAAGTTCAACACTGCAGTTCATACAACAGAATTCAGACTTATGGGGACCGTCTAGGAAAGCATCCATGGGCGGTGCTTGTTACATGATGACAATTATTGATGATTATTCCATAAGAGTTTGGCCTTATTTTTTGAAACATAAATCTGAAGCTTTTTCAGCTTTCAAAGAGTGGAAGACTATGGTTGGGAGACAAACTGAAAGGAAGGTAAAGAAGCTTCGGACTGATAATGGGATGGAGTTTTGTTCAGATGAATTTAATTCATTTTGCAAGGCTGAAAGCATTGTTAGGCACTACACCATACCTCAAACTCCTCAGCAAAACGGGGTTGCCGAGCGTATGAACAGGACTATCATTTCTAAGGCTCGCTGCATGTTGTCAAACGCAGGTTTGGATAGACGTTTTTGGGCTGAAGCTGCTTCCATAGCCTGTTATCTCATCAACCGCTCTCCCTCTGTTGCTATTGGTAAGAAAACTCCGATTGAGGTATGGTCTGGTTCTCCAGCAAATTAATCTGAATTGAAAGTTTTTGGATGTATTGCTTATGCTCATGTTGACAATGGAAAGTTAGAGCCAAGAGCTGTTAAGTGCATTTTTCTTGGTTATAAGTCTGGTGTTAAAGGCTATAAATTATGGAATCCTGAAACAAGTAAGGTTGTAATTAGCAGAAATGTTGTGTTTAATGAATCTGCTATGTTACATGATATTCCATCTACTAATGATCTTGTTGAGAGTAAGCAGAAATCAAATGTCCAGGTGGAGCATATTATTGATACAGATGCTACATCAAACGCAGAAATTGAGGGACAAGATGAAGCACCCATTGTTGAGGATCCTCCAGCAGTTATGCAACCACCGCAACAATCTATTGCAACAAACAGAACTAGAAGGAATCCAAAACCAGTAAGAAGGTTTATTGAGGAAGCAAATGTTGTTGCTTATGCGTGCGCTGTAGCAGAAGAAATAGAAGGTATTGCCGAGCCTTCTTCATATTCTGAGGCTGTTATCTCTAGTGATTCTAATAAGTGGATGACTGCTACTGTGAAAACCCGTTACTTCCCCGTAAAGGAAAGCGTCGGATAGTTCGAGAACAAACCACAACAGAACGCATACAGAAGAACATTTCATTGCTTATTACAACAATGCATCAGATTACAAGAATATACAGAGTATGAATGAATATTACACAGAAATATCAGAGATTTAAATTACATTTAAATACATAGCAGCGGAAAATAATACAATACACAACTAGAAGAGATATACGGATACAAAGCTTTCCGGATATCGTTCCTGCTGTAAACCAGGATCCTGTGAATATAAATCTGCAAAACCAAAACTACTAGCTGCCCGTGTCAAAATAAGGGCACCCAGAGTTTAGGTTAAAACAATAAACTCCAGGTCAGTCATGTGACTGGTGTGAGAACTAAAACAGTTATTAATCTTTGTTTTAAATCATTAGGTAAATCAAGGGACCACGCCGTATAACACGGAACGGGTTTCCTCCCAAGAATACCAGTGCATAAAACAAACAGCGCAATGCTAAATAAAGAAAAATGAAGCTGTTATAAGACCCAGGTCCCATCACACAATGCAACGCAGTCGAGGATAGGGTTTTCCCTTATAACAGCCAAAGAATGCTTAGTACGTTTAAAACAAATCATTTGATACTACTATAAGTGTATAAAACAACTTCAAATCATAAGTATCAATCATAGGCGGCATAAGCGTCCCATGCCACTATGTCGCCATATATAGGTTTACAATCAAAACCGCAATGTCGTATTTGGAAATTGGATTTCCATCTATGAACCGAGGCAAAAGATAGTCCTCAACCGATTCGTAACTCTCTAGCCCGAGCCACAGGATCAGAACGCATCAACCCTTTAGATCGTCAGGGCCGGTCCACCGATGTGGATTATTATGCCTGAACACTACGTTTCCCCGCCCTTTGGGGCGTAAATGAGCCAACTAAATGACTCCATCGGTTCGAGAACGACCGATCAATCCGAGGCGCCTCGCAACAGCAACAACCACATAAGTCAAACTCGTCAGGGCGTGTAAAACCACTGACGCCACTTCTAGCTAGAAAGAAACGCAAGTCCTCCCTGATGTCCCCTCCCGTTTTTGGTTCATACCGGGTGTGAAACTCGCAAAGCAAACGTTACACAAAGCTACGCCACAAAGGCCGTGCTTTGATCATCACCACAAGACTTTGCTTTTCAACAGAAGCCTCGATCAATTTCCACTTAGGCATGCCACACAGGCAAACCATCCTATGCAACCGATATCAGTCACACAGAATGAAATCCGATGTCAGACACACAGTCCATTTACAAGTCCGTTCTGGGTCTGAACGAAACCGGAGGCACCTAGTACCCCGCATATCCATCGATCTCCAAGTACGTCTGGACGATCACCAACTGTTTCCATCTTCTTCGGTGTACAGCCCAATCAAGATCATCAGTTATCACCCAAACGACGTGAAGACCTCCGGTCTTCGACCATCGTCTTCATCTTCGACTTATCGTCGTATCAGTTATTCAGAATGGGATAAACCCGGTCTTTCCGAATAACTCGCGTATATTTTAAATAAGTGTTACACAAACACAACATACGCCTCATTCCAATTCATTAGTCACTAACCGTAAATTAATCAAGAGAATAATTCCCCAAATAATAACCCCGAAGGCCGAAACCAACATCAGATCAATATCCAGAAAACCATTCTGCTTGGCTAACCGACAGTTAATTTCTAATTTCACATTCATAGGGAAAGGTTCCCATTAATTTTATCAAAGATAAATTCTTTAATTTATTCTTTAATCTACTTTTGAATATCAATTCAAACTAGTCGGGATTAGCGAACCTTACCGAAGTAATCATTTATTTTAGTTTCCCAAAGTAAAACTGGTAATACTTCATATCTAACACCACAGTGTTATCGGTAAATTCAATTACCATTTCACGTTCAAATCTAATTAAAGATTTAACTATCGCCTGGAGCAAAACTGGTGATACTCCATTCTCGACCATTTCAATCTAATTAAAGATTCATTAAAACTCCACTTAGTTTTAATCGTTAACTGGGTTAAAGAATCCGTGTCATTTAAAAACACGGTTCACGATAAACCCAAAGTCACATTCATTAATTATCGGGTTAAAGAACAAGTGTTATTTAAAACACTGTTCACGATAAACCCAACAATCAATATCAATTCAATTCCAATTAAATATTATTTAATTGGTACACTTCATTAAATCTAAATAAAAAGATTTAATCATTTCTCAACTAGGTTCAAGAACAGTGTTAGTGAAGACACCATTCACGACAAACCCAAATCACATTCGATATTCAATACAAGGCTCTGAATAGAAAATATATCGGCTTATATTCAATATCGAATTCTACGACTAACAAATGTCGTATTGGAAATAACGATATAAATATATATCTTTCAAATTTCCATAACAACACCTGTATAATCACGAATTCCAACATCGAAATATTCCGAAGACAATTTCGATTCAAATCCACTCCAATGCATTCATTGGAAATTTTGGTTATTTTCAAAACCATTTCAAATTCAATTTATTTATTTAAAAATAAATAGAATTATAATCCTAGTTCAAAACTAGTTCATTTCGATAAAAATCTATTTTTATCTTTTCAAATATGGAGTTTTTCATCCCAATTCTTCCCAAATCATTTCTTATGATTTTACACAAATTATTACTATTTTTAATAATTTTATCAAGGCCCGTATAGTCGATTTCCACCAATGGCCATCGAACTGCACGTATAGCGACCTTTTTCCAATTTGATTTGGACATATTTCCAAATCCAACCGTTAGATTTCTAATTTATCACATTCGTTAGAAAGCTCTTTTCGATACGAACCCAACGGTTCTGGTTTTAGGAGAATCCGACGGTCGGATCTCCCGTAATGTCCGTTTGAAATCAATGGTCGAAATTCGCGAACGGCCGCGGCGCGGCGCGTTCTATTCAGGCCATTATATTATATATATAATATATATATAATATATATTTCATCGATTTCTATTTAAAACGAATTATATAAATAGTTTAAAATCGTTTCAAAACCTATTTCAACTTCCATTTCAATTCAAAGCAAAATTGAATTCTTCTTTATAAATTCGTTTCAAAATTCATTTCTATTCAATTCAAATTTCAATTCAATTCGCTTTCAATTCAATTTGAATTCGTTTTCAATTCAATTCATTTCGAAATCGTTTTCAATTCAATTCATTTCGAAATCGTTTTCAATTCAATTCATTTCGAAATCGTTTTCAATTCAATTCATTTCGAAATCGTTTTCAATTCAATTCATTTCGAAATCGTTTTCAATTCAATTCATTTCGAAATCGTTTTCAATTCAATTCATTTCGAAATCGTTTTCAATTCAATTCATTTCGAAATCGTTTTCAATTCATTTCGAAATCGTTTTCAATTCAATTCATTTCGAAATCGTTTTCAATTCAATTCATTTCGAAATCGTTTTCAATTCAATTCATTTCGAAATCGTTTTCAATTCAATTCATTTCGAAATCGTTTTCAATTCAATTCATTTCGAAATCGTTTTCAATTCAATTCATTTCGAAAACGTTTTCAATTCAATTCATTTCGAAATCGTTTTCAATTCAATTCATTTCGAAATCGTTTTCAATTCAATTCATTTCGAAATCGTTTTCAATTCAATTCATTTCGAAATCGTTTTCAATTCAATTCATTTCGAAATCGTTTTCAATTCAATTCATTTCGAAATCGTTTTCAATTCAATTCATTTCGAAATCGTTTTCAATTCAATTCATTTCGAAATCGTTTTAAAATCGATATAAATATCGTTCACGTCAAAATGGCGTCAATCTAACCAACACGACTTCATATATTTCTATTTTCAAATATTCTATTTCAAATGTTTCTATTTCAAATGTTTCTTTATTCAAAATAGTTGTTATTATCAAAATATTTCGTTCAACACATGACCAATCTCAATGGATGAGTACTGTCAACACATGAACTTTTATTTTATAATATTCTTCATTTTTCAAATTGGAATGAGGCCCAATCAATCACCATATAATGTTAATTATATGGATTTTCATACAACACAGGTATAATAGCATTGAAAAATAATCAACCATCAACCAAAGTGCACTACACTGTATAAGCATCAAATATAGATATCTAACGCTTATAACAGCCTGTCAATCAACCGATCGACATATTTAATCAATCAGGATGAGTGAAATCCATATTTCATCCCAACACCCGTGTGGGGTTTTCAAACAATCAAACACCTATTTTATTTGTGCTGTTGGGCGATGTGTAAAATTTATCGTCCCAATCAATGTCATTCAAATAGGTGTACATAAACAAACCTTCCGGTTTATAAATGAATATTTTATTTTATTCACTTCACGTTAAAAATTATATTTTTAACGATAAAACATTTTACTTCAACCTATGAATTTCTATTCAATTCATTCTTTAAATAAAATGATATTTTTATTTTTCTAACTTATTTTAGAAAATTTCGGCGGCATAACGGCACTATACTAGAAACGGGACAAGGTCTAGCCTTATCCCCGGTCTAGTGAAGGCCCACGCCATTCACACATCAATCAAATCAATTTTGTTTTGCAAACCACAAAATTTGGAGTAAGAGTCTAACCTAGCCTTACTCCTTCGCCTTATAACGACGCACGTCTAATCCTAACCAATTTATCGATTCGATTTTTCACACCACAAACCACATTCAAACCAATATCGCAATCAATCACCAAACAGTCAAACAAACAAGTCCATGGTCTGTGGACGATTGTGTCGGGTGCTACTAAGCACCGTCTGCATCCTAGTATATATATAACTAGAAAAATTAAATTGAAAGGTGAGAAGTTCTCACTGATTGCTATCCTAGCTCCACGGCACTTCATTGATAGAAATCTTCATTGCTATCGCATCTTCGTCATCTTCGTTGCCCGTAGTCACTATATATATAAAAATTGAATTTTTACTTCTATTCAATATTTATAAAAATCATATTTTTACTTCGCTATTTTCTATATAAAGATCTCGCCTTTTCAAATATTTCGCCTTTTCTAATTTAAAGATTTCACCTTTATAAAAATCGAATTTTTATTTCAAAGTTCAATATATAAAAATCGAATTTTTATTTCAAAGTTCAATATATAAAAATCGAATTTTTATTTCAAAGTTCAATATATAAAAATCGAATTTTTATTTCAAAGTTCAATATATAAAAATCGAATTTTTATTTCAAAGTTCAATATATAAAAATCGAATTTTTATTTCAAAGTTCAATATATAAAAATCGAATTTTTATTTCACTATCTACATAGAAAAGATTATATTTTTCTATTGCCATTTTTAAAATAAAAATCACAACTTCTCAAGTATAAAAATCATAACTTCTTAAGTATAAAAATCATAACTTCTTAAGTATAAAAATCATAACTTCTTAAGTATAAAAATCATAACTTCTTAAGTATAAAAATCATAGCTTTTTAAGTATAAAAATCAACACTTTCATATGAATGAAAACCGTGTTTCTCGTATGAACAAAATCATATTTTTTTCATCATCCATATAGTAAAGACTATATTTTTAATACT
Organism: Allium sativum; assembly: GCA_030737875.1. NCBI lineage: Eukaryota > Viridiplantae > Streptophyta > Magnoliopsida > Asparagales > Amaryllidaceae > Allium > Allium sativum. The sequence goes on along the minus strand of CM060926.1, from coordinate 1,054,737,567 downwards.
TTAAAAATATAAAAAATCCTATCTTTACTACTTTAGATTATATTTTTATCACTTTACAACATAAGAAAAAAAACAGTTTTTAAACTAAAGAAAATTCAGTTTAAGAAATAAATAAATAAAATCAGTTTTTAACTTTTCAAAAATCAGTTTTAAAGCTTTTAAAATCAAAATCAGTTTCTCTTTTTTTTTTCTTTTTTTTTACAGTAAAATAAAAATCAGTTTTAATTGTAAAATAAAAACCAGTTTTTACAATTAAATAAAATAAAAAAAACAGTTAAATAAATCATATAAAACTCACAGGGGGGGCTGTCAGGCGCGAGCGGCCGCTACTGCGAGGGGGGCTCGGGGATTGGTGGCGGTCGTCACGTCGGCGAAGGGGGGGGGGTCGGCTTCGTCGAGGGGGGGGGGTCGGCTTCGTTGAGGGGGGGGGGTCGGCTTCGTTGAGGGGGGGGGGGGGTCTGGCGCAGCATCGCCTGAGGAGAGGGGGGGCTCGCGGTTATCGATTGATGAGGGGAGGGGGGCAATCGACGGTGGACGGCGGCGAAATCCTGGGGGGCGCGATCGCCCCTTTTTTTTTTTTAATACTGATCGGATTTAATTTATGAAAGGGGGGGCCAGAAAGGAGATAAAGGAGGGAAGGGAATTAATTTTTTTTTTTATTTATTTAATTATTCAAAAAGTTGACTTTTACATACGACCACTAAACGAGGCCCACCGCCTGCCGTCCATAGCGTTTTACCCCTATTCTGAACACAATGGGATATGAATCGCAAGCTGATTTGATCGCTACAATCAGTTTCCTTTTGAATTTTCATTTAAATCATTATATTGAATTTTAAACGCACATTTCAAATTACCGGGGTCACATACTAACTAGAAAAATTTCAGAAAAATATTTTCTAGCTTCGTATTGACGATACGGTCCTAACAAAACTAGTTTCGTCGAATTCTGAGACCGTTTGAAAAATGGCCAATTTCCAGTCGATTAAAATCAACTAAAAATGGTCAAACGCGTTTTCCTTTGCCACGCTCACATATTGATTCGAAAAATTATGAAATTTGGAATCTAGCAATAACTTTACACCACGGACCCAACAAAAGTGGTTTCGTCGAAATCCGAGGTCGTTTGCAAAATGTCCATTTTTAAGGGCCTGAATTCCATAGCGACTATTCAGAATTTTCAACTGGACATATCTTTTGATTCCCGATATGAAATCTTGATTTTTCGGATTCGTTGGAAAGATATTCACTATTAGATTCCATTATTTTTGGTTTCACTAAAATCCGGATTGTTTTGCACCCGGTACATCCAATTGAAATTTGAAATCGAATTATCGAACTACCGCGCCATTTTCAATTCTATTTATAATTATATATAAATATTTATATTCTAACGACGACGTATATAATATATACGTCGAATTATATTAAAAATAAATTTCTCGTCGATATTATTTAAAATAATTCATTTTAAATAATCAAAATTCGCTAAAATTGCCAAAATAAAAATTTTAAACTGGCCCAGATTTTCCGGGTTATTACAATCTCCCCCACTTAAAACTTTTCGTCCCCGAAAAGGAACAAAGTCGAAAGTGGTTTGTTTAATCAGTTCTACGTGCGATCTGGCTTCCATTCTCCATCTTTTCAGTTTCTGAGAATTTCCAAAATTTCAAAAATTTGGCTAACAACCTAAATTTTCGAAAAATTTCGCCATAACCTCCCCTGCACCGGGAGCATCGGGGAATTTCAAATAGCTTCCCCGGTCCTTCAGATCTCAAAAAGAAAAAGAAAAAGCCAATAGGCTCACAAAATTATAACAACCCGTATTTTCAATAAACTGTTATAACATAAATCGAGGCAGAATTTATTCAAAAATCAGAATCAGGGGAAACGGGCTATGCCATTGCGTTCGTCTCGGAAAAATACGCGAAATAGAGTCCGAGTTTTCGAAAATCGGAGTCCGTATGACCCGGTTAAGGCCCATTGAAGTTTTCAGAAATTTCTATGCTAAAGACAGATTTAAATTTCAAATTAAAATCAAGGATTTGGGCTAATCAGGGTTAGGCGGGAAAATTCCCGCCAGGGGGCCCATGTCGACAGGCAAGTCGACAGGGCACCCAGGGTGTCGACTGCCCTGTCGACAGCCCTGTCGACAGGGGGTGCCCAGGCAGTTCAGCCTGGTGCACCATTTCTGATTTGGGTTGGGTCATGTGGCTTGGTTCTGGAGAATTCTAAGATCTGACGGGCCAAACCTAATCTAGGGTTAATCCTAGGGCCTAAAACACTCTAATTCTCTATAAATATACCCCTAATCCTACCCTAAAGCCTCATTAATCAATCTTGCAACTAAACTATGTCAATTTGAATCCTCAAATGGCCTCCACCTAAAACCTAGCCTCCACCTTCCTCAAAGTTTAATCCTATGATGATATGATGATCATACAACCTTTTCTATGTTGTATGAATGCTTAATAACTTGCATACTTCATTAAGATGCAAGTTTGATTTGCTAAAGTTTGTGTTTTTGGGATTTTGCAAAAGGGTTTTCTTATTTGAGGCTTTGTTTTGGTTTTTAAAAGGGCTTCTTCATCTTATTTGGTGGATTTGTGGCTTGTTTATATTTGTAAGCCCTCTTACCTTCACTTTACAAACTTTAAAGTTAATGTTTGGTGAAAGTTGAGATTTATGTGAGTTTAGTTGATTATGCATGCTTATGCGAACTCACTATGTCATGTTTTATGTGATTCATAAGTTATGCATGCTTATGCGAACTCACTATGTCATGTTTTATGTGATTCATAAGTTATGCATGCTTATGCGAACTCACTATGTCATGTTTTATGTGATTCATAAGTTATGCATGCATATGCGAGATTTCTATGCCATGTTTTACATGTTTCACAAGTTATGCATGCTTATGCGAGCTTATCATGTCATGTTCTACATGTTTAATGGATTATGCATGTTCACCTTACCATGTTATGCAAGTTTAATGGATTATGCATGTTCATCTTACCATGTTATGCAAGTTTAATGGATTATGCATGCTTATGCAAGCTCATCTTACCATGTTATGCAAGTTTAATGGATTATGCATGTTCACCTTACCATGTTATGCATATTTAACAAGCTATGCATGTTTATGCGAATTCACCATGACATGATTTGCAAGTTTAACATGTATGCATGTTTATTATGACATGTGAAATTCACCATGTATGTTATGCCAAGTTACCTTTTATACCCTTATACGTTATGACGAATATGTAAGCGAGATAATGACGTTGGGAGGGTTTGGGTAAACTTAAAAATACATGAAACTAAAAGATTGGGAATTTACCTATTAAGTTAGGTTTACCCCTTGGGAATTTACCTATTAAGTTAGGTCTACCCAAGTATATGTTAACTTGTGAATATGTTTTGAAGTGGACATGACATTAGATAACATGATATGGCCAACTCGAGGTTAGACCTAGTTGTGGTGTAAATCTTCCCAGGTAACCACAACGTGGGGTCTAATGTGGGTAGTTGGTCATGTTGCACCATAAGACCCGAGGTTAGACCTAGACGTGGTGTAAATCTTCCCAGGTAACCACGGATGTCTAATGTGAGAGGTTGGGTGCGTCAAGTAATTAATGCCTCATGATTAGGGTTAAGTCATGGCCCACTAATACTTAACCAGTAATGGGGATGCGAGGATTAGATGGGGTTAAGTGGTTACACTTAGCTAATCTAATCCGGGATTAGTGAGGGGTTAAAACCACAGTTAACCCTCTTAGAAACCCTAGCAACGTGGTCTGTTCCAGCAGTAATCCCAGTTCGGTATCACTACAACCCTACAGCTAGGTTAGGGCGGGGCACGATTACTGGACTGATGTAAGCGACCAAAGCGACGGCTGAGTGGTACAGCAGTGCGGGTCCGGCGGGCTACGGACGTGCACGTAGTCCGATGTTGGACAAACTCGAGGCACGGGTACCAGTAGGTTTAGACTGTGCATTATTGCTTAGGTGTCTGGGGTTGACACCCGAGGGCTTGATACACCCAAGGGTGGACCCAGCGCAGTCTGACTACATCCATGTGGGCCGTATGGACACCAACACTCGACGTGTTAGGTTTATAGGGAGCCGATCGACTAGACCGTTGGGCTGGGCCTTATACTAAGGTCACTTCATGTTATTGGGCCAAAGTTTGGGCTAAGGGATCCAGATCTGTTTAGTGGGTTTGCTAGTACACTGTGGTGCAAAGTTTAATCTCGTCTATGTGATGTCACTTTTATCTATTGCCAGTATGTTCATCTCAGTTTCCATCATACTGTTAACTTTATTAGTTTATAGATTGATCGTAGTAGGGCTTACCAGTCTTTTTGACTGACCTGTTTTCTTTCGCTTCTTTTCTTCCGTTCCCCCCCCCCCCCCAGGTTCTCAGGGAGGGACTACATCTGCTTAGTGGACCTTTGACTTGCTTGTTGGATAGCTCATGTATGGATCTGAGCTAGCTGTGGCTTATCTTTTATTTCTGGGGATTAGTACTGATGTTTACTATGTATTTTGTTATCACGTATCTAGACTGGAGTTGTATTTTGGATCATGACATTTTGGATATTATGTACTTGACTATGTGGGTTTTCTGAGATGATGATGATGGGTTTTTTTTTATCTGCTACCGCTGCTTTACTTATATTTATTTTTATATCTCTGTGCATGTTTACCTTCACAATAACGCCTCTCCAAAGCTAGTACATTCTAAGGAGTGATCCTAGTGGAGGTGGGGTGTTACATTTGGTATCAGAGCACAAGGTTAACAAGATTGAACAAAACTTTTGAAAAAAAAAACCCTTTTTGAAAAACTATTTTCAAAAACCTACTAAGTATTTTCCAAAATAAAGTCTAGATTATTTTAAGGCTAATCCCCAAAAGCCATCAGCGTTATCCTTCGTTCCCTTGACCTAATCTTATCTTATCTCTTGTTTCAGTATGGCTGAGAATCTTGACATCCCAGATGGTGTGAACGTACCACTCTGGTATAGGAGACTCCTAGAAGCTAGGGCGGCAGCTGGTCCCGCCAACCCTACTCCCACTCCTCCTCCTGTAGTTGAGAATCCTATCCCTAATATCCCTCCTCCGGTGGTCCCTGCTCCCCCTCCTCCAGCAGTTAATATTCCCCCTCCCGTTGCTAATGTTCCCCCTCCTGTTGCTGAGGCTCCTCTTCCTCCTCCTCCCCCTCAGCATCCTCAGATTGAGTTTACAAAGGTGTGTAAAGACTTCAAGGCAATGGGGGGCAAGAATTTCCTAGGCACAGAATCTTTCGTTGAAGCTAGGAATTGGCTGAAGGACACGGAGGACTTGTTTGCCATCTTTGGGATAGATGACGAGAGGAAGATCTTGTTGACCGTATGGCTTCTGAAGGATGAGGCGGCCTATTGGTGGGAGGTCACCAATGGGACGAGGCCCATTGAGACTTGGGCCGATTTAAGGGCTAGATTTGTAACCAAGTTTCTATCTTCAGCTGAAGCAAATTTACAAATGGAGAAGTTCCTTGCTCTAAAGCAAGGGGATATGTCCGTCAAGGAGTATGTGAACAAGTTCAATCAGCTGGCCCGTTTTGGTTTGGATATAGTAAACACCCCGGAGAAGAAGGCTCTTCGATTTGCCAGAGGATTGAATGAGCCACTGCAGGGCTTGGCGATGTCACATATTCCGCATGGAGCCACTTTCGAGAGTTTGGTCAATATGGCTCTGCTTCAGGGAGAGGGAAAGAAGGAAGTCAAGTCAGGCGATACTCAAGCAAAGAAGGCTGATTCTCAAGGCAAAGGCAACCAAGGTCAAAGCAGTCAAGGAAATCAGAATAAGAACAAGAAGGGCAACAACAAAGGCAAGGGGAAGTGCAATTACTGTGGCATAGCCGGTCATTTTGCTAAGGATTGCAGGAAGAAAAAAAGGAAGCTTAGTGGTGGATGCTTTTCTTGTGGAGAGACTGGGCACTTCAGCAAAGACTGCCCGAAGAAGAAAGGACAGGCTGGATCTTCAGGAGGGCAAGTTCATGCTCTCAATGCCGCTTCGGTTCCCGAGAGAGGTAGTGTTTCTGTTGAGAACCTTGTTTATATCTCTGATCTTCCGGTACGTACCTTGTTTGATTCCGGTGCATCACATAGCTTTATTTCATCTGATCTTGTTGATAGCTTGCACCTCAGTACTAGCTTAGTGGATGATCCCGTTTGTGTTTCGAATCCCATTGGGGGTTCTGCTCATCTATCCATGATATGTGAGGATCTAAGGATCTCTATACTCAGCGTTGAGTTCTTGTGTAGTGCATATGTTCTAGGTTTCAGGGGATACGGATTAATCTTGGGCATGGATTGGCTGTCTAGATATGGAGCCATTCTGGATTGTGAGCATAGGGTTGTAAGGCTTGTGACTCGCCTGGGCAACACCTTAGAGATTTCATGCAATCCGAAGAATCCCGTCATGTTATGCTATCTAGAATCTCTCGACTCATCGGAAGAGGCCCTTCAGTCTGTAAGGGTGGTCCGAGATTATCCCGACGTTTTTGAAGAAGTTAAGGGGTTGCCCCCTAAACGAGAGATTGACTTTCGCATCTATCTGGTAGATAATGCTAAACCTGTTTCTTTGCCCGTTCGGCATATGGCTCCGCGTGAGAGACGGGAGCTGAGCAAGCAAGTGAAAGAATTGCTTGAGAAGGGCTTCATCAGAAGGAGTATATCCGAATGGGGAGCGCCTGTGGTATTTGCAACTAAGGCAGATGGCTCTCTCCGACTCTGTGTGGATTATAGAGAGTTGAATAAGCTGACTAAGAAGAACCGACACCCGTTACCAAGGATCGATGATCTCTTTGATCAACTCGTTGGTGCTTCTGTTTTCTCTCAGCTTGACCTTGCTACGGGTTTTCATCAGCTCAGAGTGGCTGAAGACAGTATAGACAAGACTGCATTCAGAACTCCAGACGGATTCTTTGAATGGCTTGTTATGCCGTTCGGTTTGACGAATGCACCCGCGTATTTTGTGGATTTGATGAGTAGGGTGTTTCGGGAGTTCTTGAATAAGTTTGTCGTGGTCTTTGTTGATGATATTCTGGTCTTCTCCAAGGATGAGGAAGAGCATGCGAGGCACCTAGTAGAGGTGATGGACACACTCAGAGCACACCAGTTAAAAGCCAAGTTCTCCAAGTGCCACTTTTGGAGAAGGGAAGTCAGATTTCTTGGGCATATCGTATCCAAGCAAGGCTTAGCGGTAGATCCCGCTAAGGTGGTTGCAGTTCAGGATTGGAAGACGCCAAGGAATGCAACCGAGGTGAGAAGCTTTCTGGGTCTTGCGGGTTTCTATCGGAAGTTCATTAAAGACTTCGCAAAGATATCCGCTCCTCTTACTAAGTTGACGAAGAAGAACTTAGTCTTTGCTTGGGATATGGATTGTGAGCTTGCTTTTCAGAGACTCAAAAAAGCCCTTACCTCCGCACCAGTTCTAGCCTTACCCGATGGTGGTAAGATATTTACCGTGTACACTGACGCTTGTGGCACGGGATTGGGTGCCGTTCTGATGCAAGAGGGCAGAGTTATATGCTTTGGTGGGAGGCAACTGAAGGTGCATGAGAGGAATTATCCCACTCATGATCTAGAGCTAGCAGCGATTGTATATGCGCTCAAAGCATGGCGACATTATCTTCTGGGAGAGAGATTCGAGTTATATACCGATCATAAGTCTTTGAAGTATCTCTTTTCGCAGAAAGATCTGAACTTAAGACAGCAGAGATGGATGGAATTTTTGGCTTCCTATGATTTTGAGATATCCTACACCCCTGGCAAGGGGAATGTTGTAGCGGATGCGTTGAGTAGGAAAAGGTTGACACTAAGTCCTCTGTTTGTTGAGATGAAGAATTTGGAGTTCTTAGCGACCTTTGATTTCTCTTTGGCAATGGAGTCGGTGACCGGTTCCTTGGCATCTTTAGAGCTCAGGCCTACCCTCCTAGATCAAGTTGGGGCTTCACAAAAGGAAGACCCTCAGATAATTGGGATCTTGGATAAGCTGGTTCGAGGGGAGACATCCAGTCACCTTGCTCGATATTCTATAGACGATAGGGGTTGGCTGAGGAGAGATGGAAGGCTTTGTGTCCCGATGGTAGAAGACTTGGTGAGGAGAGTCCTCGAGGAAGCACATCGCTCCAAGATGACCATACATCCAGGGGGTGATAAGATGTATAAGGACATGAAGCGCGTTTTCTTCTGGCCCGGAATGAAAAAGGATGTGGCGGAGTTTGTCTCGAGATGTGTTACTTGTCAGAGAGTAAAAGCTGAGTCGAAGAAGCCCGGTGGGCTATTACATCCGCTAGAGGTCCCGCTATGGAAGTGGGAGAGCATTTCTATGGACTTTATTGACGGGCTTCCAAGGTCCAGGAAGGGGAATACGAGCATATGGGTCATTGTGGATAGGCTCACGAAGAGTGCTCACTTTATCCCGGTGAAGAGCAAAAGGACAGCATCTGGACTAGCATCAGTGTATCTTCGTGAGATAGTGCGACTACATGGAGTCCCTTCCAGCATAGTCAGTGACCGGGACCCCATCTTTACTAGTCAGTTCTGGAACAGTTTGCAGGAGGCTATGGGCACAAGGTTGAATCTGAGTACAGCTTATCACCCACAGACGGATGGCCAGACCGAAAGGGTGAATCGAGTGCTTGAGGACTTGTTGAGACTTTGCATCTTGGATTTTGGGGGTGCTTGGGAAGACTATCTTCCTCTTGTAGAATTTGCTTATAATAACAGTTATCAGGCGAGCATTGGTATGGCACCGTTTGAGGCTTTATATGGGAGGCCGTGCAAGTCACCTACATGTTGGTGGGAATCCACGGATAAGCTTATACTTGGACCCGACATGATTAGGGATACATCCGAGAAGGTTGAGTTGATTAGAAGACGGATGAAAGCGGCGCAAGACCGCCAGAAATCCTATGCTGACAGACGAAGGTCCGAATTGGAGTTTGAGGTTGGGGACAAGGTTTTCGTGAAGGTTTCCCCTTTGCGGAATGTGGTCCGATTTGGAGCTGTTGGGAAGCTAGCACCGAGATTTGTGGGACCCTTCCCCATCATTGAGAGAATTGGGAAGATGGCTTATAGAGTGCAATTGCCCGAGAAGCTGTCCGGAGTACATAATGTCTTTCATGTCTCGCATCTCCGAAAGTGCCTGCATGAGTCCGCTGAGGTGGTTGAGCCTAGCATGCTTGAAGACGTGGAAGTGGAGAAAGAAGCAACTTTAAGGAAAGATCCGATTCGTATCTTGGGGACAGAGACCAAGAAGCTAAGGAATCGCGAGGTCAGGTTAGTGAAAGTTCAATGGGGTGAAGCCGAAGAGGACGCAACTTGGGAAACCGAGGAGAAGACGCGTGGGCTTTATCCATTCCTGTTTGAGGGTACACTCTCAATCTCTTCCCTTTGTTAGTATATCTTTCTCTTTGCTAATCCATATTTATCTAGTTATCGTGCTAAGCTTGTCATGAGAACCTTAGGTAGAAACCCTTTTGGATGAAACATGTGCTTGAGACATGTTATGGTTGATGGTTGCAAGTGGTTGCAAGTGTTTGCAAGTGGTTACTCGTGGATGCATGATACACATTAGGCACTAGATCGGCTCACACACTCCTCATATTGCATGTGCATGAGTGTTTATGCTTATTCTTGAATGAAATTTGTATGCAATCACATGGATGTTGCATATGGATGTATGATTGAGCACGCATGTAGAGATTATACATTATGTTAGAGATTTGCATACATATGGATACATTTCACTAACATATTTTGCATTGATCTTCGCATTAGATAAGTACATATACACACACTTTTGCATATGTTCATACAGCATTTAGAATCCTTTAAGGACAATGGTTGCTCGTGGATGATGTTTTGAGTAGATGGATGTTGGATGGTAGGATATGTTCTTCCTAACTTGAAGATTTCGGGGACGAAATCCTTTAAGGAGGGGAGAATATAACAACCCGTATTTTCAATAAACTGTTATAACATAAATCGAGGCAGAATTTAATTCAAAAATCAGAATCAGGGGAAACGGGCTATGCCATTGCGTTCGTCTCGGAAAAATACGCGAAATAGAGTCCGAGTTTTCGAAAATCGGAGTCCGTATGACCCGGTTAAGGCCCATTGAAGTTTTCAGAAATTTCTATGCTAAAGACAGATTTAAATTTCAAATTAAAATCAAGGATTTGGGCTAATCAGGGTTAGGCGGGAAAATTCCCGCCAGGGGGCCCATGTCGACAGGCAAGTCGACAGGGCACCCAGGGTGTCGACTGCCCTGTCGACAGCCCTGTCGCCAGGGGGTGCCCAGGCAGTTCAGCCTGGTGCACCATTTCTGATTTGGGTTGGGTCATGTGGCTTGGTTCTGGAGAATTCTAAGATCTGACGGGCCAAACCTAATCTAGGGTTAATCCTAGGGCCTAAAACACTCTAATTCTCTATAAATATACCCCTAATCCTACCCTAAAGCCTCATTAATCAATCTTGCAACTAAACTATGTCAATTTGAATCCTCAAATGGCCTCCACCTAAAACCTAGCCTCCACCTTCCTCAAAGTTTAATCCTATGATGATATGATGATCATACAACCTTTTCTATGTTGTATGAATGCTTAATAACTTGCATACTTCATTAAGATGCAAGTTTGATTTGCTAAAGTTTGTGTTTTTGGGATTTTGCAAAAGGGTTTTCTTATTTGAGGCTTTGTTTTGGTTTTTAAAAGGGCTTCTTCATCTTATTTGGTGGATTTGTGGCTTGTTTATATTTGTAAGCCCTCTTACCTTCACTTTACAAACTTTAAAGTTAATGTTTGGTGAAAGTTGAGATTTATGTGAGTTTAGTTGATTATGCATGCTTATGCGAACTCACTATGTCATGTTTTATGTGATTCATAAGTTATGCATGCTTATGCGAACTCACTATGTCATGTTTTATGTGATTCATAAGTTATGCATGCTTATGCGAACTCACTATGTCATGTTTTATGTGATTCATAAGTTATGCATGCATATGCGAGATTTCTATGCCATGTTTTACATGTTTCACAAGTTATGCATGCTTATGCGAGCTTATCATGTCATGTTCTACATGTTTAATGGATTATGCATGTTCACCTTACCATGTTATGCAAGTTTAATGGATTATGCATGTTCATCTTACCATGTTATGCAAGTTTAATGGATTATGCATGCTTATGCAAGCTCATCTTACCATGTTATGCAAGTTTAATGGATTATGCATGTTCACCTTACCATGTTATGCATATTTAACAAGCTATGCATGTTTATGCGAATTCACCATGACATGATTTGCAAGTTTAACATGTATGCATGTTTATTATGACATGTGAAATTCACCATGTATGTTATGCCAAGTTACCTTTTATACCCTTATACGTTATGACGAATATGTAAGCGAGATAATGACGTTGGGAGGGTTTGGGTAAACTTAAAAATACATGAAACTAAAAGATTGGGAATTTACCTATTAAGTTAGGTTTACCCCTTGGGAATTTACCTATTAAGTTAGGTCTACCCAAGTATATGTTAACTTGTGAATATGTTTTGAAGTGGACATGACATTAGATAACATGATATGGCCAACTCGAGGTTAGACCTAGTTGTGGTGTAAATCTTCCCAGGTAACCACAACGTGGGGTCTAATGTGGGTAGTTGGTCATGTTGCACCATAAGACCCGAGGTTAGACCTAGACGTGGTGTAAATCTTCCCAGGTAACCACGGATGTCTAATGTGAGAGGTTGGGTGCGTCAAGTAATTAATGCCTCATGATTAGGGTTAAGTCATGGCCCACTAATACTTAACCAGTAATGGGGATGCGAGGATTAGATGGGGTTAAGTGGTTACACTTAGCTAATCTAATCCGGGATTAGTGAGGGGTTAAAACCACAGTTAACCCTCTTAGAAACCCTAGCAACGTGGTCTGTTCCAGCAGTAATCCCAGTTCGGTATCACTACAACCCTACAGCTAGGTTAGGGCGGGGCACGATTACTGGACTGATGTAAGCGACCAAAGCGACGGCTGAGTGGTACAGCAGTGCGGGTCCGGCGGGCTACGGACGTGCACGTAGTCCGATGTTGGACAAACTCGAGGCACGGGTACCAGTAGGTTTAGACTGTGCATTATTGCTTAGGTGTCTGGGGTTGACACCCGAGGGCTTGATACACCCAAGGGTGGACCCAGCGCAGTCTGACTACATCCATGTGGGCCGTATGGACACCAACACTCGACGTGTTAGGTTTATAGGGAGCCGATCGACTAGACCGTTGGGCTGGGCCTTATACTAAGGTCACTTCATGTTATTGGGCCAAAGTTTGGGCTAAGGGATCCAGATCTGTTTAGTGGGTTTGCTAGTACACTGTGGTGCAAAGTTTAATCTCGTCTATGTGATGTCACTTTTATCTATTGCCAGTATGTTCATCTCAGTTTCCATCATACTGTTAACTTTATTAGTTTATAGATTGATCGTAGTAGGGCTTACCAGTCTTTTTGACTGACCTGTTTTCTTTCGCTTCTTTTCTTCCGTTTCCCCCCCCCCCCAGGTTCTCAGGGAGGGACTACATCTGCTTAGTGGACCTTTGACTTGCTTGTTGGATAGCTCATGTATGGATCTGAGCTAGCTGTGGCTTATCTTTTATTTCTGGGGATTAGTACTGATGTTTACTATGTATTTTGTTATCACGTATCTAGACTGGAGTTGTATTTTGGATCATGACATTTTGGATATTATGTACTTGACTATGTGGGTTTTCTGAGATGATGATGATGGGTTTTTTTTATCTGCTACCGCTGCTTTACTTATATTTATTTTTATATCTCTGTGCATGTTTACCTTCACAATAACGCCTCTCCAAAGCTAGTACATTCTAAGGAGTGATCCTAGTGGAGGTGGGGTGCTACAAAAATCATCATCACCCAAACAAAACAGGAAATTATGTAGTAAACATGTACCTATTTGTCGGGCAAACAAATTTTATTCTCTGCTCTAGCCTCCTTGCTATGACCTGTTCAATGATATATATGTATATGCAAGCAAATGCTACCAATTTCCGTACAATTCAATATTTGGTTCAATTAGGCTAAATGGTTAAAAATTAGCAAACAAATAAATAAACAACACAAACACCAATCAATTAGTGAATTAGAGTTTCAAATTCATAACTTTGATATATAGTCAAAAAATCAGATTTTTGATGCCAAATCACAACAAATAAATCTAGCTATATAAGTTTTGGTTCTCACACCAGTCTAATGGAAATATATAGAAAATCACACCTTCGAAACTCGAATACCAATTCTGATGATGTCTAGACTATCATCAGAATCGTCTCCGGGCGACTAGAGTGTGACTCTATAACTATCCAGTATATTAAAACTTCAACTACACGTGGATCAGACGTATACGCAAAGTCTATATATACTGGACTGTCCAAATCAATATAAATAAATAATCAACTACGAATAATTGATTTAAATTTTCAAAACAAAATTTTGTTTTCATTTTAAAAATATACTCTTCACACTCGTTCTAGGATACTACTGATCCTATCTCTAACGAGTCATTCCCATTGGATATTGCTAATCCAATATCTGATGAATTCTTTCGTATGTTTCTAATGTGTCTTGTTCTCTAGCTTTGTAAACCAAAGCTCTGATACCAACTGCGAAAACCCGTTACTTCCCCGTAAAGGAAAGCGTCGGATAGTTCGAGAACAAACCACAACAGAACGCATACAGAAGAACATTTCATTGCTTATTACAACAATGCATCAGATTACAAGAATATACAGAGTATGAATGAATATTACACAGAAATATCAGAGATTTAAATTACATTTAAATACATAGCAGCGGAAAATAATACAATACACAACTAGAAGAGATATACGGATACAAAGCTTTCCGGATATCGTTCCAGCTGTAAACCAGGATCCTGTGAATATAAATCTGCAAAACCAAAACTACTAGCTGCCCGTGTCAAAATAAGGGCACCCAGAGTTTAGGTTAAAACAATAAACTCCAGGTCAGTCATGTGACTGGTGTGAGAACTAAAACAGTTATTAATCTTTGTTTTAAATCATTAGGTAAATCAAGGGACCACGCCGTATAACACGGAACGGGTTTCCTCCCAAGAATACCAGTGCATAAAACAAACAGCGCAATGCTAAATAAAGAAAAATGAAGCTGTTATAAGACCCAGGTCCCATCACACAATGCAACGCAGTCGAGGATAGGGTTTTCCCTTATAACAGCCAAAGAATGCTTAGTACGTTTAAAACAAATCATTTGATACTACTATAAGTGTATAAAACAACTTCAAATCATAAGTATCAATCATAGGCGGCATAAGCGTCCCATGCCACTATGTCGCCATATATTGGTTTACAATCAAAACCGCAATGTCGTATTTGGAAATTGGATTTCCATCTATGAACCGAGGCAAAAGATAGTCCTCAACCGATTCGTGACTCTCTAGCCCGAGCCACAGGATCAGAACGCATCAACCCTTTAGATCGTCAGGGCCGGTCCACCGATGTGGATTATTATGCCTGAACACTACGTTTCCCCGCCCTTTGGGGCGTAAATGAGCCAACTAAATGACTCCATCGGTTCGAGAACGACCGATCAATCCGAGGCGCCTCGCAACAGCAACAACCACATAAGTCAAACTCGTCAGGGCGTGTAAAACCACTGACGCCACTTCTAGCTAGAAAGAAACGCAAGTCCTCCCTGATGTCCCCTCCCGTTTTTGGTTCATACCGGGTGTGAAACTCGCGAAGCAAACGTTACACAAAGCTACGCCACAAAGGCCGTGCTTTGATCATCACCACAAGACTTTGCTTTTCAACAGAAGCCTCGATCAATTTCCACTTAGGCATGCCACACAGGCAAACCATCCTATGCAACCGATATCAGTCACACAGAATGAAATCCGATGTCAGACACACAGTCCATTTACAAGTCCGTTCTGGGTCTGAACGAAACCGGAGGCACCTAGTACCCCGCATATCCATCGATCTCCAAGTACGTCTGGACGATCACCAACTGTTTCCATCTTCTTGGGTGTACAGCCCAATCAAGATCATCAGTTATCACCCAAACGACGTGAAGACCTCCGGTCTTCGACCATCGTCTTCATCTTCGACTTATCGTCGTATCAGTTATTCAGAATGGGATAAACCCGGTCTTTCCGAATAACTCGCGTATATTTTAAATAAGTGTTACACAAACACAACATACGCCTCATTCCAATTCATTAGTCACTAACCGTAAATTAATCAAGAGAATAATTCCCCAAATATTAACCCCGAAGGCCGAAACCAACATCAGATCAATATCCAGAAAACCATTCTGCTTGGCTAACCGACAGTTAATTTCTAATTTCACATTCATAGGGAAAGGTTCCCATTAATTTTATCAAAGATAAATTCTTTAATTTATTCTTTAATCTACTTTTGAATATCAATTCAAACTAGTCGGGATTAGCGAACCTTACCGAAGTAATCATTTATTTTAGTTTCCCAATCCCAACCTATTCATCCCATGAAGTAAAACTGGTAATACTTCATATCTAACACCACAGTGTTATCGGTAAATTCAATTACCATTTCACGTTCAAATCTAATTAAAGATTTAACTATCGCCTGGAGCAAAACTGGTGATACTCCATTCTCGACCATTTCAATCTAATTAAAGATTCATTAAAACTCCACTTAGTTTTAATCGTTAACTGGGTTAAAGAATCCGTGTCATTTAAAAACACGGTTCACGATAAACCCAAAGTCACATTCATTAATTATCGGGTTAAAGAACAAGTGTTATTTAAAACACTGTTCACGATAAACCCAACAATCAATATCAATTCAATTCCAATTAAATATTATTTAATTGGTACACTTCATTAAATCTAAATAAAAAGATTTAATCATTTCTCAACTAGGTTCAAGAACAGTGTTAGTGAAGACACCATTCACGACAAACCCAAATCACATTCGATATTCAATACAAGGCTCTGAATAGAAAATATATCGGCTTATATTCAATATCGAATTCTACGACTAACAAATGTCGTATTGGAAATAACGATATAAATATATATCTTTCAAATTTCCATAACAACACCTGTATAATCACGAATTCCAACATCGAAATATTCCGAAGACAATTTCGATTCAAATCCACTCCAATGCATTCATTGGAAATTTTGGTTATTTTCAAAACCATTTCAAATTCAATTTATTTATTTAAAAATAAATAGAATTATAATCCTAGTTCAAAACTAGTTCATTTCGATAAAAATCTATTTTTATCTTTTCAAATATGGAGTTTTTCATCCCAATTCTTCCCAAATCATTTCTTATGATTTTACACAAATTATTACTATTTTTAATAATTTTATCAAGGCCCGTATAGTCGATTTCCACCAATGGCCATCGAACTGCACGTATAGCGACCTTTTTCCAATTTGATTTGGACATATTTCCAAATCCAACCGTTAGATTTCTAATTTATCACATTCGTTAGAAAGCTCTTTTCGATACGAACCCAACGGTTCCGGTTTTAGGAGAATCCGACGGTCGGATCTCCCGTAATGTCCGTTTGAAATCAATGGTCGAAATTCGCGAACGGCCGCGGCGCGTTCTATTCAGGCCATTATATTATATATATAATATATATATAATATATATTTCGTCGATTTCTATTTAAAACGAATTATATAAATAGTTTAAAATCGTTTCAAAACCTATTTCAACTTCCATTTCAATTCAAAGCAAAATTGAATTCTTCTTTATAAATTCGTTTCAAAATTCATTTCTATTCAATTCAAATTTCAATTCAATTCGCTTTCAATTCAATTTGAATTCGTTTTCAATTCAATTCATTTCGAAATCGTTTTCAATTCAATTCATTTCGAAATCGTTTTCAATTCAATTCATTTCGAAATCGTTTTCAATTCAATTCATTTCGAAATCGTTTTCAATTCAATTCATTTCGAAATCGTTTTCAATTCAATTCATTTCGAAATCGTTTTCAATTCAATTCATTTCGAAATCGTTTTCAATTCAATTCATTTCGAAATCGTTTTCAATTCAATTCATTTCGAAATCGTTTTCAATTCAATTCATTTCGAAATCGTTTTCAATTCAATTCATTTCGAAATCGTTTTCAATTCAATTCATTTCGAAATCGTTTTCAATTCAATTCATTTCGAAATCGTTTTCAATTCAATTCATTTCGAAATCGTTTTCAATTCAATTCATTTCGAAATCGTTTTCAATTCAATTCATTTCGAAATCGTTTTCAATTCAATTCATTTCGAAATCGTTTTCAATTCAATTCATTTCGAAATCGTTTTCAATTCAATTCATTTCGAAATCGTTTTAAAATCGATATAAATATCGTTCACGTCAAAATGGCGTCAATCTAACCAACACGACTTCATATATTTCTATTTTCAAATATTCTATTTCAAATGTTTCTATTTCAAATGTTTCTTTATTCAAAATAGTTGTTATTATCAAAATATTTCGTTCAACACATGACCAATCTCAATGGATGAGTACTGTCAACACATGAACTTTTATTTTATAATATTCTTCATTTTTCAAATTGGAATGAGGCCCAATCAATCACCATATAATGTTAATTATATGGATTTTCATACAACACAGGTATAATAGCATTGAAAAATAATCAACCATCAACCAAAGTGCACTACACTGTATAAGCATCAAATATAGATATCTAACGCTTATAACAGCCTGTCAATCAACCGATCGACATATTTAATCAATCAGGATGAGTGAAATCCATATTTCATCCCAACACCCGTGTGGGGTTTTCAAACAATCAAACACCTATTTTATTTGTACTGTTGGGCGATGTGTAAAATTTATCGTCCCAATCAATGTCATTCAAATAGGTGTACATAAACAAACCTTCCGGTTTATAAATGAATATTTTATTTTATTCACTTCACGTTAAAAATTATATTTTTAACGATAAAACATTTTACTTCAACCTATGAATTTCTATTCAATTCATTCTTTAAATAAAATGATATTTTTATTTTTCTAACTTATTTTAGAAAATTTCGGCGGCATAACGGCACTATACTAGAAACGGGACAAGGTCTAGCCTTATCCCCGGTCTAGTGAAGGCCCACGCCATTCACACATCAATCAAATCAATTTTGTTTTGCAAACCACAAAATTTGGAGTAAGAGTCTAACCTAGCCTTACTCCTTCGCCTTATAACGACGCACGTCTAATCCTAACCAATTTATCGATTCGATTTTTCACACCACAAACCACATTCAAACCAATATCGCAATCAATCACCAAACAGTCAAACAAACAAGTCCATGGTCTGTGGACGATTGTGTCGGGTGCTACTAAGCACCGTCTGCATCCTAGTATATATATAACTAGAAAAATTAAATTGAAAGGTGAGAAGTTCTCACTGATTGCTATCCTAGCTCCACGGCACTTCATTGATAGAAATCTTCATTGCTATCGCATCTTCGTCATCTTCGTTGCCCGTAGTCACTATATATATAAAAATTGAATTTTTACTTCTATTCAATATTTATAAAAATCATATTTTTACTTCGCTATTTTCTATATAAAGATCTCGCCTTTTCAAATATTTCGCCTTTTCTAATTTAAAGATTTCACCTTTATAAAAATCGAATTTTTATTTCAAAGTTCAATATATAAAAATCGAATTTTTATTTCAAAGTTCAATATATAAAAATCGAATTTTTATTTCAAAGTTCAATATATAAAAATCGAATTTTTATTTCAAAGTTCAATATATAAAAATCGAATTTTTATTTCAAAGTTCAATATATAAAAATCGAATTTTTATTTCAAAGTTCAATATATAAAAATCGAATTTTTATTTCACTATCTACATAGAAAAGATTATATTTTTCTATTGCCATTTTTAAAATAAAAATCACAACTTCTCAAGTATAAAAATCATAACTTCTTAAGTATAAAAATCATAACTTCTTAAGTATAAAAATCATAACTTCTTAAGTATAAAAATCATAACTTCTTAAGTATAAAAATCATAGCTTTTTAAGTATAAAAATCAACACTTTCATATGAATGAAAACCGTGTTTCTCGTATGAACAAAATCATATTTTTTTCATCATCCATATAGTAAAGACTATATTTTTAATACTTTAAAAATATAAAAAATCCTATCTTTACTACTTTAGATTATATTTTTATCACTTTACAACATAAGAAAAAAAACAGTTTTTAAACTAAAGAAAATTCAGTTTTAGAAATAAATAAATAAAATCAGTTTTTAACTTTTCAAAAATCAGTTTTAAAGCTTTTAAAATCGAAATCAGTTTCTCTTTTTTTTTTCTTTTTTCTTTTTTACAGTAAAATAAAAATCAGTTTTAATTGTAAAATAAAAACCAGTTTTTACAATTAAATAAAATAAAAAAAAAAAACAGTTAAATAAATCATATAAAACTCACAGGGGGGGCTGTCAGGCGCGAGCGGCCGCTACTGCGAGGGGGGCTCGGGGATTGGTGGCGGTCGTCACGTCGGCGAAGGGGGGGGGTCGGCTTCGTCAAGGGGGGGGGTCGGCTTCGTTGAGGGGGGGGGTCGGCTTCGTTGAGGGGGGGGGTCTGGCGCAGCATCGCCTGAGGAGAGGGGGGGCTCGCGGTTATCGATTGATGAGGGGAGGGGGGGCAATCGACGGTGGACGGCGGCGAAATCCTAGGGGGCGCGATCGCCCCTTTTTTTTTTTTTTTTTAATACTGATCGGATTTAATTTATGAAAGGGGGGGGCCAGAAAGGAGATAAAGGAGGGAAGGGAATTAAAATATATTTTTTTTATTTAATTATTCAAAAAGTTGACTTTTACATACGACCACTAAACGAGGCCCACCGCCTGCCGTCCATAGCGTTTTACCCCTATTCTGAACACAATGGGATATGAATCGCAAGCTGATTTGATCGCTACAATCAGTTTCCTTTTGAATTTTCATTTAAATCATTATATTGAATTTTAAACGCACATTTCAAATTACCGGGGTCACATACTAACTAGAAAAATTTCAGAAAAATATTTTCTAGCTTCGTATTGACGATACGGTCCTAACAAAACTAGTTTCGTCGAATTCTGAGACCGTTTGAAAAATGGCCAATTTCCAGTCGATTAAAATCAACTGAAAATGGTCAAACGCGTTTTCCTTTGCCACGCTCACATATTGATTCGAAAAATTATGAAATTTGGAATCTAGCAATAACTTTACACCACGGACCCAACAAAAGTGGTTTCGTCGAAATCCGAGGTCGTTTGCAAAATGTCCATTTTTAAGGGCCTGAATTCCATAGCGACTATTCAGAATTTTCAACTGGACATATCTTTTGATTCCCGATATGAAATCTTGATTTTTCGGATTCGTTGGAAAGATATTCACTATTAGATTCCATTATTTTTGGTTTCACTAAAATCCGGATTGTTTTGCACCCGGTACATCCAATTGAAATTTGAAATCGAATTATCGAACTACCGCGCCATTTTCAATTCTATTTATAATTATATATAAATATTTATATTCTAACGACGACGTATATAATATATACGTCGAATTATATTAAAAATAAATTTCTCGTCGATATTATTTAAAATAATTCATTTTAAATAATCAAAATTCGCTAAAATTGCCAAAATAAAAATTTTAAACTGGCCCAGATTTTCCGGGTTATTACAGCTATGCATGATGAGATGAAGTCACTTGAAAGAAATGACACTTGGGACTTAATCAAATTGCCTAAAGAGAAGAAACCTATTCATTGCAAATGGGTTTTCAAGAGAAAAGAAGGTGTTTCTCCAAACGATAAGACAAGGTACAAAGCAAGATTAGTTGCAAAAGGTTACAGTCAGATTCCAGGTATTGACTATAATGAAGTTTTTTCCCCTGTTGTGAAACATAGCTCAATTCGCATT
This sequence comes from Allium sativum, assembly GCA_030737875.1. Classification (NCBI taxonomy): domain Eukaryota; kingdom Viridiplantae; phylum Streptophyta; class Magnoliopsida; order Asparagales; family Amaryllidaceae; genus Allium; species Allium sativum. The sequence goes on along the minus strand of CM060926.1, from coordinate 1,054,716,526 downwards.
ACTCAGTATTGTTGCTATGCATGATTATGAGCTTCAACAGTTAGATGTAAAAACTGCATTTTTACATGGAGAATTAGAAGAGGGTATTTATATGCATCAACCTGAGGGTTTTATCATCCCTGGAAAAGAAAATCTTGTCTGTAAATTAAAGAAATCTCTTTATGGATTGAAACAATCACCTAGGCAGTGGTATAAAAGATTTGACACTTTTATGCTATCTCAAGGTTTTAAAATGTCCAATTATGATAGTTGTGTCTATTTGAAAATTACTACTCCTTCAGCCATTTATTTGTTACTTTATGTTGATGATATGTTGATTGCTTCAAAAGACAAGGTGGAAATTGAAAATTTGAAAAGGCGGTTAAGTAGAGAGTTTGAAATGAAAGATTTGGGAGATGCTAAGAAGATTCTTGACATGGAGATATCAAGAGATAGAACTTCTGGAAAATTATACCTAAGTCAGAGTGGGTATGTTAGAAAAGTGCTTCGCCATTTTAATATGCTTGATGTCAAACCTGTAAGTACTCCTCTTGCTGCACATTTTAAATTGTCATCAGCCATGTGTCCACAATCAAATGAAGATATTGAGTACATGTCTAGAATTCCCTATTCTAGTGCAGTTGGTTCACTTATGTATGCCATGGTTTGTTCGCGTCCTGATTTATCACATGCTTTAAGTGTTGTCAGTAGATTCATGGCCAATCCTGGAAGAGAGCATTGGAAAGCAGTTCAATGGATTTTTAGATATCTTCATGGCACTGCAAATGCTTGTTTGCAGTTTGGTAAATCTAAAGAAGAACTTGTTGGTTATGTGGATTCTGATTTTGCAGGTGATTGGATAAAAGGAGATCATTAACAGGTTATGTTTTCACCATTGGTGGCTGTGCTGTAAGTTGGAAAGCAACTTTGCAAACTACAGTAGCATTATCAACTACTGAGGCCGAGTATATGGCTATTTCGGAAGCATGTAAAGAAGCTATTTGGCTTAGAGGTTTATATTTTGAGTTTTGTGGAGATACATCTTGCATTACTATATTTTCTGATAGCCAGAGTGTTATATGCCTTACAAAGGATCAAATGTTCCATGAGAGAACTAAACATATAGATGTGAGATATCACTACATTCGAGATGTTATTGCTAAAGGTGGTGTTAAAATTTGCAAGATAAGTACTCATGACAATCCCGCTGACATGATGACAAAGCCAGTTCCAATTACTAAGTTTGAGCTTTGCTCAAGCTTGGTTGGTGTTACAGTATAGTCTTTAGGGACTATTGGAGTAAGGCAGATATTTACTTGCTGAAGGAGTTCGTTTTTTACTTCAAGATGAGAATTCGTCTCAAGGTGGAGATTGTTAATTTGTGATCCGAAATTCTCATTAGGATTGGTTCAGCTGATGTGACATCTAAAGGATATTATTTAGTTCCTTAATTTACTCTCTTGATTGAGGATTGGTCCAGCTGATGTGTCACCTAAAGAATATTATTTAGTTCCTTAATTTACTCCCTTGATTGAGGTATTTTCAGCAACCTCATTTAAAAGGATAAAGAAGATTCTCTCTTGATTGAGACATTTATAGCAACCTCATCAAAAGGATAAAGGAGATTTTAATTTACTCTCTTGATTGAGATAAATGCAGCAACCTCATTGAAGGATAAAGAATATTCTTATTTTTATTCTTTCTCTCCTTATCTGAATGCATGAAAGTAGAATATAAATTTACTGCTATGGTTGATATGTTGAATAAGCTTGTAACAACTCCATCAATTAAATCAATAAAGTTTGCCTTTCTCCCGTGGTTTTTTCCCGCAAAGGGTTTTTCCACATTAAATCTTGTGTGTCATTTTATTCTTTACTTGCTTCTTTGATCATTTATTTATTTTTCAGTTACATGATATAGTTGCGTTTAAACATAAATGCATCAGTTTCGTCAGGCCTAGTGAAATTGTTGCGTTTCACATATAATGAGCGGGATTTATTTTTCATTCCCGCTTACCACCATCTAATTTTCATCTTCTGAAAATTCTATTATGAAAAACCCTCGTTCCACGAAATTCCTAATTGTATTGCTCTAGCCTAATTTTCAAATCAACCCCATGAATCCTTCCACCTTAATTTTCAAAACAACATCTATGAACCGTTTCACCGCTTCTTCAGCTTCCAGCCCTAATTTTTTCATCCCGACAACTAGGTATTTTCCCTTTTCTAATTTTTCGTTTACGATTTATGCTTCCGTTTTAAGTATATGTTGTAGTTACTTTTCGAATTTAACTTTAATTTGGTATTTTCATAAACCATCCTACTGCTTCAATGGATGTTTGTTTATTTTTTAATCCTGAGGGTGTTGGGGGTTTAGCCCATTGTTATGCTAATTTTTATTAGCCTGCTGCAGTGCGAAATTAATGTCAAAATTTACCTTTTATAAGTTACCCTAAGCAATGATTAGAGGAATAAAGGGAATTTGATTACCGCTTACTATTTGTGAATTTCCTTCTTAGATTATCAATAATTTTAACAGATGATGAATTATGAGAGTAATTATCCTGCTTACTGTTTATATTTTATATTATTATATAATAGTCTACTTTAATGTTACAGTAGTGACCTGTAGGTATCTAATATATTTAATCACCAGTGATTAAGGTTTGTATACAAAGAGAAAATCATAATTTGACAAAGTTCATGATCCAACCAAATAGCTAACCTTGATTAAGAAAAGGAAAAAAACATATTGAACCTTGTTGAACTTACTTTTTAGTCTATTCAAGAAAGTTTTTTTTGTCAAGATTCCAAAATTGATAACATGATTGACTCGCTGGGTATATCTATAAATGAAGATTAATATTAGATGTTTAGCATACATTAGTGGATGGAAACAATAAACAAAACCGAAATTGATTTAAGAAGATATTAGCTACTATAGTAAAATAATATTACCATGTTTCACTTTTTGAAATTTAAAGTATTCTTTCTTATCGTCTATTAGTCGGTTATGCTACATTGGGTTGAAACTTTGCATTATCCATCAATATCACCTTTTCTTATTTGTGTCATGAATTTTGTAATATGTAGTTCCACGTATTGGTTTGAGAATTTTGGATTACTTAAACGTATTTTTGCCTAGTTAACAACCAAGTCAAAATCTGGTCAGTTCTTAGCTGAATGAAACTTGGTTAAAAAATAATAAAACACCATTAAACCGAGTCTTTAAAACAGAATTATTTATCTCAGTTTGAACTTAGTTTTTAACTAAGTTTAACGTAAAGCCTACAAAAAATAAAAAGAAATAATACCAAGCTCAGTATACCCAATAAAAAAAACCAAAGATGTTCCGCTTATCTCACCACTCATCGTCTTCCTTACCATCCTCAGCCTACACCTTGCAGTATCTTCTATAGAACCCAGCTGCTCCAACATTTCCCTTTCAGAACCCGTCCCGAAACAATATGTGAAGTATGGGTGCAGACGTGCTTCTTCGGTTTACTATTATGTTATTGTTTGTTGTGTGGGCCTCTTGCGTGTAAAGTCCCCTTTACAGTCATGCTATATAAGGCATTATGATGTAAGGGTTTGAGTAAGCAAAAACAACAGAGAGGGTTTCCGTGAGTGAGAAAAAGGAGCCGCCACAAAGAAAACTGAGAGATGAGTGCTCAGCCGCCATACAAAGAATGAATTTCTGAAACCAGTGCTGAGAGTGAGCAATCTTTGTATGACCTCGTGTGTATGTTCTCCATTGTGAGGTAATAAAATCACTTTCGCTTTGCCCGTGGATGTAGGCTATTGCCGAACTACGTTAAATCCCTGTGTGTTCTCTATTTTTGCTGTCTTTGTGAATTCTCTGTACTAGACTGATTGTGTGTGTTGAGTTTGGCCTCCGCTGCGCCTAATCTCGACAATTGGTATCAGAGCTTGCGGTTGCAATCTTTGGATTTGTGTGTTCAGTTTAGTGCACAGAAGGTGTTCGACGAAATTCCTGTGAAGCCAGTTTTTGCAATTGTGTTTGTTTCTCTTGTGTAAGTTGTTTGTGTTGCAAAAATGGGGGAATCAAGTCAATCTGAAAAAATAGTGTATCACAGAGCAAGGTTAGATGTACAGAAATTCAATGGAAACAATAACTTTGGTTTGTGGAGAACAGATGTGTCTGATGCTCTTGAACATTTGGATTTGGAACCTTGTTTGAGAATAGAGAAACCAGAAGAATGGTCAGACAAACAATGGGAAAAGAATCAAAGGCTTTGTTTAGCTACGATCAGGGGTTGCTTGGAAGCTGATATCAGAGTGAACTATCAACATGAGACCTCGCCGAAAGAATTATGGGAAAAACTTGAAGCGAAGTACCTTGTGAAGAATGTGGCAAACCGAATTCATCTAAAAAGAAATTTGTATCGGTTCAATATGAAGAAGGGTGCAACTCTGACTGAGCATCTGGATTCCTTTAACAAACTTCTTACGGAGTTTGTTAATTATGATGAGATCATTCCAGATGAGGAGAAAGCTTTGTGTTTAGTGAATTCTCTTCCGGAGAAATATGAACCCGTGATTAAGTCGCTAATTCATGGCAAAGACAAGCTGATTTATGATGAAGTCGCTACATCATTACGCAGTGAAGAATTCCGAAAGATGGATAGAGATGATATCTCCAGAGAAGATGGTGGTGATGCTCTTGTAGTGAGAGGCGGAAAATCAGACCGTAAGAAAAATGTTGGTCAACATCCTAATAAGGGTAAAGGATACTCGAAAGCAAAAGGGCGTTTGGCTAAGGATGAATGTGCTTGGTGTCATGAAAAAGGCCATTGGGTTAAGGATTGTCCTAAGGTCAAGGAGCGGGACAAGAAAGGCAAAAGTGTAGCAAATGTAGTCCAGTCCAGCAAAGACACAGGGAATGAGTCAGATTTCTCTTTAACCATGGTACCTTCTAACTCTAAGGCAAAAGATGATGAGTGGATACTTGATTATGGTGCTACCTTTCATGTGACTCCAAATAGAGAATGGTTTTCAAGTTTTACGAAGTTTGAGGGCAAAGTATTGATGGGAAATCACAATTCCTGTAGCATTGTGGGAATTAGTAGTATTCGCCTGAAACTGCATGATGGCAAGATTAGAGAACTGAAAAATGTGAGGTGTGTGCCAAGTATGAAAAAGAATCTGATTTCTTTAGGAATGCTTGAATCCAAGGGATTAAGACTTGATGGCCAAAATGGAGTTATGAAGGTGATTTCTGGAGCTATGGTTGTTATGAAAGGTACACGTCATCACAACTTGTACTACTTAAATGGGAGAACAGTGACTGGGGATGTAGCTACAGCTGAGCAGAGTGAAGTTGCTGCTAAGGAATTTGCAATGCTATGGCACATGAGGCTTGCACATCCAGGTGAGAAATCTTTGAATGCTTTAATTAAGCAAAATCTGTTGAAAGAGGTTGTTGTCTGTAAGTTAGATTTCTGTGAACATTGTGTAAAAGGCAAGAAGACAAGATCTCGCTTTGGTAAGGGAATCCATAAATCTAGTGGAGTTTTAGATTATGTTCATTCAGATGTATGGGGTCCTTCCAAAAATGCATCTTTGGGAGGTAAGCATTGGTTTGTCTCTTTTATTGATGACTATTCTAGGCGTGTATGGGTGTATGTCATGAGACAGAAAAGTGATGTTCTGGAAATATTTGTGAGATGGAAGAAAGCAGTTGAAACTCAAACGGGTAGAAAACTCAAAGTACTTCGTTCAGACAACGGTGGAGAGTACACAAGTGATCCATTTCACAAAATATGTCAAGATGAGGGAATCAAGAGACATTTCACGGTTAGAGAAACACCACAGCAGAATGGAGTCGCAGAAAGGATGAATCGTACACTGCTAGAGAGAGTACGATGTATGTTGTCTAATTCTGGATTAGGCAAAGCATTCTGGGCTGAAGCTGTTACTTATGCATGTTTTCTCATCAATCGGTTGCCTTCTTCTGCATTAGGAGGCAAAACACCAATGGAATTCTGGTATGGTAAGCCTGCTTATGACTATGAGTTGATTCATGTATTTGGTTGTCCTGCTTGGTTTCATGTGAAGGACAATAAGCTTGGAGTTCGTGCTGTTGAGGCAATATTTGTTGGCATGAAGACTGGAGTCAAAGGGTTCAAACTTTGGAATCCGATTACCAAGAAAATGATTATAAGCAGGGATGTTACGTTTAATGAAGCTGCTATGCTAAAGCCTAAGGGTTCTCATCAGGTGGAGAATGAGAGCAGTAATCGTGAGAATTTGCAGCGTGTGAAGTTTGATATTGTAACACAAGTCCCAGATGAAACTGTACCAGTGGGACCAGCTTCTAAAGAGGTGACAGATTCAGTTGTTGAAACAGATGAAGTTACGTTTGACCGGGGAAGTGCTGATGATTCCGACGATGGGTTAGAAATAGAAACAGAGGCTGAGAGAAGTGTTCCAGAGTCAATTGCTTCTAGCAGACCGAAAAGGAATATTAGGAAACCAGGTTGGTTTCGAGATTGTGTAACTTATGCTTTACCAGTTACTGATGAAGGCATTCCCGAGACGTACACACAAGCTATTCATAGCATTGAGTGTGAAGAATGGAAAGATGCTATGGGTGAAGAAATGACATCTCTTCACAAGAATGACACCTGAGTTCTTGCCAAGCTCCCTAAGGGCAAGAAAGCGATTGGATGTAAGTGGGTATATGCTAAGAAAGAAGGAGTGAAGAAAAATGAGATTCGCTACAAGGCAAGGCTAGTTGCAAAAGGCTACGCCCAGAAGGAGGGAATTGACTACAATGAAGTATTCTCTCCAGTTGTGAAGCACTCCTCTATTCGTATTTTGTTAGCCTTGGTAGCGCAGTATGACTTGAATCTGGTCCAGATGGATGTAAAAACAGCATTCTTACATGGAGATCTAGATGAGGAGATTTATATGACTCAGCCAAGTGGATTCAAATCTCCCGGTGAAGAGGATCTGGTGTGTAAGTTGAAAAGATCGTTATATGGACTGAAACAGTCTCCGAGACAGTGGTATAAACGATTTGATCGTTTTATGTTAGGCCAAGCGTACACAAGAAGCCACCATGATCACTGTGTATATCTGAAGAAGTTGAGTGATGGTTCTTTCATTTATTTGCTCTTGTATGTAGATGATATGCTGATTGCATCTACTTGCAAGTCTGAGATTGAGAAGCTGAAATGTAAGTTGTCGGCTGAATTTGAAATGAAAGATCTTGGAGATGCGAAGAAGATTCTTGGCATGGAGATTCAGAGAGACAGAATGAAGGGTAAGGTGTGTTTATCTCAAAAGACATATTTGAAGAAGGTATTAAGGAAATTTGGCATTTCTAAAGAAATCAAATCGGTAAGTACTCCTCTTGCTGCTCATTTTAAATTGAATGCAACTATGTGTCATTCCTCTGATGATGAGATTCAGTCTATGGCACATGTGCCTTATGCTAATGCTGTTGGGAGTCTTATGTATGCGATGGTGTGTACACGACCTGACATTTCACATGCCGTGAGTATGGTCAGTCGTTACATGCATGCTCCTGGAACAGAGCATTGGAATGCTGTCAAATGGATTTTGAGATATCTTTTGGGAACTATTGATGCGGGTTTAGAATTTGTGAGGGATATGAACAACAGTCATTTATGTGTTGGTTATGTAGACTCAGATTATGCCAGTGATTTGGATAAGAGACGCTCTACTACAGGGTATGTGTTTACCTTGGCAGGAGGTCCAATATGTTGGAGGTCTATTCTGCAGTCGACAGTGGCTCTATCTACTACAGAGGCAGAGTATATGGCAGTAACTGAAGCTTTCAAGGAAGCTATATGGCTACAAGGCTTGTTGGATGATTTGGGAGTGGTGCAAGATCAACTTCCTGTGTATTGTGATAGTATGAGTGCCATCCACCTAGCAAAGAATCAAGTTCATCATGCCCGAACAAAGCACATTGATGTGCGTTATCATTTCATTAGAGAAGTATTAGCTGACGGTCATATTCTCTTGATGAAGATTGATACGAAAGAGAATCCCGCAGACATGTTGACTAAAGTGGTTCCTAGCATCAAGTTCAAGCATTGTCTTGACTTGATTAATGTTTTGTATGTTTGATGTATGATACCCCGATGGGGTGGAGGTTCTTCGGAACACTATGAAGTCTCTTTTGAGACATGATGATGAACTACGACAGCTTGATCCTTTGGGTACGTAGGCAACTACTTTGGTGGTGCAGCTGAATATGTGGCAATCAGAGTATTTTGTGTGTGATCGTCTCATGCTTTTGTGCATGATCCGAGGTGGAGAATTGTGAAGTATGGGTGCAGACGTGCTTCTTCGGTTTACTATTATGTTATTGTTTGTTGTGTGGGCCTCTTGCGTGTAAAGTCCCCTTTACAGTCATGCTATATAAGGCATTATGATGTAAGGGTTTGAGTATGCAAAAACAACAGAGAGGGTTTTCGTGAGTGAGAAAAAGGAGCCGCCACAGAGAAAACTGAGAGATGAGTGCTCAGCCGCCATACAAAGAATGAATTTCTGAAACCAGTGCTGAGAGTGAGCAGAGTGTTTTGTGCAATCTTTGTATGAGCTCGTGTGTATGTTCTCCATTGTGAGGTAATAAAATCACTTTCGCTTTGCCCGTGGATGTAGGCTATTGCCGAACCACGTTAAATCCCTGTGTGTTCTCTATTTTTGCTGTCTTTGTGAATTCTCTGTACTAGACTGATTGTGTGTGTTGAGTTTGGCCTCCGCTGCGCCTAATCTCGACACAATATCCATAACCGACTTTGGCGGCGTAGGAGATGGTCAAACAGTCAACACCAATGCATTCATGGAAGCCATTTACAGAATCGAGCACCTCCATCGTGACAGCGACACCACTCTTTATGCTCCGAAAGGTGTTTGGCTCACTTTCAATTTGACTAGTCATATGACCCTGTTTCTTGAACAAAGCACTGTCATTAGAGTTATTCAGGTTATGGAGAACTGTCCATTAGTGGAGAGACTTCCGTCGTACGGAAGAGGAGGAGAATTTCCTAGAGGGAGATATATGAGTTTGATTCGTGGAGATGGGATTCAAGATGTTATTATAACCAGAAACAATGGAATAATCGACGGGTAAGGTGATGTTTGGTGGAAAATGCAGCACCGGAGATCCCTTCGTTTTACTAGACCTTATCTTTTGGAATTCTTGCATTCTACGGAATCGCGTACAACCGACCAAGCATGGGCATCACGGTTCAAATAATCACTATCTCGTCCCCATTCGCAGGGATCACGGTCGGGAGCGAAGCCTCAAGTGCAGTTTCAAACATCAAATTTCAGAACATAAACATATCCAACTTCGGGATCGGCATACACATAAAAACAAATGAAGGCAGGGGCGGGTACATCAAGAACATAACAGTCGACAACGTAAACGCGTACAAAGTCAGGAAGGGTGTCAAGATTGCAGGCAACATGGGAGACCATCCGGATGAGAAATACAACCTGAATACCCTTCCGGTCGTCAATGGGTTGGTGATAAAGAACGTGTATGAAGTTGGAATTGAAGAACCGGGGACGATTCAAGAGGTTAAGGGCCCGCCTTTCAGGGGTGTTTGTATGTACAATGTGAAGCTTTTGAATGATGGGTCAAGGAAAAAGTAGGTGTCGTGGACGTGTAAGGATGGAGTGGTTCTGCGGTCGTGGTGGAGCCTGTTATTTGTGATAAGTTGGTTAATAAAACTGGGTCCAATGTTTGTTCGATTCAGATTTTAAGTGTTTAAAAGGTCTGTGTTGTGTGTTCTCTTGAAATTGATTTGAGTTGCGAGTTATTGGTATGAAATTTGGAATTGGATTATCAGGAAAAAAGGAAAAAAAAACTAAGTTTAACGTTTATACAATAGTAAGCCTTGATAGATATGTAGAATCTTTGAATTTCAGCAATGTACATGTAATCTTAAATTCAAAATCACAATATACATTGTTTATAATTTACGTTTAATCGCTGTTATAATTAAAATTTATTTAAATGTTAAATTTTGTATTGTTTAACAAAAATGTGTCCTTGATGTAAATTTTTGTGGCATATTTGCATCACCATAGTCATGATGATAAACTTCCATGGTACAGAGGGCTGTGTGCAGCAATACATTACATGTTGAAGTCTAGCGGTGAGGTTATACGAGATAAGCACTCTACATTTGCACGGACTACTGGATTGCTTATATGCATGAATGGTGGTGTTCTCCATCAGCAGTCTACTATTAAAGAGGAAGAAGGTTAGCAGCTATTCTTTCTTGAAAGTTGTTACTTTATATTTCAAACAATTATCGATATCACGCAGTGCCTACAATACTGTTAGGTAATCACAAGAATCAACTACGGAGAAAGTGTTAGCATCAATGGATTTGCTGGAGCAGTCTCCTTAGCAGGTTCTGATCCAGGAACCTTGTCCATTAAGGAAGGCAACCAGCTTCTGGTCTAATTAATCACACAAATGCCATTCTTCATCTAAAAGAAGAGATCGCTTCTATTTCATACGTGAAATCGTAGTATTTTCTTAGAAGTTCTAGCAGAAATAGCCACAAAGTGGTTGCTGTTATTACAATGCCTCTTGATGGGCAGAATATCTCATTTTCACCTTCTGTTTCACTTCCGAATAGAAGAATGCACCACATTTTTACAACTTTTGTTAGAGGACTAGTAAATATTTTGTGTTTACTTTAATTTATTTTTGACTAATTCAAGTTGCTAAAATGCTTCATTTATTTGTAGGAATATCTTGGCCTTAATGATGCATCAGATATTTATCATTATCTTTTATCAACTCTTACTCTACATGACTAACAGTAATGGGTTTGCCATCACCCATAAAGACTAGATGGTAGACTGAATGTAGCATAATTCTATTGTCTTTTTGAAGAATTTGAGTCTGAGCCAATGCCAAGTTCTGCATTTCTAAGCTGCATGCAAGGTAAACACACTCTGACGTTTTATTTTGCTGAAGAATGTAATCGTCATTATCATGTTGTCTATTTGTGTGATTTGGGGGCTTACCATGCAAGACTCATAACAATCATATACACAACAAGTTATGATCTTGTTATGCTGCAGGTTATTAGCTTGTTATAATTCAAAAAGTGGCTATGACTAAACAAATTGACGATTCATTCAAACCAATGAGAGGTCCATACTACATAGGCCTAAGATACATGTGAAATACAGGACTGATAACAACCACACAACTATAAGGTCAAGTTTGAAATAAACAAAAGTTTTTAGCACGATAAGACAAGTTGGTATTTACTAATTACAACTGTCTATGTGTATTACGCTATTCACTGATTATTCCTATCCATTTTCTCTGATTATGTATACGATAAGATAAGTCAGTATTTACTAATTACAAACGTCTATGTGTATGCATCTGTCTATTATGTGTACTGTCAGTGCCTAAAAATAAAAACACACTAGCGCCTGCAAGAGTTTTAGCATTTATCGTTTAATGGTTCCACGCATTGCTAGTGTAATGGTTCTATGCATTGCTAATGTCTCTGCGTAAGTCGGTCGAGTAGTAATGTTAAACGATCTCCAAGAAAAACAAACCCATTTAGAGCAAAAAAATTATAAACGTACATATCAATTTATGGTAAATTTCTATATTTAGTAAGGATTTAAATAGCACGTGCACATCCAATATGAACCGATTTAGGATATTTAGTTTTGCTTGAGTCGTCGCCTGACAGCTGACCTATTAATTTTTCTGCATTTGTACAAAATAATATTTTTGAATTAATGTGGCATAAGATATATTCTTTTCTACAACCTTGTTTTTCTTCCTAATCCTATATATTTTGTTAACCCATGTCAATTAATATTTGCACTATATATACATATGTTTGTGTATGTATGTGTGTATATGTATATGTATATGTATATATGTGCATGTGTTATAAGTCCATCATGTTACATAATACTAATGTACGTGGTTATTCCAAATCCTTTGTTTTCCAATGGATATAAATTCTTTACTATTCATACAAAGCATATAATTTTATTGTTGTAGTTTGTCGGTTTAAGTTTTCTACGTATAAATAATTATGATTTTCTACAGTTTGATCGTTATAGCATACTACTATTGAGACAAGTTGAATTACGTTTTGTTACTTGATGTTGGTTCACTAATTTTTAGTTACATTCGTCTGAATTTTTTTACAAGCTTTATTCCAAGAAATAGACCACTTTCGCTGATATGTGATCTTATAGTTGATCTGTACCTACCTTCATTTAGCTTAAAAGATTGAACAAGTCTAAAAAGGCTTTCATATGATTATGTTAACTCATAGTTAATACAGTACAAATTCATTGAATAGTTAAATGTTTTTTAGTATTGTACCTCATACTCCTTCAGGTTTAGTACAAGTTCAATAAAGAGGTATTGATTCCTTATTTTTGGTTATAATTGGTGCATTAATTTTAAGGTATTTGGAGTTTTTTTAGTCTTGAATTCAGTGTAATTTCATTAGATTCAACATTGCATAAAACACCATCATCATATTTGCATAATAGACTACTTCATAAGCTATTAAATCATAGGTAAGCATGTGGGTATGCATCTAAATTCAGTCCATGGATGTGTAAGTGTGATCCTAAAATTTCTTTATCACCTGACATGATGAGCTGCTTAGTTCAAATACTCACCAGATGTAGACTGTACTCTTTGATTATCGATGATCGGAATCATTATCACTTACTTTTATTACTTAAATTACAATATCTTTCTTATAAAATAATATATGAAAAAAGTTACCTAGGCCAAGATCATTTTACGATAATTTTACGTGACCCTGTTTAGAAGTGCATAAGGTGTGATATATATGCAAATATATTTCCTATTTTGCTGCAGTCCGAGCTCATAGCTGCATAATCGAAATGCATGTACTAAAACAAGTTCATTTTTTAAGCTGTAAACTTTTGGAAGGGCATGACTATTTGAAAGGAGGCACAAAGAAAATAGAAACCCTCTCTTCATATGGCGAACTACTTCTGTATGTTCTGCCACCAATGTATTCATCTAAATGTATTTCATTTTATGCAATTGCCCATTCTATTTTTCTTTTTCCTCTCCCTGCAATTTACAGATATCTGATTGCATAATAGACTACTACCGTACCATATCAAAGCATTGTTGCTAGTCTAAATGTGGATAGGTTGGTATCTCTTTTGTCAAGTATGATATGTTGAAAAATAAACTTGGTTTTTAATAGGAAATATTAATTAGTGACATAATTAATTATTGTATTAGGAAAGGGCAAGATAAATGGAAATAAATTATAATCATATTAAAATGAGAAGAATCTAGACTAAAGAATATGTAAAAGAAAAGTCTAGAAAAAGAAGTGTCTGGAGATTGTCTCTTGTATAAATTAAGGATGTATGTATGAAGAAAGAATCAAGAAATAAAAAAGTATTTTTTTTTCTCCTCCCATAAAATATTCAATTTTCTTCTAATTTGTTCCTCTTCCTCCACATAATTTTTTCAACAAAGTGGTATCAGAGCGAGGTTAGTGAAAGAGTGATAAATGTCAAACAGTGGAATGTTTCCCCTCCAATATCCTCGTCTTACAAAAGAAAATTATGAAAAATGGTGTATTCGAATGAAAGCTTTACTTGGAGGACAAAGAGTATGGGAGATCGTAGACAAAGGCTACGACGAGCCAGAAAATGAAAATACATTAACTCGAACGGAGAAGGAAGCTTTAGCAAAGACGAAGGAAAAAAGATCAACTTGCTCTTAGCCTCATCCATCAATGTTTGGATGATTCAATGATAGATAAAATAGCGGATGCAGCCACTTCAAACGAAGCCTGGGAAATTTTAAAAAAATCTTTCCAAGGAGTTGATAAAGTAAAGAAAGTTAAGCTTCAATCACTAAGGAGTGATTTCGAAGCAATGAAGATGAGTGAATCCGAATCGATTTCGGATTACTTTACAAGGGTGAAGGCGAATGTAAATCAATCAAGATGCTATGGAGAAAAAATTGCAGATGTTCGAGTGGTGGAGAAGATTCTTCGTTCTTTGACACCGAAATTCGATTATATTGTGTGTGTCATTGAAGAAACGAAGGACCTCGAAGAAATGACAGTTGAAGAATTGGAAGGTTCCTTACGCGCTCAAGAAGAGAAAATAAAGAGAAGACAAGAAGAACCACAGGAGCAAATTCTTAAAACTAAAGCAACTTTAAAAAATGAAGAAGGAGAAAAGCAGTACTTTAGAGGAAGAGGACGCGGATATGGACGAGGAAGAAGACGCGGAAGGCAAGGACGTGAACAAGAAAGAAGCAATGGTGAAAGTTCAAATAACAAAGAGAGAAATCCTTCATATTTTAGAGGCCATGGAAGAAGTCGAGGACGAGGTCATGGAAATTATCAAAGATCAACTGAAAGAAGGTATGACAAGTCCAAAATTGAATGTTATAAATGCCATAGATTTGGTCATTATTCATGGGAATGTCAAACTGCTAATACTGAAGAAAGAGCCAATCTTGTTAATGATAACCAAGAAGTTGAAGAATCCACCTTGTTGCTAACTGAGAAAAAGGAAGAAAATGAAGTTGAAAGCTCGTGGTATTTGGATAATGGTGCTAGCAATCATATGTGCGGATACAAAGAAAAATTTGTGGAGATCAACGACAAGGTGAAAGGTAATGTTTCCTTTGGAGATTCTTCGAAAATTCACATTGAAGGCAAAGGTACAATTCTCATCTCTACAAAGAATGGTGACCATAAATTGATCTCTGATGTTTATTATGTTCCTAAACTAAGAAGCAATATTCTTAGTCTCGGACAATTTGTTGAGAATGGTTATGAAGTTTTGATGAAAGATAATTATCTTTGGCTTAAAGATAGAAACAATAACTTGGTTGCAAAGGTGGGCATGTCACGGAACCGGATGTTCAAATTGAATGTCCAAACTGTTGAAGCAAGATGTTTGAAGGTTAATGTGCAGGACGTGGCATGGTGTTGGCACATGAGATTTGGACACTTGAACTTTGGATCTTTGAAAGCAATGGGAGAAAAGATGATGGTAAAGGGAATGCCAACAATTGAAAATCCAAATCATTTGTGTGAAGCATGTCTTCTTGGCAAACATGCAAGGAAAAGTTTTCCAAAGAAAGCAACATCTATAGCCTCCAAACCACTTGAATTGGTGCATATGGATATTTGCGGGCCTATCAATCCACCGTCTTTTGGTAAAAGTAAATATTTTATACTTTTTATTGATGATTATAGCAGAAAAACGTGGGTTTATTTTCTCAAACAGAAATCAGAAGCTTTCACCACATTCAAAAATTTCAAGACGCATGTTGAGAAAGAAAGTGGCTACAATATCAAGGCATTGAGGTCTGATCGAGGAGGCGAGTTCACTTCAAAGCAATTCAATGATTTCTGTGCAGCGCATGGAGTTCGTCGTCCTCTCACTATTCCTAGATCACCTCAGCAAAACGGCGTGGCAGAGAGGAAAAATAGATCAATTCTTAATATGGCAAGGTGTATGCTTAAAACAAAAAATATGCCAAAGGAGTTTTGGGCTGAAGCCGTTTCTTGTGCGGTGTATTTGTCAAATCGCTCTCCAACTGTGAATGTCAAGGACCAAACCCCTCAAGAAGCATGGAATGGAAAAAGGCCAAGTGTTCATCATTTGCGAGTATTTGGTAGCATCGCTTATGCTCAAGTTCCGCAGCAAGAGCGTTCAAAGCTAGACGATCGAAGTGCCAAGTATGTTTTTGTTGGATATGATTATCATTCCAAAGGATACAGGTTGTACAATCCTAACAATGGCAAAGTGGTGGTAAGTCGTGATGTTGAATTCGATGAAGGAGCAACTTGGGATTGGGATGGACAGCAAGAGAGCACATATAATTTTCTCCCATATCTTGATGATGATCAAGAATCAGAGAATGTTGAAACTATACAAGAACCTTCTTCTCCAGCTTCAGATCTTGAAGGCTCAAATGAAAGACCGCCAAAAATGAAATCGCTTGCTGATATATATGAAAGAACTGAAGAAATTAATTTTAATAATGATGAACTTTATTGTTTTTTTGCAGATAGTGAGCCAATAAATTTTCAAGAAGCCGTGCAAGATAAGAGGTGGAGAGACGCTATGGATGAAGAAATTAAATCCATTGAAAAGAATGACACATGGGAATTAACTTCTCTTCCCAAAGGTCATGAATCCATAGGCGTTAAATGGATATACAAGGTGAAAAGAAATGCAAAAGGAGATGTGGAGAAATATAAAGCAAGACTTGTGGCGAAGGGCTATAAACAAAAGCATGGAGTTGACTATGATGAAGTGTTTGCTCCAGTTGCACGCATGGAGACTATTCGCTTGTTGATTTCTCTCGCTGCTCAAAAGAAATGGAAAATTTATCAAATGGATGTCAAGACGGCTTTTTTGAATGGATATCTTAAAGAAGAGGTGTATGTTGATCAACCGTTGGGCTACGTAGCTGAAGGGAATGAAAAGAAGGTACTGAAACTCAAGAAATCATTGTATGGATTGAAACAAGCCCCACGAGCATGGAATAGCCGCATCAACCAATACTTTCAAGATCATGGGTTTGTTCGTTGCTTAAATGAGCATGCTTTATATTCTAAGTTTCACAACAATGGAGATGTTATATTTGTTTGTATTTATGTTGATGATCTCATTTTCACGGGCAATAAACCCGATTTGTTTGATGAATTTAAAAGTTGTATGTCGACAGAATTTGAGATGACAGATTTGGGGCAAATGACATATTATTTGGGATTGGAAGTGAAACAAATGGAGGAAGGTATATTTCTTGCTCAAACAGGTTATGCAAAGGAAGTGTTGAAAAGGTTTAAGATGATTGATTGCAATCCTGTGAACACACCCATGGATGCTGGAATGAAGTTGTCCAAGGTTGAAGATGGAGAAAAGGTAGATCCTACTCTTTACAAAAGTCTTGTGGGAAGTTTGAGATATTTGACAAATACAAGGCCCGACATACTTTATGCCGTTGGAGTGATAAGTCGTTTCATGGAGACTCCTACTTCTGTCCATATGACCGCTGCTAAGCGAATTCTTCGTTACATTAAAGGAACGCTTGATTTTGGAATATTTTATTCCTCATCCAATGATCTTCTGTTACATGGATTTTGTGATAGTGATTTTGCTGGTGACATAGATGATAGAAAGAGTACTACGGGGTATGTATTCTTCTTGGGTGATTGTGCTATTTCTTGGTTATCAAAGAAGCAAACCATTGTCACGTTGTCAACATGTGAATCTGAATATGTTGCTGCAAGTTCAAGTACATGTCATGCTTTATGGTTAAGAAAGCTGTTGAAAGAACTTCATTTGCCACAAAATGGAGCTACTGAAATATGCATTGAAAATAAATCAGCACAAGCACTTGCAAAGAACCCTATATTTCATGATCGAAGCAAACATATCGACACGAGATATCATTTTATTCGGGAATGCATTGCCAACAATGAAGTGGAGCTGAAATATGTGAAAACTCAAGATCAAGTTGCGGATATTTTTACCAAGCCATTGAAAATTGAAGATTTTCGAAGAATGAGAGCTCTGCTTGGAATAATAAAACCAAGTTTAAGGGGGGATGTTGAAAAATAAACTTGGTTTTTAATAGGAAATATTAATTAGTGACATAATTAATTATTGTATTAGGAAAGGGCAAGATAAATGGAAATAAATTATAAACATATTAAAATGAGAAGAATCTAGACTAAAGAATATGTAAAAGAAAAGTCTAGAAAAAGAAGTGTCTGGAGATTGTCTCTTGTATAAATTAAGGATGTATGTATGAAGAAAGAATCAAGAAATAAAAAAGTATATTTTTTTTCTCCTTCCATAAAATATTCAATTTTCTTCTAATTTGTTCCTCTTCCTCCACGTAATTTTTTCAACATGATAGGAATTAAGCTGCACAAAACCCACACAAAGTATGTGTTTATGTGTTCAGATAAGCCATAATCAAAGCGGCTTTGTTAAATACCCAGTAAATATTCTCACTTGAAAGTATGATTTCATTTGAGCATAGGATAGTTTTTCAGTATTTTGCATGAAAGCCACTTTTCATAATATTATTATACCATGCTAATTGAAAGCATAGCCTAATTGTATGTTTTATTCGTTTAAATTTGACAGGAAGTTTTCTAAAGTATACAACATTATTTATTTTAAATATTGGTGTAATGTTGCCATATGTTCATATATGAGAAAATCAGAGTTGCAATTGAAATGCACGAACCGATATGCAGTTTGATACGTATATTATAGTTTTGTACATTTATTATATACAGTTTTGACTTTGATGTAATACACATTTTGATAATGCATGGTTTAATATAGTATCAACTATATATGCAATTCAGTAAGTTACTGACTATGCTGTATTTCATTTACAAATAGCTATGCTGTATTTCATTTACATGTATGGATTCTTATGAGGATGAAACTGAGAAGTTAAGGATGGAATACATCACTTTCGTGAAAGGATGAATTTTCCAGGAACGCCATATAGGAAAGCTTTAACGTCTACATTTTTTATTTGTGCTTTTTGTTTGCACTTGTTCAATCTTGATTTATCATGTTTGGTCGTCGAATATTCTTAAATGCACGGTCTGAAAAATCTTTGTCCATGAGCCATTTGCTTTAGCTCTTGAAAGATATATATCATATTAATGTTCTTGAATTTGGATGACCTACCTCATAAACAAAAATGACAAGCTTTAATAAATATAGGAATTTCTATCCCCATGAACACAGGGACCGCTAAATATTTAATATAGTACAAAAAAGGGAAATGACGGGTGAAGATTGCATGTTAATCATTGATTATGGGTACCATTAACAACTAATATTGTAAATTATTGTTTACACTGTTAATTGAACTTACCTTCATAGTATGGATGTTGCTAGTGTTGCGCATGTTGAGCCGGTTGATCTCTCAAATTCATTTGGCTGCTTAAGTGTTGATGTCTTGGCTGAAGCTAGTGATTGTTGTTTAGATGAGGGCAGTGCAATTTTGCTTGGGGTTGGTTGCGAGTTGGTGGTTGTTGGTTGTTCGAGGTTGGTTGAGAGGCGCTGAGTTCACACATTGGCGTAAGTCGGCAGCCCCTGCTCTTCGTCAGCAGCCAGAGTGTTCTACTCTTGGCGTGGCAGTAGAGAACGGGCAACAGGCTGTCGGTCTAGATGTGGCGGTGGAGATCGGTGTGTTGGCCTTTTTGGTTCCATTGGATAGCTCTTCTCTTCGCTATTTGGAGGTTCAGCCTTCACGGAGGTCACCGGTCTTGGACATGGCTGATCACTTGGGCTTTGGGATGCTGGCTGGTCTTGGGTCCATATATTGGGTAACAGGAGCGTCAAGTAGGATGCCTTTGTTACTGGGAAGGTATGGCATTTTGTGCCTCTTTCTTGGTCTGATGTTGATGACTTGTATGTGGCTTTTTATAATTTTTATTTCCCTTGTTCGTTGGTGCTTACTGACCCAGTCACTAGCTGTGTTGTTGAGTCTGATTTCATTGCACCATTGTTGTATGGCCATATTGGCTCGTTTGGCTTGTTGCCTTCCTATCTGTTGTATGGTTTTGGTCATGGTTTCTTTTATGGTTTGGTTGTGCTTGTTGCTGTTGCTGACTCAGTGTCTCCCTTTGTGCTTTTTAGTAGCTGCCACGAAGCTTTGGCTCAACAGGCGCAACACTAGCAACATCCGTACGTGTTATTCTTATGTGGTTCTGGTTGCATAATAAAAGCACATTGAAAAATGGGCACAATAAAAGCACTTGCTGCAGAAGTCTACTATGTTCTTCTGGGTTAGTTGCTTTTTACTTTAATATATGCTATTTGATACTAGCATCAATGTCACATACTGTATAACTATTAAGCATGAAGTACCAAAATTTGAGTCTCACACTATCCATCAAACCTTTACAATGTGAAAAACTAAACTCCAATTGTCTTTGTTGTATTCTCTGTTAAACCAAATCTTGTAATTCATCAGACATTCCAAATGCTTGCACCAAATAGGTAAATGATTTTTTATTTTATGAACTAATTTATGCATTGGCTTTCATGGAATGTACAAGTTGTATAATCTGTTAAAGTTGTCTGTTTCGGCATTTTATACATCTTACTTCCTTTATAATGATAAGTAGCCGTTACAACCACCAAATTTATAAATTTTGAATTAGCATCAATACCTAATATAAGATCTATTAAACTAATATATGTGACGCCTGAAAATAAATTATAATATGTGCAACATTGCTTATTATTACCCTTACTCGTAATTCAAGGTTTCACACAATCAAAATCAACAATATTGCTTGTGTAGATTCCTAAAGGATAGGACAAACTTATATTGAATATGACATGAGTCGACACTGGCTAGTTGAAATCCTTGCTGAAATATCACTCATTCCGCTATACATTCTGAGATTGGATTACCCAGGCGCCTCAAACCATGAGGGTTGTTTTGGAGGAAGGAAATTAGTTAAATATAATTGCGTGCATTGTGTTCTTGCCTAGAGAGATGTTGTTTCTCTTCATGGCCATGGGAGGAGTATGAAATTAGTTAAATATAATTGTTTAACTGTAGTTTTATAAGTAAGTAAAATAATAATAATAATAATAATAATAATAATAATAAAGAATTGAGTCTTAAAAAACAGCTTATATGTATTAAGATCTGGTGTATTTTTTCGTTCTTGATTAAAGCATATCGAACTCATTTTTTCTTTATTCCCACTGATGTTTGCAGGTTATAATTCGGTGTCTTAATCCCAAAAGAGTATTCAGGTTCAACATCTTATAGTTATTGAGCTAAATTTGTAGAAGCTTTCATTTTTATTCACCTTTGCTCTATCTACTTAAAGGTATGTAACAAGTTCCAAAGAGATGACTTATTGAGAAACTCATCAAATTAATGCTGATGAAGTGAGTACCAAATCAGAAGGACCAATTTATCGGGATGGACATACATATCGAGTGCATTCCTCTTTTACCGATTTGATATCCATAGTTTAAATTAGTGTGTACCTATAGAATTCTGCCATTTCTGTCATGCTTATTGACTTGATCATGCAAATTCTTACCTTCACAGTATAACTATATCACCATATTTGATGGACTTGTTCATATCACCTTAAAATTTTCAATTAACTTATTTTGAAATTCAGCCCGTTTGGAACTGATATATGTAGTAAATTATACTTGCTACCTGAGAAATTTTAAGGTACAAACTAATTTTACAAAATTTTAAGGTATGTTTTCGTGCATGAACGTACTTTCTCAGGTAACAAGTAGATAATTTTGAGCTTGTATATCAATTTATCAAAGTTTTGTCTTTTTCCTGCAACACATTTTACATTTTGTTTGATAAATGAAACGTGCACACATTTCCAGTAAACATACCCTTAACACAGTGTTGCTATTTTTGACATTGAGTTAATTTAAGCTCACCCTGGTTAGCGCTAAATGTTCTCCATATTACTTAACACTGTTGTGTCTTTTTAAAAAAATAGATTTAGGACCAAGTGAATTTCCTTGTGGCCCTCAAGTTTGTTATGATCAGGTATTTGTATTTGAATTTATAGCATGTGCTTATTTGTATTCCAGTTCTTGTGTTTCTTTTTAGCAATTTCTATTTCTTACAGTACTCTCTTAAACCATTTATTGTTCCATATACTGCTTTTAGTATAATTGCTACCATCTTCCCTCCTTTGAAAAATCCAATTGCCCATGTTATCAATCTTCATGCTGCCACTCAACGAAACCCTAGATCTGATCCCCTCCAATTTGAATCGCCGTGAGAAGTACTGTAGTATTGGTTATATGATTTTTAACTACTAATGTGATTGGCTTATGCTATTAAAGCCTAATGTTTAATTATACCCTTGATCACTAACCAAAAATGCAAGCTGGTTCATGAAAATTTTACAGCATCTTTTGCCAATAACTGTATAGTTTATAACCTTAAAAAAATTTGTTCGGTGATTTGTTGGAAAATCTTTATGTATTCATGGTTGAAATTTGTATTTTTTTGGAACTATAAAATGAGGTTTCAGAATTACTGGTTCTGCATGACTGGTTTTTGGACTTGTACTGCGTGTTCTGTTTGCCACCATTATCATTACTCATTAACTGCAAAAAAAATTTGTTTGTTTCTCATAGTATTATCATTATTTACATAGTAAATCAGGTACCTCAACTGCTCACATTAAAACATCTGGACATCTCATAAACCGAAAAGTAAAAACCCTTGCAAAATCAATTGACGTTACTACCCAGCGCCAAGAAATTGTATCATGCTTTCTACATGATTATCAGCTTTCTAATGAAAAAGTCTGTAAAGTTTTCAATAGTTTTTCTAGCATTAATGATAGATAAAATGCTTGCAACTACTATTCACAAGAAATTGACCACGTTTCTGGAATTTTATTTTTACTCAAATGTATATTTCAGCGTGTAGGCTTGGAACTCATGGACATGATGTCTGTTTACCAAGGAGCTTATGAGTGCTTGTGTAGGTAACATGACCCCCTTTCCATACTTGGTGTAATATTTCTGTGCAGGTAATATTTCAGTATTACTGAGCCGAAATGGCTCAGTTACACTGAGTCATTTTGGCTCAGTTACAGTGAGCCCTAAGGCTTCAGTGTAACTGAGCCAAACGCTCAATTTTACTGAGCCTAATAGGATCAGTTAAACTAAGCCTTCCGACTCAGTTAAACATAGTCTTAGGCTCAGCTACACTGAGCCGTTCGTCCATGGTATGTAACCTACGTGGTGTTTATATTCAGTTGTTGTATTTAGAGTTAGCATGGTATGTAACTTATGTGGTGTTAAAAAAAAAGATATTTTCTTAGAGAATACATGAAGGTTCATCCTCTCTCGATGGTTAAAAAAATAAAAATTAACGCCTTAAGTGTGCTCTCTTATCAAAGCCACGCATTTAATTAAAGCAATAATCAGTTTGACAAATTTAATGGAAAACATCGAATTGCTCTATAACCAGTTTTCATTTTTGATGATTAACTGCTTTGTAGTTCTATATTACGTAAAATTAACAGCTCTTCTCTGCAGGTGTACGTGCAGCAAAATTTTGACTATACAATGCTAACAACATGTGAATTTGCACTGCAAAATGAAGTTGATCATTTTTTATGTTATTGGAGGAAAAAAAGATTCACACAGCCTTTGTTCTAAAAATCTTGGCTGCAAGGGTAAGGTGAGTTCAATGATTTTGGATCTACTGCAAATTCTTCCATCTATTTGCCTTATGTGAATTGCAAGGGTAAGGTGAGTTCAATGAGGTATGTTTTTTATTTGGTTATATCATGATTTATGCTTTCACAGGTTTTATCTTATGTGGTAGTGCTCAATTTGTAGTCTTACTGCATTAGCAACATTTTTGCAGTATGAAAGGTTGCAAAACTATGTAGACTGACTATGTATTTTAGTAGCCACTCCGTTGATAGAAGTGGTGTGATACTTGTTGCCTGGTTAGGATTCCAGGTCCAAGGCTTTATAAACCAGAAGGCTTGGCCCATTAAAAATGTTCATCAGTCAAGCATGCTATCTTTCTTCCAGGTGATATGCATGTTTATGCGTGTGCATTCCACAAAGTTCAAAGTTCAAACCATCCTCTATTTATACCTCTTATGTAGTGAATTATAACTAGAGTTCTAAAAGAAACTTGGAGTGCGGGTGTGTGTATAATGCACAAGTCACAACATGTCTTGGTACGGGTACATGAATTCATTATGACTAAAGTATAATTTTATCAAGCTTATATTTTGATTAAGCGTCCATCTTATTCTCTATCCCCAATAAATGCGTCCATTTATGGTTTTGGTTATGAAAATTGCTCTAATAATATGTTGGTTTTCAAACATATAAATAATTTACATGTAATATAAGGCAAACCTTTCCGCATATGAATAAAAGTGCATCTTCAATCCTTTGCAAAAATAGTTTGCTTTCCTTTGGAAGAATTAACTCCAAGGCCCCTATCAATGTTAGCATGGCTGAAAATATGGTCATATAAATAATTTACATGTAATATAAGGCATACCTTTCCATATGTGAATAAAAGTGGATCTTCAGTCCTTTTGCAAATTTATGTTAATATACTAAATTTAAGCTAATATACTAGCGCATAAGATGAATAACTAGGCAGTTGGTGTGCTCTGTTATATATAATTTATGCATTTTGCACATTTATGTAATTCTGACTATTGACCATTATACTTGTATGTAATTCTTACCGTTGACCGTAATACTTATGTACAGGTAATTAGATTTCCGAAGTGAAGAAAAGCCACATCAAAAAACTGGTGGTAATTAAGCTATGAACAAGAGTTTAACTATTATTTTGTTTGTACTTGTCGTGTAGACTTGTTTGTAAGCAGTTGTCATATGTGGATTCACTTGTCTTGTCGAAATACTACTATTGAGATGATTATGGGTGTTATATTTGATATTTCTAGTAATGTATTTTTTTAAGTATTTAAATATGATGTTATTGATTTTAGTTTGAAAACGATACTCATATGATTATTTGTTTAATATTGCTATTATATATAAGCGACTGATGGAAATGTTACAAGCCATTAATAGTAAATAACCGCAATTAAAATGTGGTGTGCATCAGTAAGTTTTAGTAGCATTGAAAAAGTGCTATAAATGTAATTTACAAAAGATATTATAGCTGAAATGAAACGCAACAAAAAACATATAGTACAACTGAAAAACCGCTACAAAAAAATTGGGAAATGATGCAAGTATCACTTTAGTAGCACTTTTAACCAGTTGCCATAAAAACCTTTTGTAGGGTTTCTAAAACGCTACAATATGTTCATTTTTGGTTGCATTTATTAAAACGCAACAAAAACTTTAAGACTTTTAGTTGCATGTCATATCACAGCGTTCTTTAAAACGCTACTACAAGTTATGGTAGCGTTTTTTCAACGCTACCACAAGCCATTTCTGGTGTAGTGACATCACAACAAAACATAGAAAACTATCAAGTTATTTTACAAAAAAAAGTACAAAAAACTCTAGCATGCAATGCGCAATTCTTCTTTGATCGCACCCAAAGCATCAAGGCCTACCCATTCAGTCTAGTTAAGCCTTCCCACATATCAAACCTTCTGTCAATATATGTCATCCAACATATATTTTTTAATTTGTTAATTTTCCAGTGCATACATTCCTTCTGAGCAAAAAATAAGCTGTATCTTATGATATCAGTTATTAGACCGAAAATGATAACAATTAGTTTGAATGTAATGTGAATCATTCATAAAAAGAAAGAATATAATAATGGTAGTTATGCACATACGTTACCATTAATTTGTAAGCATCAAAGTGTGCACTTCAGTGACTGAGAAAAGCATTTTCCCGAAAGTAAGGTAAAATGCAGCATGAAGAATATAAAATGATAATAAATTAAGTATGAACTGTAGCTCAATCAGGCAAACCAGATAGGTATTCGACATAGCACCTGGTGTAGTTGATGAATGTGTAGGAAAAGCAATTGATACATATGAATGGAAAGGGTACAAATAATAAGCGAAAGAAAAAATCATTAGTTCATAATGAGCTATATTTAAAAACTTTGAAATAGTGTTACTTTCATTGTTTTCTATCATAGTTTGATTAAACTAATATGGTTAGTAGGTTGGTATACTTATACCAAGCCAAAAAAATTAACATGCATTGATTCTTAACCTAGAGAATACTAAAATAACATTAACATGCAACTAATCAATTATGTGATGAACCACAATGTAACACATATTACATTTCAAAATTTCTTTGATAATATCGGGTTTCGGCCTCGAAATCCTTTCTGTTTTATAAAACATTTTTTATAAAACATTCCCTGTCCAAAATCGGGAATACATTTCTTTTCACTTAAGAAAAATATATCATCTCGCAATCATTCATTAAATTTGAAATGAACACATCGCTAAACACCTTAATCGTCAAATCATGAAGTGTTTCACAAGGTGTTAGCCTACCAGTATTTCTTCCCAAACCAATGCTAAATGTAAGAGCATATCTTGCTCATAAACTGGTCGAGCACAATCCAAACAATCAATCAGTCCAATTTGACATTAAATATAAGGTTTTGAATAGAGATAGTATTGACTTATATTCAACATCAAATCCTGAAACCAACAGATATCATATCAGAAATAACGATATCGATATCTTCCAAATTCCCATCACAATATCCGTATAATCACGGAATCCAATATCGAAATATTCCGACGATAATTTCGATTCAAATCCATTCCAATCCATATATTGGAAATTCTAGTTATTTTTTAAAAACCATTTCAAACCCCATTTATTTATTTAAATAAATAAATAAATTATTATTCTAGTTAATAACTAGTTCATTCCGATAAAAATATATTTTCACCTTTTCAAATATGGAATTTTTCATCCCAATTCTTTCCAAATCATTTCTTATGATCTTACACTAATTATTGATATTTTTAATAATTTTATCAAGGCCCGTACAGTCGATTTCCACAAACGGCCATCGAACTGCACTTACAACGACCTTTTCCTATTTTGATTTGGACATAAATCCAAATCCAACCGTTAGATTTCAAATTTATAATATTCATTGGAAAGCTCTTTTCGATACGAACCCAATGGTTCCAGTTTCAGGAGAATCCGACGGTCGGATCTCCCGCAATGTCAATTCGAAGTCAATGGTCGAAATTCGCGAACTGCCGCAGCGCGGCGCGTTCTATTCAAGCCTATATATTTCGTCGATTTCATTTCAAAACGTGTTTTATAGATCATTTTAAATTCGTTTTCAAAACAATTTCAAATCAAAATTGAATATTCCATATACTGAAAATTTTATACAGTGTATATATATGTTAAAAATTATATTTTTAACAATCAAATCATTTTCACATTTCATACATATATAATTTTCACATCGCTATATATATAATTTTCACATCGCGATATATATAATTTTCACATTGCTATATATATAATTTTCACATTGCTAAATATATAATTTTCACATTGCTATATATATAATTTTTACATTGCCATATATATTCTTTTCACATCTCATATATATATATACATATATATTCTCACATTGCTATATATATAATTTTCACATCGCTATATACATAATATTTTCACTTTCATATATATAATGTTTTCACTTTCATATATACAATATTTTCACTTTTCATATATATTTTCCATCGCATTTCATATATATACATTCACTTTTCAATTTATTTCATTTCACATCACGATAAATTTTCACACATAAAACAATCAAACAAGTCGTCCATAGTCTGTGGACGACGGCGAGCAGTTCATATATGCAGTTACAAAATAAATAACTATACAGAAACAATATAGTGAGCGAATTCTCACATTGATCAGATTTATTTCTGAATTTCCATTCTGTTTGAATTTGAATTCGCCTGAAATTCTGATTTTCTTCGTTTTGACTCTAGTCAGTTCTGAATGGTAGTGTTCATCGCTGCGAATCCAACGCAACTTGAATCGTCTGATTTTGTCCTCGTATGAAGAAGTTACGCTAGTTTAGACATTCCATTGATTATTAAATAATTACTTAAATATTAATTATCACTAATCCATCATTAACCGTTAATCACCTTCCTCCTTTTATCATTTTTCTGGAAACCCTCTTCAAAACCCTCGTTGCTCCATACCCATCGTCGCTCCCTGTCAAAGGCACCAGAACTCGATCAGCAAGTGCCACGCGGAGCGCCTCAGCCCACTCCGCCAGCGCACCCATCGGCGGCGAGCTCGAGCTTGCCGTCCGCCTGGAAATCAGCCTCGAAAGTCGCGACTTTGGGCTTAAAATTTGAAAGCCCTGCTCTACCATAATCGTTGATACCCATACCAATTCGTAGATCACAAGATTCTCTACTGAATTCGTAAAGAAACGGTGATTTAATTCTTTGAAATATAAGAGAGATTGGGGTGGAAAAGATTGAACGCTGTCGTCGTTCACGAGATGGAGGCGCGCTTTGACGGGGGGTTGACCGGGCTAGGGTTTTGACCAATGAGGGTTTATATAGATATTTAAATTATTATTTAATTCCATTATTAATTCGATTCGCATTCGAACTCCAAACCAAACCCAACGACTATCTCCCCTAGCTAATTACCCCCATTCCGAATACAATAGAATTTGTTTCATAGCCCAATTCGGTTGTTACGATCAGTTTTCACTTAAATTAAAATATAAATCGGTACATATTCAATTTAGACGTACATTTCAATTTACCGGGGCCACATACTGACTATAAAAATTCCCGAAAAATATTTTCTAGCTTCATATTGACGATACGGTCCTAACAAAACTAATTTCGTCGAATTCTGAGACCGTTTGAAAAATGGCCATTTTCTAGTCAATTATAATCAACTGAAATTGGTCAAACGCATTTTCCTTTGCCATGCTCACATATTGATTTAGAAAATTACGAACTTTGGAATCTAGCAATAACTTGACATCACGGATCTAACAAAAGTGGTTTCGTCGAAAACCGAGGTCGTTTGCAAAATTTCCATTTTTAAGGGCTTTCATATATATTAAAAAAAATTCCACAGCGACTTTTCTGAATTTTAAACTGGACATATCTTTCAACTTATAAAGTGAAATCTCAGTTTCTTAACTTCGTTAGAAAGATATGATTAAACAGATTCAAATATTTCTTGTTTTGTTCAATTCCGACTTATAATGAATTCTGTATATTCATTTGAAATTCGAAATCGAATTTTCGAACTACCGCGCCATTTCAGGCTCGAATTATAATTAAAATAAATTTATTCGTTTTAACTTCGTCAAAATTAAATTTTCCGTCGTTATTATTTAAAACAATTTATTTTAAATAATCAAAAATCCGTTAAATTCGCCAAAATAAAATTTCTAAATTGGCTCAGAATTTCCGGGTTGTTACATAGCACATCCCTCATATTAACGATTTCATTTGCAGCTGCACTAATGGCAGATTCAAGGATGATGCCTTGTTCACTCAACTTCCTTTGTTTGCGAAAGTCTTCCATATCTACACTTGATGTGGACCGTGATGGTGGCAATGAGATTGGATGTTTAGTAGGCAGTCTATCCCCTTCAACACCAACAGGCCAAAATGGAGCTTTAGTTGAAGCACCCAATCGCATCAGTATAAACGGCTCTGATTTCATAATGGAAATTGAAAATTCTGCCATATCAAGGGATGTTATAAAGCAACCGGTATAAACCCTATCAACTGCAAGCCCGTGATTCACTTGTAATTGTGGCACTGCCTTCCCTACTGCAATCATTAATTCCATTGATGGAGTGGCACCTAAGCCATTAACCATCAGAACAACCCTGTTTCCTCTGGTGATTGGAACATATTTAGTTTCCACAGATAATATTTCTCTAAGGATATGGGTCACCACTACATCAACCGTTTGAATTTCTACAATAATTGCACCAGGCTCCCCATGAATTCCAAGACCCAACTCCATATGTTGTGGGCCCAAACGATCCGATGGAATCTCCCCTGGAAGAGTGCAAATTGATAGAGCAACACCCATTGTTCCAACTCTTTCTACTGCATATTTTGCCTCTGCGGCAACTTCATCAAGAGGCTTGCCGGCAACAGCTGCTGCTCTAGCTATGTTATGGACTAAAACAGTTCTAGCTAGACCTCTTCTATTAGCTATGCCACGAGGTGGAGGGAGAGCACAGTCATCTCCAACAATTACTGTCTCAACTTTGTATCCCTCAGATTTTTCCTGCTCGGCAGCTAAACCAAAATTAAGTCTGTCACCAGTATAATTCTTTATAATCAGTAGGCATCCTTTGGGACCAGTGACTGCCCGAATACCAGCTAAAATAGAATCGACTGGAGGAGAGGCAAAAATATCCCCACATATGGCTTCCGTTAGCATCCCGTCCCCAACAAACCCAGCATGGGTAGGTTCATGGCCACTGCCACCACCTGAGATAACAGCAACCTTGTGATAATTCTTCAGAGAAACATCAGCTCGTAGAACTACCTTCATCTACGGGAAGCCATCTAAATACTGTACGGCAGGATATGTTTCGGTGAGTCCCTCGATGAATTCAGTCACCACAGCATTAGGATCGTTGATGAGCTTCTTGGCCTTGTACGAGTACATTCTAGAACCTAAAATTCAGGAACAAGAATCCCCAAATCAGAAAAGGAAACCCTAGTTGTTTTGATTAGCAAAAGTGAAATATATTGGAGAAGGTATTGGTTGTTGATTTGTCGATAATTGTGTGATTTGTTGTTAATTTTGTTGATTAAATCATTGTTCAAAAGTGGGAGTTGGATTGTTTTCCGGTTATGCAATCAAGTCGTATTCAAGTGTGAATTTGGTCGGAGTTATGGATGCGCGAATATGTATGGATCGGGAAACTTCGTGTATGGATCGGTCAACTTCATTGTATGGATCAGGCTAAAGATAAGAGCATGGATCAAGTACAAAATTTTGGATTTGCGGACATAAAATAGTTGATTTGGCAAGCCAAATCAATGGATAGACAAAAACATTTAACAGGGTTTGGAAACGCTGTAGTATGGCATGGACCGGGCGAAACAAAACAATGGATTTGGCACTACCACTAGCGCATGGATCGGGCAGTACTAGTGTATGGATCGAGAAGTACCACATTTGCATGCGCATGGTAAAAACTTGGATCTCCCAAGGCGTGCGCTAGGGGACCACACTGTTTTAGAGTACCAAGTGCCAGAGTACCAAGTCCCAAAGTACTAAACCCCAGTGCCAAGTGTCAGTGCAGGTCCAGACTTGAATGCACGGATTTGGTAGCGTTTCTAAAACGCTGTAAAAGGCAGTTTAAACACTGTGCTTAGTGTTTCATAGCGAAGAAGCTAGAAATACTGTGAAATGTAATACCAACCAAATGATGCATATTCTGGGTCGACGATGGTCATGGATTCGATGCAAGTTCAAGGAGGAACGTTAGAAGTGTTTTAAAACGTTCCTTGATCGATGAAATGCAATGAATGTGTAGACGACTCAAAGATGTTGAGTTTGTGGATAATGAGTGATCGAGAAGGAGCTTGAGCTATGGATAGTCGTCGGTGATGACTGAGGAATTATCGTTGTCGTAGGTTCTAGCAGACTCAAACTAGAGGTATAATAGGGACGCCTTAAAGACTGGTTGAATGGTCGAG
The DNA here is from genome assembly GCA_030737875.1 of Allium sativum. Taxonomy (NCBI): domain Eukaryota; kingdom Viridiplantae; phylum Streptophyta; class Magnoliopsida; order Asparagales; family Amaryllidaceae; genus Allium; species Allium sativum. The sequence goes on along the minus strand of CM060926.1, from coordinate 1,054,685,262 downwards.
TCCTCTTGGCAACCATGATGGGCTTAGAGATACGAGTCACGAGGGCATATGGAGTTTTTGCTAGAACCGAGGTTTACCGTTAGCACTTAACGGACTACATGATGTTGAGCCAGTCATACGATTAACGATGGTTTCAAAGAAGGATTGGTGGTGATATCCAGAGTCATGGATGTTGATTGCTTTGCTTGTACCATCTTGTGTAGATCATTCGACGTCAAAGGAGATATTTCTCGACTACTTGTCTGATGTTGGTTTAGGCCTTCGTGGCTTGTGCTTGGGAGATGTCATATCGATTAGGATGGTCTACGCTTGATAACTGATTGCCATGAATGTATTGTTTGTTTTTACTTGGTTGTTGTAAAGGCTATCATAGTCGGAAGTGGAGTAGACGGGTTGGGTTCTTCTCTGATGCTATGATTGGTACATTAGATGATTAATCTGCCTAATCTCATTTACTATATTGATGGTGTTAGATAGTTGTTTTATCGATCATTAAGACTGTTGTCTGACTCAAGGTTTTATGTTTCCTCTTATTGCATTAGGCTATTCATCCGGTTTTGGATGGGAAGACTGAAAAGTAGGTGCCAAGTGATATCTTGATGAGGACGATGCTGCTGAGCAACAACTAGAAGAAGGCTTCCATATTAGTTTTTACTATCTACTATTTGATGTTTTCCATTGTTTGATGTATCTTCTGAGTGACTGTAGTGAGGCATCTTGTACAGACTCTTTGTGTAATCCAAATTTGTATGGATATCTCATGATGATGTGAAAAGTTTGAGATTCTGCTCAACTCTGCTTCACTATTACTATCTGTTGTATATGTTCTACTGCATTTTATCATTTCGCTGTGAGTTATGCGAAAGTTCTACGTATATTTTTTCTACCCCCATGATCGTCCATAGCTGTTTGACACGTCTTTCAACGCAATATTCCTCTTGTTAAGTGCAGTAGTTATAGGTGGTCATCACATTTGGTATCAGAGCTCTGGTTATCAATTTTAGCCAAAGTTCAAGGATGTAATAACATATGAGGGACGTATTTGTAGATTTCTGATGGATGTATACTATATATTAGCGTATAATATAATAGTGTTTGAACTCCATGTGTAGTTTTTCTCGTATATGGACTAATCATTCTATTTTTCAGATTTAGAATGAGTCGTCGAATGTCGATACACATTTCTAGGGAGGGGACTGTTCCTATAGGCATGATTTCGAGGCCATGATGGCAATGATCATAGGAAGGGTACTTGCTCAGGAGACAATCAAAGTAGATATAGGAGTTAAAGTGCAAGTTCTTAGTGCAGTGAACTTCGCAAAGTTATGCAAAGACTTCACTACTCCAGGAGGGAAGCCGTTTAAACGGACGGGCTCGATTGTAGAGATTCAAGGGTGGCTTGACACCTGCATTAGGATCTTCAGAGATGTGGGAATCGATGATGCGACCAAGAGGATGCTTGCATCAAGATAGCTACAGGGTAGAGCTTTGGATTGGTGGAACTCTGTCACTCTAGAGACTCCAAAAGATGAGATTTCATGGATTCCAAGTCAAATTTGAAACTAAGTTTATTTCTACCATTCAGAAGTCTATTCTATTTAAGAGGTTTGTCAAGCTTAAGCAGAATGGTCGACCACTGCTGGAGTATGTTTCTGATTTTGAAGCCTTGTCAAAGTATGTCGGCTCATATGTCGAGACTCCTTATCAAAAGAACGAGAAATTCATCATGGGTTTAGACAAATACCTTGGGAATCAGCTGGTTGATCACTTCGATGACTCTTACGAGAAGATCGTGGTAAAAGCTCTAAGGCATGAGAGTTTGTTTCCGAAGGAAGAGATTGTTGTTACAGCCAAAGAGGAACCGAAACAGCAACAAGACTGTAATAACAAAAAGAGGAAGCAACAACAACATAAAGGAAAGGATGGTCAGAAGAAGCAAAAAGGTTAAGTGACTTGCTATAACTGCCAATAGAAGGACCATTTTTCCAAGGATAGCAAGAATCCGAAAGCTAAAAGGAAGTGTCACAACTGTGGCAAGCCTGGGCATCTTGAGAAAGACTATCCAGAACCAGCTAAAGGAAAACAGACTGTGAAGGCGTATGCTTTAGAAGATGTGCCATCATCTTCAACGGCTTCTAAGGCGGAGGAGAACGGGAAGAGTGTCGTCGTTCAAGGTATTCTTTCCATTAGAGATGTTTTAGTTCGTGTGTTGTTTGATACTGGAACATCGTATTCATTCATTTGTAATGAGGTTGTTTGCCGTTTGGGTTTGGAACCTAAGATTTGTGATAGACCTTTTGTCGTGACTAATCCAGTTGGGGGTTCTTCTAGTTTGTGTGTGACTTATCGTGGTCTAGTGTTGTCGATTCATGGTTGCTCCTTTGTGTGTGATTGCTTTGTTTTGAATTTCTCTGGGTTCGGGAATATTTTGGGTATGGACTGGATCAAGAGGTATGCGGCAAAAGTGGATTGCGAGAAGCTAGAGGTGACAGTCGGGAATGTGGAAAGGCGAATGGTTGTGATTCGATGTAAGCCCGAAGATGGTTTCTTTGTGAGCTATTTTTATTCGCTTGTGATTCCATGGGAAGACTTGTCATCGGTGTCGATGGCAAGTGTGTATAAAAATGTCTTCGACGAGGTCAAAGGGTTGTCACCGCATTGCGAGATTGAGTTCGGGATCGATTTGGTTGAGGGTGCTAGACCTATCGTCATGCCTCTTAGGCGGATGGCGCCGAAGGAATGGCGAGAGTTAGAGATGCAGGTACGTGACCTTTTGGGAAAAGGGTTTATTCAGAGAAGTGTATTCGAATGGGTGTACACTAGTTGTGTTTGCAACCAAGGATGATGGATCTTTGAGATTGTGTGTGGACTATCGTGAGTTGAATAAGGTGATCAAGAAGAACAAGTATCTGTTGCCAAGGATTGACAACTTATTCGACCAGCTTCATGAGGCCAAGGTATTTTCTCAGATGGATTTGGCAACGAGATTCCACTAGTTGAGTGTGGCAAAGGATAGTGTGCCGAAGACTTCTTTTAGGACACCATCTGGTATCTTCGAATGGTTGGTGATGCCTTTTGGGTTGACTAATGCACCAGCATATTTCGTGGATCTTATGAATAAGGTATTTAGATATCATTTGAACAAGTTCGTGCTTGTGTTCGTGGACGATATTCTAGTTTTCCCCGGAATGAGAAAGAGCATAAGATGCACTTGCGAGTTGTTTTGGAAATCTTGCAAACGCATCAGATGAGAGCTTTGTTTTCGAAGTGCCACTTCTAGAAGAGCGAAGTGAGGTTCTTGGGCCATGTTGTTTATGGAAATGGAACAACAGTTGACCTAGCTAAAGTGGCAGCAATCCAGGACTGGGATACAACTGAGAATACGACGGATGCATGGAGATTCCTTGGGTTGGCGGGATATTATCGCCATTTTATAAAGGATTTCTCCTAGGTAGATGTACCATTAATGGGATTGACAAAGAAGAATCAATGGTTCATATAGGATGCGAACTGTGAGCAAGCTTTTGAAATCATGAAAGAGAGACTGTCGAGTGCTCCTGTCTTGGTGATTCCAAGTGGGAATTAGGAAATGGTAGTGTTGTATATAACGGTGTTGTATACACAATTATACGATTTTTGTTTAATGATAACAAACAAATATATTTTATTTTAAATGTGTTTGTAACTGTACTGTTTCATATATACATCACAGATAGGAATATAATATTTATAGTTAAATAAAATATGACTGTATAGAGATTCAAATATTCACAGTATTTTATTTAGATATAATATTTTATTACATATATTCAAACAGATTTGAATATATTATTTAGATAAAATACGACTGTACAGAGATTCAAATATTATAACTCCACTATTTGAACACATCACATTTCATATACATTCCCAAAATATTGTACTTGTAAATAAACTGAATATAATAGACAAGTTTGTTTGAACACAATAAAATAATATTTTACTTCATTCAAATTTGTTTATTACAAGTATCAGCACAATTCTCTCTTTCTGTCCACAGCTCCTCACTACAACACTGTCACTCAGTTATACAATTTTTTATATATATTCACATTGACTCATGTACAGACACTCATACTTTTCACTGTCTATACTCGTCTTCTGTCTTCAGTTTTCACAGCTCACTGTCAGTCCAGTCTTCACTACTCACAGTCAGTCCAATCATCTTCATGCTTACCTGTCATATATGGAAACACACACATAGTATCTTGAACAGAAATAATTTCTAAATTCTAGCAGATATAATTTTTATTTTAAAAATTTATTTGCTTCAGAATTTCGGTGTGTGTTTCTCATCATTTTTCTGACTTGATCTGATTTATCCAACTGTGTCTGGACAGCTTGTGATATTAACGGTGATACACTGTAAATACCATAAGCAGACAACATACATATATATATCAATGCAGGGACAAGGAAACTCGTTTGGATGGCGGCATATACACACGTGTATATATTTATATACATGTGTGCACTACCTCGCCAATCCAGTGCACAATTGAGGAGTAGCCACGTGGACAATCTCGACTCAGTGCACAAGTATGTGTACATGTCATAAGCAAGCCAAACAAGATTCAATGCAACAAGTCGAATTAGCATATATAAAGCAGCTCAAACATATACATGGCAGATCAATTATCAGGCAAAGAGCATGGTGATCAAATATAGCAACATAATGGAGCACAACAGCATACTCAATGATCACAGCAAACACAACAACAAGATGGTACATGGAAGCAACACAATGTAGAAGATCACAGCAATTAACATGGCCAGATCAGTGTGCAACTAAAATCATGTGTTGAGCCAAAGGAAGTTCTCATATGTACAACTCAGATCAGAGTGTTCAGGTTTTAACATACAAGAAAAAAATGCAAGGGATTAAACAACAAACGCAAATGTGATATTGGGTTTATATAGTGCACAAGCATGGGGATGATAACATAAATGTACAGCCAAAGTGTAGTTGCAAAGAAATGATTCAGTTTCATGCATGTAACACGCAAACTGAATGGAGGCAATGTGATACATGCAAATGTCTATATGAAAATTCAAGCCAAATTCAAGGTTCAAGCCCAGTTCTTTAAGAGCACAAGTCAGTGAAAATTTCTAATGTGCACAGTTCAAGTGGTCGAGCCTTTTTCAAGTCAGGTGCAATGTTGTTAGCACAAATACATGTTCATGATTCAGCAAAGGTTAGTATACAAGAATGGATCAATACATGCAAATAATCAACAACAAAATGCAAAGCTCAAATACAAGTAAATGAAGCATGGGAGTTTATGGTTCATCCCAGAATAGCATGTGCAAAATCAGTATGGTGCAGGTGCAAAAAAGTCAAGATTAAATCACACAGCAAGAAGTGGTGGCATGTAACATGACACAGGTGCAACGTTAACATCAAAATATGATTACACATCCAAGTATGGATGCTCAAAACAGTATGGTTAAGCATAAACGAAGAAGCATGGACATGTAAATAATGACCAGGTCAAGTCCACACAACCACAAACAGCAACATTAAACATGGAAGGTGATCATGGCAGCATGGCTATCATGAAATGCAAAAGTTTACATACAAAAGAATTGAAGTGGTGCTATGCTCATATTCATTCAGCATAAAACATTTTTATCTGATTCCAGTTTTGACCAACAAAGTTTCAATTTTAAAAAACTGTTTTAATGAGCATAAGCATTGTAATTTTTGGCAAGATGTCAATGGAGCAATCTTTGGGAAAGGTTTCAAAATCAGTTTTTAAATTAGGAAGCCAATTTAAATGGTGTTATTTTTGTTTCCAGGATTAATCATTATTTCAAAACCGTGAATACCTTTTACTCGAGTCAATAGAAGGCAACAAGTAATTTGAGCAATTATACAAGGATTCACAACATCAATTCAAGCAATAAATTCAATGGAAATCACGGCATTTACAATCACACAAGAAGCTCATCCAGAAATACATCAGGTTTATAAATGGTTTCAAAGACAGTTTTTTTTAGCCAGAAGTCATTTCCAGCAATTAACCAAAAATGGAAATTGAATTTCTAGAAAATATCACTTTAATCTTTGTGACTCATCATTTAAGAGCCGAGCAAATCAAGTATGATAGTCATGGCAATTTTTTCAAGCGTAGTCAAATTCAAGGCAATCATTCAAGGAAATTCAAAAGGGAACACGCAAATAATTAACAAGTCATAATCGGTGAAATCAGAGAGTAATTATAGGATTATATAATCCTATATGTATCGTTGTTTACATCACAGGCAAGGAAAATCGAAACCAAGCATCAAAAAACTTCAAGCAAAGTGTTAAACAGAAAACTCACTTTCCTTTTAGGGTTTCGGTCGCCAGATATTCCTAAGTCCGAGAGGGACAATTCAGCGACGAAGAAGCAACAAGAGTTCAAGCTTCAGAGAACCATCTATCCATCACTCAAAGTTGATTTGATTTGGCAAAAAAAAACCTAATTCATTTTCTAAGGGATAGCTGCCATTTTTTATCTCAAGAGACAAAGGGATTGGGACATAGAAGTGTTAATGGAAATGGGCCGGCCAACTCACGTTTGACTAAGCCTATTTTGTTATTTAAGAACTAGGGTTTTAATTGTTTTATTTCCCATTGTTTTTTGTATTTTCTTTTGTAATCGTCGTTTGTTTTCTAGTTTGTCAAACTAAGGAATCCAGTTAGGGTTTAACTTGGAGTTTACTAGAGTCTGTAGAAAATCTAAGGTTACGGATTACGGGTTTGTAATTCGAGAAATCTGGTCGAGGGGTTATCGGTCAGTCTAGGGTTTTGAGCATAGGGTTAGTAAAAGAGCAGGGAATGCGAATTTACAGTGTCTGTAAGCGGGATTTGTTATTAATGCCTAATAGAAACCTTAGTGAATGAAGCAGTAGGCAGAGTCTGCCGAAGCTGGGTATCTATGTGTGTTATTTACTGCATTTATTTCCCTGTTGATTATCTGTGCTGCGATTTATTTTAATAACACTTCAAAATTGTAATTAACCCCATTCACCCCCCTCTAGCGTTAATCTAGATCCAACAGGTAGTATATACCGATGCATGTGGTACTGGACTTAGAGCAGTCCTAATGCAGAAGAACAGAGTTTTGGCCCACGCGATTCGACAGTTAAAGCCGCATGAAAGGAATTATCCAACTCATGATTTGAAGTTTGCGGCGATCGTCTTTGCTCTGAAGATGTGGATACGTTACCTGTTGGGAGTTTGATTCGAGTTATTTATGGATCACAAGTTGTTAAGTATCTTTTATTTCAAAAAGATTTAAATCTTCGGCAGTAACGGTGGTTAGAGTTTCTGGCATCGTGCGATTTTGACATTGCCTATACTCCTAGCAAACGTAGTGGCGGATGCGTTAAGTCGTAGACACGCAAGTTTGGGAGCGATATTTTCGGAATGGAAACACCTCGAGTACTTGGCTGGATTTGATTTCAGACCACAGTGTGAGTTGGAATTTGAATGTTGGCAAGCTTATCGATAAGACCAACTCTTATTGAAAGGATTGGCAAGAGCTAGAAGCTTGATGCAATGCTTTTCGAGATTATCCAAAAGTTAGTACCATAGGATAAGGAATGGAGGTCGATCGAGAGGATTGGCTTCGAAAGAGAGGATGGCTGGTTGTTCTTGATATCGACGGATTGAGAGATGAGGTTCTGAGGGAATGTCATCACTCAAAGTTGACGATTCATCGTAGTGGTAACATGATGTATCAGGACATGAAGCGATCTTACTACTGGGAAGGTATGAAGAGGGATGTTGGAAAGTTCATTTCCAGATGTATGAACTGTTAGATGGTGAAAGTTGAACATAAAACCGAGTGGATTACTTCAGCTGCTGGAAGTTCATACATGGAAATGGTAGCAGATATCGATGGATTTCATCGATGGACTACCTAGAACCAGGGCAGAAAACGAAGGAATTTGGGTTATAGTCGATCGCTTGACCCAAAACGCTATATTTATTCCTTTCAAATCAACTACAACAGCATCGAAGTTGGCTGAGCTTTATATAAAATGGATAGTTCGATTCCATGGTATCCCGAAGAGCATTATGAGTGATCGAGATCCATTATTCATGAGTAGATTTTGGAAGAGTTTGCAAGAGACTTTGGGAACCGAGTTGTATTTGTGTACGGCTTATCATCCCCAAATTGATGGTCAAACCGAAAGGGTTAACCGAGTCTTGGAAGATCTCCTGAGGGCTTGTCTATTGGATTTCGGAGGATCATGGGAAGACCATCTACATCTAGTTGAGTTTATGTATAAGAACAGTTATCAGTCAAGCATAATGATGACACCATACGAGGCGTTGTATGGTAGACCGTTATCCGGCGTGTTGGTTAGAAACTGGAGATAAGTTGATGCTTGGGCCAGAAATGATCAGAGAAACGTCGGATTGTATCGAAATCATTCAGCAACGAATGAGGGCAACCCAAGATCGTTAGAAGAGTTATGCTGATAAGCGTCGTAAGGATTTGGAATTCGACATTGGCGATATAGTTTTCATGAAGATTTCGCCTTCAAAGAATGTTGTTTGGTTCAGAAGCAAAGGAAAGTTAGCTCCTAGGTTTGTTGAACCGTTTCCAATAGTCGAGCGGATTGAAAAGCTCGCATATAGACCGAATTTCCCCGAGAAGATGTCGAGTGTGCACAATGTTTCCATGTGTCGTTTCTACGGAAGTGTGTGCATGATTCGAATATGGTAGTATCTCTATAGAAGTACGAAGACCTAGAAGTCGAGACCGTAGCTACGAAACCTCATAAGCCGCTTCGCTTTATGGCGTATGACACGAAACAGCTTAGGAGAAAGACAATTAAGCTAGTCAAGGTGCAATGGGGTGAGGATGATGACGATTGCACGTGGGATACGAAAGAGAGTATGAAGACGATCCGTCCAGAACTCTACCCCGGTATGATCCATTAATGTTGTGTCACCTTATACCATTGTAACTTGTATTATTTCTTTAAAATTCTGCGTTCTAGGTTATATGCATGGCTTGATGGACGCTAGTTTGTATGGTAAATTGGCTGCTTTTGGATGATAGGCATGCAAAATTGTTTTGGTTGCTTGAGTTTGCTTGGAATTTCGGGGGCGAAATTCTTAAGGGAGGAGAATTTAACGACCCACATTTTATGTATTAGAGGATCGTAAAATATTTTTATTTATTTCCCTGTGGGTTGGATCATTCTCATATTTTAATATATTGGTTATGAGGATGTGAGACATATCCATAATTTTTACCAATTTTATTTATGACCATTTTGCCCCTATCAGTTTTGCACAGGGCATAACTTTTGATTGAAATCGAATCCGGTGCTGAGATTGATTTCATTAGAAAGAAATGATGTTTCCAATTCCGTAGAGTGGTCACATTAAAGATTTGGTTCAGGAGCTTGGGAGGAATTGTTGTTTTAGTGTTTCACAAATTCTGTACAGGTTTGGCTAGTCATTAATGGGATAAATAGGTATGGCCCATTAAGACTGATTAGAGGCTATAAATAGGTGGTTAGAGGCATGAAGAGGGGTTTACTTTCTTCATTCTCTCATTTGGTTGAGCTCGTGACCTCCTTGCTCAATCAAATACATATATCCTCCATTAAAATCATAGATCTACGCAAGAAGATTGAAGATCTACATCAAGCAAAGCTAGATCTACATCGAGTGAAGGAAGACCACATCAAATTGTGAGGTTTGAATATTGACCATCGATGTCCGAATTTGAGAATAGTCGATTTCAAGTTATTTTGAAGAATTGGTGAGTGATAAAAATCTCTCTAACGAACTCAATCAATTATATTGGTTGTTTGATCTTATGCTCATCATTTCAAGGTTTTTTTCATATAGATCTGATCGATGTAAGTTTGATTTCAATTCCAAACACCATAGGATCTAATCTAGAAACTTATAAATGATAATTTCATATGCTAATTTAATGATTAGATCAATTTATTGATTTGGTTAATTGTTAAATCATTGTTTGAATATTTGTTGAGTATTGGCTATTGATTTGTTGATAATTGCATGATTCATTGTGTATTTTGTTAAATTAATCATTGTTAAAAAGTTGGATTTGGATTGGTTTTCGGATATGAAATCAAATCGTATTCAAGCGTGAATTTGGTTGAAGTTTTAGATGTGCGAATATGTATGGGTCGGGAAACTTCGTGTATGGATCGGGCAACTTCATTGAATGGATCGGGCAAAAGATCATAGCATGGACCGGGCACAAAATTCTGGAGTTGCACGCATGAAATAGTTGATTTGGAAAGATAAATTAATAGATCGGGCAAAAATATTTAACAACATTTGGAAACGCTGCAGTAAGGCATGGATCGGGCGGAACCAAACAATGGATTTGGCACTACCACTTGCGCATAGATCGGGCAGTACCAGTGCATGGATCGGGCAGTACCACATTTTCCATCATATGGTAAAAACTTTGGTCTGCCAAGGCGCGCTCTGGGGGACCACACTGTTTTAGAGTACCAAGTACTAGAGTACCAAGTGCCGGTGCCAAGTGCCAGTGCAGGTTCAGACTCAAACGCCCAGATTTGGTAGCATTTCTAAAATGTTGTAAAAGGAAGTTTAAATGATGTGCTTAGTTTTTTATTGCGAAGAAGATGGAAATGCTATGAATTGTAATATCGACCAAATGATGCATGGGTCGATGATGGTCATGGTTTCGACGCTAGTTCAAGGAGGAATGTTCGAAGTGTTTTAAAACGTTCGTTGATCGATGAAATGCAGCGTATGTGAAGATGACTCAAAGACGTTGAGTTTGTGGATAATGGGTGATCGATTAAGCACTTGAGCTATGGATAGTCTCCGTTGATGACGACTAGAGTTATGGAGGCCGAGGAATTATCGTTATCGCAGGTTCTAGCGGACTCAAACCAGGGGTATAGTAGGGACGCCTAAAAGACCGGTTGAGTGGTCGAGTACCCTGGGCAGTCATGATGGGCCTAGAGATACGAGTCACGATGGCATATGGAGTTTTTGCTAGAACCGGGGTTTACCATTAGACCTTGACGAAAGACATGATGTTGAGCCAGTCAAACGATTAACGTTGGTTTCAGGGCAGGATTGGTAATGATAGCCAAAGTCATGGATGTTGATTGCTTTGCTTGTACTGTCCTTTGTAGATCATTCGACGTCGAAGGAAATATCTCTCGAGTGCTTGTATTATGTTGGTTTAGGACTTCGAGGCTTGTGCTTGGGAGATATCGATATCAATTTGGATGGTCTATGCCTGATAGCTGATTGCCATGAATGTACTGTTTATTTCTACTTGATTGTTGTAAAGGCTACTACTGTTGGATGTGGATGAGACGGGTTGGGTTCTTCTTTGATGATATGATTGGTAGATTAAATGATTAATCTTCCTATTCTCATATAATTTATTAACGATCTTAGATTGTTGTTTTATCGCTCATTAAGACTGTTGTCTGACTCACGGTTTTATATTTTCTCTTATTACCTTGGGTTGTTCATTCGGTTTTGGATGGGCAGACTGAGTAGTAGGTGCCAGGTGATATCTTAATGAGGACGATGCTGCTGAGCGACGATGAGCAAGAGGCTTTCGTATTAGTTTATACTATCTACTATTCGATGTTTTCCGCTGTTTGATGTCTAAGTGACTGTAGTAAGGCATCTTGTACAGACTCTTAGTGCAATATAAAGTTGTATGGATGTCTTATAATGATATGAAAATTTTAAGATTTTGCTGTGTAAGTGACTGTAGTAAGGCATCTTGTACGGACTCTTAGTGCAATCTAAAGTTGTATGGATGTCTTATAATGATATGAAAATTTTAAGATTTTGCTCAACTCTGCTTTACTATTACTACCTGTCGTATATGTTCTACTGCATTTTATCCTTGCGCTGTGATTTGTGCGACAGGTTCTGCGTATATTTTTTCTACCCCGATGATCGTCCATAGCAGCCTGGCACATCTTTCAGTGTGATATTCCTCTTGTTAAGTGTAGGAATTATGAGCTGTCATCACAGGTTGATTTGGGTATGAACAGTTTGTTTGACAGTAAAAGATGGAGCGTGAGTGTTTTTGAGGCAGTTGATTCAGGGGCTGAAAATGTTTGGTATTGATGAGAGTATGGGTCAGAAGGAGGATCAATGCAAACAGAAATGGGAAAGACGAAAATGAGATGTGATCAAAAATGTAAAAACATAAAGAACAAAAATGTATAATGTAAAAGCAAATGTATTTAACATAACAATGGATGTTTTTTTTATGAAACAAGGTGGACTGAAGTTGTACTGAAATTTAGCAGTGAACGAAATGCTGTTTGAAATGCAATTGAATGAAAGACAATTGAAAGAAATGGAGTTTCAAATTTTAACAGAAAAATTTTGGTAGTTGGCAAATAAAACAGAGACACAAAGATGTAACTAGAAAAACAAAATAAACAAGTAAAATAACCTCAAACCACCTAATGAACAATTGGAACAACAAGAAGTGAACATATTCATAGTTTGCTTGCTTTTTTTAAAGACAGAAACACAATGAAATGGTTCTTTTTTTTAAAAGGTGAACTAAATGTTAAATATAAAAGAGACCGCACACAAATGAACAAAACAACAAAACTCTTTCTTTTGAAAAATGAAACAAAATAAAACAAACACACAAAACCGAACACAAGATAAACACAAAAACAAAAGTGACACAAAATACAACAACAAGTGAATATATGTGAAATCTATGAACAAGATCAATTTTTTTCTTCTTTTTAGAAGAAGAGCAACAAAGAAGAAAATTAATTCGAAGAATAAAGTTAAAATTAAATAACTTCCCCCGACAACGGCACCAAAAACTTGTTCGATGCAACGGAAATTTCTATTTAATTAGAATCCATCGCACAAATTATAGAAATAAACCGCAAGTGACGTATATTTGCAGTACGTGGCGAATACGGGTCGATCCATGGAGAAAGAAGTAATTCTAATTCTATTCAATCAAATTAAACCTATATCGAGAGAGATGCTGGCTACAATAACAACTAAACTAACAAAAGAAGATAAATAAAAATATGAGAATTAAATATCAATTTAGGGATCATTCCACTCTCTAGATCACATAATTCAACAACATATGAAATCATGATCTATTTAATTTGGTCATTAATTAGTTTAATTTATGTGTTTATCATAAGTATGGCTAATTTGAACTACTAGTTAGCTCAACATTAGCCATCAAACTATAACACACCTCTTAAACCACTTACTAACTTCTATGAAAAATGACAACAATGTTAAAAATAAAATCATGACCTATTAACTATGGATTAGAAATATAGGCCATCCAATTTTGATAATAATTTCACTTTATTGCCATAGATGAGAATGCAATTTGTGAATAATGTGTCTAAGCATAGTCTATTTGCTATGAGCAACATAGACTATCAAATTCAATCATGAAACACAAATTAACATAAACAACTCTTGTTCCATTAAGCATTTAAAGAGATTAGTAATCAAAATATATTGAAGCTACATGATTAGAGAGCTTTATTACCCCTAAATTGAAGGGGTTTAGCTTCTCATACTTGTTATCATATCAACAATTTTAGCTTGCAACATGAAACAAAGGAAAAAGAGAGCTAAATAAAGGAAAATATAATCTACTTGCATAAAATAAAAGAGATCTACACTACAACAAGAATGAGGAAGCGTGTAAATAAAAGAGAACTAATTGACTATCATTGCATAAAAGAAATAAATTACATAAAAATGGCTAAGTAGCCAATGAAAGAAAATAGGGCTTTGATCCTTCAACCAAAAACTAGCTAAAAGAGAGAGTATATATTTACATGAATATATGGAGGTATTTATACATGTTTTAAAACCCTAATCCATATTTTTGGTGACTACCCAAAATGACCTCTTCATGAAATTTCCATTTTGTCTTTAGCCACTATTGATTCACTAAAAGTGCATAAAGCCAATTTTGTCCCCATTATCCATTGCATTAGCCACTAGTAGTTGCTTTCAGGAAAGAGGGATAGATATATAGGTGGAGTCCTCTACTAAGTGGTTTGTGAATTAAATCCCCCTTCATTCTTTTATTTCTTCTTTGTGCATGTATATCTTCATGATCCTTCTTCCTATTTGCACCCAATTTTCTACAAAACGACATGAAAGTGAAAAAGTAAATTTTATCAGAAATTAATAAATACACAAATTACGGTTTTGCCCTGATATGAAGAAGAATGCATGATAATTTAAGAATTTTGAGTTCTTGGTTAAAACATGTAAAAATATCCCAATATGTTGTTTATTTAACTAAAACAAGAGTAAATATATGAATATAAATGTACACATTTATGTGCACATCAAAAAGCAATGGAAAAGGTAGCATGGTATGCATTAATGGAAGTCCAGGAATTAGCAAAATTGAACTTGTTGTTGAATACACAAACAAATATCTTCAAAGATACAAAAGGGTTCTAAAGATGGGAGGTGAAGTAAGATATTTTCAAAAAAAAAATTACCAAATTTATCTTCATGTTTAGAACTCAGAGTGGACGCATAGTCTGAGAAGGAGAGAAAGGAAGGATTAAGAGCTTTAAAGAGCAAGAAATGGAAGCGTTTCAAAGGGTAAAAGGATTACTGTTCAAAGTGTTTTCTTATCATAAGATGATAGTGTAATATTTGAAACATTAACTAAGTGGATAAAAGGCAATAAAAGATGATAGTGTAATATTTGAAACATTAACAAAGTGGATAAAAGGCAATAAAAACAGCCAAAGCTTCGCATGGCTCTCCGTGAAATTGCTACTAGAAATGGAGCTGAGGTTTGAGCTATTGCCACTCTTTTGTTGATTAAAACATTAAGCAGGCACCTGCCATTTAGAATCTTCCAATACATCTCCAATATCAAATGATATTACATAAAGAAACCTCTCTGCATCAATACTTGCTAAGCTATTAGTTTCTTAGACAACATGAATACATTCATATGTTTCAAGTTTGACTGAACTTGCACGGTACCTTTTGCTATTCACAAAGTTGATATTTAAAGGCAATACTTGTTACTTTGTATTCACAAAAAAAATAGTATTGAACTATAAGACATCTTTAGTTTTCCTCCAATTCCGTGAAGAAGTTCAAATGTGTGTAGTTTTAGTGTCAGGTTTAAATTTTCAATTTTTATACCTACATCTTTATGTGCAAGCCATTTAGGACGACAAAATCTAATGCGTCATTCCCTTTATGAAAACTTTGTCATCAATTCATGGAACAGAACATAAAAAAACATATTAAAGAATGGATCTTTGCTTATGAGCAGAGAAACAGAGGGCTAAGCTATTGAGTACGAAGGCCATCATCATTTATTTGACATCTAAATTCGTCATAGGAGATATAAAATGCATAAAAAGTTAAATGAAATAACCAATTGATAGTGTTTGTTCATATTCAATCTGCTTTCATGTTTGGTTCAGAACATTTTGTATGTTAACTCTATGTTAAACACAATGACAAATGGTTCTCAGTAATTCATTTAATGAACCAACACATACATTACAGGTTTCAACGGCTACAATATAACAAATGTGCCATTATGCACCGTTTAAGTGATATTTCTTTTTTGGATAATTCTATTCAAAACCATAGATTTGCCGAGTTTACCCATATTTCCATAAAAAATAATAATGATAAAACTGATCTTATTTTGCTATCTTTTTAATATAATTTTCAGCATATCTCTTAAAACCCTTAAATGTTATCCTTTAGGCCACCACATAGGACCATTACGTGGTACCATGAAGTAGGGTTGTCAATGAATACTTTCGAATAAGGATAGTGCCATATCCATATCTACATTCGAAATTATTTTCAGATATCGGATATCTGTATCCACAGATACAGACGAATATCAAATAATTATCTTGTTCGTCGGCGATTGACAAATTAAGAAATATAAATGAGAAAAATTAAGTTTAATATAAATATTTTACCATTCCATTCATTATTAAAGTATTAAAAATTAACAAATATGATGATAATAACTAATTTTGAGAGTTAATATGTATTTTATGCATAAAATATGAACATTAAACTTAATAGAACAATAAATTTATATCTTTCAACATCCTAAAATGCATACAGTTTAACTATAATTTTGAAAAAGTCCAAATGAATAATTTTCGAATGCGGATGTGTTTATATCCACATTCGTTTTTTCGAATATCAGATATTTATCAGCTTTTAGAATACATATGCGGACGGTTTCCAGTTTTTTCGGTTATCCATTGACAGTCCTACCATGAAGACACCACGTAGTGACTCTATGAAGTACGCCCAGAAGGCACCATGTAGTGGTTTCCGTAGAATTTCACGGGTCTTCCTGAAAAATCATTGGGTTTAAATAGAAATAACAAATTTTCTTGATTGATATTTTGCAAGTAAAATCATTATTCATGATATGTCTAGTTACAAGTTATGCAAGAACGAATAAACAATGTTGCAGCAAGGTTTTGCTATTCCTATTGTTATTTTGCAACCCAGAACTAATTTAATGTCCTTTACACTCTTATAATACATTACTTCCATTTCGGCCTCCGTGCTTTCTAGATTATTGTTTGTTCTCTATATTATTAATAAAAACAACATTCTTTTTTTTACAGGAGGATATATATAATCACAAAAAGGAGATAATAGGCAATCTCCGATGGCGTACAAAAAGGGTCTGGCAAGCAACTGAAACCAAAAAAAGAAAGGAGAAAAAACAGGCTTGCTAAATAATATAGAGCAATCAAACAAAGAACCACTCACACTGCGCAACCAAAAAGAAATAAAAGTGATCAGGGCAACGATGAGCAGAAGCACAAAAGACGACCGCCTCAGGTGAGGAACGAAAAAATCGAAACTCTCCCGCCAGGGCTACCGCCGATAAGAAAACGCTCCAAGATCGGTGCATCATCAAGAAGAACAACACCCAAGCCAGCATCCTGTGGGATCTCCAACCTCTTAGAGAGGCCACTTCCTTTGTCCAAAGAGGTGAAAAAGTCCCAAGCCTAGGAAGAAGCAACCTGAAGCCTGCACACTAAACAAACCATCAAAAACAAAAGAGGGGGACAGGTGGATCACAACACAGGTAACGAAAAACACCTATAAGGCAAACAACAAAAAAGCGAACAAATCATCCAAAATCGACACACGGAAGAGGACCGTTATAGATGTCGAAAATGCGGGACAAATATTGGGATCAGACTCGAAATACACCACGAAACGACTTACCTCGAAGGGTGAGGAAGACATCATTCTTCACTCGTCTCACAATGGAAGCCGAACTCATGGGAACTTCATTGATAACAACCTTATTTTGTGTGCACCAAATGTTCCAGCAAATAAGCCAAGGGACCAAACAGAACATGACAGCTTTGAGGGATTTCCCGGACATCCCCGCCTGCTACAGGACAAGGAGGTCCATAAAGGACGAGGCGTTTCCAAGGAGATCTACAAGATTCCCAAAGAAGGACTAGACAGAACGAGAATAGAAACCTTCAAAGAAAAGATGCCCAAATGACTCAACCTAGGCCCGATAACAACATCGACAGTGAGATACAATAGGAAAACCGATCCTCCTTAGGTTCTCATCTAACGGCAAACCGCTATGAAGCATTTTCCACATCAGGATCAAAACCTTGGGGGACATGCAGGAATTCCAAATGTAATGAAAAGAGGGAGATGGCGGGCCAAGGGATCTAGTTGAATACTAAGCTGCTTTGAGGGTGAATAGAGCACTATCCCACCCAAGTCTTCCTCTGTGAGAATTAGAGAACAGTTTCATAGATTGCATCCTTTTCCACGTCTCACTAGCGTAAGATCGAGAGCCCGAGAAGTCCAAAGGAAGGAGATGTCGGTATTTGACATAAAGGAAGGACACCCAAAGGGAGTCATTCGCATGAAACCGGACCTAGAGCTTACAAGCGTAAGCCTTGCACACATCGGATGGGTTCTGAAGACTAAGACCACCCTTTCTCTTGGGACGAAAATGACATCCCGAGAAACCCAATGGCGATGATAGGCGGCATGCTTTTTACCCAAGAAAAAGGATGACATCAAGGAACGAAAATAGCGGAAGAATGAAGCTGCTGGAGTATTGGTAAGGAAGACATGAGCTCTGATAGAATCAAGCACAGACTTATTGAGTACAAGACGTCCAGCCTGGGATAGGAGATTAGCATTCTAGCAAATAATCTACCTCCTAGCTTTATCGGTAAGGGGATCAAATATAGCGTTGAGCTTACGCCCTCTGAAGAGGACAACTCCAAGGTAAGTTGAGGGAAGGGATGAAACAGGGAAACCAGTAATCAAAATAATCTAAGACATCCCTTCCGGAGCCATGGCCTTGGAGGTAACGAAATAGCTTTTCATCGAGTTGGCCAGAACACCTCTTATACTGATGAAGAAAGCAGTGAAACCAATGACTAGAGTGTCTGTTACCCTAAAAAAAATAACGACATCTTCAACAAACGACAGAGAAGAAACAAGCGGACAGCCAGAAGGGATACCAAATTGATGGATTTGGCCCGCAATAACGAACAAATGATTACCACAAACGAAAGCATCAGCGGTGATCACGAAGAGTGAAGGCGAGAGGGGATCCCCCTACAGCTGTCCCCTTCCGGATTTGAAAAATCGGTAGTAGATTCGTCGATAAGAATGGAAAACCAACAGTAAGAGATGAGCCTCCAGACAAGATCAATGGGAAGTTCCAGAAAACCGAAGTCCCGGAGAACCATAGTGAGGAAGAACCAAAATAGATGATCATACGCCTTCGCCACGTCTAACTACATTACCACATTAGAGCCCTTGAACTTTCGGTCAATCTGAGAAATGAGCTTCTGGGCGAGGAGGACATAGTCCGTAATCAAACTTCCTCTAATGAACCCAGATTGGGACAAAGAGATGACACAGTCAAGGTAAGGGGCTAGCTGAGAAGCGAGCACCTTAGAAATGACATTATTGGAAAAGTTGCACAGACTAATGGGTGAAAAAATTCAAATACGAAGAGGGGTTTTCGGATTTAGGGATCATAACTAAGTTGGTAGATGACCACCACTTATGGAGGTTACCACTAGAGAAGAAGGATTGGATTGCCAGACAAAAATCTTTCTGAATGATTGGCCATATGCTATGGCAGAAAACACCGTTGAACCCGTTCGGACCGCTCGCATTGTCCTTGATCAAGAGAAAATGCAGGAACGAATCTCCTCTCGAGTGGGGGGAGGGGGATGAAGATCATCACCCTCACTAGGGAAAATCATCCTCAGGATAAAAGATAACAAGACCGGGTCAGATGAAGCCACCGAGGGAGCACTACGAAGCTCTGAAAGTGAGATAGAATAATCTCTTTGATTTCCACAGCGGAGATGGCAGTTGAAGAGTCCTAGTGACAAATTTGTTGAATAGAAAGAAGGTTATTCTTCTTTCTAATAGAGGAATGAAAGAACTTAGAGTTCAAGTCGCCATCAATGATCCAGTTGACCATAGCTTTCTGGCGAAAGAAATCATTCCCAATATGAAGTTCTAACGAGAAGGCAAGTTGGACCAACGCCTTAGCCTCCTTATTAGCGGGAGAAGGGTCTTCGTCAAAGGAAGACTCCGCTAATATGAGAATCTCTTTGATCGCATGGACACGGTCGAAGATTTTCTTGAAATCATGCAAATTCCAATCCTTGAGACAAGCCTTAAGCCTTCTAAGCTTGCAGGAGAAGATAGCACAAGGGGAACCCGAAACAAGGGGGACAAGGTTCCAGAACCGTTTGGTGGAATGAATGGTGGGATATCCACATGGACTAGAAGAGGAAAGAAGTGGTGCCAAAAGAAGATGGAGGCGAGAACCTATGAACCATAGGAGCGTTATCAAAGTTGGTATGATGGAGGTGTGAGACCGAGTAGGTGAAAGGGGGTGCAAACCAATCCTCCGATCCAAATACACGATCAAGGCGCGAAAGAATCTAACTTTGTCCTTCTTGGTTGTTACACCAAGTATAGGTGGATCCTATGAAGGAAATATTCGTTATGCCGAGGTCAATAAAGGATTGAAATCCCCTATCGCTGAGCATTTAATGGAGGAACCTTCACATTTCTCCGCTTGAAACGAAACAATAATGAAGTCTCCACCAACGACGGAGGCAACAAATCCCAGTTCCATAAGAGCCAGTATATCGAACTGATGGGCCTGCCTTTCAATCCGATGGCATTTCGCGTAAACTGAAGAAAATAGAAAAGAGGAAGAGAAAGAGGGAATCGAGCAAGCCATGGAAAAAGTTGTGTTGAGTAGAGTATAAGACTAACAAATAGATCTTTAGCCCACAAAATCGAAATCTTATTGGATACATTGGATAAACCACCCAAAAAACCAAGGGAGAGAATCAAGCTGGACAACACTTCTGCACACATAAGAGGCTCAAAAAATGCCACTAGGGAAATAGAATGCTTCCGAACAATACGTTTAAGATGTGCAAGGGAGACATCGTTGTTGATCCCGCAGATGTTCTGAAACAGAAAGAACGCCATGAAACCGAAAATAGCAAGGGAGAGAAAAAACCATTCAAAACATAAACATAGAAAACTATACTAAGATAAAGGGTGCACCGAGTAGAACTAACAATTTGCTCAGTCGCCGCTATAGAGCAAGTGTGAATGGTGCGAGGTTTACGGGGTCCAGACCTCGACCTCCCACGCAAGGCGCGGAAGGGGGAAGAGGTAGATAAAGGATAAGAAGCCCTTGAGGAGGTAACCTCAAGAACCGACGTAGAGGCCGAAACAGTAGATGGAGTGTAAGAACCCGTTACTTCCCCGTGAAGGAAAGAGCATATACTTTGAGAACAACAAACAAATGAACGCAGACGGGAGAACATTTCATTGCTATTACAACAATTCCATCAGATACAAGAATATACAGAGTATAAATGAATAAATTACATTCGATAAATATCAAAGATTACAATAAATTACATAGCAGCGGGAAATAATACAAAGCTCAACTGAAGGTGATATACGGATACAGAGCTTCCCGGATATCATTCCAGCTGTAAACCAGGATCATGTGGATATAAATCTGCAAAACCAAAACTACTAGCTGCCCGTGCGGAAAATAGGGGCACCCAGAGTTTAGGTTAAAACAATAAACTCCAGGTCAGTCATGTGACAGGTGTGAGAACTAAAACAGTTATTTAAACTTTACTTTAAAAGAGAGTAATTCAAGGGACTACGCCGTATAACACGGAACGGGTTTCCTCCCAAGAATACCAGTGCATAGAATAAACAACGCAATGCTTTTTCGAAAAATGAAGCTATTATAAAACCCAGGTCCCATCACATAATGCAACGCAAGCCGGAGGATAGGGTTTTCCCTTATAATAGCCAAACATGCTTGGTACGTTTAAAACAAATCATTTGATACTATAATAAGTGAATAGTGTCAAAACAATTTCAATCATAAGTATAAATCATAGACGGCATGGGTACCATATATCATGTCGCCATACTAGTTCTACAATTAAAACCGCAATACACGTATTGGAAATTGGATTTCCGTCATGAGTCGAGGCAAGGGGCAAGCTCCTCTCCGCTTTCGAGACACTCTAGCAAATGTCTCAGGACTACACACTCTGGGCAATCCTGGATCTTCAGGGCCGGTCCTCACTTACGTTAGAGGATTATTTATTCCTGAACACACGTTTCCCGGTCCTTACATACCTATAATCGAGGCGCCTCATCCA
Organism: Allium sativum; assembly: GCA_030737875.1. Taxonomy (NCBI): domain Eukaryota; kingdom Viridiplantae; phylum Streptophyta; class Magnoliopsida; order Asparagales; family Amaryllidaceae; genus Allium; species Allium sativum. The sequence continues at coordinate 1,054,663,455 of CM060926.1, read as the reverse complement.
ACAACCACATAAGGTGAAAAGTATATAAATGTCAGGGCTGGTAAGTCACTGACACCACCAAAGCTAGAAAGAAACGTCGTGCTCTCCCTGCAGTCCGTATCCCGTTTTTAACTCATACCGAGGTGTGAGGCTCGCGAATTCACGCTAAACACAAAGCTATGCCACAAAGGCCGTGCTTTGATCATCAACCACAAGACTTTGCTTTTCAACCGAAGCCTTGATCCATGCAACTCAGCATGCCACACAGGCAATTCATGCCATGCGATTGATATCTATCGATATGTAACCTCTAAGCTCGTACGTCTCAGAGAAGGGCGTTAAGCAAGAGAATAAATTCTCCGCCGCCAAACAGATATATATATTTAATAGAAATCAATCAACACAGAATAAAATCCAATGTCAGACACACAATCCATTTACAAGTTCGTTCTGGGTCTGAACGAAACTGGAGGCACTTTCTTCGCATATCCATCCATCTCCAGGTACGTCTGGACGACCACCAACTATTTCCATCCTCTCGGGTGTACAGCCCAATCAGGATCGTCAGTAATTATCCAAACGATGTGAAGACTTCCGGTCTTCAACCACCGTCTTCATCTTCAACATATCGTCGAATCGGTTATTCAGAATGGGTATAAGCCCGGCCTTTCCGAACAACCCGCGTATATTAAAAACAAATGTTACACAAACACAACATACGCCTCATTCCAATTCAGAATATCCTTTTATTCACGAAATCACATTCTTAGGGAAAGGTTCCCATTAATTTTATCCAAGATAAATTCTTTAAAATTTATCCTTTAATCCTCCTTTGGATGTCATTTCAAACCAAATTATGGTTTTCTAAACTAGTCGAGATTAGCGAACCACAACAAAGTAATTATTTATTTTATTTCCCAATCCCAACCTATTCATCCCATGAAGCAAAACCGGTAATACTCCATATCTAACACCACAGTGTTGTCGGTAAAATTAATTACCATTTCACGTTCAAATCTAATTAAAGATTTAACTATCGCTTTGGAGCAAAACTGGTAATACTCCATTCTCGCTCACTTTCTATATTTGATAATTTAAATTATCAATTCACATTTCAATCTAATTGCAGATTCGTTAAAACTCGTTTTACTGGGTTAAAGAACTAATGTCATTTGAAACACAGTTCACGATAAACCCAAATCACATTCTATTTATTATCGGGTTAAAGAACTAGTGTTATTTAAAACACAGTTCACGATAAACCCATGAATCAATTCTATTTAAACCCATTTCAAATCCAATTTATTTATTTAAAAATAAATGGGTTTTAATTTCAGTTCAAAACTAGTTCATTTTGATAAAAAATCAATCTTTATCTTTTCGAATATGGAGTTTTACATCCCAATTTTTCTCAAATCATTTCTTATGATTTTACATAGATTATTACTATTTTTAATAATTTTATCAAGGCCCGTACAGTCGATTTCCATCAATGGCCATCGAACTGCACTTACAACGACCTTTTTCAAATTTGATTTGGACGCATCTCCAAATCCATCCGTTAGATTTCAAATTTCTAATATTCGTTAGAAAGCCCTTTTCGATACGAACCCAACGGTTCCGGTTTTAGGAGAATCCGACGGTCGGATCTCCCGTAATGTCCGTTTGAAATAAATGGTCGAAATTCACGAACTGCCGCGGCGCGTTCTATTCAGGCCATTATATTATATATATAATATATATAATATATATTTCGTCGATTTCTATTTAAAACGAATTATATAAATAGTTTTAAATTCGTTTCAAAAACAATTTCAACTTTCATTTCAATTCAAATCAAAATTGAATTTTCTTTATAAATTCGTTTTTAAAATTCATTTCTATTCAATTCAAATTTCAATTCAATTCGAATTCAATTCAATTCATTTTCAATTCGAATTCGTTTTCAATTCAATTCAAATTCGTTTCGTTTTCTATTCAAATCAAATTCATTTCGTTTTCTATTTAAATCAAATTCATCTTGTTTTCTATTCAAATCAAATTCATTATATATTCAATTGAAATCAAATTTGTTTTCTATTCAAATCAAATTCATTATATATTCAATTGAAATCAAATTTGTTTTCTATTCAATTCAATTCGAAATCGTTTTATATTCAATTCATTTTGGAAATCGTTTTATATTCAATTCATTTTGGAAATCGTTTTATATTCAATTCATTTTGGAAATCGTTTTATATTCAATTCATTTCGAAATCGTTTTATATTCAATTCATTTCGAAATCGTTTTATATTCAATTCATTTCGAAATCGTTTTATATTCAATTCATTTCGAAATCGTTTTATATTCAATTCATTTTGAAATCGTTTTATATTCAATTCATTTCAAAATCGTTTTATATTCAATTCATTTTGGTTTTCTATTCAAATCAAATCAAATTCGAATATACTCGATATAAATATCGCTCGCGTCGAAATAGCCCATCTCTAATCAACACGGCTTTATATTCAACAAATGGATCTATATTTCTTTCAATACACGACTCTATATCTTTGTCAACACACGACTAATCTCAACGAATGAGTACTGTCCATGTGTGACTATTTTTGTTATTTAATATATTTTATAAAAATTATGGTATCTATCGTTTGATTTAGAATCAGACTCCAACCGTAAATTAGTAAGAGAACGATTCCCTGAATATTAACCCCGAAGGCCGAAACCAACATCAGATCAATATTCAGGAGACCACTCATCTTATCTATTTTTCAGTTAGTTTCTAATTTTATATATGATAAAGATGTAGATTTTATTGTTAAAATATTTCGTTCAACACAATCTCAACGGATGAGTACAGTCAACACATGAACCTTTACTTTATAGTGATAAAGATATAAATTTTATTGTTAAAATACTTCGTTCAACACATGACTAATCTCAACGGATGAGTGCAGTCAACACATGAACCTTTTTTTTATAATATTCTTTATCTTCTAAATTGGAATGAGGCCCAATCAATTACCATATAGCGTTAACTATATGGATTCCATACAACACATGTATATAATTTCAACGATAAATAATTAACCATCATCCAACGTGCACTACACTGTATAAGCATTAAATATAGATATCTAACGCTTATAACAGCCTGTCAATCAATCGATCGACATACAACTAATTATTAGGATTAGTGTATGCCGTATTTTATCCCAATACCCGTGTGGGGTTTCAAACAATCGAACACAGATTTTATTTGTGCAGTTGGGCGATGTGTAAAATTTATCGACCCCATCGATATCAGTCAAATCAGTGCATATAAACAAATTGGGCGATTTGTTTATAAATATTTATTTATTCACATTCACGGTAAAAATTATATTTTTAACGATAAAATATTTTATTTTAACACATGGATTTTTATTCAGTTCATTTACAAAATAAAAATGATATTTTTTTTCTAACTTATTTTAGAAAATTTCAGCGGCATAACGACACGATACTAGAAACGGGACGAGGCCTAGCCTTATCCCCGGTCTAGTGAAGGCCCACGCCATTCACACATCAATCAAATCCATTCATTTCACCAAACAATTCAATTCAAACCAAATATTCTAACTAACTACACAACCAAACAATTTAACAAACAAGCCATCCATGGTCTGTGGATGACGGGTGTCGTGTGCTACTAAACACCGTCTGCATCCTAGTATATATATATAACTAGAAAAAGAAATTTTGAGTGAGAAGTTCTCACCGAAAGCTATCCCAACTTCACGACACTTCTGAAGTAGAAATCTCATCGTTCTCTCCCTTTGTCACTTTCGTTGCCCGCATTCACTACATATGTAAAAATCGAATTTTTACTTTGCTATTCAATATATAAATATCGAATTTTTACTTTGCTATTCAATATATAAAAATCGAATTTTTCTTCGCTATTTAATATATAAAAATCGAATTTTTACTTCGTTATCATATAGATAAAAATTCTATTTTTACACCGCTACTATATAGATAAAAATTCTATTTTTATCCCGCTATTTTTCATATAAAGATTTCGCCTTTTCAATTTCAAAAATCTAATCATTTCTATTTTAAAAATATAATCTTTTCTATTTTAAAAATCTAATCTTTTCTATTCTAAAAATATAATCTTGTCTATTTTATAAAAACCAAATTTTTTCCTTCTTCTAAATGATAAAAATCGTTCCTTTCCTTACTAAAAAAAAACCAAAGCCCTCTTTGCCTTAAAAATCACTTCTTTGTTATAATAAAAATCGCAACTTTGATAAGGTAAAAATCATGTCTTTGAAATAAATAAAAATCTTGTCTTTATTTACTATGATAATGAAAACTGATTTTTTCTTTTCTTTTTTTAAACTGATTTCAGAAGAAAGAAATAAAGAAGATGAAATCCACTGTATGGTTTACATTTCAAAAATTAACACCTTAATTAAATCAGTTTAATTTAATCACCTTGCTTAAGAAGAAAAACCCTGGCCGCCTTCTCTGTTAATCGACGCCTTCATGAACCCAAAGCTCCATCCCTTTCACCAAAATCGCACGCCAAACGAGGGGGTTTGGGGATCATCGCTGTGGAGGTTCGGAGGCGCAGAGGAGGGGAAGTTGCGGGTGTAGGCGGCGGAGGTGAATTCGAGCGGAGGTGGGGCGAACGGTGGGCTAGGGCTTGCAGTCGCGGGGAACGAGAGGAGATGGGGGAAGAAAGGGAGGAGGGAGGCGCCGCGAGGTGGGAGTCTGGCCTGGGGAGGTCGGCGTCAGCGCGACGGCGGCGGCGAGGAGGATGGGCGGGTTCGTTGTGGAGAGGCGCGGTTTTTATTTCTTTTTTATTTCTTCTGTTAGTCGACTGAAGAAAGGGGGCAGAGGGATTTAAGGAGAAGAGTTTTATTTTTATTTTTATTTTCAAAAAGTTGACTTTTTCATACGACCTCTAAACGAGGCCCACCGCCTGTCGTCCATACCTAATTACCCCCATTCCGAACACAATGGGATATGTATCGCAAGCTAATTTGATCGTTTCGATCAGTTTTCGTCAAAATCAACATATAACTCTATATATTGAATTTGAACGCGCATTTCAATTTACCGGGGTCACATACGAACTCTATAAATTGTAGAAAAATATTTTCTAGCTTTGTATTGACGATACGGTCCTAACAAAACTAGTTTCGTCGAATTCTGAGACCGTGGGAAAAATGGTCATTTTCCAGTCGATTAAAATCAACTAAAACTGCTCAAACGCGTTTTCCTTTGCCACGCTCACATATTGATTCGAAAAATTATGAAATTTGGAATCTAGCAATAACTTTACATCACGGATCCAACAAAAGTGGTTTTGTCGAAATCCGAGGTCGTTTGCAAAATTCCCATTTTTAAGGGCCTGAATTCCATAGCGACTATTCAGAAATTTCAACTGGACATATCTTTTGATTCCCGTTATGAAATTTCGATTTTTCGGGTTCGTTGGAAAGATATTCCCAATTAGATTCCATTATTTTTGGTTTCGTCAAAATCCGGATTGTTTTGCACCCGGTACATTCAATTGAAGTTTGAAATCGAATTATCGAACTACCGCGCCATTTTCAATTCTATTTATAATTATATATAATTATTTATATTCTAACGACGACGTATATAATATATACGTTCTAAATATATTCAAAATAAATTTCTCGTTGATATTATTTAAAATAATCTATTTTAAATATTCAAAATTCGCTAAAATTGCCTAAATAAAAATTTTAAACTGGCCCAGATTTTCCGGGTTATTACAATCTCCCCCACTTAAAACTTTTCGTCCCCGAAAAGGAACAATGTCGAAAGTGGTTTGATTAATCAACTCTACGTTCGATCTAGCTTCCATTCTCCAACTTTTCAGTTTCTGAGAATTTCCAAAAATTTCAAAAATTTGGCTAACACCCGGAATTTTCGAAAATTTTCGCCATAACCTCCCCTGCACCGGGAGCCACGGGAAAATCCTGAATTTGCCATATAGGCCTTCTGATCTCAAAAAGAAAAAGAAAAAGCCAAGCGGCTAGCCAATAGGCTCATAAAATCATCATCACCCAAACAAAACGTTAAATTATAGTAAACATGTACCTATTTGTCGAGCAAACAAATTTTATTCTCTGCTCTAGCCTCCTTGCTATGACCTGTTCAATGTAAGTACTTGTATATGCAAGCAAATGCGACCAATTTTCGATACAATTCAATATTTGATGCAATTAGGCATAATGGTTCAAAATTATCAAACAAATAAACAAACAACACAAACATCAATCAATTAGTGAATTTAACGTTTCAAATTCATAATTTTGATACATATACAGAAAATCATGTTTTTGATGCCAATTCACAACAACAAATCAAGCTATATTAGTTTTGGTTCTCACACCAGTCTAATGGAAATATATAGAAAATCACACCTTCGAAACACGAACATAAGTTCAGATGATGATTTATAAATCATCAGAACCATCTCCGGGTGTCTAGAATGTGATTCTATATCTATCCAGTATATTAAAACTTCGAATATACGTTCATGACGCGTATATGGAAAATCTTTATATATCGGATTGTCTAAATTCAAAGTAAATAAATATTCAAATACGTATAAAATGATTTAAATTTTCAAAACAAAATTTGTTTTCATTTGAAAAATATACTCTTCACACTCGTTTTAGGATACTACTGATCCTATCTCTATCGAGTCATTCTAATTGGATATTGCCAATCCGGTATCTGATGAATTCTTTCGTATGGTTCTAATGTGTCTTGTTCTCGAGCTCTGTAAACCAAAGCTCTGATACCACTGTAAGAACCCGTTACTTCCCCGTGAAGGAAAAGCGGATACTTTGAGAACAACACACAAATGAACGCAGACGGGAGAACATTTCATTGCTATTACAACAATTCCATCAGATACAAGAATATACAGAGTATAAATGAATAAATTACATTCGATAAATATCAGAGATTACAATAAATTACACAGCAGCGGGAAATAATACAAAGCACAACTGAAGGTGATATACGGATACAGAGCTTTTCGGATATCATTCTAGCTGTAAACCAGGATCCTGTGGATATAAATCTGCAAAACCAAAACTACTAGCTGCCCGTGCGGAAAATAGGGGCACCCAGAGTTTAGGTTAAAACAATAAACTCCAGGTCAGTCATGTGACAGGTGTGAGAACTAAAACAGTTATTTAAACTTTACTTTAAAAGAGAGTAATTCAAGGGACTACGCCGTATAACACGGAACGGGTTTCCTCCCAAGAATACCAGTGCATAGAATAAACAACGCAATGCTTTTTCGAAAAATGAAGCTATTATAAAACCCAGGTCCCATCACATAATGCAACGCAAGCCGGAGGATAGGGTTTTCCCTTATAATAGCCAAACATGCTTGGTACGTTTAAAACAAATCATTTGATACTATAATAAGTGTATAGTGTCAAAACAATTTCAATCATAAGTATAAATCATAGACGGCATGGGTACCATATATCATGTCGCCATACTAGTTCTACAATTAAAACCGCAATACACGTATTGGAAATTGGATTTCCGTCATGAGTCGAGGCAAGGGGCAAGCTCCTCTCCGCTTTTGAGACACTCTAGCAAATGTCTCAGGACTACACACTCTGAGCAATCCTGGATCTTCAGGGCCGGTCCTCACTTACGTTAGAGGATTATTTATTCCTGAACACACGTTTCCCGGTCCTTACAGACCTATAATCGAGGCGCCTCATCTAACAACCACATAGGTGAAAAGTATATATATGTCAGGGCTGGTAAGTCACTGACACCACCAAAGCTAGAAAGAAACGTCGTACTCTCCCTGCAGTCCGTATCCCGTTTTTAACTCATACCGAGGTGTGAGGCTCGCAAATTCACGCTAAACACAAAGCTACGCCACAAAGGCCGTGCTTTGATCATCAACCATAAGACTTTGCTTTTCAACAGAAGCCTTGATCCATGCAACTCAGCATGCCACATAGGCAATTCATGCCAGGCGATTGATATCTATCGATATATAACCTCTAAGCTCGTACGTCTCAGAGAAGGGAGTTAAGCAAGAGAATAAATTCTCCGCCGTCAAACAGATATATATTTAGTAGAAATCAATCAACACAGAATAAAATCCAATGTCAGACACACAATCCATTTACAAGTTCGTTCTGGGTCTCAACGAAACTGGAGGCACTTTCCTCGCATATCCATCCATCTCCAGGTACGTCTGGACGACCACCAACTATTTCCATCCTCTCGGGTGTACAACCCAATCAGGATCGTTAGTAATTATCCAAACGATGTGAAGACTTCCGGTCTTCAACCATCGTCTTCATCTTCGACATATCGTCGAATCGGTTATTCAGAATGGGTATAAACCCGACCTTTCCGAACAACCCGCGTATATTAAAAACAAATGTTACACAAACACAACATACGCCTCATTCCAATTCAGAATATCCTTTTATTCACGAAATCACATTCTTAGGGAAAGGTTCCCATTAATTTTATCCAAGATAAATTCTTTAAAATTTATCCTTTAATCCTCCTTTGGATGTCATTTCAAACCAAATTATGCTTTTCTAAACTAGTCGAGATTAGCGAACCACAACGAAGTAATTATTTATTTTATTTCCCAATCCCAACCTATTCATCCTATGAAGCAAAACTGGTAATACTCCATATCTAACACCACAGTGTTGTCTGTAAAATTAATTACCATTTCACGTTCAAATCTAATTAAAGATTTAACTATCGCTTTGGAGCAAAACTGGTAATACTCCATTCTCGCTCACTTTCTATATTTGATAATTTAAATTATCAATTCACATTTCAATCTAATTGCAGATTAGTTAAAACTCCTTTTACTGGGTTAAAGAACTAATGTCATTTGAAACACAGTTCACGATAAACCCAAATCACATTCTATTTATTATCGGGTTAAAGAACTAGTGTTATTTAAAACACAGTTCACGATAAACCCATGAATCAATTCTATTTAAACCCATTTCAAATCCAATTTATTTATTTAAAAATAAATGGGTTTTAATTTCAGTTCAAAACTAGTTCATTTTAATAAAAATCAATCTTTATCTTTTCGAATATGGAGTTTTACATCCCAATTTTTCCCTAATCATTTCTTATGATTTCACACAAATTATTACTATTTTTAATAATTTTATCAAGGCCCGTACAGTCGATTTCCATCAATGGCCATCGAACTGCACTTACAGCGACCTTTTTCAAATTTGATTTGGACGTATCTCCAAATCCAACCGTTAGATTTCGAATTTCTAATATTCGTTAGAAAGCTCTCTTCGATACGAACCCAACGGTTTCGGTTTTAGGAGAATCCGACGGTCGGATCTCCCGTAATGTCCGTTTGAAATAAATGGTCGAAATTCACGAACTGCCGCGGCGCGTTCTATTCAGGCCATTATATTATATATATAATATATATTTCGTCGATTTCTATTTAAAAAGAATTATATAAATAGTTTTAAATTCGTTACAAAAACAATTTCAACTTTCATTTCAATTCAAATCAAAATTGAATTTTCTTTATAAATTCGTTTTTAAAATTCATTTTTATTCAATTCAAATTTTAATTCAATTCGAATTCAATTGAATTCGTTTTCAATTCAATTCGAATTCGTTTTCAATTCAATTCAAATTTGTTTCGTTTTCTATTCAAATCAAATTCATTTCGTTTTCTATTTAAATCAAATTCATCTTGTTTTCTATTCAAATCAAATTCATTATATATTCAATTGAAATCAAATTTGTTTTCTATTCAAATCAAATTCATTATATATTCAATTGAAATAAAATTTGTTTTCTATTCAATTCAATTCGAAATCGTTTTATATTCAATTCATTTCGAAATCGTTTTATATTCAATTCATTTTGGAAATCGTTTTATATTCAATTCATTTCGAAATCGTTTTATATTCAATTCATTTCGAAATCGTTTTATATTCAATTCATTTCGAAATCGTTTTATATTCAATTCATTTCGAAATCGTTTTATATTCAATTCATTTTGGTTTTCTATTTAAATCAAATCAAATTCGAATATACTCGATATAAATATCGCTCGCGTCGAAATAGCGCATCTCTAATCAACACGGCTTTATATTCAACAAATGGATCTATATTTCTTTCAATACACGACTCTGTATCTTTGTCAACACACGACTAATCTCAACGAATGAGTACTGTCCATGTGTGACTATTTTTGTTATTTAATATATTTTATAAAAATTATGGTATCTATCGTTTGATTTAGAATCAGACTCCAACCGTAAATTATTAGGAGAACGATTCCCTGAATATTAACCCCGAAGGCCGAAACCAACATCAGATCAATATTCAGGAGACCACTCATCTTATCTATTTTTCAGTTAGTTTCTAATTTTATATATGATAAAGATGTAGATTTTATTGTTAAAATATTTCGTTCAACACATGACTAATCTCAACGGATGAGTACAGTCAACACATGAACCTTTACTTTATAGTGATAAAGATATAAATTTTATTGTTAAAATACTTCGTTCAACACATGACTAATCTCAACGGATGAGTGCAGTCAACACATGAACCTTTATTTTATAATATTCTTTATATTATAAATTGGAATGAGGCCCAATCAATTACCATATAGCGTTAACTATATGGATTCCATACAACACATGTATATAATTTCAACAATAAATAATTAACCATCATCCAACGTGCACTACACTGTATAAGGATTAAATATAGATATCTAACGCTTATAACAGCCTGTCAATCAATCGATCGACATACAACTAATTATTAGGATTAGTGTATGCCATATTTTATCCCAAAACCCGTGTGGGGTTTCAAACAATCAAACACAGATTTTATATGTGCAGTTGGGCGATGTGTAAAATTTATCGACCCAATCGATATCAGTCAAATCATTGTATATAAACAAATCGGTCGATTTGTTTATAAATATTTATTTATTCACATTCACGCTAAAAATTATATTTTTAACGATAAAATATTTTATTTTAACACATGGATTTTTATTCAGTTCATTTACAAAATAAAAATGATATTTTTATTTTTCTAACTTATTTTAGAAAATTTCGGTGGCATAACGGCACGATACTAGAAACGGGACGAGGCCTAGCCTTATCCCCGGTCTAGTGAAGGCCCACGCCATTCACACATCAATCAAATCCATTCATTTCACCAAACAATTCAATTCAAACCAAATATTCTAACTAACTACACAACCAAACAATTTAACAAACAAGCCATCCATGATCTGTGGATGACGGGTGTCGGGTGCTACTAAACACCGTCTGCATCCTAGTATATATATATATATAACTAGAAAAAGAAATTTTGAGTGAGAAGTTCTCACCGAAAGCTATCCCAACTTCACGACACTTCTGAAGTAGAAATCTCATCGTTCTCTCCCTTTGTAACTTTCGTTGCCCGCATTCACTACATATGTAAAAATCGAATTTTTACTTCGCTATTCAATATATAAAAATCGAATTTTTACTTTGCTATTCAATATATAAAAATTGAATTTTTCTTCGCTATTCAATATATAAAAATTGAATTTTTACTTCGTTATCATATAGATAAAAATTCTATTTTTACACCGCTACTATATAGATAAAAATTCTATTTTTATCCCACTATTTTTCATATAAAGATTTCGCCTTTTCAATTTCAAAAATCTAATCTTTTCTATTTTAAAAATCTAATCTTTTCTATTTTAAAAATCTAATATTTTCTATTTTAAAAATCTAATCTTTTCTATTTTATAAAAACCGAATTTTTTTCCTTCTTCTAAATGATAAAAATCGTTCCTTTCCTTACTAAAAAAAACCAAAGCCCTCTTTGCCTTAAAAATCACTTCTTTGTTATAATAAAAATCGCAACTTTGATAAGGTAAAAATCATGTCTTTGAAATAAATAAAAATCTTGTCTTTATTTACTATGATAATGAAAACTGATTTTTTCTTTTCTTTTTTAAACTGATTTCAGAAGAAAGAAATAAAGAAGATGAAATCCACTGTATGGTTTACGTTTCAAAAATTAACACCTTAATTAAATCAGTTTAATTTAATCACCTTGCTTAAGAAGAAAAACCCTGGCCGCCTTCTCTGTTAATCGACGCCTTCATGAACCCAAAGCTCCATCCCTTTCACCAAAATCGCACGCCAAACGAGGGGGTTTGGGGATAATCGCTGTGGAGGTTCGGAGGCGCAGAGGAGGGGAAGTTGCGGGTGTAGGCGGCGGAGGTGAAGTCGAGCGGAGGTGGGGCAAACGGTGGGCTAGGGCTTGCAGTCGCGGGGAACGAGAGGAGATGGGGGAAGAAAGAGAGGAGGGAGGCGCCGCGAGGTGGGGGTCTGGCCTAGGGAGGTCGGCGTAAGCGCGACGGCGGCGACGAGGAGGATGGGCGGGATCGATGTGGAGTGGCGCGTTTTTTTTCTTTTTTATTTCTTCTGTTAGTCGGCTGAAGAAAGGGGGGGCCAGAGGGATTTAAGGAGAAGAGTTTTATTTTTATTTTTTTTTCAAAAAGTTGACTTTTACATACGACCTCTAAACGAGGCCCACCGCCTGTCGTCCATAGCTAATTACCCCCATTTCGAACACAATGGGATATGTATCGCAAGCTGATTTGATCGTTTCGATTAGTTTTCATCAAAATCAACATATAACTCTATATATTGAATTTGAACGCGCATTTCAATTTACCGGGGTCACATACGAACTCTATAAATTGCAGAAAAATATTTTCTAACTTCGTATTGATGATACGGTCCTAACAAAACTAGTTTCGTCGAATTCTGAGACCGTTGGAAAAATGGTCATTTCCCAGTCGATTAAAATCAACTGAAACTGGTCAAACGCGTTTTCCTTTGCCACGCTCACATATTGATTCGAAAAATTATGAAATTTGGAATCTAGCAATAACTTTACATCACGGATCCAACAAAAGTGGTTTCATCGAAATTCGAGGTCGTTTGCAAAATTCCTATTTTTAAGGGCCTGAATTCCATAGCGACTATTCAGAATTTTCAACTGGACATATCTTTTGATTCCCGTTATGAAATTTTTATTTTTTGGGTTCGTTGGAATGATATTCCCAATTAGATTCCATTATTTTTGGTTTCGCCAAAATCCGGATTGTTTTGCACCCGGTACATTCAATTGAAGTTTGTAATCGAATTATCGAACTACCACGCCATTTTCAATTCTATTTATAATTATATATAATTATTTATATTCTAACGACGACGTATATAATATATACGTTCTAAATATATTCAAAATAAATTTCTCGTCGATATTATTTAAAATAATCTATTTTAAATATTCAAAATTCGCTAAAATTGCCTAAATAAAAAATTTAAACTGGCCCAGATTTTCCGGGTTATTACATGGAGACCGAGTGGACAGCCTGGAATTCTTAAATAGGCGAGCTAGACAACCATTAATGATCGAAATCTCCTCCTTACTAAGAAGAGGGACCGAGTGAACAAATGGAGACGTAGAAGACAGAATGGGAAAAGAAATGCCAAGGGAGAGGAGTGTAGAAACGTGACAATAGCGTTCTTTAGCTTGATGTAGGGGTCATCTCAAATCCAAAAGTTGTCATTAAATTGGCAACCCGGAAAGGTAGAGAGAAACAAATTTAGATAGGGACACACACATCGAGAGCAAAAAAAGGAGTCGTTGGTCACCTTGTAAGCCAAGGTAGGTAAATGGTTGGCGGTACTCGTTGTGCCCATATAGCTATCAAAATCGATGGTTTGTATATGGTGAAAACGTGCACCTGGCAATAACCGCTTACCAAGCGAACAAAAAACCAATCCAAAAGGCTAGCAAAAGCAAACCGACGAGGAGACGAGCACAAACAATGTACAAGAAAAATTGATGTGCTCCCAACTATTAGCACGCCCACTGAAAGAAACAACAATCGCTAACAACATGGAAATCCTACAAAACCAAAAAAGCCAAGCTCCAAGGACCAAACAATGCAAATAGTGACAAATAATAAAAATCAGGCAACACACCGGAATGTCATCCCCTGGTGCCCAATAAAAGCAAAGGCAAAGCAATGAAAAAACTGCAAGCCGCAACAAGCAAGAAACACTTAGGAAACCGAGTGCACAAAGGGAACGAATCATGCAATGCCATAAACCCCACACACGCAATGATAGTAACAATCTCAACCCCAAAAACCGAAACTGGGTTAAAATCAAAAGAAACTAATGAAGTAGGGTGCACAGACAAAGCCTGACATGGCTCAACACATAAAAAAATGATCCAACCGCAAAGCATAAACAAAAGCAACATAGCAACAAAAAAAAAGGGAAATCTGAACCTGCACGCTATCCACAAAAGTAGAAAACCTGTCGAAGCATAAGCAAATCGGCGCCAGCAAAGGTATGGTCTCAGCTACCTCGCCAGTCACCTTACGATGTAGCTACAAACCAAGACAATCCAAGTCCCATCTAATCGACGATGAAGTAGCACCAGCGCCACTCAGTCGCCAGTCAATGCCTACCAGAAACACGACAGACTTGGCTGGGAATCCAATGGTAGAGTTCCCATGATAAATAAGAACTAGTTCAGATGATAGCACATTGAAGTAGTTAGAAAGCAATAATGTAGGGGAGCCAGCCCACCAGCAAACAGCGAAAAACTGTCGCTAACCCACTACACAACACGATCCAAAGGAACAGGTGGTGAAGGAGTCATGATGGGACTCTTAGAATGACAAGAATGTCGTCGCCGTCACTTAGGGCCATTAGACTTGGCATTTGCAACTATCTTCGACCTCGGGTTGTAAGGAATAGATAGCAAGGGTAACAAACGAGGTAGGAATTCGATTGGGTGGCTAAATCCCCATCTCCAACTCTTCCCAATAATGGCGCAACATCAATGACAGGTCCAGGAATGCTGCTACAAAATAATGAACCTACCAAGAAACCACTCTCCGAAAAAATGATACTCCTGAGGCTCTGACAAATAGGCCAGTCTCCTAAACAATAGGTGTGGCAATAAAGGGGTGACGAAATACCTTTTACCACGCCTATAAACAAGATGGTTCAGAGAGACATTACCCAACTTCGAAACAGAAATGCTCCCTCGAACAGGCGGAGGGACCGAAGCCAAAGAGCCCGAAAATAACGGGACCAGTTCCAAAAACAAACCGTCAACAACTAAGAATCTATGCCTCAATGATGCCTCGAGGGACTTCAGAGAAACCAAGTGAACAACTACAGAATTGGCACTCGAGATCTGAACAACAACCAGCCCTAAAGCAACCACCTCGATAGCTTTTGAAATAGCTCCAATCAAGGGGCAAGGACGAGTGAAAGATCTAAGGACCACGAAAACACCAGTAACCATGCCCGAATCCAAAAACCTAGAAAAAAAGAATTTGAATATCGTAGTAGAGAATAGCTGAACAAGAAGAAGTCGTAGCAAGATCCGAAGAGCAATAAGTCCACTACCGACAACTAAGATCATTTAGCAGAAAAAAGGATTGCCAAAAAAGATCAGACAATGGAAAGAATCATTGTTTTTGTCAGTATTAAAAAACATTCTATGCCTATTATAAGAGACCTAAAATAAAAGGTTTTCTTCAAACATCCTTATTTTTTATATGTCGACTGCTTTTGAATCTGTAACTTTCAATAATCGTCCTAAGCTTACATACCACACAAATTATAATTGCTTCCAATCCAATATTAGAAAACAGAACGTAAGCCTCAAACCATCAGACATATTATCTGCTTAATCAGTAACAATAGTAACATGGCAAGATAATTGTTGCAGCATCTAAGATGCTAAAACAATCACTTCCTTATACACATCTTTCTAGAATGAGAAGTGTACTACATACTAAAATGGGAGATGTTCCTAATCCTACCAATATATTAATATACGCTCACCGCATATGTCAATTTTAAGGAAATCAGATGCTAACTCAATGCAGATAAAAGAACCACTACAACAAAATAGAATTTTTACAATCGGAAATGCCCATTGTAATAGGGTTTTCACAACCGGCATTGCGGCCATTGTATTAGCTCATGTTGTAATAGGTCCCCTTTTACCACGGTCATGCCCGTTGTAAAAAAATCTTTTATAAATGGGAACGACCGTTGTAAAAGGGGACCTATTACGACATGGGCTAATACAACGGCCGCAATGCCGGTTGCAAAAACCCTATTACAACGGGCACTGGCCATTACAAAAAGTTTGTTCTGTTGTAAAATGATGAAACATGAAAAGAGATCTGATCGTTGTAATATGAAAATTTTGCAAAAATTAAAATATTGAATGCAGAATTTCTTATTTTAATAAATATTTTATTACACTTTTGAACAATACAAAGTTTTATTTTTTTTCTGTTACATGATTACTGTACAAAATACTCATATATACAAATATTTTCTCACAAGATACACTCAGTTACACTCAGTCACATCCTCTCACACTCAATATCTTCATCTTTGGTAATTAATTGATCTATTTTATAACAAACCATCTGAAGAGGACTTATCTCCATTTGCAGGTAATGCCTCATGTCAATTCCTGCAAAAAATTAAACATATTGAAATAATTGGATGTTTAGAGCAGCTACAACAAAAGCATCCATTAAGCACATGACTTCAATCAATAAAGACATGGCTTGAGTTGAAATAACTCATAAAACCACATGGAAGTTAAAACAAACAGCTTGTATGCATAAGTACAACATACAAAAAAATGTGCAAAAGATAGTCAAATTAGAACCTGTTATATTGTATAATAACTCAAATAACGTGTTAAGAAAACTAATTAATTCAAAAAAATATTAATAGTCTACATAAATACCAGAAGAAAACTAATAGATGGTGAAACTGGAACGAATGATAGGTGATGATGCACTTACGTTGTTAATGGTCATGGCTAGTAGATGCAACGATTATAATTAGTTATTTACTTAAAATTAGACAGGATATAGATTATGTTGATTCCATATAGATAATAGCTGGTTAAACCGGAACAATTGTATAATTGTGCCAATTCCATATAGATAACTCCCCACTTTTTCAAAAAACAACGAGAATAGAAATTATCACAACTATGTTCTAACTTTTCATGTAGTAACAAATAGAACAATAGGCACATCATATCAAAAGAAATTTGATGTACCCATTCTGTCTAACTAGTGCAATACATATGAAACCCTTTAAATAGCAAGATCCACATTTTTTGCAATGGAAATAGTTATCCTTCCCTCCAACTCAACAAATTCCATAGTCATCACAACGATACTTCCCTTTCGTAGTATCATCGTCAAAAAATTTGCAGCTTTCACAAAAATACCCCCATATTCACCCCACAATTTTTGCACACTTATATGACCTACAACCAATAAAAAGGGCTTAAATATCAATCTCTAATTAAAATGGTTTTGTATGAGATAATCCAAAACTATTTATCCCAAATCAACCAAAGAGCACATGAGATTGTGCACAAACTTATCTACATACCTATAGTGGACTAAACATAGAAATATAATGTTGTTAGTCAAAATATCTTACCTCTTGCTCTGTATCATATACCAAACAAATCACCCATATTCAAGAAACTAACATTAGTCCCATATAACAGTATAAGTTTTTCGTTTTGAATTCGAGAAACTAACATTAGTCCCATGAACCAACACGACAGTATAACAGGAGAGGCTATACAAACGTAAATACTAATAGTTGGACATCAGTTAATACTAAGGCAAAGAAGTATTGGAGAAAAAAGGTGCTACTAATGATAAAGCTAACGTTAACGGTCAAGATGAAGTGCCTAATGTTGACGCGAATACTCTTGATGCCTTAGCAAATGAGCAGGATGGAAATGGTATTACAGGGACAGTAATTGATGATGTTAATCCTAATTCCAATGAGCAAGTTACTGGTGAAGAGGTTGAACATAATACAAGATGTAATGCTGATGCTTCCGCTGGTCTTAAAGCGCAAGTCAACATTAATCAGGTGACATCATATCTTTCTAAACAGCAAGTTGATCAAGCTGAAGTGGTGGGAGATCCGGTAGGCAATTTATTTAAATAATCGAGATATATTGGCTAAAGGAAAATCAGGTATGTCAAATTATGAAACATCATGTGGTTCAATGAGTTCAATAGCAGTCAGTTCAGTAAATTCTAAATTCTCTCCTCTTGCCACTATTGTATATAACGCAGTTGTATACACAGTTATATGATTTTTATTTGATGATAACAACAAAATATAAATTATTATAAATGTGTTTGCTATTATATTGTTTCATATATCATCACAGAAAGGAATATAATATTTATATTCAAATAAAATACAACTGTACAGACAATCGGATATATACACAGTATTTTGTTTAAATATAATATTTTATTTCAATTTTCAAACAGTACAGTTTTACAACTCCACTATTTGTACACTTCACTAGTATTTCACATTTCGTATACATTCACAAAAGATTGTACTTGTAAATAAACTGAATATAACAGACAAGTTTGTTTGAACACAATAAAATAATATTTTATTTCAAACAAAATTTGTTTATTACAAATATTAGTACAATTCTCTCTACTACACTCATACAGTCACTCTGTCATATATACATACATTTTCACTTTCATATACAGACTCATTTACTGACACTGTTTCATTCACTGCCTTCAGTCTTCTGTCTTCACAGTTCTTTGTCAGTCCAGTCAACATATTCTTACCTGTCACAATGTAACACACACATAGTACACTGCAATGGAATTTAAACTAAATATACATGAATATAAATTTTATTTTAAAATTTTATTTGCCTCAGGTTTCTGGTGTGTTTCTCATCATTTTTCATGACTTGATCTAATTCATCTGTGTCTAGGCAGACAGTTTGTATATGTACAGGGACAGGAAATTTTCTGGTTGGTTGCATATACACACGCGTATATTATACACGTGTGCACTGCCTCGCCAATCCAATGTGCAACTGAGGAGTAGCCACGAGGACTATCTCAACTCAGTGCACACATGAAAACAACTCAATGTAAAGTTAAGCATGGAACATATGACATGGCAAAAGTGTTCAAATGTGGTACAACAACAAGAAATCCAGATTTTAACATGTTCAAGGAAGTAATCAGCAGCAAATACATGAATATTTCAAGCTCATATACACATGCACAAGATTCATGATCACATATACATGTCAACATGTATGCAAGCACTGGTGCGCACAAGTTCAAGTCTCACAAGCCAAACCAAGTGCCACAAGTTAGGAAAATTCATGCAGCAGCAATAATACATAGGCTAGATCAGCAAGAAGTTACAAGCATAAGTGATGCAGTTCAGACTTACATGGTGATACAACTCATTTTTTTAAAAACATGGTGATAAACTCAGTTGACAAGCATATTGGATCACATTCAGATCAAGTGTTTTCAGCATTGGTAACATGAGTGTCACAATGATCAGAACTGTTCAATTCAAGTCATCAAACAAGACAGTTCAGGTTCAAGTGAGGTCAATATGCTTTAGCATCAACATGGCAGAGCAAACATAGGAAGCAGCATGGACTCAAATGGACACAATTGTGCACAAGGTAATGTGCATTTATCATGTGCATAATCACAAAATTGTTCATGGGAAAAACAGTGTGAACATGCAAATGTGAATGAACAAATACATGGGCTGTTTTCAATAGTTTTCATGGGAGCATGCATGCATATTCAAAACAGTTCAGTACAAAGGTATACAACATCAAACACCTTGGTACAGCATAGTGAAAAACAAAGTGACATTATGAATAGGCAACGAAGCATGTGTTACTAGTTCGGTTTTACAAGTCAAGTCAATAAAATATGGAGCAGCTGCTTAAATCAACGTATGGATGGATTTTTGGAGCGGCAGCATTGGAAACTCGACAATAACTCCACATACATTCATTCATTAATCCAAACATGGGAGTATTCACATATATGATGAAACAGGGGAGAGTACTCATGTTCAGAGATGAATGCTGCAACTTTTGATATGTATATACATACACAGTTGTGTGTATATATATATACATACATAAATATGTGAGTTTAATGGATATACTGAAATAAGCATGACAGGCCAGCAAATTCATGTGCCAAAATCATCATAACAGGAAATAGTATATGCGTATAATTGAAGAGGAAAGAATATCTCAAATTCCCAGAATGGATATGTACTGATAAGGCTTCCAAAAATTACAGTGAACATGTTTAGGCATGTTTAAGGAAATTAGCAAATCCATCATTTCAAACTCTTTTCAGAAATGCATTGATACAATTATTTGGCAATTGTTTTTCAGATATTTCCAGAAGTTATCAAACATTTTGGGAAAGATATTTAATTCAGAAATTTCCTGAATTCATTCACAAGTAAACAACAAAGCCGAGATAAAAGTGTTTTGGGCAACATTTTAATTAGGACAGTGAATAATATTTGGCAAGAGATTATCAAGGAATAAATCAATTAAGTTGTGCAAGGGAATTCACTACATACTGTTTTTGGGCAACAAATCAGGAATTTTTTTTAGCTCAAGGAATCAAAGTCGAATTCAAACCAAACCATGCCAATGTTCTATCAATCAATTCAAAAGAGGAACCGAGCCAACAATTCAAAAATCTTGCAAGTTATTTCAAAGCCAAGCAATTCAAAAGGGAACGCGACAGCAAATCAGTCGAGCCACTTAATCGAAATCGGAAATTTTTTCTTAGGGTTCAGATGACCCTATATACTCTACACCACATCATCACAGGCATAACTGAAAATCGAAACCACAAGCATCAAAAATTTCTAGCAAAAATTTAATCAGAAAACTCACAGTTCAATCTAGGGTTTCGATCAACAGCACTCAAATCGTTTGACCAAGGAGCTTCAAGTATCAAAGCTACTAGAGAATCCATCATATCTCAATTAGACGTCACGATTGATTTGAGGGAAGCAGAAAACCCTAACACCCAATTCAGAGCTGCCATTTTTTTAAGTCAAGAAGAGGAAGTGAACTAGACCAAGAAAAATGGGTGCAATTGATTAACAAACGAGGGCTGGCCTATTTTTGAAGCGTGAAAGGGGATGACCTTTCTAGTTTAACTCCTTGGGTTTTATTTGTTTTAATTTTATTTTTGTTGTTTTTTTAATTTCTTTTGTCAACCGTTTGAACAGTTTACTAGAATATGTAAAAACTAGGGTTACGTGTTACAGTTTGTAATACGGGAAAATCTGGTCGAGGGAATATTGGTCAGTCTAGGGTTTTGAGCGTAGGGTTAGTACAGGAGCAGGGAGTGTGAGTTTACAGTGTTTGTAAGCGGGATCTGTTATTAACACCTAGTAGAAACCTTAGGAATGCAGCAGTAAGCAAGGTTTTGCCGAAGCTGGGTATCTCTGTGTGTTATTTCCTTTCTACTTTTTATTTCTGCTGCATTCTCTGATCTGGTTTTTTATTTAATATCCTATCAATTTTTTAATTCAACGAAAAAATGTGATAACCCTATTCACCCTCCCTCCCCTCTTGGGTTAATCTAGATCCAACAAGTAGTATCAGAGCAGGTTATTTCATTAACTCTAGAATTATGGATCATCCTAGTTGTCAGTCCTCTGAGAGTCAGTCCAGTCGTATTCCATCTATTTTTAGTGGTGCAGATTTTTTAAATTGGAAATTAGAAATGGAGTTATATTTAAAATGTGTTGATATTAAATGTTGGGATACTGTTACTAATGCATATGATATGGTTAGTAGAAATGATATTGGGTTTAATTCTCGTGCTAACCATATTTTATATTCTTATATTGACGATGTTCAGTACAACCTTATCTCCCATTGTTTAACTGCGCAGGAAATATGGAATACTCTCGATACGAGGTATGGAAAAATTGATAACAACAGCTTAAAACCCAAAATGGTCAACTCAGATTCAGATCTATGCTTGGAAGAAGAAATAGATGAAAACTCAAGTAGATCAGACGATAGAGACTCAACATACAATGAAACCGAAGCTTCTCAAATGAAGATTTGGTTTATATGTGTGCTGATTTAACAAAAACCGTTGATAATCTTCATCGGAAAAACAAATCTTTAAAATCTAAAAATCATGAGTTGACTAGCCAAATTAACTGTTTGGAATCGAAACTGCTAAACGTCATGAAATTTGAAAATTCTGTTTGGAATCAAAACTGCAAAACGTCATGAAATTTGAAAATTCTGATTGTGAAAATTGTTTGAAATTAAAAACTGATCTCGTTCATCTCAATAATAACTTTCTAAGGCTTGAAGAAGAAATTCTGATTTTAAAAGATAAAGAGATTGAGCTGAAAGATGAAAACAATTGTTTACAAAAGGGATTTATAAATTTCAAGGCTACCAAAAATTCCAAACATGAAATTGCTGAAAATAATAGTTTGTTGAAAACATATTTGATCTTGAGTGAGCTTGAAAAGGAGATTGAAAATCTAAAGAAATTTGATCTTGAGAAACAAATTAAATTTGAATCATAAATTCTTGAGCTCAAAACCAAAATGAAACTGCTTGAAAATGAAAATTTGATTTTGAAACAAAATGATACTGAAAGGAGAAAGATCAACATTAATCGTTGTTCAAATCTGACAAAAGAAAATTTTGATCTTAAATCCAAAATCAACAGTCTTGAACTGAGTTTGAAACGTTTTTCAATCGGTGAAAAATCTTTGAATATGTTGTTGAAAAATCAATTTTCTACTAGAAATAAACGTGGTATTGGTTTTGAGAAAACAAATGTTTTTGAAAATTTGAATTCGTGTGATTTTAAAAATCCCTCAAATTGCTTTGGAAAGAGTCGTTCTGAAAATTTAAACTCTAAAGAAATCACAAACGATATGTTAACTTGTTTTATAACAAACCATTTGAACAATCTTGGATCCTAAAAGAAAATAATATGGACTTTGTTAAATTTAAACAGATCTAGGTTCCTAAAGGTACGAAGATAGATTCAAATGGATTATTATACAAAAAGGTTTGGGTACCAAAACATACGAATATAATTGTGAGTGGTTTTACTACTTTTGTTAGACCACTCAATCCTCTTAACAGTTAGGTACCGAAGGAGGCTGAGGAACTGCATAGCTAAAGAAAAATTGGATTCAAACTGCTACATATCACAGAATCATTCACAGTTCCTTAACCACATTTGTTGAGTTAGAGATTCATTTGCTTACATCGACTTTAGGTATAATCTCTAAACTCATCTTTGTAAATATTCTCATTTTTTATTTTCCTCTTTATTCCTCCTTCTACCCCCCTTTGTTTATCTACTTTATCTCTTCTATTTTGATTTAACACTGCCATATATTTTTTGTTTTTTCTTCTCGGAGCTTCATTAAATTCAAATTGCAGAATTCATATTTTTTGGAAATTCACTTTAGAACATTGATGATTCAATCATTTCTAGATCTTGAGTTTAATCTTGTAAATATCTGCAATTGTTTTTTAAGTTCATTTTCTGTTTTTTCTGAATTCCTAACAGTGCTGACGTATTCTTGTTATATCTTGAACACTATTAATATGAATTCTAATATTTTTTTTGAAGATCTGAAAAACAATTGAAATTTCACACATCTCTGCTGTTTTGAGGTTCTTCTAATTCATTTTAGAAAAGCTTGAAATAATATACTCATTACAGTACACTGCTACTTCTCAGCTCATTGATTTTCAGATTGACTCGAATTTTTTTTGAACTGTCTTGAGACTCAGTGTTTACATCTTGAAATTCACTGTTATTCATGGTTATCTAGCTTAGATTTTTGTTTGGTTTGAGATCATTTGAAATTTCTGATATTTTGAATCTCACACACTTCTCAGATTTGAAATTATTAATCCTATGTGATTGATTCATTGTATCTCAGGATTTACATTTGTTCAAGTGATTTCGAATAAATCATTATTTTTGGATTATGAATTATTACTCAAACTTGATGTAAATGATCCTAATTTTCTTTGGCCTTGTCAGAAATAATTTGGAAAATTTATTTGAAAATATGGTCTTGAAACTCACTGTTATTTCATGATTATATGATTTGAACTTATATTTGTTTAAAATCATTTGAAATTATTGATTTATTGAATCACACACATATCTTGGATCTGAAATTTATAATCTGGTGTGATTGATTCTTTGAATCCCGATTTTTCAATTTTCCTCAAATGATTTAAAATAAACTAAATTTTATAATCTTGGATCTTGGAATATATTTTGTAACCATTAGTAACATTTTCTGACAAGTCTGTTGTGCTATTGGTTTCTTTGCTGCTCTGATAATGCTTTTGAAAATGATCTTAGATAACTACTTGTTTTGATTAAAATTGACTGCTGCTGAAATAACTTTGCTTGTCTTGTCTGCTTGGACCTTATGATTGAATTTCTGTTTGTCTGTGATATCCTGATTTGTCTCCGGTGTCTTGTTATAATCCTCATTAATAGGGACACCAAGTGGTATCAGAAGTGCCTTATATTTGTCTCACTCATCTGCACTTAGATTCTAATCTTCACCTTGTATAGATCTACACACTCTTTTTGCCTTGTATAAATTTATCCCTCTTAGCATGTATAGATCTTCATATTCCTCTTGTAATTGATTTTCAATTTTAAAATTATTTATTGATAATTCATTCAGAAATTGAAATCAATATCCAAATTGAATTGTATTTATAATTCATCAAAATTATTATCATATTTTGAAATTGTGATGAATCGTGACTGCAGTATATTTCACAACAAGAGGAGATTTTACTTATATTTTCATGATGGTTGATCATTTATTATAATGTCTTTGAATTGGCAACTATTTCACGACCATCTCCTTTATCTACCATCATTCTGCCATCCATGATAATTTTATATAAATGTGGAGAGTTAAATATTTTTTAAAATCTTTTTGAATAAACAGTGGAAATATTTGTGATAGAAATGGGACTATGTTATTTTTCAGAATTAGTGACAATTGAAAATTTTCAATGATCCCGGTACAGTCGAGCATATTTCATAATATAATTAATTTAGAAATTTATTTCACAGTCCATTCCTATACCTACCACATTTCTATCATTTATACTGGTTATATATACCGAGGAGTTTTTCCTTTAAAGCTGAAAATAATAAATATAATTAATACATAAGTGTGTCTCTAACCTCATTTTAAAATCCAAGCTCTGGTCATGCATGGTTAAGAGACAACTTATAATTTAAGCTGCGACTGACCTCATTTAAAAATCCAAGCTCTGGTTATGCGTGGTCAGTGTGCTCTTAAATAAAAAAAATAAAAAAGAAAATAATGTATTGTAAATTGAAATAAATCTGAAATTCTCCTTGGTGTTTAAAAACCAGTCTAACAATCCATCTTCTAATCTGTGAAATGTGTTAATATTTTATGGCGTATTATGATTTGTTGGCTGATAGCTATTGGGATTTGAGATTATACGATTTGTCACTTTAAATTGAATTATTAATTATAGTCCAAATCCGTCACTATTTTTTAACTTCATTTTTATATCTTTTGAAAATAATTGAAATTCTTATTGTTATAACTCTCCTCATTTTTATAAAATTCATTTTAAATCCATCGTTCTGCAATGTGAAATATGCCACCTGTTCATTAGAATGATATGATTTTTGTTTGACTGATTGAGATTTATGATGACAGTCCTTCCTCTTAAGCTGAAATTATATTTTTTAGTCACTTTTCATCTATATTTCAAATTCTATATCCTTTTGATGATAACAAAAGGGAGAGAATGGATTGAGATGTTGAATAATGAGTGAATATTTTATAAATATTTTTAATTTTGAAAATTCAATCAGTTTTCATTTTTCACTCATGCACATTTATGGGTGGAGTTTCTATTGTAGGGGGAGCATTCAAATAGGTGGAGTTCAATATTCACTATCAAACACATTTAATATATTCAAAATCGTCATATTTGTTTGTCATCATCAAAAGGGGGAGATTGTTGTATATAACGCAGTTGTATACACAGTTATATGATTTTTGTTTGATGATAACAACAAAATATAAATTATTATAAGTGTGTTTGCTATTGTATTGTTTCATATATCATCACAGACAGGAATATAATATTTATATTCAAATAAAATACAATTGTACAGACAATCGGATATGTACACAGTATTTTGTTTAAATATAATATTTTATTTCAATTTTCAAACAGTACAGTTTTACAACTTCACTATTTGTACACTTCACTAATATTTCACATTTCATATACATTCACAGAAGATTGTACTTGTAAATAAACTGAACATAATAGACATGTTTGTTTCAACACAATAAATTAATATTTTATTTCAAACAACTTTTTTTTATTACAAATATCAGTACAATTCTATCTACAACACTCATACAGTCACTCAGTCATATATACATACATTTTCACTTTCATATACAGACACATTTACTGACACTGTTTCATTCACTGTCTTCAGTCTTCTGTCTTCACAGCTCCTTGTCAGTCCAGTCGTCATCTTCTTACTTGTAATAATGAAACACACACACACAGTACACTGCAACAGAATTTAAACTGAATATATGTGAATATAAATTTTTGCCTCAGATTTCTGGTGTGTTTCTAATCATTTTTCATGATTTGATCTGATTCATCTGTGTCTAGGCAGACAGTTTGTATATGTATAAAGACAGGAAATTTTCTGGTCGGTTGCATATACACATGTGTATATTATACACGTGTGCACTGCCTCGCCAATCTAGTGTGCAACTGAGGAGTAGCCACGAGGACCATCTCGACTCAGTGCACTTATGAAAACAACTCAATGTAAAGTCAAGCATGGAACATATGACATGGCATAAGTGTTCAAATGTGGTACAACAACAAGCAGTTCAGATTTCAATATGTTCAAGGAAGTGATCAAGCAGCAAATACCTGAAGATTTCAAGCTCATATACACATGGACAAGATTCATGATCACATATACATGTCAACATGTATGCAAGCACCGGTGTGCACAAGTTCAAGTCTCACATGCCAATCGAAGTGCCACAAGTCAGGAAAATTCATGCAGCAGCAATAATACACAGGCTAGATCAGCAAGAAGTTGTCATAATGATCAGAACAGTTCAATTTAAGTCATCAAACAAGACAGTTCAGGTTCAAGTGAGGACTATATGCTTCAGCACCAACATGGCAGAGCAAACATAGGAAGCAGCATGGACTCAAATGGACACAATTGTGCATAAGCTAATGTGTATTTATCATGTGCATAATCACATAATTCAAAACAGTGTGAACTTGCAAATGTGAATGAACAAATACATGGGCTGTTTTCAATAGTTTTCATGGGAGCATGAATGCATATTCAAAACAGTTCAATACAAAGGTATACAACATCAGTGAAAAACAAAGTGACATCATGAATAGGCAATGAAGCATGTGTTACTAGTTTAGTTTTACAAATCAAGTCAATAAAATATGGAGTAGCTGCTTAAATCAATGTATGGATGGATTTTTGGAGTAGCAGCATTGGAAACTCGACAATAACTCAGCATACATCCATTCATGAATCCAAACATGGGAGTATTCACATATATGATTAAACAGGGGAGAGTACTCATGTTCAGAGATGAATGCTGCAGCTTTTGATATGTATATACATACACAGTTTTGTGTATATATATATACACACATACATACATACATATGTGAGTTTAATGGATATACTGAAATGAGCATGTCAGGTGAGCAAATTCATATGCCAAAATCATCATAACAGGAAATAGTTTATGCACATAATTGAAGAGGAAAGAATATATCAAATTCCCAAAATGGATATGTACAAATAAGGCTTCGAAAAACTACAGTGAACATGCTTAGGCATGTTTAAGGAAATTAGCAAATTCATCATTTCAAACTGTTTTCAGAAATGCATTGATACAATTATTTGGCAAGTGTTTTTCAGCTATTTCCAGAAGTTATTAAACATTTTGGGAAAGATATTTAATTCAGAAATTTCTTGAATTCATTCACAAGTAAACAACAAAGCCGAGGTAAAAGTGTTTTGGGCAACATTTTAATTAGGACAATGAAAAATATTTGGCAAGAGATTATCAAGGAATAAATCAATTAAGTCGTGCAAGGGAATTCACTGCATGCTGTTTTTGGGCAACAAATCAGGAATTTTTTAACTCAAGGAATCAAAGTCGAATTCAACCCAAACCATGCCACTGTTCTATCAATTAATTCAAAAGAGGAAACCGAGCCAACAATTCGAAAATCTCGCAAGTTATTTCAAAGCCAAGCAATTCAAATGGGAACGCAACAACAAATCAGTCGAGCCACTTAATCGAAATCAAAGATTTTTTTCTTAGGGTTCGGATGACCCTATATAGTCTGCACCCCATCATCACAGGCTTAAATGAAAATGCGAACCACAAGCATCAAAAATTTATAGCAAAAATTTAATCAAAAAACTCACAGTTCAATTTAGGGTTTCGATCAACAACACTCAAATCGTTTGACCAAGGAGCTTCAAGCATCAAAGCTATCAGAGAATTCATCCTATCTCAATTAGACATCGCAATCGATTTGAGGGAAGCAGAAAACCCTAATCCCCAATTCAAAGCTGCCATTTTTTTAAGTCAAGAAGAAGAAGTGAACGGAACCAAGAAAAATGGGTGCAACCGATTAACAAAGGAGGACCGGCCTATTTTTGAAGTGTGAAAGGGGATGACCTTTCTAGTTTAACTCCTAGGGTTTTATTTGTTTTAATTTTATTTTTGTTATATTTTTAATTTCTTTTGTAAATCGTCTGAACAGTTTACTAGAATCTGTAAAAACTAGGGTTACGTGTTACAGTTTGTAATACGGGAAAATCTGATCGAGGGAATATCAGTCAGTCTAGGGTTTTGAGCGCAGGGTTAGTACATGAGCAGGGAGTGCGAGTTTACAGTGTCTGTAAGCAGGATCTGTTATTAACACCTAGTAGAAACCTTAGGAATGCAGCAGTAGGCAGGGTTTTGCCGAAGCTGGGTATCTATGTGTGTTATTTCCTTTTTGCTTTTTATTTCTGCTGCATTCTGTGATCTGGTTTTTTATTTAATATCCTGTCAATTTTTTAATTCAGCGAAAAACTGTGATAACCCTATTCATCCCCCTCCTACACTAGGGTTAATATAGATCCAACAGCCACTAATTCCTGCATATCAGCAAATATTATTTCTACACCCTCAAAATCATCCCCTTATGCCAACTTGAAACCTCCCTCGAACATTCAACTCCCGCCACCAAATGTAACCAGCTCTTTCCTGACTTTTCCTTTAGTTAATGATACTCTGCTATCATCCGCGGTGCCCACAAATTCACTTCCACCAATCAATTCCAAAAGCAATAAACTCAAAGGAAAATTCTGGGCAGAAGACGATTCTGATGAAGGACATGATTATGGTCTAGAGGAGGTGATGCCACTCAGTAGTAAGTTGAAAACTTCAAGAAGGCATACATGGAAAAATCCAATGTATGGCCCTTCTCTTGATGGAAAATTAAAATCAAATACTGTCGCACTTTCTTTACATCTTGATGGAAAATTTCATGCTTCTACGAAAAAACTTAAAATTTAGAAACAAAGAAAAATAAAATCGCAAAACAACATGATTTTCTTTTGATCCCATAAAAAGGAGAACAGTCGTGCCATTTAATATACGTGAAAGAACTGTCAACAAACCTAACAAGTAGCGACATTTCCTGTGGTAAAAAAAAGAAAATAAAAATCTCTCTCAAATATATAAATCTAAAGTTTAAATAATTACACCTAAAAAACAGAGAAAAAGGAAAAGAAAATCTAAACCAAAACAGTATGCATATCAAAATTTATTATTGGATTGCACAGAATCTAAGAAATCATGAAGATACTGGATGTAAGTTACCTCAGACTTTTCCAGATCTGAATTCTAAACAACAATGAGGAAACAAAAATAGTGGTTCATTGTCTCCTATCTAATGTTGGTGTGCTATATGAGCTTGTCCGAATGTCATACTTATCCGAGTGCTGGAATAAACTATGCGATCTTTTCTCACTGTTGGTGATTTTTTGAAACCATAAGGTCATGCCTCACTAATAAAGGCACCCCATTAACATCTACAATTTGAGTATTAAATCTTCCAAATCTTGGAGTTTCAAATCCTTTGGTAGTTATCCAAAAGTACAAATCATCGTACCTATTTCTCTCAGGAACCAGTTTGCGCTGAGACTGGCTTTTAATGTATCACTGGATGGCTTTAAATGTTGTCGTCTGAGATAAACATAAAGCCTTGTCGTGCAACTCTCTCAAATAATATATAATGATACAAACCCATAGCCATCATTGAACAATCGAGGAAACATGCCAGATCAGGGAGTAAACGTATCCTTGGTGATAGCTCAAATGATATCAGTCAAACTGACAACACCAGCCAACATATCCTCCTCCTCATCCTCCCCATCGCACTCCACCACCCAAACATGAGTCGGCCAATAAGACAGCAGCTGCGCCATTACCGCCGTGAGGGAGCTCGAACTACTGCATGTAAGCGGCACACTTCTTCCTCTATACATGCTCCTAGCATGCCTCAGCCCTCCGCCACAGTTCCCCATTTGACCCACAATGGCATTGCCAAAGAGCCCGAAGCTTCTGCTGCTGAACTTCTTAGGCCTGGTTTCGACGCTTCCGCTTCCTCCGCTCCCCCTATAGAGAAAATATGCATGAATCAAACAAAAAACTATAAAATTACAGAAGATTCATTGTGGCAATGGAGGCAATTAAAAATCTCATTGCAGTAGGGAGCTCGGATCTTGTAATGAGTTTTGGGCTACTTGTGGTCTGGAATTTGGAGGCGAGGCAGGGAACTTGAATCACCGATTTAGGCGGATCGATGATTGAGAGTTCAAGACTATTAGGGTTTGGACATGCCATATATAGACATATTACCTTTTTTGAATGTATAAGATAAAATAATTAAATATAAGAAGAAATACTCAAACAAATACTGCTAACCTACTAATGTCTGAATCAACAGATAAAACTTCATTAATTCAAACACATTCCATAAGAAAGGCAACTTCAATGTTCTACTCCTACTGAGTACTTATGCATTAAATCCCATCAAAATGCCAACATCAAGTTCTTAGATCGAACCAAGAAATTATGCATTAAGCTATCAACAAGAGCAAACAAACTGCTTAAGGAACCATTAAATCAAACAAGTTCAGTAATGAACTGCATTACGAGTAATCATCAATACAGTTGGAAATTGAAATATAAATGAAAATGAAGAAAAAAAGTAAAAGATGTACCTAAGAAATTTTGCGTGCGAGTAGCACGAATGATGATCTCAGTACGGACAGGAGAAACACGAACTTCAATGTTGGAGTATCCATCTTCGAACAACTCGGTGGTCAGCACCTCATTCAGTTCAGCGTAAAATACGCCGTCGGCAACGAACTTCCGCTTTCTGCTCATTTGATTCGACAACGATTTCCCTTTTTAATTTTTAGGGTTTTAATGCATGATGGCGGTGGCTGCTCAATAGAGAAATGTTCTGTTTATGAGGAAACTTTAGACATATTACCTTTATACTTTCGTTTTTTTAAGGATAGCAATCCATCAATTGATTGCTAGAAGAAGCCGACTGAGCAGGTGGCAACTTTTAGCAGACAAAATGATTTGCGGAGGAGGTGGCTTCATAGCGCAGGAAAGGTTTAAGATTCCAATGCAGTCATGATTGTTGGTTGAGTATGTTTGAGAGGGATGCAGCTAGAGTATCCATTATTGGAGAATAAACATTGAGAAGGAAGTGATGGTTTTAAGGTGAAAAGGGTGATTGGAATTTTTTAAGCTGTAGAATGGGCAATGCGTGATTTTGATTCTAGGGATTTGGGGATCTTAGAGCAACTCCAAGAGAGCCCTCTTCATGCTCTGAATACGGAATAAAAGAGTAAAAAGCTTCCCAACGAATATTTAAACACTGAATATTCAGTGAAATGTTACGGGATCAATTCTGAATTCAGAACTGGTCCCGCGCACCGATTTTATCGGCTCGCTTTATTGCGTGCCGATTTTATCGGCGCAGAGCAAAAACTTTTACACGTCTTGCTGGAAAGCATACTCATGCCGCATGTATTATATTTGGGGACCACAACATTTCTGCCACCTTCCATGCTGGAAATTTAACACGTCATGCTGGAAAGCATACTCATTGGACCTGCAATATTTAATTGGCCATGCAAAAGGCATTTTTGTTAGGTAGCACTGCAACATACCAAACTTTATGCGGCTTGGTTTAATTTTTTCTTGCCCCGCGCCGATTAAATCGGCGTGCGCCGAGTGCAACCTTAAAATTGCAACGCGCCGATAAAATCGGCGCGCACCTGTTGGGATATTTTTTCAATTCTACCCTGAATATTACGACTCGTAACATTACAAGTCGTAACTCTGTTGGAGATGCTCTTAGAGGAAGCGAGATCAAAATTAATGCGCGGCTGGAGCCAAATTATTTTCTCTTGAGCCAAAATATTTTCTTTGGAAAGTTGTTTAATTATGTAGATGATGTGATTAAGGATGCGATGATTAAATTAAATCAGATTTAATTTTAATTTTTGAAAACTTCTAAAATTAATAACTTTAACAAATGAGTTTAGTTTGAAACGTAATTTTTTGCATTGTGATCGTATCAAAGTGCTCTACATTATGGATATAGGGTATTGTATAAATTTGTCGGTGATGACTGGATGACAAACTTTGATTTTATCTATCATACCCATTTGCTGTTTGAATTCAAAATTGAACAGTAAAAGGGATACGTCATTCATCTAAGGGCTTTGCCATCCCTTTGGACTTTCCTTCATAGTGACAACCATTTTAGATAGTTCTATGCAAAAATGTCCAACATAGAGTTGTTTTGAATTAGATCGAGTAAATAAATATTTTTCAATTTAATTATTTGAAATTATTTTTTGTTTTAATGAAATTTTCCAATTTGTTTCGTTTTATTCGCAATTATTACAAAGTTTCAAGAATAAAGTTGTTAAAAGAGTTTTATTACAATGTTTCAAAAAAATAGTTGTAAAACAACAATGTTTTTACAATCTTCTCTCCCAAAAGTTGCAAAATACCTTGGTTTTTACAAATTTTTTGGTTGAAAAATTGTAAAAACATGCTTTTTACAACCTTTTATGCAAACAGGTTGTAAAAAGAAAACCTTTTCTTTGAAAAAACAATCATAAATATCACTTTTTAATTATCATAAATTACATATTAATAAAAATTATTGAAAATAAATTATCAAATACATAGTAATTATTTATTAATTGTTTAGTGTTTAGTAGAAATTATCAATTATTAATTACTAAATAATAAATAATAATAATTACAATAAATAATTTAATTTAATTATTATTATTATTTATTTGTTATTATTTATTTATTATAAATTATTATCTATTAATGATTAATTATTAATTATTAATAAATAATAAATTTTAGTAACATATGATTACTATAATATTATTAATGATTAATTAATATTGGCAAAATATGATTAATATAATAAATATTGATAGTAATGTAATATTATAGTTAGTAATCAGTAACATATTATTAATATAATATTATTAAAGATAAATTATTAAATATTAACAAATAGTAAATATTATTTTAAAGAAAGAAATATAATTATTTATTACTGAAAATTCGTAATAGATATCTATCAGAACGGACATTTTATGGTCATAGTAAAATTCGCGCTGGTTACAGTGGACATTTATTGCCCATTGTAAAATGAGCACCTATTACGATGGGCATTTTTTAATCGTTGTAAAATTAGTACCTGCTACAAAAGGTGTTATAACCTTTGTAAAATTATCACTTCTTACAACGAGCATTTTAAGACAGTGTAAAATTAACATTATTACAATAGGCACTTTGTGAACATTGTAAAATTGACATCTATTACAACGGGACTGAATGGGTCATTGTAATAGCATTCTGTTACAACGGGTTTTCCTTGCCCGTTATAAAAAAGGTGTTGTATAGGGGATCTATTACAATGGGCCGTTGTAAAATTGATGTTGTAATAGGGTATTTTTGTTGTAACCAACGGCAAAGATGTCGAATCGTGCACAGATGCGGATGATGAAGGAAGATGTGATATTTGATGGCAAATAGAAATCGATATGAGGGAGTTGGAAAATGAAAATTGACGAAAATTGAAATAAAGAAGAATGTATTATTCGAGAACGATGTACTTTAATTTGGGTAGGGCAAGGCATACTGTATTTGAGAGTGAGATTTATGCAAGGATTAAGAAGAATAGGCCTGTTTGGCACGATTTGAAGCCATTCCAAAATTAGCATAGGCTGTGGCAAAACGGACAGTACAATGTAGCGGGCGCTTCATGACCATGTGGTTCAATACCTGTAACACCCCGCATATTATGATAATATGATAATTAAATTATGCATATGTGTATATATATGCATAAACATAAATATATTTATAAAGAAGAAAATATTAATGCAAATAAAAATGTAATGCATGCATTAAGAGAAAGAAAGGATTGGTTGCATGCAGTGTAAATATGTTGCATGCACTACACCAAAACAGGTGATTCCCAACGAGTATAACCGTCGCAAATAATTTCAGCAACGCTTATTAGTGTTGCTATGGAGGGGTGGCAAACTAGTACCAACGCTTATAAGCGTTGGTAGATTTTCTTTAGCAACGCTTATAAGCGTTAGTAGATTTTCTTTACCAATGCTTATAAGCATTGGTAGATTTTTGTTTGCAACGCTTATACATGTTGCAATACACTTGTTTGCAACGCCTATACATGTTACAAAATTTTAATTCAACAAATATAAATTTTAATAATAACATAAATATGTACTAGCAACTCGCATATTCTAATATTAATAGTCAATTAATAACCAACGTGATAATAATATAGACGATATTTAATATGAATCAAAAACTAATATTAAACTCGATGCATACTAATAGATAACATTCATAATCACATAACGACATAGAATATCAGTTAACAATAAACAAGCACAATACATAATTAAGATGTCAACTTCAATACATAATTAGTTTGCTAAATTCAATACATAAATAAGATTCTACAAATACCGAATACGAAACTCTGGCCATATAACGAAGCCTCCATCTGAAAATTCACATAACTTGAACATTCCATTTTGAGGACCATCATAAATTGGTGCATCCGGTTCAAGAACTTCAACAACCCAAATTACTTTCTCTATATTTGGTACCACTTTCCTAAAATGACAAATTGTTTGTGTTCCAAGATAACCTTTTGCTACCTCCTTCTCTAGATCATTTGACAATAGCATTACGTATTTATTTTCCATTGTTGATGAATGAAGATCATTAAGTGACACATTTGGAGTAACGGTTACATTATTACTTATAGGAGAATCCCTTAAATTAGAAGCACCTTCTGTAAGAGGAGTGGAAGGACTTGCAACAAGTTTTTCTTGCAAATTAGGTAAGTAATTGAATTGATGGCGTTATTAACTTGAGTAGCTACTTGCCTTTCTATCTCCAATTTCCAAACGGACAAATCCACGGCTTGTTTTTTTATCAGCTACAGCTTTTACAGCTCGAGCCACCTTTACTTGTTTTTTAGAAGAAGTAGAACTAATTGCTCGACAATAATTTTTCTTCATGTCGGAACCAAAAACTTCTGCAATTGGATCATTATCAAGATCATCTACTGCGCCACTAGAACTACCATCCAATTTTCTTTTTTCTTCCGCTGCCTCTAGAAGTGCCTGCATTCATTAAATATCACATTATATTGAAAATTTCAGTTTCTTGTTAAAAATAGAAAAACATCTCGCACAAAATACCGAATTCACAAAAGTCAAAACTCAGCAAATGCTGAGCCTTACGGCTCGGCTCAGCATTAGGTAATTTCTTGCAAATTAGGTAAGGCTCGGCTCAGCAGTTGCTGAGCCAAAAGGCTCAGCATTTGCTGAGTTTTGGCTCAGTAAATGCTGAGCCAAAACTCAGCAAATGCTAATCCAAAACTCAGCAAATGCTGAGCCTTACGGCTCAGCTTTGCTGAGCCACAGCTGAGCAGCATTTGCTGAGCCGTGAGGCCCAGCATTTGCTAAGCCAAAACTCAGCAAATGATGAGCCTCAGGCTCAGCAAAGCTGAGCCGTGGGCTCAGCATTTGCTGAGCCAAAACTCAGCAAATGATGAGACCTACGGCTCAGCTTTGCTGAGCGGCAAGGCTCTGCTAGCTAAGCCTGTGGCTCAGCATTTGCTGAGCCAAAACTCAGCAAATGCTGAGCCTTACGGCTCAGCTTTGCTGAGCCACAGCTGAGCAGCATTTGCTGAGCCTGCCGTGAGGCCCAGCATTTGCTGAGCCAAAACTCAGCAAATGCTGAGCCTTACGGCTCAGCTTTGATGAGCGGCAAGGCTCAGCAAAGCTGGGCGGTAAGGCTCATCATTTGCTGAGCCGTGGGCTCAGCATTTGCTGAGCCAAAACTCAGCAAATGCTGAGCCACAGCTGAGCAGCATTTGCTGAGCCGTGAGGCCCAGCATTTGCTGAGCAAAAACTCAGCAAATTCTGAGCCTCAGGCTCAGCAAAGCTGAGCCGTGGGCTCAGCATTTGCTGAGCTAAAACTTAGCAAATGCTGAGCCTTACGGCTCAGCTTTGCTGAGCGGCAAGGCTCAGCTAGCTGAGCGGTAAGGCTCAGCATTTGCTGAGCCAAAACTCAGCAAATGCTGAGCGGCAAGGCTCAGCTAGCTGAGCGGTAAGGCTCAGCATTTGCTGAGCGGTAAGGCTCAGCAAAGCTGTATATGTTTTCGGTATTTGTAGAAACCCAACTTTATGTACTCAACATTGTTCAAGAAAAACATCATGAGTTTAGGCAAATAATGATCAGTTAAAATAATTTACTGAGCTTAACAACATATATGCAAACCTACATATGTTTCTGCGGCACATGGTAGTACTTCTCCCGATTTTCTTTTATGTCCAACCTTCCAAATCGTCGTTCGTGAAATATTTGCTTCTGGATTGGATAAGACCTACAAGAAATATCAAAGTTGACAACACATAATTAATATAACATTCTACAAACAACCATTTACAAAAGATAATTTTATTACCATTTCATGGTGCACTCTATGGTAAGGTTTTCTTCCTAGAGTATGAGTAATTTGGTTTTTCGCTTTGTTTTTTGCATTTTTTATACATTGCTCCATCTTTTCATTCGTATACTCAATATCAAGGAACTTTTCCCACCACACTCTATCTTTATCATCTGGACATCTATCAATGGCAACACGTTTAGGAATCATAGTGTCATCAACTTTAAGAAGACTTTTTCTTAATGTTGACTTCATTGATCTATAGTACGGTGGGAAATGTTTCTCTAATAACGGTCGAGCTATGGTAGGGTCTACATCCATGTCAAATTCTTCCTATGACGAGAAAAGAAACAAAATAAAAGAAATCATGAAACAATCAAATATATCATAATTTAAACTTGATGATGAAATTGATATGAGTGAAAATAACAAAAGCCCTTCCCATAGTTTATCCTTGTAGAAGCTATCTACGGCCCTCCATTCTTTGTAGCCAACGGGTATATGACAACAAATTAACTCACCACTACGTGTACTCCATTTAGCTGAATCTTCCCCTACTGCACCCTCAACACCAACCGTTATAAAGTACTTTTTACCTTTGGGTGGTTGAGGTTCAATAGTCTCTGTTGTACTTAAATTTGCATTTGCGCTATTGTTTGTCATTTTAATGAAAAATCTACATTAAAAAACAAACAAAATGTAAAGTTAACATTACACGTGAAAGATACTTACAAGACATGAATTAACATAACAAACTGGCAATAGTTTCAAAAGACATCAATAAAAGAAAATCATACATTTCAAAACACAACACAATTGTACAATACATCAATAAAGGTTAATGCATGATCAAAACAAGCAAAATACATGCAAAATATTTTCAATCAACATGTTGATTTCGATTGAATACATTTCAATAATGGTTCTAAATTTGGTTGTTCTTTCAAAATAGATTGATATGTTGTTGGTACTTCATAATCATCTATGTTATCCATTATGCGTTTAGGAGAGCGTCGAACAATTGACCAGTCGGAATTGATATGAGTATTTATGATGTAAAATACTTGACTTGCTTCGGACACAAGAATAGCAGGCTCATCATATTCTCCATCGGTATTCTTGAGCTTCTTTAAGTTTACCATTAACAAATTTGTATCCGGGCAAACTTTACAACCATTTGTCTTATCTGCAACATTCACCCAATCACAATAGAATACCACATGTTGAAAATCATAGTAATCAACTTCCATGATCTCTCTAATAACACCATACCAAGTAGTATCATCATCCGTAGGATTTAAATCTTTTGAACTTGCAACAAATGTAGTGATTGTATCCATACAGACACCAATATCTTGCGTTGAAATGCTATCGTCATAATGTTGAGGAGAGAATGTATAGCCGTTCACTCTATACTTAAGAAAAGTTCTGACTTCCCACTTTGGACCATTGACATTCAACCATAACATTGTGTTCATGCATTTTTCGTCCACTAACTGTTAAGAATTAACAAAACTAATAGAATATCATTAGTTAAAAAGAAATACATTTCTCTCAAGTAAATTTAGCACACCTTGTTGTATAGCCAATCAACAAATTCAGATTGGACTACTACTTCCGCTTTTGTGATAGTTTTCCTTTTACCACGAAGACCGTCTTCTAAAGATAAGCGGTATGCACTACAAATTCAATATTGTGATAAATATATATATATATATATATATATATTCTTGACTAAATGTGATATACGTATTGAAAAAGGTGAAAATGTATGACCTGTAGTATTCATCTCGTTCCGGTATATCAATTCTAATTAGTAACCATCGTCGAATATGTGATCGTTGCACTCTAGATAATTTTAACGGTTTACCTTCAACGATGGAACGCTCATATATATCATCACTATTCTCATCTAAAAAGGATGCTTATTTAGAGCTATGATTTCCATCACGTGGATTTGGCATATATTCCATTGCGTATCGAACTGATTCTGAAACAAGGTATGCTTCAGAAATTGATCCTTCTATATACCTTTTGTTACTAGGTATGTTTTTGCAATCTTTCATAGCCCTAGCACACAAAAATTAATATGCATACTTACAGTTAGTTACTTCATAACCCTTAGGTAAAATAATTTGAATGCAAAAACAATATTTACCTTTCAAATGGATACATCCATATATAATTCGATGGTCCACAAAGCAGAGCTTGATCTACTAAATGTACCATCAAATGGATGCTTATAGCAAAAAAATCCGTTGAAACATAGTGTGCCAATACACATAATGCTTCAGCAATCATATCTTTAGCCGCTTGCACATGTTCTCGAACAAGAACTTTTGAACATATTATGTTGAAGTACAAGCTTGCTTGTAAAAGCGCTCGTCTTAACTCACGACACTTTGGATATGCAAGTTGAACCATGATAGGAAG
The DNA here is from genome assembly GCA_030737875.1 of Allium sativum. Lineage (NCBI taxonomy): Eukaryota > Viridiplantae > Streptophyta > Magnoliopsida > Asparagales > Amaryllidaceae > Allium > Allium sativum. Next base: position 1,054,623,767 of record CM060926.1, on the reverse strand, counting down.
CAAGTATTGGATGAGAATATGATAATCATATGTCTTTCTAATTTGCAAACCGGGTGGTTGAAGACATATAAGACCGTTTAACTTAGTTGCAAGACATGATGGAAGTTTTGCATCTTTAAGAACTTGACAACATTGCAACTTGTGATCCTTATCAAATGCAAGTTTAGAAGATTGCTTTCCTTTGTTAAACATAAAATTGATGAGATGTTCAACAACATTTTTTCAGTATGCATCACATCAATAGTATGACGAACTTTATGATTGCTCCAATAATCCAAGTCAAACAAAATTGACATCTTATACCATGCCGGCCTTCCTTCCTCATCGACAAGACAATCTACATTATCATAAGCTTCAGAAATCAATCTCTTTTTGCTTGGTGGTATTTTACCAAGAATATATTTGATACACTCAAGCTTTTCTAAAAGAGGCGAGCCTCTTAGCCGAGTTGGAGGCTCTTTATATTCAACATCCCTATACCATCTGTGTTTTAATGCTCTATATGGATGACCATTCTTCAAAAACCTTCTATATTAGATGATCTTGTTGCCGATGTACTCTGATTTTGTCTCGGTAGCACAAACAGGACACGCTTTATAACCATGAGTCACACAGCCAGATAAGTTACCAAAAGCTGGTAAATCATGAATTCCCCATAGTAATATTGCTTTCATATTGAAAAATTCTTGCTTGTCTGTGTCAAAAACGGACGCTCCTTCGTCCTAAAGATGTTTTAATTCATCGACAAAAGGTTCCAAGTATACATCAATGTCCTGACTTGGTGCTTTTGGTCCAGGAATTAAAATACTTAGCATTTGAAATTGTGATTTCATACACAACGAAGGGGGTAGGTTATAAGGTATCATATAAACAGGCCAACAACTATAAATATTGGAGAGAATGCCATTTGGATTAAACCCATCCGTAGAAATACCAAGCCAAACATTGCGTCCTTCAATAGCAAATTCTGGCCACCGACTTTTGACTGATCTCCATTCAGCTGAATCTATAGGATGTCTCATGGAATTCCAAGATGGTGTAGCTTTCTTGTGCCATTGCATTTTACGAGCTATCCATGGTATAGTGTACAATCTACTTAATCTTGGACTTATAGGAAAGTATCTTAAAACTTTTCTTGGTTCTTTCGTCAATTTGACCTCCCCTAACACTGTTTTTTTTGTTTTGTACCTTGTTTTACGGCACACAGGACATTCTTTCACATCAACATTTTCTTTCCAAAATAATATACAATCATTGACACAAGCATGTATATGCTTCACCTCCATTCCCAAATCCTTTTTTATTTTCTTCATCGTGGGATACTTGTCAGGTAAATTATTTTCTTTTGGAAGCCAACGTTTTAATCGCTTCAACAACTCAGTCACACTATTTCCCGACCAGTTAAATTCTTTTTTAAGGTTCTGAAGCTCAACAATTACACTTAACGTTGTAATCCCCTCTTCGCAAGAAGAATAAAGTTTTTCATTTGCTTTGTCTGCGTATTTTTTGTGCTTCTCTTCAAAGTAAGTATGATAATCGTCTGTATTTGTCTGTTGAACTTCCTCTTCACCGCTAGCTTGTGGCATATTATGCACTCCAAAAGCATCGTCTATGAGATTTCTAAGACCCCCCTCTACAAATTGATCGGTTTGAATTTGATCTTGGATATGAGGATCTGAAATAATATTTTTTGTATGATTCATCCCCGAGTTATTGTTGCTCATCTCTCCATGGAAAAACCACCTATTATATGTTTTAATTATACCATGAATGATTAAGTGTTTCTCAACGTTTTCCAGTGAGAGGTTTTTAGAGTTCTTGCACTTAATACAAGGGCAGGTGCAAATTTCAACATCGCGGGATGAGTGATTCTTCACAAAACAAATGAAGTCTCGAACGCCTTTCTTGTATTCTTCGGTATTTCTATATGGACTTTTAATCCACTCTCTTGAACTTGAGTTAGGCATAAATTTCAGATTTTACCTTTTGGACCTATCAAAGAAAAATATAGAATAAATACTTTAATTTGAGCTATACATAAAAGCATAAAAAACTGCACTGTTTTCTCTACAAAAACTGCACTGTTTTTTCTACAAAAAATTGCACTGTTGTTTTTAGAAAAAATGCAATGCACTTGTTTAAAAAAAACTGCACATATTTATAAAAAAAACTGCATTTGTTAAATAACAACAGGAAGACTGGTTTCAGATTATTTGATCACACACACTTACAATGCCTCCCACAGGCTATATTTATACACAAAGTGACACAGCCATTCAACTCCTTCAACAGACCCAAATTATTACATAAAGCCCAGTTACTGCAATTTCCATCCCAACAAAATAACATCATATACACGCTGATTTCTGCACATACATATAGCAACCGAAGGCTTGAACTCTAATCCATGCAGCTCGGAAAAATTGAGCGCTATAGGCTCAGTTTTTCTGAGCCGATAAGCTCGGAAAAACAGAGCGCTATAGGCTCAGTTTTTCTGAGCTTATGGCTCGGAAAAACAGAGCGCAATCGGCTCAGTTTTTCTGAGCCGATAAGCTCGGAAAAACTGAGCGCTATAGGCTCAGTTTTTCTGAGCATATGGCTCAGTAAAACTGAGCCTATGGCTCAGTTTTTCTGATCCTTTACGGCTCGAAAAACTGAGCCATAGATTCAGTTTTTCCGAGCCGTAAGGCTCAGCAAAACTGAGCCTTACGGCTCAGGTTAACCGAGCCGTAAGGCTCAGTTCTGCTGAGCCTTTACGGCTTGGAAAAACTAAGCCTATGGCTCGGTTTTTCCGAGCTTACCGGCTCAGAAAAACTGAGCCTATGGCTCAGTTTTCCTGATCCTTTACGGCTCGAAAAACTGAGCCATAGACTCAGTTTTTCCGAGCTGTAAGGCTCAGCAAAACTGAGTCTTACGGCTCAGGTTAACCGAGCCATAAGGCTCAGTTATGCTGAATCTTATGGCTCAGCAAAAATGAGCCTATGGCTCAGATTTTCTGAGCCTTTACGGCTTGGAAAAACTGAGCCTATGGCTCAGTTTTTCCGAGCTTATCGGCTCAGAAAAACTGAGCCATAGACTCAGTTTTGCTGAGCCTTTACGGCTCGGAAAAACTGAGCCTATGGCTCGGTTTTTCCGAGCTTATCGGCTCAGAAAAACTGAGCATATGGCTCAGTTTTACTGAGCCATAAGGCTCAGCAGAACTGAGCATATGGCTCAGTTTTTCTGATCCTTTACGGCTCAAAAAACGGAGCCATAGACTCAGTTTTTCCGAGCCGTAAGGCTCAGCAAAACTGAGCCTTACGGCTCAGGTTAACCGAGCCATAAGGCTCAGTTCTGCTGAGCCTTATGGCTCAGCAAAACTGAGCGTTATATGAAATAATTTGTTTTAGTTTTTTGTACCCTTTTTTTCAATAATAAAAAAATGCAAGTGTAACTGGTGAACAGATACAAAATGTTAAAAAAATTACATAACACAGATGTTTTTTCAATGAAAACTAAATCAAATTAAAAATATAATGTTAGAATAAAAATTGCATAACACAGATGTTTTTAGGCTTTATAATCTCTTCGTTGAAATTACAATACAATGTCAGAATGAAAATTTACCACAGGCATCATTCATATCTCATTGCACAACATTTCTAAACGATATACTCCACCGAAGTGGTCTTCAAACTAATAATTAATGGCATCATGGTTGAGCATAGCCATGGCGAACGGCAACTAAAATCCAAGTCATATTTAGAATATATAAATATTTCCATTATTCTACTAATAAGTGTCAATTGAATAAGAAATGGTGAAAAATTCTTCAGATAATTCCACGAGTACTGATAATTTTTGTAAAGTTGCATGCGTACTGGAAATTCATGTACTTTTTATCTTGATTTGCCTTGTATTCAAAAAACAGTGTACCATGGAAAAAAATGTCCTTGTATGTTGCTCGAAGTAAACAAAGTCAAGCTCATAAGAGGCTCCAATATACCATCAACACATTATACGTGCAGTAAATAAGTCAAAAATAATGAAACCTCGTGTACACGAAAAACAGATAAATATATCTTAACTTTAAGGAAAGAGTATTAATTTAAGGAAAAAGAAGAAGAAATAATGGTTAAGGTTAATAGAACAAAGAGTAACTATTCATTTAAAGTCAACTTTAACTAAATTTTGTGTGTACTATAATCATTAAGGGGAATCTAAAGGAACCAGACCCCAAAAAAAAACTACTATAAATTGCAGTTATAAACCATTTCAAATATGGAAAACACATGGGAGAGATGCTGTAATAAAATGTACAAAACCATTGCTTATATAACATTGCAAAGACATATGCTGTCATTTCAGTATTATAATAATTACTTCTCAATTGGTTTAAAAATGTATTTTTATAGCATATTAAAGATACACGCTAAATATAACATATGATTGTTTCTTTATAGCACCAATAGTTATCCAACAGTTTGTGCTATTTTTCCGATATTTTCCAGCGTTTGAAATACTAAATTTCGAATTCGAATCAAAATAAAAATGCAGATCAGATTTCACCCTCATTATGGATGAAATTGAAATGTAATTTCAGTTGTGTCTGAAATTGTAAGTCTTGCAACAAACATCTCTATAAAATCCAATTGTAATGCATAGTAAAATGCCAATCTATATATTAGTCGTATATGTATACACATACATACTAATAAAAATCACAACGAAAATTTATGGTTAACTATATAGGTCTTATATGTAAATTTATATATATAAACAGTAACAACAAAGTTAATTTGTAAATTAACTATAATCATTTAAGAAAAATATGACCTGCTTTGGTAACTTGCAAAAAATTCTTTAGAAAATACATTGAGACAACCATGAATGCTTCACAAAACAATGTGAAGTCTGCTTAAATTTGAGACGGTTTTCATGTTAATTTGATGGCAAGTCACAACGTGGATGTGTTAGAAATCAGTGGTCGAACAAATAATGGTTCTAAGGAGAATAGGTAAGTCTGCTCATAATCTGGAAGTTGGTCATGTTAACATGTTGGCAGAACAAACTAGAGCAGCAAGGTATAGAGGAGATCCAACCTAGTTCTAGCAAAAATTATATAGGAAGCTGTAGATGTGGGATGAAGGAGCAGGTTAGAAGGGATTATCCAGTGTTTAGAATGAAGTTAGGTAGTAAATAAAGAACAAAAGTGAAACTAGTGCAATAGTTTGATGAAACACAGGATGTAAAATAACAAAACGACAGAAAAAAAAACAGCGAAACAAAACAAATGAAATCGAAATACGAATGAAGAAGAAAAGTATAACTGTTTGGTCTATAGAAATGTAAAGTTGAAACACAAAATGTTTTTTGATTAAATTTAAACAACATGAAAAATGAGAAATGCACACTCAATAATGAGCAACAGCAAACACAATGAAAACGAGGACAAAATGAACACAACAATGCGATTGAGGGATAAATGAACATAATATGTAATGCAATGTATTTTTGTAAAATTATACTAAAGAGCACAATATGCAATGTATTTTTGTAACTTGTCATAGCACTGTGGACATAAAACATATTTAAAAACAAAGAGCATGCAATTTTGTCATAGCACTCAACCCCGCATATAATTCAAAAACTGAAAATATTTTATGTTTAGCTATAATTATGCCATTCAGAATTTGGATATATCTAAATTGAATAAGAAACGTGTAAGAAAATATCATTTGACTGGGCAAAAACAATATTAAAAAGAAAAGAAAAAACAACAAACTCGATACACAAACTAGTTTATTTCTCCACATAAAGTTCACCACAAAAAACTAATAACAACTATTTTTAAAAATACAGCACAAACAAAAAGGGAAAAAATACATACATGAACCCAATAGCAGTAATCTACTATTGACACTAGCGACCACCCCTACATGCATTCTAAATTAAACTCTTGTCTTCAATTAAAAATTATACCCTAGATATCTCTCAAAAAATGCTGTAAATCTCAAAGTATTAGCAGCCGGAAAGCTAAAAAACAATTAGAATGTGATGAAATACGTTGTAGTTACAATAGAGAAAAGTATTGACCCACCAACTAAGTAGTACTAATCTAATAACAACATTGCTAACTGTGTAAATTCTAATTTGTCAATCTGCATGAACTATTCCACATGTGAACGAACGCTAAGTTTTTGCTATTCTATGTTACTCATTATCAAAAAAGGGTTAATGTAAAGCGAAAAGAAAAACAAACGACGTACCTTAAAAAGCTGAAACCATTCAAATGCAACGGCAAGTAAAGTGAATCGAAGCTCTTAGGGGAACAGGGTTTCAAACGATGAAATCAGATACCTGAAATCGAAATGAACCGAAGTTGTTAGGGGAATAAGGTTTCAAACAATGTCCAAAAACGATGAAATCGGATTCGAACGATGTTATTATAACCTGAAATCGATGAAATTAGATACCTGAAATCGAAATTCATATGATGTGCCCTGAAGCCAAATCAATTCTCCCCCAAAATCCGATTATTTGACGTCGGAACGGATCTGAACATTTCGAACAAATTCTGGGATCCGTTTTTTTTTGTTGGGGAATCGTTGGATTTGGATTTTCTGATTTAGCGGCCGATCTGTGAGAAAGCGTTGGGCAAAACAAACGAGAAAAGGAAATAGGGTTATGGACGTGAGTTTACCTTTTTACCCTCAGAAAGTAGCCTTAACAACACAAATAAGCGTTGCTAATAAAGAAATTATAATTATGTATTTTTGGCAACACTTTTTAAATATAGCAACGCATATTATTGTTACTACCCTACAACACAAATAAGTGTTGGCAATTGTGAAAAAAAGGGTTACCAAATGGCCATTATGGTGTAGTGATGCACTGATTCACAAATATTATACATTAATAATAAAAGAAAAATAAAAGAAAAAGATTCATGCAATGGTTTAAATGAAATATTGTAGCAAAAATGAAACAAAGGAATAAGAAGTGAAAAATAACTATCATTGTTCTAAGCCTTGTTAACAATAGTCTTAGTAGTTCGGTTGGTTAGAGCATGTGGCTTGCATATAAAAGGTACAGAGTTTGATCCCCGCCGTCATTATATTTTTGTTTTAGGTGAACGGCTAAGATATCACATGTTCATAAGAGAAAAATATGTATAAACGCACATATGAGGAAAAATATACATATTAGGAAGTAAAGAATATATATGTGTGTTAGATCAAAAAATGGTCCTAACACCCAAATCGTCGTATTTTGAGCATAGGATATGAAGAAATAATCGAAAAATAGAGAAAAAAGCAAGACAACGAGATTTTTATAGTGGTTCGGCGTTAACGAGCCTACGTCCACTTCATATTTTCTCATTTCACTCATAGATTACAATTACAATGAATATTGTCTTTCAATCACTTGAATTCAATGAATAATTCTCTCCGAATCCATTGAATTTATTGAGGAAGATGGTGGTTATTCATGGAGAAGTGTTGGCCATGGCAGCCATGGATGAGGAGATGCCAAAAAGTCCCTTGAAAATGCCCTCTGAAAGTGTATTTATAGCTGTAGGAAAGCTCCTGGGAGGACTGGTTCGTGATGGGGTACGTGGCAGTCGATCCAGAAAAATAGGAGAGCCAGTAGCCTTGAGAATAGGTCAAAACAAGCTGCGTTTGAACAGGTCCTAAGGTCGGATCGCGGTCATGGGTCGGATCGCGGTCATGGGTCGGCTCGCGGTGATGGGTCGGATCGCGGTCAAGGGTCGGATCGCGGTCATAGGTCGGATCGCGGTCATGGGTCGGATCGCGGTCATAGGTCGGATCGGATCGCGTAGGCAAGGGCGGATCGGATCACGGTCATATGCCAGCTTACACCCGTTCACGGAAATGGGCGTAACTTTCAAACCGTAAGTCCGATTGAGCCAAACCAAAGCTCAAACTGAAGCTAATTCAAAGGGCTATGAGTATATGAGGTGAATAGATCCAAATGAGGTCATTTGATAGGGTTTTCGGGCCACTTTATACTGATGTTGTGATTTTGACCAAACTGCCTTGTGTCTTCTGATGATGCTTCCAATGCCGGAGAGCGATGTTATCCAGAGATTCCATATGAGACAGCATTTACCCAGAGGTAGTCAACATGATCTTTGCTTTGGGTAGCCTGGTCACAAAGCAGGCTAACATTTTGCCCCCCAAAGTACATCTTATCGAGGATGAGATGTGCTTTGAATATGTTGAGCTAAATCTTTCTGGAATATCATTTGTCCTTGAGAAGGCTTTATCCAATTGTTGCATTGCTTCCATTGGAGCTAATCAGGCTAAGTTCTATGAGAGGAGTATTCGAGACGATCAAGAAATTGTTTAAACCTTGTCAAATCGAATGATCTAATTCATCCGTCAGAAGTCATGCTAAATTGTCGGCTCCCGAGCGTGATCCTACACGCATAGGTCGTCGCCAAACAACATCATCACTCTATGCAAGCCAAGCGCATGGTAGGGTTGGACTTTCTTTTACATATGAGTCAATAAATGAAGTAGCCACCCAAATCATGGGGCGATGTAAGAATCTTTGGGCTCTAAGCTAACAACTGGACTGTTGGGATAAAGCACATCAGAATCAACATATGAATTTGTCATTTGTACTCAAGTTCGAACTATCTTGATATCTTGATATTAATTCAGGATCTTAAAATCGCATTGAATCGTAACAGTAAGGAATTCAAAAGCCATGATCACTCTGGATCGTAGTCGAGAGAATCCACAATTGTTACGGATCATTTCTTAATCCAACATTCACATATGAAGTAGTCAGTAAGGGATGCTGTTAAAATTATGTGGACCAGTGCCTATAGGATCGTCACCATCGCGAGGCAGTAGATAGGTTTGTCACACCTTCCATTTGGTGTAGTTTGAGTCTTTAAGTTCACATTCGATCCACAAGCTAGCTCGCTTGGTCGGCAAAGATGAGTAAGATTGTACTCCGGAGGCATGACATACATGTTTTGAATCCCATTTCATGCCAGGATTGTCTTCAAAGTTAGTCTATGAACCGACACTTGTGCTCTTAGTGCCAGCGGAGGACAAGCGAGGTCAGTACTTATGCCCCCAGTATCGATGGGGGTTGAGTTGAGTCAATAAGGCATTTAATCTTGAAGATTTTATACTTCCTGTCATTGCATCTGGTAAGAGTTGCAAGTTCAGCAATCTTAGTCGACCCAGATCATTCTGTACTGTTTCTCGATTTAGCAAAAATTGGAATTGTATATGCGAATGGTTGAACCACATTTGCTTTGATATCATCTCTTCTCTTTAGTCAGATAGTGAGAATTGCCTCATCGGGCATCAGCGACTTCGGTTACTCTCATCAGATCGGTTGCGGAGTCAAGTAAGGTTGTTGAATGCGAGTTAGTTGGGCCCCACCGTTTATGCTTTAGCCTAGTCCGAAATGGTTATCACAGTCTTATTGAGTCTCTTTCTCATGCTCGGTTCAATTGTGCTTGACAAATAAGATCATGGGCTCAATAAGTGGTATAGATTCACTTTGGAATTGCACATTCTTGTCATTGTTTTCCAGGGCTTTTCCTTTGTCCTTATCAGTTCGGGAGTCGGATGATGCTCCATCCTTTATCATAAAAGCATTGAGATTTTCTATCTCGACATTAACACCTTCTTATCATAGAAGTATGTCCACCTTAGGTTTGAATTCATCAAAGCTTCTAAACAACTCTCGTTAGAGAGAAAATTTAAAGTCCGGGGAATAACAGGGGATCCTGACGTCCCACGTGTGAGGGCTGTAATTGTTGTTATCCATATCTTCTCGAGAAGTGTCGCCTCTCGAGAGGCGCCGAATCAGACTAGCGAGCAGGTTGCCATCAAAGAATTGATGCACATTTTCAAGATCCTGGCTGGTGCCCCCAGCATCGAATCTGAGATTACAAAGGGGGTCTTTACTGGTTTCTTGTTTCCACGTCGATATTGCCCCCGGGTCATGGTTCGGATCATTCGACCTGACCGGGTTCCTATTTTTCGAATTGTTGCGTTCTTTCTTAGAGCTGAGTATGAAATGTCGCTCGAGTATTCATTCGAGTTGGAGTTAAAACTGGTCGTGCATGATCTGAGTTTGTCACAATTCTTGCATTCTCATCTAGGATGTTGTAGGTAGCTGTTCCATTGCCCGTGTTTCCATCCATGACGTAGGGAATCGAAACCGCATGTTGCGCGCCTGCTGATTGGTTTGTGTTCAACCCAAGCTGATGGTTGATATCTGACTTTGCCAAGTTCGTCACTACCTGAACTTCAATTTTATCATTTCTAGCGAATTGATGATTGTTGCTCGGCCTTCCAGTTCATTCCTGAAATAGGTGAAGGTCGGCCTCGGGCTTCTTGATTCTACACGAGCATTAGCCGTCAATCAGGCTTTTGTCATTCGGCTGGGAACGGAGGCATCGGGTAACTGAACTATGCTGCTCAAGGCTCGTACCATGTGCCCCCTATCCACAGGGGGTTTTGTTGAGCAGTACACTTCGAATTCACGTCTTCTCTGGATTCATGTTCACTTCTCGCATCAAGAGCCGGAGTTGAGTGAAAAAATGAATTGTTGGTATTCAGCCCATGCTAAGCCCTGGTCTCCCATCCAAGCTCCGAGGACAGAAATCAAGCGGTGAAGGGTCAGATTGTAGTCGCCTCGAGTGCTCCCGTTTGCTCTTTGCATTAAGGGAAAGGTCGGGGACGAAATGGTTGCATCATGTTCAATTATTACGTGGGATATATCCAGCCTTATCTGAGCTTCCCATTCTGGAAGTAAGTTGGGATCAGCAGATGGATGTTCTCTTTACATCTGCTTTCTGGTCTTCAAGGGGCCTGCATCATCCTTCTGAACGCGACCCTTTGTTCATTTTTCATTAGCACGTTGCCATCACTGCGAGTGAGGCCCTCGCGTTCTTGACTAGTTATCTTTTGTAAACCTGCGTTTAGTAATAAAAAATTTGTTCCTTTCACATTGTCTTGTACCTGCGAATGGGCAAATAAGTCATGAAGCATTATAAGTAGTCAATGCAATTATAAAAGAAAATGCACTAAAGTAGTATGTGTGTATAGGTATGCTCCCAATCAATCATTAACTTAGTGCCGGGCCAGGGCTTTGTTGAGGATTGATTAGGACCTTAACTGTTCTGCCCCCATGTCCGGACATGGAGGATCCGGGCTCGGAGTTCAGTCAGTCCCCCGACACTCAGGCGGGGTAGGAGCCCTAGCTTGTTTCATGATATGCTCAACGATCCTTCAGCGGAGCAGAAATTATGGGGGGTGCTGAGTCTCCAGCACCTTTCTCAGCGCTTAATCATAGACGCTTTTATACTCTCCTGGCGGTCGCCAAGGTTAGAGTTCGAACTCAGCTGTTCTGTCGCTCCCCGATCCTTCTGCGGGGTAAGAGTTCTTTCTCAGCGCACAATCAGGGACGCTTTTATACTCTCCTGGCAGTCGCCGAGGTTAGAGTTTGAGCTCAGCAGTTCTATCGCTCCCCGATCCTTCAGCGGGGTAAGAGCTCTTTCTCAGCACTCAATCGGAGACGCTTTTGTACTCTCTCTTTGCTCTGGAGAGTTAGAGTGTTGTTGAGGCGGTTCCTATCATGGTGCACCTTCGCGCCTTGTGGACGTCATCTTCGCGTCCTTTATACTCTCTCTCGAATCATGAGAGTTAGAGTCATGGATCGAGCGGTCTTCAATCAGGCACGCCCTTCAAACTCATCCAAGGTTTATATTTTAATCCAAGCTCTGAGGATTAAAGTCAGACAGACAAACAGTTGGAAAACGTTTGCCAAGGCTCTGCGTTCCTCCGAACAGTCTTTGGGAGGATTGGTTGGCACCAAACTTCGGGTACCTGCGTCATTCATATCACACGAGTTAGTCATGTCAATAACTCAGAAAGCATATGAAAGTAAATTGCATGATTGAAAAGTGAGCATATCAAGGGGCAGTATTGCCTCCTTTATTTGAATTCATGTAATCCGGTGGCGTCGAGCATAGGATCGAGCCATGTAGGCGGTCACATCGCGTTCATCTGGAGTTGGACTACGACTTTCCGATTCAACGATTTATGTACAATTGTCTTGCGGTCTACCACATGTAAGCCAAGGATTGGATGATCATTCCGAATCCACCTTGAGCTATATGACTTTCTTTAGACAGGGGGCATGACTTTGCTAGCGAGCAGTTCAGTCGAGCTCGTTATAGTATTGCTCTATGGCTCTATATGCGGGTGTTACAAGTTTGATCGGTAGCAAATCCTGAATACCTACACCATCCACATATTAATTCATCTGAGTTAATTACATCAATAACTCATAAATCATGCAAATATAAGAGTCATGGTTATAGAATAATCCTGTTAAAGGAATGAGTATCATTCTGAGTGAAAAATGGCGTTGCATATTCATTGCAGGTCCATTTTACTTCGCCCTATCTCTGCCAATAAAGGGCTGCCAAAGTCCTTTAGTTGATGAGGGGCATCTTTTCAGATTATCATGGGGGCGGCAGTCCCAAAAAATGAATAGACCTTGGTCGGGGTCTTGAGATGGCAAAGGCAGCTAGGTAGGTACTATAAGCGAGTGATGATGTCGCATCTCCTTCAAATCGTCTTTTTGCCCCCGTGCTGAGGGTAAGGATGGAGTGTCAGGAAGTCATGACTGGATTGCTAATGGTAGCACATCTTTGCATTGGTGTTAGGTTGTAAATTAGCATAAGAACAATGGAGTCATGCTTATAGAAATTTTTGCACTTTCCATGCTAGGAAATAGGATATTACTGCTGGTGGGATAATCATATCACATAAATTTGCTGATATACCCTTGATCCCATATCGGGGACAAGGGTAGGTGCGCCGACAATCAACCAACATTCATGCGTAAGCGTTCTAGATCTTCAACTCGCTAACTTTCAGGCAAGACTAAGTCAATTGGCCAGGCAAATTCTTGATGTATCAGCTCTGAATTAGATGATGTAATCTCGAGCAATTTATGCTCAAATCTGTGGTTGCCCCCAGCCTTAGGGGAGTGAGTCATTTGGCAGATAATCGATGAAAAGAGTGGAAGTATGAGTCTTCACTTTCTAACTTCAGAACGCCGTTCACCAGAAGTTTCATTCATGTACATCTCCCATCTAATGGGTGGCTGACTGGTGATTTGGTCGAATCATTTAGGGCGGTGAATTTGGCAGTTGCATTCGTTGGTGTTTGTTTTGGGACAACCTTCCAAGAGAAATAGGCAATGTCGAATTGCATGTCATATCTCGAGGCATAAAGAACGATTGCACGCCTTTCACTTCACCTTGTTAGATGCATTTTGTGTTGTAGGAAGTTTATTATGGAGTTAACCATGACTCTCTTCCGGGTTTGGTCTCCAACGTTGGATCAACTTCCATTTTATCAATGGTTGTATTTCATAGTGTCTTGATGGGGATCAACTCTATCTTTTCTAGATTGTTGGACCCTTCTAACTTGGTCAGATTATCTGCCTTCTGATCTTCTGCTCGCAGGACATGAGATATGTTGTAACGTTCTAATACATCCAACAACCCTTCTTCCGGTTATAGGTAAGCTGCGAGTGGTGGTTCCTTCGTTTGGAATTCCTTTCGAGCCTGGCGAACAACAATGTGAAAGTCAGAAAATATGTTAAATGCCATTATTCCCAACTCCTTAGCGAGTTTCAATTCGATAATCAGGGTGTCATCTTCGGAGCCGTTCTTAGTAGCGGAGAATTTCAACCGCAAGGCATAGTAAATTGACCGCCCTTTAGGGGTTATTAATAAGGCTCCGGCGTCGGATAGTCAATCATTCTTTTCATCGTCTGATTACATCTTCCAGGTGCATCTTCTACATCTGCCACATCCTCTTCGGGAGTGGTACATTCCGCGATGTAGTTGGTTAATGCTTGCCCTCATATGGACTTCTTTAAGAGGGAGTTGAGATCAAACTGATTTAGCTCTATGTCTCGATCAAGCAATTTTCCAGATGCCTCAGGTCGTTGCAGGACCTGTCGTAGCAGTTAGTGAGGGTACATACCATCGGATGAACTTGGAAGTAATGGGGGAGCTTTCTTAGAGCAATCAGCAAGCTGTAGACGAGTTTTTCAATCTTTGGGTATACCACGACTACTTTCTTGCTCACATTATTGACTAGTTTCCAGACCTTATCCTCCTTACACACAAGTGGTGCCAACTTTCATGCCAAGCTTCAGACGCCTTTAATTCTTTGTATTTCATGGCTAACTATGAGGCCTTTAGGTTCATTCCAGATATTGAACATCTCTGTCAGATTCGAAACGTGGTAGGTTGACCGCTCGGACTCCATAAGACTATCACCTACATGGACTTCCATGGGCCTTGCACTTTGGTTGTGGACCATACAATTCAGTAAGCGCTGGTAAGTTGCCTCGGCATCCTTCAGTCCGAATGCCAATTCCATATAACAGTACAGTTCGAGGTCAATGATAAAACATGTTTATTCATGATCAGGCACATGCATAAGAATTTGGTTGTAAGCTGCGCACACGTCCATGAGAGGGATACATTCACGTCTAGTCATTGAATCCACAAGCTGGTCAATTCTGATTGACGGGAAGCTTCCTTTTCGGCGAACTTTGTTCAAATCTAAGTAATCAATGCGTGTGCTCCATTTTCCATTAGCGTTCTTGATAAGGACGGGATTTGATATCCAAGCGAGATGGTTTGCAGTGATTCAACTGGTATCTGACTCTGGGCACCAAAGCGTGTTGATCCAAACCTTATTCGATGGCAATCAATCTTTGTTGTTGGGTATCCCATTATTGAGAATCATGGTCATTGGGATCTTCTGAGTCATCATTAGAATAGTGTCCGGATTGTTCTATGTCAATGTCATCTGGTATCCCGACTGTTGGATAGGTTTAAGTCATGTAAACTAGGTGATCACTACTTGTTCAGGAACATCATCGGTTGCATTGGGGAGATCTTTACACCATCGGAGCTCTGGAAGAGGAGGCTGTTATGAGACCATCATTATTTTGCATACTGCCATAGTCAGCGTGTCGAATCTTTTCAACAACTCCTCACATTCAATAACATCGGTAGATAGAGGTCATGGCTTCTGGAGGAATTCTAATTGTTGCCATTCTGTTGTCAAATTCTTTGACAATCCGTTTATTCTTCATTGACAAGCTTTGATGAATGCTGTTGGCCAACATATATGTTGAGCTGAAGATGAGCCATGCTCCGAGCCGAAGGCGAGGCCGTCAGCGGGTCCGGGCGCAGCGCCGGCGGGGGTCCGGGGCCCCGCATGATTTTTTTGATTTTGGAACATGGAGCCTTTTCTGAAATGATCTGAAAATTGTATTTTTTCCAAAAATTGTCACTTTTTTGGATCGGGTCGTGACCCTTGTTCGTCGTCATTTTTCCGGGTCGCGGTTCGCTACTGTCCTCCGGTTCGCGGTTCGTGACAGTTCTCTAGACTCGGTTCGGTTCGTGGTTGAGCTCCTTCGGGTCGCGGTTCGTTGAACTTCTTCGGGTCGTGGTCCAGCTTGGCGATCGGGATACTGCAACCTTCCAACTTCGGATCGGTTCGTGGTCTTCTCCAGTTCGTGGATATGTTCAAAACAATTGCTCCAGGTCAGGTCGTGGAAGTATCACCGGGTCGGATCGCAACTTCCTTGCTCGATCGGGTCGTGGGTTCATCTTGAGATCGGATCGTGGTCTCCCCGCGATCTGCGATCCGCGATCCCCTCGACCTGCTCCAGCACATTTTCTTTATTATCCTCATTTGGTCGTGAAGCTTGTGAACCCTTAGCTTTTTTTCGAAGGTATGAAGCTCTGATTATCTGAAATCAACGAAATATTTAAAAATGGTAGAAACGCGGACAGTCTTCTTCGAACTTTCAAATCCAAATAGTAGAATAGCAATCCGATAGGTTGAGAATTCGGTTCTCAGTGAAAGCACCAAAATGTTAGACCAACAAATGGTCCTAACACCCAAATCGTCGTATTTTGAGCATAGGATATGAAGAAATAATCGAAAAATAGAGAAAAAAGCAAGACAACGAGATTATTATAGTGGTTCGGCGTTAACGAGCCTACGTCCACTTCATATTTTCTCATTTCACTCATAGATTACAATTACAATGAATATTGTCTTTCAATCACTTGAATTCAATGAATAATTCTCTCCGAATCCATTGAATTTATTGAGGAAGATGGTGGTTATTCATGGAGAAGTGTTAGCCATGGCAGCCATGGATGAGGAGATGCCAAAAAGTCCCTTGAAAATGCCCTCTGAAAGTGTATTTATAGCTGTAGGAAAGCTCCTGAGAGGACTGGTTCGTGATGGGGTACGTGGCAGTCGATCCAGAAAAATAGGAGAGCCAGTAGCCTTGAGAATAGGTCAAAACAAGCTGCGTTTGAACAGGTCCTAAGGTTGGATCGCGGTCATGGGTCGGATCGCGGTCATGGGTCGGCTCGCGGTCATGGATCGGATCGCGGTCAAGGGTCGGATCGCGGTCATGGGTCGGATCGCGGTCATAGGTCGGATCGGATCGCGTAGGCAAGGGCGGATCGGATCGCGGTCATATGCCAGCTTACACCCGTTCACGGAAATGGGCGTAACTTTCAAACCGTAAGTCCGATTGAGCCAAACGAAAGCTCAAACTGAAGTTAATTCAAAGGGCTACGAGTATATGAGGTGAATAGATCCAAATGAGGTCATTTGATAGGGGTTTCGGGCCAGTTTATACTGATGTTGTGATTTTGACCAAACTGCCTTGTGTCTTCTGATGATGCTTCCAATGCCGGAGAGCGATGTTATCCAGAGATTCCATATGAGACAGCATTTACCCAGAGGTATGTCAACATGATCTTTGCTTTGGGTAGCCTGGTCACAAAGCAGGCTAACAATATGAGAATGTATATGTATATATATATATATGCAAATATATATATATATATATATACACACACACAAGAGAAAAATTCAAAACAAGACTACATTCAAATAAATATGGCAAGAATTAAATAACGGTACAACACCGTTTGAATTTTGAAAATGAAATGTAAGTTGTGCGCATATATATACGCGTAAAATGGTAATTAGAGGTTTTGTATACATATAAGGACCTTATATATGAATATAATTCAAATCAATTCAAAATTAATGGAAAGATAATAATTGCGCTAAATTAATGCAATGAATTGATTGAAAAAGGAAACATGATAAAATGATTGCATTAAATAAAAAAGATAAGGCATATAAAATAAAATAATAAAGTAAAGGAAGATGTGTATAATTATACACATATAACATTCGAAATTCAAAAGTAAAAGAATTAATGGTAGGCAATAAACGGTAGACAATAAGTATTAATGGAAAGAGAATATTTAACTGGGAACAATCTATAAGGTTATATACATATATACAAAATGTGCATGCAAATATATTGAAAAAGGAAAGTAGGCTCATAATCAATTTAAAAGGAGCCAAACCAAGAATTGATATAATGAATTAATTTTTAAAAAAAAAAATTAATGTGCATAATGGTAGAAAATTAATGTGGCGCCTAATTGGCACATTTAATTGGTAGGAAATGACAGTGCATCCTTATTGGCTTTATTCTATTGGTCCAATTCAAAAATTATATTGACTTGGCAATTTCCTATTGGCCTTATAACGTGGACAGAATAGATTTCATCAGGGAAAAAAGACGGTCAGTGTCAGTTTGAGCTTCATATATAAAGGACCCTAAAGCTCTCCGTTCTCATTTGTTGTTTCTTCACTCTCTTCTTCCTCCTCCATGTAATTTTTGAATAAAATTATTTTTTATAATATTAGAGCGCTATCCAAATGAAGTTAAAAAGAAAATTTATCGTCAACAACGACAAATTCAGAAAATAAGGCGTTTTCAATTGCAATGACAATACAAACTCATGACTCTCCATTTGCAACTAATCCAAAGAGATTCTCTTCTAGATCGACATATCAATGTGAGTGGATTTAAGTTATATCATTTTTGATAATGGTATATTATCGTTTAACATTCCCGTTATTATGCTAATATGACATGTTGAAATATTAATATGCTAAAATACTAATATGTTGGAAAATTCATATGTTGAAACGCTTTATGTGCTGAAATGTTCACCTACTGAAATGTAAACTTGTTAAAAATAGGTGTAGCGATTACTATTGTTCTAAATTACATGTTAACTTGTGACATTTATGTGCTTGAACCTTTAATTGTAAAAATAAAAACAATTACATGTTAAATTAGAATAATTACATGGTTTAACGATCACATGTTACTTTGACATGAAGTTAATTATATGTTAGGAAGAACATATGACATAAAATAGGCACAATATGATGACATGTATAATAGGTTGTAGTAAAAATGTGGAAAGAATAATATGCCTAAATTTACAGTACATAGAAAACTATAACTGCACTTAGACACGAGGTTAAATTCAACTTGTGGTAGAAGTCTGCCCAGAACCGTTTGGCAAATCCAGTGTCCACAAGTTGTTAATTAATGTGAGAGGTCTAGTACATAAGCATATATATATATATATATATGAATATAAAGGATAGAGATAAATGGCACTAATTGTGATTGATGGAAATGAATAAGGAAATGAATGAAAGATAATTACAATAGTAAAGGAAGTGGAATGAACGGGGAATGATAATAACCTATTATAAATAAGTTACATTAATGAGAATGTTATATAATAGGTAGGCATGTCCTAGGGACAAGTGGAAATTATAACTTAGGTTATAATAAACGATAAAGAAGATGGAATAACTTATGTAAGAAGATAAGTTGTACTTAACTGAAATTAAGTTATCTGTGAGAACAAGAATCTGAAATATGCTGATAAGGACAACATAAGTTATATTTATGGGAAGGAAACTTATTAGTAAACCTTAGTTAAGAGAACTAAGTTAATAAGTAAACAACGGTAAGTTGTAATGACAGTATAAGAGGGAATTATGATTAAATAAGAAAGAATGAGGCAACTTATGAAATGAAATAAGTTATATTTAATCATAAATGATAAGTGACATGTTAAATAGAAAACATGTGAACTGATTTGTACTTAATTACATATCAAGTAGAACAAGTTATTGTAACCTTGAATCAAACAAGAACATAAAGTGATTATGGATTTCAGACCTTGGATCACAATCTAGAGAATAACATGTTGTGGGGGCTTATTAATAGGCATAAATGGGTTAAGTTATATGACTGGAATTAATAAGCAAGAGGAACTTGGTAACTTGAATAAGAAGTCAATGTGAATGGGAATAACCAAATTAAATGGAAACCTGATGAGGTAAAGCAAGCACATAAAAGAATGTTTAGATATAAGTTCTAATAACATATTAAAGTGAGGCGCTTGGACCAGTCCGCACGTTTGAGGGTGAATAATCCAACGGGTAGATCATCATCGTGTCATAAGGCACGAGGGGAGCGCGCATTCATCTGATTATTCTGTGGGCTCCAAAGGACCGGAAGGGGAAGCACGCGACTTCCTAAGATACATAAGGTGCTCCTGGTAGTCCTCTGAGCAGTGGAAGATGTTTGGGTTGTGCTCGCAGAGATTGGGTTTGCGCGTTACTACCTAGTGGGTGGGCCTTGACTGCAAAAGTAGCTTTGCAGTCACAATGATGTGACGAGGTGACGCTAGGGTGATTCGATGATCGCCTCAACGGGAGGCAAGGTCAGGACCAACAAGGATAGTAAGGATAGTATATCGTCGGGTACCCGTCATCGGCAGCAAGTGGGATTTGAAAAGACTAGAGCTAAACCCAAGATGTCATTCACCTTTCAATATCGAGGTACGGTGGTTGAGGGTAGATGCCAACTGGATGTTTAGATTGTTTGTTAGGGGCAAGTCGCTTAGCTCTTGTAGACTTTACTAGTTGAGGAGCCGAGGTGGAGCCACAACCACCATGAAAAACAGACCCATGGGATATCTGTATTTTGAGTCCATTAAAGGTGGGCCTATACGGATACGGAAAACCTCTCGACCGAGTTCTGTGTTTCTTGTATAACCCTGCCACGGAACTCGGGGCACATTAGAGGTTATGTGCAGTTAAGGCATTGAATACGATTGACGATACGTACATGTGAAAGTCTAGATGCATGCATGTATGCTCTGGGTGGTGTATCGTAGACTTGAGGGCATTACTCTGTGATGGAATCCGATTCGATCGAAAGTGGCAGTCCGTACGCTTACGTAGCATAGTAATGACAGATATATGCGGAACGTAACATTGTTATGTAGAGATTCGTACATCACTCCGGCGTAGGATGAGGGACAGCGTTCACTTCTGTGGCATTACGGTGGAGAGCGTCCGTGTGGGGTACCATGGGGTGTACCTCAATATTGGGGGGCTAGCTGCATATATACTGTACTAGGTTAATACACTAGGAAGTAAATGGGTACGATGTGTGTGTAAACCTTGAGTGTTGTTAACCCAAGCAACCTAATAAATAAGAAAATGTGATAGAACGGTATATGTGGAATTATCCAAAGTGTATAATTTAAATCCAGTCACCAAAACTTATGTTCTGACCCACTCCACATAACATACTCGCAGGTTAGATTTGTGGCAGAGATAGGATAGCTTTGGATACTGGTTAGGTAGTATTATTACTACGGTACGGCTATACTTTGATTATATTATAAATTATCCATTCCGCTGTGAGATATTTTCTGAGCTCTGATATATTTTACATCTCTGTCTTTTCTGCAGGATACCGGAGCAATCAACATGGGTTTCGATGGATTAGAATTTTGAAAAAAAAAATCGGTCTGTCGGAATTCGGGTTGTTACAATACCATTAGAGTATGCCAACACTTGTATCTAGACAAATATTTATTCTATGATTTTGTATGCTTATAGCCAATGAAATAGTTAGGGAAAACTAGGGTGATGATTTTATTTAGTGCTGCCTAATAAGGGGTTGACTAGTCCTGCATCAAGGGGGTCCCGATAAGGGTTTCAGTACATGTCCTCTATAGATATATTGTGGTAGGTTGTACCACGATAAACTTGTCACTATATGAAATCTATTTTCTAGTGCTTGGTTTACGGACATAGTTGTATACCAAATATGATGGAACAAATGAAATGATTCCAGCTATATTAAATATTTATTTTAAATCTCAGACATTATCAGCACATGGTTTACGATCTTAGTTGTATACAAAACATGGTGGGGCAGATGTAATCATTCCAACTATATTATATATTTATTTTAAGTCTCAGACATTATTATAATATCTATGATGATTTGGATTTTTGGTATAGTCAAAACCAGTGAAAATTTCAACAGTTCTAAGAATACTAATGGAAAAATTACTAATATTAATTACAATGGTCATTTTGTGAACGTTGTAAAATTGACATCTATTACAACGGGCCAGAATGGGTCGTTGTAATAGCATTCTATTACAACGGGTTTTCCTTGCCCGTTGTAGAAAAGGCGTTGTATAGGAGATCTATTACAACGAGCTTGGATGGACCATTGTATTAGCACTCTATTACAACGGACCATTAATGCTCATTGTAAAAGTGACATTGTAATAGGGTACTTTTGTTGTAACCAACGACAAAGACGTCGAATCATGCACAGATGCGGATGATGAAGGAAGATGTGATATTTGATGGCAAATAGAAATCGATATGAGGGAGAGGGAAAATGAAAATTGATGAAAATTGAAATAAAGAAGAATGTATTATTTGAGAACGATGTACTTTAATTTGGGTAGCGCAAGGCATACTCTATTTGAGAGCGAGATGTATGTAAATTATCGTAGTAACCGTCTACTATACTAGGTGTGCTATAATACAAAGAAAAAATATATACTTAAACTATCGTTGCACAACTTTGATGAGAGAAACAACATCGTTTTGTAATGTAAACTCAATAAATTATACTCATGTGTTCTACTCATTATTGTGGATCTAATGTTGAAGATTGTGGGTTAAACGAATGCCCTATGAGAGAGTTAAACATGTTTAAAGTTAAATATTTTAATATTTAAAATAAAAATAACTGACTAAAATAACTACTAAATAGAACTATATGTGTAATCCTATATAGATAGTAGCAAGTTCATGTGTAATCCCACTTCCAAACATGCAAGCCTCCTTTTTCACCATGTCTCATGCATGTTTTCTTCCTTCGACTATGAATTCTCTAACACCTTGGATTTTTTTCATTTCTTTTTCGTGCACGTGTATGCTGAAGCCATGCATGCCACTTATTAAACCATCTCCTCGTTTATGTGTCTCCCGCTACAACCCAATGCTGTAAAGAAGGAAAATATAAAAGAAGAGGGGAACGAATCCAAAAAGAAGAAAAAGATTATTGTTTTCTTAAATATCCAGAGAAGGCAGTAGTGAAAATGATAAGCATGTACCCCCTCTCATTTGTATTTATTTCTTATTTACACGTTTCATTTGCTCTGCAAAAGGAAAAGAAATAGGAAGAAGAAGGCTTCCAAAGAGTGTAAAAATGAATTCCCAAGGATATGTCAGTCCACTTATTTTATATATAAGATCAATTATGTAGCAACTAAGGAAACAAAGAGTCAAGTGCTAGTATGTGACGACCGACTATTTTGGTAACGATCCGTTTTTTACTCACCTTAAATTACGAATTTGAAACATAATTTAAATGGAATTTTAAATATATATATATAGAAAATATACCATTTGAATTTCAATTTAAATTAAATATTGGATTAACAAGATATTCAGATTTGAAAATATTTGTCGATGTTGAAATTTGTTGTGTAAGTAGTTAAATATTCTCCTTAGTAATATTAGTGTTTAAAATTAATTACTTAAGCTAAAAAGTAAGTTAAACTAAGCTAAAACAATTCCTAATGCAAATAAAACAAAACCCATGTTCATACACCTTTTGAGGTGTCATTTTCTTCCCTTCCCTTCTTTCTTACTTGATACATCATCCCTTATTTCCAAGCAAGGGTACAAGTCCATGTGAATTGCTTTTGATTTGTCATTTTTCTATGGTTTCTCCTTTTTATAAAACCATCTTCTCTCTTCTTTTTCATTTTACTTTTCTCCTTTCTTCCTAAGCTTCACTAATGGCTTCCTCCTACTTCCCATGGTTAGGCCGAACTCAACCCTTCTCCACTTTTAGACACCTCAAAACTACTCTAAAACTCATCTCCTACCCCTATATATCTTGAGCCATGTCTCTCTCCCCTTCCTTGCCATGGCCAAGTCTTCTTTTGCTTAAAAACATCATCTTTCTCATTTAAAACCACTTCTACACTTCATTCTTTTAAGTAGCAAGCCGTATACCTCCTAAATGTCTCATCTTTATCATTTAAAAGTCAAAAAGGCACCTCCTTTTCAATTTGTTTTCAAGTTAGTAAGCATTGGAAAATTTAATTGAAATCTTGAGTTGACAACCGTTCATGATGCCGAATAAAGCCTGTGGTTTTAAGAACGAAGAAGTGGATCCCTATGTGAGAACTCTTCAGTCACCTTTGAATTACTAGTTTAAATTTTCCATTTATGTTTTCTACTGATGTTCATAAGTGTTTATGATGTGAATAGTTAGTTAATGATGTGGTTAAGTAGTATATGTTTGCTTATATGTTTGCTTCGGTTTGATATGATGATAAATGGTTTGATTTGAGTTTTTTTGTTGTTGTAATAAGTATGAAAAGTGTAAACACTTAGGGTAAAAGGTTAAAAATATCACCTTTAAGTGTTAAAGAGGTAAACACTTATGTTAGTAAGGTTAAAATATCACCTTTAAGTGTTTAAGAGGTAAACACTTAGGTTAATAAGGCAAAATTGCCACCTTTAAGTGTTGGAGATATAAACACTTGAGTTAATGGCACTCGTTCAATGTGTGGTGATTGGATGTGGGTTAGGTTAATGATGAAGTTAGTAAGCTAATTACTTAAGTGGTTTGGTAATCTAAAAGGATATCTTAAGGGTTATGAAGTTAAAACCGTAAATAAGTGACTAGTATTTGGTTTAGATAATTAGAGAATTTAAAACATTCATTTCTTAGTAATGAATAAACTGGAGATAATTATCAAATTATTAAGTAAAGAAAAAAATCGATGAATAGTGACATTGGTCAATGTTGATGTGACAATTGATTTATAACTTGATTTGATGTGATGTGACAATTGATTTATAACTTGATTTGATGTGATGTGACAGCACATAAACATAAACATAGTACAGGCTTTTATTTTTCGATAACCAAAACGATTATATCAAATTAATGTAGTATTATTTCTAATGACATTTGGGATAGAACCCTCTTAAAATAAATAAATAAAAATTTGGATTTATTAACCATAATTAAATTCCATGCGCAAATGAGCTACATAATCAAACTGGTAGGTTTGTATGGGAATGGTTTTCATATAATGGCAAGGTAAGGAATTATCTTCTAAATAGTACACCTCTAGAGGGATGTACTTGAGGACCAACTACCCTATGCCTTCTTTGGTAAGATCGAACCAGCTACATAGACCCTAAGGTGGCGCACTGATCGAGTATGACATCACCCAAATCATAACCAACTTACCAAGTGCTCTCATCCATATGCCGCATACTTATCATATACAGAGTTATCTAGAAAGGCGATGATTATATCCCAATGGGTGCTACCTAGATAGCCTCATTGCATGTCCCTTTTTCTGATCAATACCGGGTGATAAGACCAAGAGGTAACGATATATATTTCATACATAGCACATAAACACTCACTACCACAAAAAGACTAATTTGAAACGATAATCAAATGTTACTTTAAATTTAAAAAACACTTTACAAGTATTATGGATTAATATGTTCTAGAATTTTAAAACACTTGTTGTATGTTTCACTTTAATGAATTGGAACACTTAATATATGTTTCAGATTAACAATCTGAAACACTTACGAAGTATTTCAAATTGTTAAACTGCAACACTTAGTGTTTCAAATTGCTAAACAACAATACTAAGTGTTTCAATTTAACAATTTAAAACACTTACGAAGTCTTTTGAATTGCTAATTTAAAACACTTTGTAAATGTTGCGTTTTAACAATTTGAAACTTATAAATGTTTCAAATTAGCAATTTGAAACACTTATAAGGTGTTTCGAATTGATAAACCGCAACAGATTCTAAGTGTAACAAGCTGATAACCTGCAATACCTATAGAGCATTTTAAGTTAATGAATTGCAACTGTAACGACACACATTCTACGCATCGCAGAATCGTAGAATACTTATTTCTTTTTCATATGAAGTCATATGGTCGTGTAACTTTGGAAGACGACTATTGGAGTCATTTCCTATGTTCACGATTTTTGTCCATTTTTAAATGATCATTTTGCCCCTAGCTGATTTTGTTTCTGCCACAACTTTTGATTGAAAAGGAATTTTGACCTGAAACCACTTCCATTAAATCCGGATGATGGTTTACCTTTCCGCAGAGTGGTCACAATAGCCAAACGGACTTACCGTTTGGGAGATATGGCTGAATTAAGATTTTGACGGTGAAAAACAGCTTAGTTGGGCTTAACCGGGTGATTAGCAGCTAGGCTCATTGGGGGATTTCGGGAATTGGAGTATATAAGGGATGTTAGGGTTAGGGATTTCGGTTTTTACTCATTTTCCAGCCGCCACATAGATCATAGAAACCCTAACAATGGCCTCCAATATCTAGAATCATCTCTAATCACCGTTTAATCAAGGATTAAGCTTAGCAACATCAAATCAAGGAGAAATAGCACCATTTCAGACTTGGAGCTACTGTTAGACATCAGTATTCGCCCAAATCAGTGGAGTTTCAGTTCTGAAAGTTTTATTTGCGGCCAAGGTGAGTGATTTGCATAGTTCCTCACTAATTACAGTTAATTAGGGTGATTAGTGATAATTAGTGAAATCTTACATGATTAGATTCTGGAAAAATGTTTAGAAATACTTAAATATTATTTTAGACCTCTATTAGAAGTTTGGGTTGGTTTGGTTAAGTTTTGCTAATCCTACCATTAGATTTGCTTAAACAAGCTTAAGGGGAAAATAAGGGTTTGTGGGTATGTTTGATCCATTTTACATGATATGATTGTTGTTTGGTGTTTATTGTTGATTCTCTATGTTGCTATGACTGTATTGTATGCTTTTTGATTGATTAAAATAGTTAGAATGGTCGAAAATGTCGTCGTATGGCGTAAAAACACTCGCTGGAAGTTGTAGGAAAAATATGCAGGGACTGGATCGGATCGCCCCTACCCGACCCGACCCCGCTCGTGGTATACACCCCCTTCACGAACCGGAGTTGTACGATCCGTTTCTCCTCCAGCCTCACGAGTCTCCTGTTTGAATCTTGATGACGAGCCAGCACCAGGAGATAGACCACGAGCCAGGAAGCACGAGACGACCGGTGTGCCACCTACGAACCAGAATGACAGACCGTGGACTGGAGTTGGAGCATGTCTTGACCGAGCCGGAAGAGGATCACGACCTAGAGATGAAGTCAAGAACCGACCCGACCTAGAGAGGGATCCACGACCCGACCCGAGCGAGGTTGATGACCATGGACTGAGCGAGGTTTCCGAACCGATCCGGAGAAGACCAAACCCGAGATGCAAAGGTAGTCCAAATGGGAAGTTTGTACTCAGGATCCAGTTGGGAACCAACGAGTAACTTCATAAGTTGGGCTTTGCTGCGGGACGTGTGCAAAGGGGTTATCGACGTCCATAGCTTTGATTCACCACCAAGATGGATGTTAGGCTGCGGATCAGTGCAGTGGGGTAATTATTACTCCATGGGGCAGAGTGATCGTAGCATGGCTATGAGTCAGTGCAGTGGAGTCGCCATGACTTCATGGGGCAGAGTGGACATAGCAAGGACTAGTGGCTATGGATCAGTGCAGTGGAATCGCCATGATTCCCTGGGGCAAAGTGATCATAGCAAGGATTTGGGTGATCAAAGCTGTGGATATCGTATGCTTTACGCACTGAGTGAGAGATGTGAGGACGGTCACTATGCTTGATTGTTTGACATCACTATGACATGCACACCCCACCCCCGTATTCTTTACACCATATGTTAGTGGCACCTTAGAGTATTGTATAGTATGTAGTGCCAACTCTTTGGTTGCAGGTCCAGGTTCAGGTATGGTTTAGTATACCTGTTATTGTTCTGTTTTGCTGTTTATCGCTTATACCAGACTTTTGTCTGACCCAGAGTTTTATGTCTCTTCTTATTACTCTGGGTGCTCCTAAATGAGCAGACAAGAGACATGTTTGCTGGTTATGCACGAGTAGCTGATCCGGAGACGAGCAGGAGGCTCCTACGTATTATCTACATATATTCTCCCCGTGTTGTTGATGGTCACTGCTTTGGGCATTAGTAGTGTACCTTTCCTTTCTTTTCCTTTAGAGACAGTATTTTGAAGTTGTAATAATGGTTATGGATCATAAGCTATATTTTGGATTTCCGCTGCTATGATGATTATGGTTCAGTTTTCAGCTTATGCACTATCTCGCCTGTTTTATGTCAAGTATGTTATTATTATATTTTATTCCATGCACTATGAGATATGTAACACCCCACGTCCATTAATGTCACTCACAAAGGGAATGCATTAACTTTTATGGAGCGTTTTATGTAAGTATAGAACAGAAACTTAACAACAAGACAGATATAAATAGTACTCAAAGATTTAAAACTTTATTTCATTGCAGCGGAAAACACATATGTTTTCTTACATCATCAAAACCCAGAGTCAAAGTGCATAATATCCATCTTGACTATCAAAAGTACATAAACTGAAAGACATAATCCCCAACATCAAAATAGCCATAAATAAAAGAGAAGCTGAACTTTACGCCAGCGATCCAAGCAATCTTCAAAAAGCAGTCCAAGATCAAGCTCCACTGGTGCTAGTTCCAATCTGAGCACCTAGGGGGTGAAAGGAAGGAAAGAGGAGGAAACAAAGGTGGTCAGACATAAAGTCTGGCGAGTGCGATAATTTTAACAATATAATTAACAAAGTAATTAGGCTAAGGCATAAGTTGGAAAATAAGGAAATGACCATGAACTAATGAATATGGCAGAGTAAATAAGGAAACAAGATGATTGACGATATCGTTAAAGCGCGCCTAACCCACTGTAAGATAATTACCAAGTTACACCAACACTATAGGATAATTGCTATACTGCACCACCGCTAGTCTCCCTAAGGTTGATCCCGCCTACAGACTTAATAATGATATTGGTAGTTTGGTGCACCCCTAGCTGCCTTCATAGGTGCCGCCTGCCCCTATCTCCACTAAGTGTACCCACTACCCCGAAGCGATCGGCTCCCTAACTCGTAGATACCCGTGCTGGCCCCACAGTGGGGTGTATCACTCCCCAAAGTGGAAACCCGATACAACCAACAATGCACGGCTTATACCTACACAATGCAACAATGTCTTACCTACCAGCCCGGGTCCACACACGCATATGAACCCGTTGGACTTGCGTTGCCACCGCTAACCCGGTTTGGCCTCTTACAATCAAGCCCAGTATGCGTGTCCCGTCTTCGACTTGGGTCGAGCCCACAAAGATACGTATGGGTTACTGGTTGAAATGGGCCCCCATTACTTGACACAAGCTATCCACCTAAGCTTGGTCCCCTCTAGTACATCCCACTTAACCCACTTCTTATTCATGTTTCAATTACATGTTCCAATTTTGGTTAAGTGTTTCTAATCGTATTTCCAAATGCCACCCAAGGCACCCACTAGATTCCACATGCCACCCAAGGCACCCACGTAACCTCCTCATGTCCACTACATGTTTATCTGGTTAAGTGTTTCTTAATTCATTAATACCATAACCTCATAAAGGCCTCTCACATTAGACGGGCATTTGTGGCAGCTGGATTTGCCGGGCGGGTACGGGCAGTCTTACACCACAAAAGAGCCTAACCTCGTGTCTTTACAATTGTTACGTATTTAATTTATGCCTAAGACCTCTCACATTAGACTGGCTTTTGTGGCATCTGGATTTGCCGGGCGGGTCCGGGCAGTCTTACACCACAAAAGAGCCTAACCTCGTGTCTTAGACAGTTAATTACTCCTAATTAATCATTTCCCAATCTGAATTACTTTCCTTATTCAAATTATCAATCAATTCCAAATTTAATGATGTCCATAATTGACTCAATTATGTCCATCCATTTATGGTATGTAAAATCATATCAATTTTCACCACAACTTATTTTATGCCTTTTAAGGCATTTATACCAATTAAATCTTTTAATATTATCCCCTTTACCCCACGTTGTACGTTTGTTCGTTTAACGTAAAATATACGTCAGACTCGAATAGTCTAACTTTTGGAACAAAGAGAAAACATCACAATATACACATAATGAAAACATAGATCTAAACATAGGGATGAACTTGCATATGTGAATGATGTTCTACATCTAAAACTTGCACGGGCCAAAGTTACAACTTGCATAAACAACATATGTCATGGATCCAAATCTAAAGGTGTGAACTTGCATAAATCATGTATGTCATAGATCTACATCTAAAGGTGTAAACTTGCATAGGCAATAACCCTAAACTTGCATAACATGATTCATACCCCAAACTCATATATTTATAGAAACTTGCATATGTGATTTATGCATCATAACAATGGTGTAAACTTGCATCTAACATGTAAAATATCATGTAGAATTTAGCATATAACTCACCCATGTCATAGCCTAACTTCTAATCAAATTTTCACATAAACTAGATGTCATAACCATGTAAGGTCACATATAGTTTTACCCAACTTTTATATGATTCATGTTTAAATAAAAAATCTAAACTTGCATACATATGATTTATAATATGAATCAACATCACCAAACTAGCATATGAAACATGACGATTTGGTTATATATATAATTACAACATAGAAGATAGCAACATAACTTTACATCATAAATGATAGCATCACAACATAACGTCATAGAGATTTCAACACAATTCTACAACATAATTACAACATGTGATCAATATTCACATCACATCCATACAATCCGCATCATAACTTAATCCAATTAAATTACTAATTATTTTATTAAAACTATCGAACTCACAACTCAAAGGCGGTCTTGAGTTCTGAATTCTGATTTCTGAAGTTGAATTAGCTTTCCTTTGAAGAAGATTCGTTGTTAGGGTTGAATAGAACTGATTTGATTTGCTGTTCTTCCTCTCTAATTGGTGGCGGCTACTCTAGGGTTCAAGACGACAGCATGACGGCCATAGTTTTAGTTTTAATTCTGATTTAGGGTTTGAGTCTATGGGTCTTTTTATAGAGCTTTAAATTAATTTATGCCGTCGGATCACTCTAGGATCCATCTAGGCCTTAGAAACCAAGAAATGATGTCAACAGACCAACCAGAAATCGCCACCTAAGCCCTAAAACATAAAATTTCGTCATATACCATTTAGGGCTGACGGGACCAATTCCAAACCTCCTGAGTCGACCCTGGGGTCGACCCACTAAAATAGGTCGGTTTGGTGTTTTGCCTTCCCGCTTCCGCTGTTTTGAATTTTTTTCTTAAATTTTAGGTTGAATTTTATTTTATTTATATATATATATCTACATATATATTTCTATCTTCCTAATTAACCATTTTCACACTAAACTACTTTTTGAACCGCATTCACACTATGCCGCTTTTTAGCCATTCACCTAAAACAAAAATATGGCGTTGGCGAGGATCGAACTTTGTACCTCTTGTATGTAAGTCACATGTTCCAACCAAATGAACTACTAAGTCATTTGCTTACAAATCTCAAAACAATGCTAAACATTTATTCTTTAATTTAGTTAATTCGATTATTCAAAAATCCGGGGTGTTACATTCTCCCCTCCTTAAAGGATTTCGCCCCCGAAATCTCCAAGTTAAGGAGAATGCATATCCTAACATCCAAACAACCATCTACTCAACCATTAAACACAGGCATCCATTGTCCTTATAGAATTTCTAATGCTGTATGAACATATGCAAAAAGTGTGTGC
The DNA here is from genome assembly GCA_030737875.1 of Allium sativum. NCBI lineage: Eukaryota > Viridiplantae > Streptophyta > Magnoliopsida > Asparagales > Amaryllidaceae > Allium > Allium sativum. The sequence goes on along the minus strand of CM060926.1, from coordinate 1,054,592,691 downwards.
ATATGTTCCTTATCTAATGCAAAATCAGGCGGTCTACTGATTCAGTTGCCCTCCTTAATGCAAACCATGATAGTGCCATGCGTCCATTATGTATGCGAAAGAACCCTATCGATACATATTATTTCTACATGTGTGCACAACCATTCACCAAAATGCAACATCCATATGATAGCACAACCATTATACATCCATTAGCTTAAATATGCACGCACATTTATATGCAATATGCAATATGAAGTGACTGAGCCGATCTAGTGCCTAAAGTGTGTGTATATGCATCCACGAGCAACCACTAGCAAACACTTGCATCCACATGCATCCATCATACATAACATGTCTCAAACACATGTTTCAATCATAGGACTACCCTATCTAAAGGTCAAAGGTACTAACGAGAGGACATACTAAAGATAAGATAAGTATAAGGTAAGCAATAAAGGAGAAACTAAAAGACATACCCTCGAAAAGAAATGGGTATAATGAACGCATCTTCTCTTCCGTCTCCCAAGTAGCGTTGCTCTCATCATCTCCCCATTGCACTTTACTAGCTTGACCTCTCGATTCCTCAACTTCTTAATCTCCGACCCAAGAATGCACTAAGGAGCTTGCCGAATCATTGCATCACGCTCTGTCTCCACCTCTCCAAGCAAGCTCGGCTCTACCACTTCCGCGGTCTCGTGCAAGCACTTCCTCAAATGTGACACATGGAATACATCGTGTACGCCACTAAGTCTCTCGGGAAACTCCACTCTATACGTCATCTGCTCAATACTCTCCTTAATAGGAAATAGCCCTACGAACCTTGGTGCTAACTTCCCAACGGACCCAAAGCGAACGACGTTCCGTAATGGAGACACCTTGACAAAGACCATGTCCCCAATATCAAACTCAGGATATGTCCTCCTCTTGTCCGCTTAAGATTTATGCCTATCTTGAGCCGTCTTCATCCTCCTTCGAATCAAATCGATCTTTTCCAAAGTCTCTCTAATCATATCGGGCCCAAGTAAGATCTTATTTGTAGACTCCCACCAAGTTGTAGGCGAACGACACGGCCGTCCATAAAGAGCCTCGAACGGTGCCATGCCAATGCTAGACTGAAAGTTGTTATTATATGCGAACTCCACCAACGGAAGATGTTCCTCCCATGTACCTCCGAAATCTAAGACACACAAGCTCAATAAGTCTTCTAGAATACGATTCACCCTCTCGGTCTGGCCATCCGTCTGAGGATGATATGCGGTGCTCAAACATAACGGATTCCCTACCGCCTCTTGCAAGCTCTTCCAAAATTCGCTAGTAAAGATAGGATTGCGGTCGCTCACTATGCTGGAAGGAACACCGTGCAAACGAACTATTTCTCAAATGTATATGGAGGCTAACCATGGAGCAGTCCTCTTACTCTTCACAGGAATGAAATGGGCGCTCTCAGTAAGTCTGTCTACCACGACCAAATCCCCGTGTTACCCTTCGTCGATCTCGGTAATCCGTCAACAAAATCCATCGAGACGCTTTACCACTTCCATTGTGGGACCTCCAATCGGTGTAGTAATCCACCGGGCTTCTTTTGCTCTGCTTTTACTTGTTGGCACACCAAGCATCTAGCGACAAACTCTGCCACGTCCTTCTTCATGCCGACCCAAAAGTAAACTCGTCTCATGTCCATGTACATCTTGTCCCCACCGGGATGGATGGTCATCTTCGAACGATGTGCATCATCAAGGATGGTCTTCCTTAGGTCCTCGTCTTTTTGTACACAAAGCCTACCGTCCCTACGTAACCAACCCTTATCATCTAAGGTATGCGTACAGAGATGGCTTGATGACCCCCCTCCTTTGAGCTTTTATCCTAACTCAACCAATTATGGGTCGTCTTGCTGTGCCTCGCCAATCCTTCCCAAAAGCGTAGGTCTGACCTCTAAGGATGCTAGCAAACCGGGTACAAAGTCAACGGATGGTTTAAAGTCAAATGTAGAGATGAACTCTGAGCTTCGCCGCTCAACAAACAATGAACTCAAGGACAACCTCTTTCTACTTAACGCGTCTGCCACCACGTTACCCTTGCCAAGGGTATATGCTATCTCGAAGTCGTAGGATTCTAAGAATTCCATCCACCTTTGCTACCTTAAGTTTAAGTCCTTCTGAGAGAATAATTATTTTAGCGATTTGTGGTCAGTGAATAATTTGAATTTCTCGCCAAGAAGATAATGACGCCAAGACTTAAGCGCAAAGACAATAGCGGCCAACTCTAGGTCATGTGTAGGGTAATTTCTCTCATGCACTCTAAGCTTCCTTCCACCATAGGCTATTACCCTTCCCTCTTGCATTAAGACTATGCCTAGTCCTGTCCCACAAGCATCGGTATAAACGGTAAATGGCTTACTCCCATCTGGCAACACTAAGACTAGGGTTGTGGTCAAAGCTCTCTTTAGACGTTGGAACGCATCATCACAATCTACGTCCCATGTGAAAACTAAATTCTTCTTCGTCAAGCATGTTAATGGGGCTGATATCTTTGCGAAGTCTCTGATAAACTTCCTATAGTAGCTAGCCAACCCTAAGAAACTCCTCACCTCTGTAGCACTTTTAGGAACCTTCCAATCTTGGATAGCCACTACTTTTGCGGGATCCACAGCTATCCCTTCTTTGGAAACCACGTGCCCTAAGAATCGCACTTCCTTCCTCCAAAAGTGTCATTTAGAAAATTTAGCTTTAAGGCTATGCGCTCGAAGGGTCTCCAATACTTCCCTAAGATGTAGGGCATCACAAGACACTCGAAGAAACCGTCTGGAGTCCTAAAGGCAGTCTTGTCTATGCTATCCTCCGCTACTCTCAACTGATGGAAACCAGTGGCTAAGTCCAACTGCGAAACTCTGAGGCGCCAACTAACTGATCGGAAAGATCGTCAATCCTCGGCAGTGGGTGTCTATTCTTCTTAGTAAGCTTATTAAGTTCTCTATAGTCCACACAAAGTCTAAGGGACCAATCCTCCTTCGTGGCAAATACTACTGGAGCACCCCACTCCGATATACTACGTCTGATGAACCCCTTCTCAAGCAATTCCTTCACTTGCTCACTGAATTTTCTTCCCTCTCTTGGAGCCATGTGGCGCACTGGTAATGCAACTTGCTTTGCATTATCTACTAGATATATCTGAAAGTCTATCTCACGTTTTGGAGGTAAACCCCTCACCTCATCGAAGACATCAGCATATTCACGGACTATGGGAACAGAATGTAAATCATCATCGGATGCATCAAGGGATTCTAGGTATCCAAGCATTACTGGACCTCTAGGGTCACAAGAAATATCAAGGGTCTTTCCAAAACGAGTCAACAATCTAACTACCCTTCTTTCACAATCTAGGATGGCCCCATATCTAGTTAGCCAATCCATACCTAGAATTAAACTATAGCCCGTGAAACCAAGAATGAAGGCGTTGTATTCAAACCCAACGCCCAAGATAGACATTCTCAAATCCCGACAATTCATTAAAAGATGAGTCGAACCACCAATAGGATTTGAGAGTACAATGGGATCCATAACTAGACTAGTACTTAGGTGCAGCGTTTCTACTAATGAAACAGATACAAAAGAGTGTGAAGCGCCAGAATCAAACAAAGTTTGAATAGGATGATAAAAAGAAACTCAAATTTCAACCGAGATGTTTTCTACCTTTATCGAGTATGCCAGCCGTGAGGGAACGCATCTGCCCTCCAGAAGATCCTGTACTTTGTCCTTACCCTTGCCTCTTTGGACAACCCTAATAAGATGTCATGTCTCTCTGTAATGATAACAACTAGTCTCCTTCTTCTTCCAAACGTCTTTCTTTAAGTAGTCAGATATTTCACAAGTGTGGTACTTCCTTTTCTCTTGGCCCCTTGTTATCCTTACCGCCTTTCTTTGGATCTACTTCCTTATCGTGTGTCATATCCATGTCTCTCCTGCACATTCTCCATTCGTGACCTTCCACCAGAATGAAGCTTCATCCTCCATTAACCAAGCAACTGGTTGAACCTTCTTCCCACCGTCTATCTTAAAGGTACCGACAAGTCCTCCACTTCTTTGAGCCAACTTCTAACCCCGACAACCGTCTAAGTCCCATGAAGCGGCTTTCCGCCAATCGTACGGAAGTCCTTATATATCTTACAAAAAGCATCTATACGCAGAGGAAGAGATTCAAAAAGAGGAAGAGGAAGAGATTCAAAACGGAGAATCGAAGGAAAGATATATAGCCCTTGGGGTTATGCTTTCTAAAATAAGCTTTTCTCTTGAAAATACTTTCCTTAAAACATGCTTTTGAAGGTACTTCTTTATAAAATTGTTTTTGAAAAACATCTTTTCAAAATTCATATCTGTTCTGGTAACATTCAGCTCTGATACCACGTGTAACACCCCACGTCCATTAATGTCACTCACAAAGGGAATGCATTAACTTCTATGAAGCGTTTTAAGTAAGTATAGAACAGAAACTTAACAACAAGACAGATATAAATAGTACTCAAAGATTTAAAACTTTATTTCATTGCAGCGGAAAACACATATGTTTGCTTACATCATCAAAACCCAGAGTCAAAGTACATAATATCCATCTTGACTATCAAAATTACATAAACTGAAAGACATAATCCCCAACATCAAAATAGTCATAAATAAAAGAGAAGCTGAACTTTACGCCAGCGATCCAAGCAATCATCTAAAAGCAGTCCAAGTTCAATCTCCACTGGTGCTAGTTCCAATCTGAGCACCTTGGGGGTGGGGGGAGGAAGGAAAGAGGAGGAAACAAAGGGGGTCAGACATAAAGTCTGGCGAGTGCGATAATTTTAACAATATAATTAACAAAGTAACTAGGCTAAGGCATAAGTTGGAAAATAAGGAAATGACCATGAACCATTGAATACGGTAGAGTAAATAAGGAAACGAGATGAAAGACGATATCGTTAAAGCGCAACTAACCCACTGTAAGATAATTATCAAGCTATACCAACACTATAGGATAATTGCTATACTGCACCACCACTAGTCACCCTAAGGTTGATCCCGTCTACAGACTTAATAATGATATTGGTAGTTTCGTGCACCCCTAGCTGCCTTCATAGGTGCCGCCTGCCCCTATCTCCACTAGGTTTACCCACTACCCCCAAGCGATCGTCTCCCTAACTCGTAGATACCCGTGCTGGCCCCACAGTGGGGTGTATCACTCCGCAAAATGGCAACCCGATACAACCAACAATGCACGGCTTATACCTACACGATGCAACAACGTCTTACCTACCGGCCCGGGTCCACACAAGCATATGAACCCGTTGGACTAGCGTTGCCACCGCTAACCCGATTTGGCCACTTACAATCAAGCCCAGTATGTGTGTCCCGTCCTCGACTTGGGTCGAGCCCACAAAGATACGTATGGGTTACTGGTTGAAATGGGCCCCTATTACTTGACACAAGCTATCCACCTAAGCTTGGTCCCCTCTAGTACATCCCACTTAACCCACTTCTTATTCATGTCTCAATTACATGTTTAAATTTTGGTTAAGTGTTTCTAATCGTATTTCCAAATGCCACCCAAGGCACCCACTAGATTCCACATGCCACCCAAGGCAACCACTTAACCCCCTCATGTCCACTACATGTTTATCTGGTTAAGTGTTTCTTAATTCATTAAACCGTAACCTCATAAAGACCTCTCGCATTATACTGGCATTTGTGGCAGTTGGATTTGCCGGGCGGGTCCGGGAAGTCTTACACCACAAAAGAGTCTAACCTCGTGTCTTTACAATTGTTACGTATTTAATTTATGCCTAAGACCTCTCACATTAGACTGGCTTTTGTGGCAGCTGGATTTGCCGGGCGGGTCCGGGCAGTCTCACACCACAAAAGAGCCTAACCTCGTGTCTTAGACGATTAATTACTCCTAATTAATCATTCCCCAATTTGAATTACTTTCCCTATTCAAATTATCAAGCAATTCCAAATTTAACGATGTCCATAATTCACTCAATTATGTCCATCCATTTATGGTATGTAAAATCATATCAATTTTCACCACAACTTATTTTATGCCTTTTAAGGCATTTATACCAATTAAATCTTTTAATATTATCCCCTTTACCCCACGTTGTACGTTTGTTCGTTTAACGTAAAATATACGTCAGACTCGAATAGTCTAACTTTTGGAACAAAGAGAAAACATCACAATATACACATAATGAAAACATAGATCTAAACATAGGGATGAACTTGCATATGTGAATGATGTTCTACATCTAAAACTTGCACGGGCCAAAGTTACAACTTGCATAAACAACATATGTCATGTATCCAAATCTAAAGGTGTGAACTTGCATAAATCATGTATGTCATAGATCTACATCTAAAGGTGTAAACTTGCATAGGCAATAACCCTAAACTTGCATAACATGATTCATACCCCAAACTCATATATTTATAGAAACTTGCATATGTGATTTATGCATCATAACAATGGTGTAAACTTGCATCTAACATGTAAAATATCATGTAGAATTTAGCATATAACTCACCCATGTCATAGCCTAACTTTTAATCAAATTTTCACATAAACTAGAAGTCATAACCATATAAGTCCACATATAATTTTACCCTACTTGTATATGATTCATGTTTAAATAAAAATCTAAACTTGCATACATATGATTCACCAAACTAGCATATGAAACATGATGATTTGGTTATATATAAAATTACAACATAGAAGATAGCAACATAACTTTACAATATAAATGATAGCATCACAACATAACGTCATAGAGATTTCAACACAATTCTACAACATAATTACAACATGTGATCAATAATTCACATCACATCCATACAATCCGCATCATAACTTAATCCAATTAAATTACTAATTGTTTTATTAAAACTATCGAACTCACAACTCAAAGGCGGTCTAGAGTTCTGAATTCTGATTTCTGAAGTTGAATTAGCTTTCCTTTAAAGAAGATTCGTTGTTAGGGTTGAATAGAACTGATTTGATTTGTTGTCCTTCCTCTCTAATTGGTGGCGGCTACTCTAAGGTTCAAGACGACAGCATGACGGCCATAGTTTTAGTTTTAATTCTGATTTAGGGTTTGAGTCTATGGGTCTTTTTATAGATCCTCGAATTAATTTAAGCCGTCGGATCACTCTAGGATCCATCTAGGCCTTAGAAACCAAGAAATGATGTCAACAAACCAACCAGAAATCGCCACCTAAGCCCTAAAACATAAAATTTCGTCATAGACAATTTAGGCCGACGGGACCAATTCCTAACCTCCTGAGTTGACCCTGGGGTTGACCCAGCGAGTCTTGGGTCGACCCGTAAAATAGGTCGGTTTGGTGTTTTGCCTTCCCGCTTCTGCTATTTTGAATTTTTTTCTTAAATTTTAGGTTGAATTTTCTATATATATATTTCTATCTTCCTAATTAACCATTTTCACACTAAACTACTTTTTGAACCGCGTTCACACTAAGCCTCTTTTTAGCCATTCCCCTAAAACAAAAATATGGCGTTGGCGGGGATCGAACTCTGTACCTCTTGTGTGCAAGTCACATGTTCCAACCAAATGAGCTACTAAGTCTTTTGCTTACAAACTTTAGAACAATGCTAAACATTTATTCTTTTATTTATTTAATTCGATTATTCAATAATCCGGGGTGTTACATTTATGTAAGCACCCCACGTTCATTAATGTCACTCGCAAAGGGAATGCATTAACTTCCATGGAGCATTTTTAGTGAATATAGAACAGAAAATCACAAGACAGATATAAAGCAGTACTTGAAAATTTAAAACTTTATTTATTGCAGTAGAAGGTTAATATGTTTGGTTACATCATCAAAAACCATAAACCAAAGTCAAGTACATAATATCCATCTTGATGAAACAAAGTACATAATCCCACTACTACAAATAGCTATAAAGAAAATGATAGGCTGAACTTTACTTCAGCAATCCAAATCCAAGTGCTCCCAAAGAGATCCCAATCAAGCTCCACTAGTCCCACCCATAGAACCTGGAGGGGGGAAGGAAGAAAAGAGGTGGAAACAATGGGGGTCGGACATAAAGTCTGGCGAGTCCGATAACTCTAACAACATAATTATTAAAGCAATATGATAAGATATAGGCTAGAGAATAAGGTAATGACTGTGTGAACCACATGGGTATGGCAAGGCAATCAAGAGAAATAGAGATAACGTTAATGGCGCTTCCTAATTAGTATAGGATAATTACTATACTCTACCGTACTGTACCATATTGTGCTGTACTAACACTAACTGCACCCCTACTAGTCACTCTAGAAATTTGATCCCTCTTGGCTAAATAGAATGATGATAGCTTCGTGTACTACTAGATGTACCCACTATCCTCCATGTTTGACTGTATATCTCTAGTTGCTATCATAGGTACCCAGCATGTATTGATCCCCGCTAGATGTACCCCTTTTGTAAATAATAATGGTAATTCCATGTACTCCTAGCTGACGTCATAGGTGCCGCCTGCTCCCATCTCCACTAGGTGTACCCCCTTAATAATTATCAATAATAGTGGTAGCTTCGTGTACCCCTAGCTGACTATATAGGTATCGTCTGCTCCTATCTCCACTAGGTGTACCCACTACCCTGCCCCATTCGATCGGCTACCTAACTCGTAGATACCCGTGCAGGTCCCACAGTGGGGTGTATCACTCCCCAATATGGCAACCTTATACCACGCAAGGAATGCACGGCTTATAACTACACGATGCAACAACGTCTTAACTACCAGCCCGGACCCACGCACGCACGTGACCCCGTTGGACTTGCGTTGCCACCGCTAACCCGTTTTGGCCTATAACAATCAGACCCAGTAGGCGTGTCCCGTCCTCGACTTGGGTCGAGCTCACAAAGATACTTAATGGGTTACTAGACTGAAAAGGGCCCCTCATGCTTGACACAAGCTTTCCACCTAGGCTTGGTCCCCTCTAGTACATCCCACTTTACCCCCTTCATGTCCACTTACATGTTTTAAATTTGGTTAAGGGTTTCTATTAGTAATTCCACATGCCACCCAAGGCACCCACTTAACCCCTATGTCCCACTTACATGTTTTACCTTGGTTAAGTGTTACTAATCGTATTTCCTCATGCCACCCAAGGCACCCACTTAACCCCCATGTCCCACCCCATGTATTACTTTGGTTAAGTGTTTCTTAATTTATTACTACCGTAACCCCTGTAGGACCTCTCACATTAGACTGGCATTTGTGGCTGCTGGATTTGCCGGGCGCGTCCGGGCAGTCTTACACCACAAACGAGCCTAACCTTGTGTCCATGCAATTGTGACGCATTTAGTTTGGGCCTTTGACCTCTCACATTGGGCTACCATTTGTGGCTGCTGGATTTGTCGGGCGGGTCCGGGCAGTCTTACACCACAAATGAGTCCAACCTCGTGTCTTAGGCAATTAATTATACATAATTAAATTTCCCCAAATTTGAATTACTTTCCCTATTCAAATTTCCATATTTATTTATGTCCATTATTTATCACCTAAATTATGCTCATCTATTTGTGGTATATAAATTATACCAACTTTCACTACAATTATATTTTATGCCTTTAAAGGCATTTATGCCAATTAAATCTTTTTAATATTATCCCTTTTACCCCACGTTGTACGTTTGTTTGTTTAACGTAAAATATACGTTAGACTCGAATAGTCTGACTCATGGAATAAAGAGAAAACATCACAATGTACACAAAATGAAAACATAGATCTAAACATAGGGATGAACTTGCATATGTGAATGATGTTCTAAATCTAAAACTTGCATATGCCAAAGTTACAACTTGCATAAACAACATATGTCATGGATCCAAATCCAAAGGTGTGAACTTGCATAAATCATGTATGTCATAGATCTACATCTAAAGATGTAAACTTGCATAGGCAATAACCCTAAACTTGCATAACATGATTCATACCCCAAACTCTTATATTTATATAAACTTGCATATGTGATTTATGCATCATAAAAATGGTGTAAACTTGCATCTAACATGTAAAATATCATGTAGAATTTAGCATATAACTCACCCATGTCATAGCCTAACTTTTAATCAAATTTTCACATTAACTAGATGTCATAACCATGTAAGGTCACATATAATTTTACCCAACTTGTATATGATTCATGTTTATATAAAAATCTAAACTTGCATACATATGATTTATCATATGAATCAACATCACCAAACTAGCATATGAAACATGATGATTTGGTTATATATAAAATTACAACATAGAAGATAGCAACATAACTTTACATCATAATGATAGCATCACAACATAATTTCATAGAGATTTCAACACAATTCTACAACATAGTTACAACATATGATCAATAATTCACATCACATCCATACAATACGCATCATAACTTAATCCAATTAAATTACTAATTATTTAATTAAAACTATCGAACTCACAACTCAAAGGCGGTCTAGAGTTCTGAATTTTGATTTATGGTTTGAGTCTATCGGTCTTTTTATAGAGTTTTAAATTTATTTATAGTCGTCAGATCACTCTAGAATCCATCTAGGCCTTAAAAACCAAGTAATGATGTCAACAAACCAACAAGAAATCGCCACCTAAGCCCTAAAACATAAAATTTCGTAATAGACCATTTAGGGCCGACGGGACCAATTCCAAACCTCCTAATTCGACCCAGCGGGTCTCGGGTCGACCCATAAAATAGGTCGGTTTGGTGTTTTGCCTTCCCGCTTCCGCTGTTTTGATTTTTTCTTTTTAAATTTTAGGTTGAATTTTGGGTCAGACATGAAGTCTGGCGAGTCCGATAACTCTAACAACATAATTAATAAAGCAATATGATAAGATATAAGCTGGAGAATAAGGTAATGACTGTGTGAACCACATGGGTATGGCAAGGAGATCAAGAGAAACAGAGATAACGTTAATGGCGCTTCCTAATCAATATAAGATAATTACTATACTCTACCGTACTGTACTAACACTAACTGAACCCCTACTAGTCACTCTAGAAATTTGATCCCTCTTGGCTAAATAGAACGATGATAGCTTCGTGTACTACTAGATGTACCCACTATCCTCCATGTTTGAATGTATATCTCTAGTTGCTATCATAGGTACCCAGCGTGTACCTATCCCCACTAGATTTACCCCTTTTATAAGTAATAATGGTAATTCCATGTACTCCTAGCTGACGTCATAGGTGTCGCCTGCTCCTATCTCCACTAGGTGTACCCCCTTAATAATTATTAATAATAGTGGTAGCTTCGTGTACCCCTAGCTGACTATAAAGGTGTCGTCTGCTCCTATCTCCACTAGGTGTACCCACTACCCTGCCCCATTCGATTGGTCTCCCTAACTCGTAGATACCCGTGCAGGTCCCACAGTGGGGTGTATCACTCCCCAATATGGCAACCTTATACCACGCAAGGAATGCACGGCTTATAACTACACGATGCAACAACATCTTACCTACCAGCCCGGACCCACGCACGCACGTGACCCCGTTGGACTTGCGTTGCCACCGCTAACCCGTTTTGGCCTCTAACAATCAGACCCAGTAGGCATGTCCCGTCCTCGACTTGGGTCGAGCTCACAAAGATACTTAATGGGCTACTGGACTGAAAAGCCCCCCATGTTTGACACAAGCTTTCCACCTAGGCTTGGTCCCCTCTAGTACATCCCACTTAACCCCCTTCATGTCCACTTACATGTTTTAAATTTGGTTAAGGGTTTCTATTAGTAATTCCACATGCCACCCAAGGCACCCACTTAACCCCAATGTCCCACTTAAATGTTTTTACCTTGGTTAAGTGTTACTAATCGTATTTCCTCATGCCACCCAAGGCACCCACTTAACCCCCATGTCCCACCACATGTTTTACTTTGGTTAAGTGTTTCTTAATTTATTACTACCGTAACCCCTGTAGGACCTCTCACATTAGACTGGCATTTGTGGTTGCTGGTTTTGTCGGGCGGGTCCTTGCAGCCTAACACCACAAACGAGCCTAACCTCGTGTCCATACAATTGTTACGCATTTAGTTTGGGCCTTTGACCTCTCACATTGGGCTACCATTTGTGGCTGCTGGATTTGCCGGGCAGGTCCGGGCAGCCTTACACCAAAAATGAATCCAACCTCGTGTCTTAGGCAATTAATTATACATAATTAATTTTCCCCAAATTTGAATTACTTTCCCTATTCAAATTTCCATATTTATTTATGTCCATAATTTATCACCTAAATTATGCTCATCTATTTATGGTATATAAATTATACCAATTTCATCACTAATTAATTTTATTCCTTAAAATTAATTACATGCCTTTTTAGGCCATTACATGCCAAATTCACAATATGTGTGTATCCACTATTATCCCCATCGTACCCCCGTCATTCGTTCGCTTAACATGACGTATACATATTAGACTAGCAAATAGTCTAAAACTTAAAAAAAGGGAATAAACATCACAAAGTCACATACCCACAATAATAGATCTAATTTGCATCTAACTTGCAATTAAGAATTACAACATACTTGCATAGTCTTTGTATTATCAAGGATCCAAAAATCATAGATCTAAAAAGTGTGAACTTGCATGTATGAACATAGTTTTACACCCAACTAGCCTAGGTAATTATCACAAACTTACATAAACTATGTATGTCGTCAACCTAAACATAAAGGTGTCATCTTGCGTAACTATGGATCCAATAAACTGTGTTAACCTGAGTAAACTATGGATCCACATAAAGGTGTAAACTTGCATAACTATGCATGTCATAGTTTCAACATAAAAATGTCAACTTGAATATGGATCTAAACTTTAAAGGTGTGAACTTGTATATATGTGAATCCAATTATCACTTAAACTTGTCTATGAACATAATACTTATACGAACTAGCATATGTTCCACATCCATATTCGCATAAAAACTGATGTTATAAACCTAGGTGATTGGATTATAAAAATGGATTCATTGACACAAGTTAACATCATGAACTACTAGCATATATTTCAGATCCAAACTTACATAACATCATATAACTCGCATACAACTTGTGTGATCCTATTAACTTGCATAACATCATATGTACAACTTGCATAACCATATTAACTTGCATAACATCATATATGAAACTTGCATAATCATATTAACTTGCATAATATCATATATGAAATTTGCATAATCATATTAACTTGCATAACATCATATATGAAACTTGCATAATCATATTAACTTGCATAATCATATTAATCTTGCATAACATCATACATGAAACTTGCATAACATCATATATAAAACTTGCATAACATCATATAATATGAATCAAGTTAACATACATGATTAAACATATGAATTAGATTCACAACCACAACTTATAATCCAACGTATATCACATCATAGTTAATTTAGCAATTATTTTATTAAAGTGATCAAACTCACAATTCAACGAAGTTCTGGAATTTATTAGCATCCCTTTGTTGTAGTTGAATTTGCTGTTGGATTGAATTGAGTTGATTTAATCTTCTTCTAAATGGTGGCGACTGCTCTAGGGTCCAAGACGATAGCATGACAACCATAGTTTTAGTTTTAATTTTGATTTAGGATTTGAGTCTATGGGTCTTTTTATAGAGTTTTGAATTTATTTACAGCCGTCAGATCACTCTAGAATCCATCTAGGCCTTAGAAACCAAGTAATGATGTCAACAGATCAACCAGAAATCACCACCTAAGCCCTAAAACATAAAATTTCGTCATAGACCATTTAGGGCCGACGGGACCAATTCCAAACCTCCTGAGTCGACCCTGGGGTCGACCCAGCGGGTCTTCGGTCGACACATAAAATATGTCAGTTTGGTGTTTTGCCTTCCCGCTTCCGCTGTTTTGATTTTTTTTCTTAAATTTTAGGTGGAATTTTATTTTATTTTTATAAATATATCTATATATTTCTATCTTCCTAATTAACCATTTTCACACTAAACTACTTTTTGAACCGCGTCCACACTAAGCCGCTTTTTAGCCAATTCCCTAAAACAAAAATATGGCGTTGGCGAGGATCGAACTCTGTACCTCTTGTATGCAAGTCACATGTCCCAACCAAATGAGCTACTAAGTCTTTTGCTTACAAACCTTAGAACAATGCTAAACATTTATTCTTTAATTTTGTTAATTCGATTATTCAAAAATCCGGGGTGTTACATTCTCCCCTCCTTAAAGGATTTCGCCCCCGAAATCTCCAAGTTAAGGAGAATGCATATCCTAACATCCAAACAACCATCTACTCAACCATCAAACACAGGCATCCATTGTCCTTGTAGAATTTCTAATGTTGTATGAACATATGCAAAAAGTGCGTGTATATGTTCCTTATTTAATGCAAAATCAGGCGGTCTACTAATTCAGTGGATCTCCTTAATGCAAACCATGATAGTGTCATGCATCCATTATGTATGCGAAAGAACCCTATCGATACATATTATTTCTACATGTGTGCACAACCATTCACCAAAATGCAACATCCATATGATAGCACAACCATTATACATCCATTAGCTTAAATATGCACATACATTTATATGCAATATGCAATATGAAGTGACTGAGCCAATCTAGTGCCTAAAGTGTGCGTATATGCATCCACGAGCAACCACTAGCAAACACTTGCATCCACATGCATCCATCATACATAACATGTCTCAAACACATGTTTCAATCATAGGACTACCCTATCTAAAGGTCAAAGTTACGAACGAGAGGACGTACTAAAGATAAGATAAGTATAAGGTAAGCGATAAAGGAGAAACTAAAAGACATACCCTCGAAAAGAAAAGGGTATAATGAATGCATCTTCTCTTCCGTCTCCCAAGTAGCGTTGCTTTCATCATCACCCCATTGCACTTTGCTAGCTTGACCTCTCGATTCCTCAACTTCTTAACCTCCGACCCAAGAATGCACATAGGAGCTCGTCGAATCGTCGCATCACGCTATATCTCAACCTCTCTAAGCAAGCTCGGCTCTACCACTTCCGCGGTCTCGTGCAAGCACTTCCTCAAATGTGACACATGGAATACATCGTGTACGCCACTAAGTCTCTTTGACAACTCCACTCTATACGCCATATGTCCAATCCTCTCCTTAATAGGAAACAGCCCTACGAACCTTGGTGCTAACTTCCCAACGGACCCAAAGCGAACGACGTTCCGTAATGGAGACACCTTGACAAAGACCATGTCCCAAATATCATACTCAAGACCTATCCTCCTCTTGTCCGCATAAGATTTCTACCTATCTTGCGTCGTTTTTATCCTCCTTCGAATCAAATCGATCTTTTTCGAAGTCTCTCTAATCATATCGGGCCCAAGTAAGATCTTATCTGTAGACTCCCACCAACATGTAGGCAAACGACACGGCCGTCCATAAAGAGCCTCGAACGGTGCCATGCCAATGCTAGACTGAAAGCTGTTATTATATGCGAACTCCACCAATGGAAGATGTTCCTCCCATGTACCTCCGAAATCTAAGACATACAACCTCAATATGTCCTCTAGAATACGATTCACCCTCTCGGTCTGGCCATCCGTCTGAGGATGATATGCGGTGCTCAAACATAACTGAGTCCCTACCGCCTCTTGCAAGCTGTTCCAAAATTCGCTAGTAAAGATAGGATCGCGGTCGCTCACTATGCTAGAAGGAACACCGTGCAAACGAACCATTTCTCGAATGTATACGGTGGCTAACCATGGAGCAGTCATCTTACTCTTCACGGGAATGAAATGGGCGCTCTTAGTAAGTCTATCTACCACGACCCAAATCCCCGTGTTACCCTTCCTCGATCTCGGTAATCTGTCAACAAAATCCGTCGAGACGCTTTCCCACTTCCATTGTAGGACCTCCAATGGGGGTAGTAATCCACCGGGCTTCTTTTGCTCTACTTTTACTTGTTGGCACACCAAGCATCTAGCGACAAACTCTGCTACGTCCTTCTTCATGCCGGCCCAAAAGTAAACTTGCCTCATGTCCATGTACATCTTGCCCCCGCCGGGATGGATGGTCATCTTCGAACGATGTGCATCATCAAGAATAGCCTTCCTCAAGCTCTCATCCCGTGATACACAAAATCTATCGTCCCAACGCAACCAACCCTTATCATCTAGGGTATACCTACTTAGGTGGCTTGATGACTCCCCTCTTATGAGCTTCTCTACTAACTCCATCAACTGTGGGTCATCACGATGTGCCTCTCCAACCCGTCCCAAAAGCGTAGGTCTGACCTCAAGGACGCTAGCAAATTGGGTATAAAATCAATGGACGGTCTAAAGTCAAAGGTAGAGATAAACTCTAAGCTACGTCGCTCGACAAACAAAGGTCTCAATGTCAACTTTTTCCTACTCAAGGCATCCACCACAACGTTACCCTTGTCAGGGGTATATGCTATCTCGAAATCATAGGACGCTAGGAACTCCATCCACCTTTGTTGCCTCAGGTTTAGATCTTTCTGAGAGAACAAGTACTTTAGCGACTTATGGTCTGCAAGCAACTCAAACTTCTCACCAAGCAAATAATGACGCCAAGACTTGAGCGCAAAAACTATGGCAGCCAATTCTGAGTCGTGGGTAGGGTAATTCTTCTCATAGACTTTCGACTGTCTTCCACCATAACATATCACCCTTCCCTAGAGACCACATGCCCTAAAATCCTCACTTCTTTCCTCCAAAAATGGTATTTTGGAGAACTTAGCTTTAAGATGGTGCACTTGTAGGGTCCCTAAGCTTTCCCTAAGATGTAGGGCATGCTCTTCTCTGCTTCTAGAGAAAACCAGGATATTATCCCATGCAAAATCGTCACAACTATTCATCTCTCACACAGACCATCCTAGTCGAACTCGACATCCCCCAAATGCAAGCCCCAAAGGCCTAAACCAATATCAGACAAACACCCAAGGGATACCTCCTTCGAATTCAGACGACCTACGTGAGATGATACTAGTAAGACGACCAACCAATTGAGCACTTGACCGACTCTGGCTGTCCTTGCCAGTCTTGCTCCAAAACCACCGCTGATCACATAACTGGCTTTGCTTAATCTATTAAGCACATACGAAAACTTATTTCGCGCCTCTGGGTAAATCCCGCACTTTATCAAAGACGTCTTCATACTCACAGACCACACAAACAGACTCTTAATCATCATTGGATGCGTCAAAAGATTCTAGGCAGCTAAGCATCACTGAACCCCTAGGGTCACAAGAAATATGAGGGTCTTTCCATAACGAATCAATAGTCTAACTACCCTCCTTTCACAATCTAGGATGGCACCCCGCCTGGCTAGCCAATCCACCCCTAGAATCAAACTATAGCCCGTGAAACCAAGGACGAAGGCGTTGCATTTAAATCCAACGCCCATGATAGACACTCTCAAATCCCGACAAACCATTGAAGGATGAGCCGAACCACCAACAGGATTTGAGACTAGGATGGGATCCTTAACTAGACTAGTATTTAGGTGCAGTGTTTCAACTAACGAAGCAAACACTAACGAGTATGAAGCGCCAGAATCAAACAAAGATCAAACAGGATGATAAAGAAAACTAAATTTCAACCTAGACGGTCCTACCCCCATCAGGTATACCAGCCGTGAGGGAATACAACTACCCTCTAGAAGATCCTGTACTTTGTCCTTGCCTCTTTGGACAATCCTAAGGTGTCCTATTTCTCTAAAAACAACTAGCCTTCTTCTTCACATTCTCCATTCGTGACCTCCCACCAAGATGAGGTTTCGTCCTTTGTTAACCAAACAGCTATTTGAACCTTCCTCCCATTGTCTATCTTAAAGGTACCAACAAGCCCTCCACTTCCTTGGACTAACTTCTAGCCCGACAAATGTCTAAGTCCCTTGAAGTGGTTTTCCGTCCTTTGTACGGAAGTCTTTATTTATCTTAGAAAAAGTGTCTATACGCGGAGGGGGGGGGGACTCAAAAAGAGAAAGAGGAAGAGATTCAAAACGGAGAATCGAAGGAAGGATATATGGCTCTTGGGGATTATGTTCTTAAAATAAACCTTTCTTTCAAAAAATACTCTTCCACAAACAT
Organism: Allium sativum; assembly: GCA_030737875.1. Taxonomy (NCBI): domain Eukaryota; kingdom Viridiplantae; phylum Streptophyta; class Magnoliopsida; order Asparagales; family Amaryllidaceae; genus Allium; species Allium sativum. Next base: position 1,054,574,553 of record CM060926.1, on the reverse strand, counting down.
ATTTTTGGAAGTATTCTTTATAAAAATGCTTTTGAAAAATAGTTTTTCAAAATATCTTATATGTTCTGGTAACCTTCAACTCTGATACCACGTGTAACACCCCACGTCCATTAATGTCACTCGCAAAGGGAATGCATTAACTTCCATGGAGCATTTTAAGTGAATATAGAACAGAAAATCGCAACAAGACAGATATAAAGCAGTACTTGAAAATTTAAAACTTTATTTATTGCAGCAGAAGGTAAATATGTTTGGTTACATCATCAAAAACCATAAACCAAAGTCAAGTACATAATATCCATCTTGATAAAACAAAGTACATAATCCCACTACTACAAATAGCCATAAAGAAAATGATAGGTTGAACTTTACTTCAGCAATCCAAATCCAAGTGCTCCCAAAGAGATACCAATCAAGCTCCACTAGTACTAGTCCCACCCTTAGAACCTGGTTGGGGGGGGGGGAGGGGGGAAGGATGAAAAGAGGTGGAAACAAAGGGGGTCAGACATAAAGTCTGGCGAGTCCGATAACTCTAACAACATAATTATTAAAGCAATATGATAAGATATAAGCTGGAGAATAAGGTAATGACTGTGTGAACCACATAGGTATGGCAAGGCAATCAAGAGAAACAGAGATAACGTTAATGGCGCTTCATAATCAATATAGGATAATTACTATACACTACCGTATTGTACCGTACTGTACTGTACTAACACTAACTACACCCCTACTAGTCACTCTAGAAATTTGATCCCTCTTGGCTAAATAAAACGATGATAGCTTCGTGTACTACTAGATGTATCCACTATCCTCCATGTTTGACTGTATATCTCTAGTTGCTATCGTAGGTACCCAACGTGTACCTATCCCCACTAGATGTACCCTTTCAATAAGTAATAATGGTAATTCCATGTACTCCTAGCTGACGTCATAGGTGCCGCCTGCTCCTATCTCCACTAGGTGTACCCCCTTAATAATTATTAATAATAGTGGTAGCTTCGTATACCCCTAGCTGACTACATAGGTGTCGTCTGCTCCTACCTCCACTAGGTGTACCCACTACCCTACCCCATTCGATTGGCCCCCTAACTCGTAGATACCCGTGCAGGTCCCACAGTGGGGTGTATCACTCCCCAATATGGCAACCTTATACCACAGAAGGAATGCACGGCTTATAACTATACGATGCAATAACGTCTTACCTACCAGCCCGGACCCACGCACGCACATGACCCCGTTGAACTTGCGTTGCCACCGCTAACCCGTTTTGGCCTCTAACAATCAGACCCAGTAGGCGTGTTCCGTCCTCGACTTGGGTCGAGCTCACAAAGATACTTAATGGGCTACTGGACTGAAAAGGGCCCTCATGCTTGACACAAGCTTTCCACCTAGGCATGGTCCCCTCTAGTACATCCCACTTAACCCCCTTCATGTCCACTTACATGTTTTAAATTTGGTTAAGGGTTTCTATTAGTAATTCCACATGCCACCCAGGGCACCCACTTAACCACTATGTCCCACTTGTTTGTTTTTACCGTGGTTAAGTGTTACTAATCGTATTTCCTTAAGCCACCCAACGCACCCACTTAACCCCCATGTCCCACCACATATTTTACTTTGGTTAAGTGTTTCTTAATTTATTAATACCGTAACCCCTGTAGGACCTCTCACATTAGACTGGCATTTGTGGCTGCTGAATTTGCCGAGCGGGTCCGGGCAGTCTTACACCACAAACGAGCCTAACCTTGTGCCCATTTAATTGTTACGCATTTAGTTTGGGCCTTTGACCTCTCACATTGGGCTACCATTTGTGGCTACTGGATTTGCCGGGCGGGTCCGGGCAGTCTTACACCACAAATGAGTCCAACCTCGTGTCTTAGGCAATTAATTATACATAATTAATTTTCCCCAAATTTGAATTACTTTCCCTATTCAAATTTCCATATTTATTTATGTCCATAATTTTCACCTAAATTATGCTCATCTATTTATGGTATATAAAGTATACTAATTTCATCACTAATTAATTTTATTCCTTAAAATTAATTACATGCCTTTTTTGGCCATTACATGCCAAATTCACAATATGTGTGTATCCACTATTATCCCCATCGTACCCCCGTCATTCGTTCGCTTAACATGACATATACATATTATACTAGCAAATAGTCTAATACTTTAAAAAAAGGGAATAAACATCACAAAGTCACATACACACAATAATAGATCTAATTTGCATCTAACTTGCAATTAAGAATTACAACATACTTGCATATTCTTTGTATTATCAAGGATCCAAAAATCATAGATCTAAAAAGTGTGAACTTGCATGTATGAACATAGTTTTACACCCAACTAGCCTAGGTAATTATCACAAACTTACATAAACTATGTATGTCGTCAACCTAAACATAAATGTGTCATCTTACATAAGTATGAATCCAGTAAAAGGTGTTAACCTGAGTAAACTATGTATCCACATAAAGGTGTAAACTTGCATAACTATGCATGTCATAGTTTCAACATAAAAATGTCAACTTGAATATGGATCTAAACTTTAAAGGTGTGAACTTGTATATATGTAATTCCAATTATCACTTAAACTTTCCTATGAACATAATACTTATACGAACTAGCATATGTTCCACATCCATATTCGCATAAAAACTGATGTTATAAACCTAGGTGATTGGATTATAAAAAGGGATTCATTGACACAAGTTAACATCATGAACTACTAGCATATATTTTAGATCCAAACTTACATAACATCATATAACTTGCATACAACTTGCGTGATCCTATTAGCTTGCATAACATCATATGTACAACTTGCATAAGCATATTAAATTGCATAACATCGTATATGAAACTTGCATAACAGCATATATGAAACTTGCATAATTATATTAACTTGCATAACATCAAATCTGAAACTTGCATAATCATATTAACTTGCATAATCATATTAATCTTGCATAACATCATACATGAAACTTGCATAACATCATATATAAAACTTGCATAACATCATATAATATGAATCAAGTTAACATACATGATTAAACATATGAATTAGATTCACAACCATAACTTATAATCCAACGTATATCACATCATAATTAATTTAGCAATTATTTTGTTAAAGTGATCAAACTCACAATTCAACGAAGTTCTGGAATTTATTAGCGTCCCTTTGTTGTAGTTGAATTTCCTGGTGGATTGAATTGAGTTGCTTTAATCTTCTTCTAATTGGTGGCGGCTGCTTTAGGGTTCAAGACGACAACATGACGGCCATAGTTTTAGTTTTAATTTTGATTTAGGGTTTGAGTCTATGGGTCTTTTTATAGAGTTTTGAATTTATTTACAGCCGTCAGATCACTCTATAATCCGTATAAGCCTTAGAAACCAAGTAATGATGCCAACAGACCAATCAGAAATCGCCACCTAAGCCCTAAAACATAAAATTTCGTCATAGACCATTTAGGGCCGATGGGACCAATTCCAAACCTCCTGAGTCGATCCTGGGGGGGATCAACTCTAAGCCTTTTGCCTTCCCACTTTTTAGCCGATCCAGTGGGTCTCGGGTCGACCCATAAAATAGGTCGGTTTGGTGTTTTGCCTTCCCGCTTCTGCTGTTTTGAATTTTTTCTTAAATTTTAGGTTGAATTTTATTTTATTTTTATAAATATATCTATATATATTTCTATCTTCCTAATTAAACATTTTCACACTAAACTACTTTTTGAACCGCGTTCACACTAAGCCGCTTTTTAGCCATTCCCCTAAAACAAAAATATGGCGTTGGCGGGGATCAACTCTATACCTCTTGTATGCAAGTCACATGTTCCAACCAAATGAGCTACTAATTATTTTTCTTACAAACCTTAGAACAATGCTAAACATTTATTCTTTAATTTAGTTAATTCGATTATTCAAAAATCCGGGGTGTTACATTCTCCCCTCCTTAAAAGATTTTGCCCCCGAAATCTCCAAGTTAAGGAGAATGCATATCCTAACATCCAAACAACCATCTACTCAACCATCAAAAACAGGCATCCATTGTCCTTATAGAATTTCTAATGCTGTATGAACATATGCAAAAATCCGGGAAAGGAAGAAAAGACGTAAGGTGTTATACAAGAGGTACAAAGTTATGGTAACATGGGGATTTGGGTCGTGGTATCAGAGCTGAAGGTTACCAGAACAGATATGAATTTTGAAAAGATGTTTTTCAAAAACAATTTTATAAAGTGGTACCTTCAAAAGCATGTTTTAAGGAAAGTATTTTCAAGAGAAAAGCTTATTTTAAAAAGCATAACCCCAAGGGCCATATATCTTTCCTTCGATTCTCCGTTTTGAATCTCTTCCTCTTCCCCTTTTTGAATCTCTTCCTCCGCGTATAGATGCTTTTTCTAAGATATATAAGGACTTCCGTACGATTGGCGGAAAGCCGCTTCACGGGACTTAGACGGTTGTCGGGGCTAGAAGTTAGCTCAATGAAGTGGACGAATTGTCGGTACCTTTAAGATCGACGATGGGAAGAAGGTTCAACCAGTTGCTTGGTTAATGGAGGATGAAGCTTCATTCTAGTGGAAGGTCACGAATGGAGACTGTGCAGGAGAGACATGGTTAGGACACACGATAAGGAAGTAGATCCAAAGAAAGGCGGTAAGGATAACAAGGGGCCAAGAGAAAAGGAAGGACCACACTTGTGAAATACTTGACTACTTAAAGAAAGACGTTAGGAAGAAGAAGAAGACTAGTTGTTATCATTACGGAGAGACAAGACATCTTATTAGGGTTGTCCAAAGAGGCAAGGGTAAGGACAAAGTACAGGATCTTCTGGAGGGCAGATGCATTCCCTCACGGCTGGCATACCCGATAAAGGTAGAAAACACCTCGGTTGAAATTTGAGTTTCTTTTTATCATCCTATTCAAACTTTGTTTGATTCTGGCACTTCACACTCTTTTGTATATGTTTCATTAGTAGAAACGTTGCACCTAAGTACTAGTCTAGTTATGGATCCCATTGTAGTCTCAAATCCTATTGGTGGTTCGGCTCATCTTTCAATGAATTGTCGGGATTTGAGAATGTCTATCTTGGGCGTTGGGTTTGAATACAACGCCTTCATTCTTGGTTTCACGGGCTATTGTTTAATTCTAGGTATGAATTAGCTAACTAGATATGGGGCCATCATAGATTGTGAAAGAAGGGTAGTTAGATTGTTGACTCGTTTTGGAAAGACCCTTGATATTTCTTGTGACCCTAGAGGTCCAGTAATGCTTAGCTACCTAGAATCCCTTGACGCATCCGATGATGATTTACATTCTATTCCCATAGTCCGTGAATATGCTGATGTCTTCGATGAGGTGAGGGGTTTACCCCCAAAACGTGAGATAGACTTTCAGATATATCTAGTAGATAATGCAAAGCCAGTTGCATTACCAGTGCGCCACATGGCTCCAAGAGAGAGAAGAGATCTCAATAAGCAAGTGAAGGAATTGCTTGAGAAGGGGTTCATTAGACGTAGTATATCGGAGTGGGGTGCTCCAGTAGTACTTGCCACGAAGGCTTGTGGGTCCCTTAGACTTTGTGTGGACTATAGAGAACTTAATAAGCTTACTTAGAAGAATAGACACCCACTGCCGAGGATTGACGATCTCTTCGATCAGTTAGTTGGCGCCTTAGTGTTTTCACAGTTGGACTTAGCCACTGGTTTCCATCAGTTAAGAGTGGCTAAGGATTGCATAGACAAGACTGCCTTTAGGACTCCATATGGTTTCTTCGAGTGGCTTGTGATGCTCTTCGGTTTGACAAACGCCCCCGCATACTTTGTTGACTTGATGAGTAGGGTGTTTACGGAGTACCTAAATAGATTCGTGGTGGTCTTTGTGGATGACATCTTGGTCTTTTCTAAGAGCGAGGAAGAGCATGCCCTACATCTTAGGGAAGTATTGGAAACCCTTCGAGCGCATAGCCTTAAAGCTAAATTTTCTAAATGTCACTTTTGGAGGAAGGAAGTACGATTCTTAGGGCACGTGGTTTCCAAAGAAGGGACAGCTGTGGATCCCACGAAAGTAGTGGCCATCCAAGATTGGAAGGTTCCTAAAAATGCTACAGAGGTGAGGAGTTTCTTAGGGTTGGCTGGCTACTATAGGAAGTTTATCAAAGACTTCGCAAAGATATCAGCCCCATTAATACGCTTGACGAAGAAGAACTTAGTTTTCACATGGGACGTAGATTGTGATGATGCGTTCCAACGTCTAAAGAGAGATTTGACTACATCCCCAGTCTTAGTGTTGCCAGATGAGAGTAAGCCATTTACCATTTATGCCGATGCTTGTGGGACAGGACTAGGCGCAGTCTTAATGCAAGAGGGAAGGGTAATAGCCTATGGTGGAAGGCAGTTGAGAGTGCATGAGAGAAATTACCCTACACATGACCTAGAGTTGGCCGATATTGTCTTTGTGCTTAAGTCTTGGCGTCATTATCTTCTTGGCGAGAAATTCGAATTATTCACTGACCACAAATCGCTAAAATACTTATTCTCTCAGAAGGACTTAAAATTAAGGCAGCAAAGGTGGATGGAATTCTTAGCATCCTACGACTTCGAGATAGCATATACCCCTGGCAAGGGTAACGTGGTGGCAGACTCCTTAAGTAGTAAGAGGTTGCCCTTGTGTCTGTTGTTTGTTGAGCGGCGAAGCTTAGAGTTCATCTCTACGTTTGACTTTAAACCATCCGTTGACTTTGTAGCCGGTTTGCTAGAATCCTTAGAGGTCAGACCTACGCTTTTGGGATGGATTGGCGAGGCACAGCGAGACGACGCACAGTTGGTTGAGTTAGTAGAAAAGCTCAAAGGAAAGGAGTCATCAAGCCATCTCTGTAGGCTTACCCTAGATGATAACGGTTGGTTACGTAGGGTTGGTAGTCAAAGTGCAAAGGGGAGATGATGAAAGTAACGCTACATTGTAGACGGAAGAGAAGATGCGTTCATTATACCCTTTTCTTTTCGAGGTTATGTCTTTTAGTTTCTCCTTTATCGCTTAGCTTATACTTTTCCTATCTTTAGTACGTCCTCTCGTTAGTACCTTTGACCTTTAGATAGGGTAGTCCTATGATTGAAACATGTGTTCGAGACATGTTATGTATGATGGATGCATGTGGATGCAAGTGTTTGCTAGTGGTTGCTCGTGGATGCATATACACACACTTTAGGCACTAGATGTAGTGACCCGCATTTTTAGCTGTTGAATAATTTATTTATTTAATTATTAAATATCGATTTATCGATATCGAGAACGTGAATTAAATAATATTGAATATTTAATTAATAATTATAATATAATAAAATATATTATAATGTCGAAATAATCAAAAATATTGGAAATCACAATATTCTGTGAACGGGGTCGTCCCTTTGATATAATTCAGCTTAGAGTTGAATTATATTGACGAATATATTCAATCGACGACAGTTTGAACGTATAATTATATTATAATTAAAATCGAGCTTGAAATGGCGCTGCAGTTCGTAAATTGGCGATTCGAACTTCAACTGAATGTACAGGATTCGTTTTAAGCCGGATTCCTGTGAAACAAGAAACGTGTGGAGCTGGTGGAGTATATCTTTCTAGTGGAAGAGAAAAATCGAGATTTCGTCGTGTAGATTTTGATTTACGTCCAAATCAAATTTCAGAAAAAGTCGCTGTGGAATTCCTTTATAATTCGTAACGCTTTATATACGTTATTAAAGGGATTTTCAATGTAAATTGAATATCGAATCAATCTGGACTCGGAATAGCGAGTATACAAATATACTGGAGCTATATGATATTCCTCGGTGAATATATACGAGAATATATATTTATTTATATTTAATTTTATTTTATTTAAATATATTTATATATTTAAATAGGCTATTTAGAGCTTTAAAAATAGCCACTTTTGCAAACGAAGTCGGAATTCGACGAAACCAGTTTTGTTGGATCCGCAATATCAAATAGTTGTTAGAGGTCAAGTTTCGTGATTTTTAGAGTCACTATGTGGCCATACGGATTTTTAGAGTGTAAAACAGTCAGTATTTTGATAGTTAAAAATACGCTGTGTGAGCATACGAAGTCGGAATTCGACGAAACTAGTTTCGTTGGGACCGTAATGTCGAACTGTAGATGCATGTCCATTTTCATGATTTTTGGGTATCGTATATAATCACAGGATTTTTAGAGGACGAATAAAATTCACGTTTGCTTAAAAATGAGATATAATATTCGAATTTAATAATATTAAAAATACCCTATATAATATCCTTAATTTTCTAAACCCTAACCTAACTTCCCACTGGCCAAAACAATGCGCCGTTGCTTTTTGTTCCTTCAGGAAAAAGATCGATCAAATGAAAATCAAAAAGGGATTCCAAATAAAATCAATAAATCCAGATTTTTATGTCTTTGAGTTCCAATCGAAATACTCTACAACCTGACATACGAATCAAGGAGTTCGACGTCAGCTTTCCTTTTGCTGGAAATAACAAAATCAAAAATAGGGTTGCGGTTTGTATCAAATCAAAGCGTTTTTGGTTGAAATGGGTTTTGTTTTTGGATTCATTGTTGAAAACCGCACCCATATGCAGAAATTAGTGGAGTTCGACGGATTTGGGTGTTGATGTTGATCAGTGGGTTAACGCATTCGAACAGGAACCGCTACTTCTTCTAGCATGTCGAGCTAGGTCTTTTGGGTGTAGGTTGGTGGAGATTTATATGAGGATGATGTTGGTGATCTTTGTGTGAAGTATTTTGGTGTATGGGAGGAGCTTTGCACTAGGAATGGTTTTGAACGAGAGGAGCACTGGTTCGTGGGTTTTGTTGGGGAAGAAGGGGGTTTGCGCCAAAAGGGTCTGGGCTGTTAGAGTTTGTTTGGGCCGGAGAATAAAGGTTAAAGCCTGTTAACATATATCCATGTTTTGTTTAAATTAGTATAAAACTGTAGGAGTCATATCTTATTCATACTTGGTCAGATCGACGAACCGTAAGTTGCGTTGGGACCGTATGGACGAGAGATTCCTAATGAAGCTGATTGGGAGTGAATCCGACCTCGATACAATTTATGGCGAAATAAATTGTCCGACTGAATCGAATAACGCAAACCGTTATTTAATAGCTAACGCGCAACTATGAGTAAATCTCACTAACCCTAAACAGTTTATAATTTCATGTTGTATCTTTAGAACTGTTAGAAATTGTCTGATTTACTGTGTGTTGACTATTTGATTGAACTGCTAGTCAGTTAGTTAAATTTCTATATTTATTCTGTTTAACAGAATATATCATATGGAACTGAAAGTGATGTTATCTATATTGTCTAACATCTGTGATGTAGGGAAACCGGTTGGAGGAATCCGACTGGATTCCTCAACAGTTATTTTATGGTTTTTCATATATTTTGATATATGATGTGAATTATAACCTGTTGTTGATTGTGTGGGTATGGACGATATTGAACATCGTGATTTGATATGATTGAATACCATAACATACCGAAATGTTGATAAGGGGATTTTCAAAGTGATATTGAAAACAGAATATTTATAAATTGGGATATTTATAAATAAGAGATATTTATAAGTGGAATATTTATAAATAAAGAATATTTATTAATAGGAATATTTATAAATAGGAGATATTCAAAAAGGAAATAAATTTAAAACATTTCTTTTTGAATGGAAAGGCCTGTGTGGCGAGTTTGGGGATTTTCCCGATGCTCCCACTACAAAGGAGGTTATGGCGAATTTTCCCGGGAATTTAAGGAGTTAGAATATTTTCAAGAATAAATTTGAAAAGGGAATATTTGCAAACCATTTGCAAATAGAATAAAATAGAGAAAGGAAATATTTGTAAACCATTTACAAATAGAATTGAAAAAGGAATATTTAGAAAATAAATAGAGTTAATAAAAAAGGAAATTGGTTTATAAAGGAAACGTTATAAAAAGGAAATCATTTTTAAAGTGTAGAACCGTTATTTAAAAGTTAATCTTTTCAAATGAATAAAACATTGTTAAAAAGGAAATCTTTATAAAGTAAATAAAGTAAATCGAATATGGTATTCGAAGTTAGTAATCGAGTATGGTATTCGAAAGTTAGTTAATCGAATATGGTATTCGAAGTTAGTAATCGAATATGGTATTCGAAAGTTAGTTAATCGAATATGGTATTCGAAGTTAGTTAATCGAATATGGTATTCGAAAGGAGAAATCGAATATGGTATTCGAAGTTAGTAATCGAATATGGTATTCGAAAGTTAGTTAATCGAATATGGTATTCGAAGTTAGTTAATCGAATATAGACATTCGAAAGGAGATAATCGAATATGGTATTCGAAGTTAGATAATCGAATATGGTATTCGAAAGGAGAAATCGAATATGGTATTCGAAGTTAGTTAATCGAATATAGACATTCGAAAGGAGATAATCGAATACGGTATTCGAAGTTAGTTAATCGAATATGGAAATCGAAGTTAGTTAATCGAATATGTCATTCAAAAAGGGGTTAGTCGAGTCGTGTTAGTCAAATAGAGTTAACCAGTTAGAGTAAATCAGTTAGGGTTAATCATTTAGAGTTAACCAGTAGAGTTAATCAGTTAGAGCCAACCACTAGAGTTAATCAAGTTTAGTTATTTGAGTTAGAGTTAGTCAATTATAATCATTCGGGATAAGTGTCATTCAGCACGACTGCTAGCGTAATACGCAGGGCTGTAAATAGCCTAAGGCGGTCGGATATTTCCTGAGGGAGTCAGGCGTAACCATTGTGATCGCTGCGATCTAGAATCAAGCGAATGGAGTTTAATCGAATATTAGTTATTCGATAGGAGTTAATCGAGTTGATCGAGTTAAGTTCGTCGAGTTAAATTAATCGATGTTAGTTTCATCGAGAGGAGTTATCGATGTTAGTTTCATCGAAAGGAGTTATCGATGTTAGTTTCATCGAAAGGAGTTATCGATGTTAGTTTCTTCGAAGGGAGTTATCGATTATAGTTTAATCGAAGTGAGATTTTCAAATATGAGATATTTGAAAAGAAAGAGTTATCGAATATTAGTTATTCGAAGAGAGATTATTGAATATCGTTTATTCGAGAAGGAGTTAAACGAATATAGGTTATTCGAAGAAGAGTTAATCAAATAGAGATTTCTCGAAGAGAGTTAATCGGCAAAATTCGATTATATTGAATTCGGGAAAGTACTTATACTTTTCCAGTGTTTAAATAGAGATTTATTTATTTATAAATAAATAAGGGTTAGGTTAATTATTCACTAATAAGAATAGAAGTTATAATTAAAGTTAGATAATTCGAAAGTAGGGATTATAACATTATCGTTATAACCAATGTTTTAAATATAGAAGTGGATTAGTAAAATTGAATCCGAGAAAGGTGTAAAGAAGTTGTTAAAGATTTAAAAGATAAACTTTGACCATTTCGAAGTTTTAACGTTGTTCAGTTAAGGTCTGAGAGGTAATTATACCCCAACTTGAGTGACTTCCTTCTTAACTAAGAAATGGTAAGGTTTGATCGTAAAGGAGTTTTGGAAATGTTTTCCAGACGAGAATCAGAAATGTTTTCTGATAAAAGAAAATAAGAATTTAGAATATAAGGAAACAGGAGATAAGTAAATAAATGAACTAAAGAGATTTATGTTAAATGATGTTTGTTCGATATAATTTCCATTTGGAAATAATATCGTTGTTTGCACACTTGTTTTTCTTTGATAGTTAACTCACCGACTATCGAAGTTTTGACCATTTTAACGTTGTTAATATGGAGAGACCGGTTGGATTATTATCCGAAGAACCACTCTGTATTGGCATAAGCGTTGCGAATCATATATGCCAAAGATAATTGAAGACGGAGTAAAATGCAAGGGCTGTAGTATAAGTCTTAGATAACATTGCCTAAGATGGATGTACTGAATAGTGCCTTCGGTTTGTCCAGTCCCAGGACAACTTGTATGGACGAAGGTCTGACAGAGTATATCTGATAGATCGCGTAAGTTGATCGTTTCAAACGTATTTAAGTTGGTGGCGGAGGAAGTCGTTTCTCTTAGCTTATACCCGTGGTATTTTTGAGGAAATCAATTTGTGATTTAAAAGGTATGACGATATGACATTCTAAGTGAATGAAGATATGATATGTGAAAAGAAAAGCGTAGCTTCTAGCCTCACATCCGGTAAATGACAGAAATCGGGCAGGCAGCATGGCTAAGTCGGTCGCACCGAAGTAGGGTGTATTATCACCTATCTAGAGAATATTCATTTGCTTCTTTAATCTATCAATGTTGTCCCATATATATATATAAGGGAACGGTTGCTGATCCCAACCGTTGGTGATGTACATTCGATACACTCAAGCGAAATGAGTGGTCGGTCATGTGTGGCTGAGTTGCAAGATGTTCTTGTTGAACTCCAGTGTATCGTTCCTAGAGTACACTGATCGGAAGGTGGTTCCATACCTTGTCATAGTTGGTAATCCAATCATCCAATAAGCGCCTACGGTTTATGATGTTACATTATATATGTAGAGCGTGAGATGCAAGCGTTTCTGCTAGATTGATATCTATTTGTATTTAGACATTATTATAATATCAGAATGATATTACTTTACAAAGTGGTTTGGATTCTCATAAGGGAAAAATCCGTTCCGTTATGCGGCGTGGTCTTGTGAGATATCCTTTATTAAATCAAGTATTAAATTGTTTTACTCATACCAGTCCCATGACTGACCCGGAGTTTATTTTGTTGTTTTCCCTAAACTCTTGGGTGCCTAAATTTGTACGGGCAGTCAAGTAGTCGGGATTTTACAGATACACTGGGAGAGCTTGGAGCAGGAGTCTTCAGGATCCTATAACTATTATTATTTCCGCTGGGTTGTAAGTGTTGTACTCTGATAAGTGCTATTGTATACATAACTGTTGTATTTAAAAGTTATGTTATATTTTATTCGTTCCGCTGTGAGATTCGTGTTTACTCTGATGATGATGTCCTTCTTCTTCCTCTATTCTATTAGTCCTACCTTATCTATCCTCACCCTCTAATTTCTTTCATTAACAACCGGGATTTTTCGATGTTTTGGTTATCGACGTCGAGCTTACGTCGATAACCAAAGTCCTTAAAAATCCGGGTTACTACAGTTGGTATCAGAGCTTAAGTTAAGAATTACCTTGGCTCTATGGCGTGACTCGGTAGAGATAGGGTTAGTAATACCCTAGATTGAGTTTGAGTGTATATATACGAGTGCGTATTTGTATTTGATATAAAAATGGTTTTATATTGTGGAGATTCATTGGCTGAGTTGTTTATGAGTTCTGGTCGATCAGTTTGATCCACTGTATCGGTAGGAGTAAATAAACACTTGAATACGATGACCGACACAGTATGAATATGTGATATATTATCATATATAGGATATATTTGTTGCTATTATAATCGAGTAAGATTATAAATTAAATGGTTAAGTATATAACCAATCAGAATCATATAAGTAAAGTATATGAAATAAGATGAATTAAATATGAATTTAAATCAGATTTGGAATTAAAATAAGGAAATTTTAAGTTCCTGGGAGATTTTGAAACGTTTTCAAAATGGAAGTATTTAGTAATGGTTTTGAAAATGATATAGTATTGAAATCACGTGGGTCGCTGGAAAATAATTCCGATGATGACTGCGCAGTATCATCGGTGTGATTTTCGAGTTCTAAGTGACGAATTACTACCAAGGATTTAGTTTTTAAAATTGTTTTTGTGAAAGCAAGGTGTTCAAGAAATCCAAAGGTTTTGAATTGGTATTATGATTTCAAATTTGATTTGAAAGAAACCCAGGGATTTAAGTTCTGGAATTAAAATTTAACGTATGAAGTTAAATAGACTGAGATGACAAATGTGAATAAGTGAATTAGAATTAAACTTGAACTAAGTTAAATAAAATTGAATTGGATTAAAGATAATCTAGAATGGAACCAAATTGATAAGTCAATAATTTGGAATTTGATATTGGGGTTCAAATAAAATTCGAATTGGATTTGAGGATATGAACTGATTGGAATTCAATTGAGATAACACTGGTATATGCTGAGTTGATAGCATATGGAAGTGATAGAGTTGATATGCCCGACAAAAAGGTACCAGTTTATATTATATATGGATATGAGATTTATGAGCCGAATTGGCAAGCCGCTTGGCTGTTTGATTTTCTTTTGGGATAAAGAAGGCCCAAAGAGACGAGTTGGAGTTTGAGATATTGACCAGTACAAAGGAAGTGCTGGCGAAATTTTTAGAAAAAGTTAAGGCGTTAGAAAATTTTCAAAATTTTTGAAAATTTAGTTAGTCAGAATAAATTAATATTTTAGTCGATATTAATTGGTTCAGTTGAAACCGGAGATAAGAGGTAAACAGATAAATTTTTACCCAGTAGATAGGGTCGTCCCCTAGCTTAGCAATTTCGAGGACGAAATTTTATTATGGGGGGAAGATTGTAGTGACCCGCATTTTTAGCTGTTGAATAATTTATTTATTTAATTATTAAATATCGATTTATCGATATCGAGAACGTGAATTAAATAATATTGATTATTTAATTAATAGTTATAATATAATAAAATATATTATAATGTCGAAATAATCAAAAATATTGGAAATCACAATATTTTGTGAACGGGGTCGTCCCTTAGATTTAATTCAGCTTAGAGTTGAATTATATTGACGAATATATTCAATCGACGACAGTTTGAACGTATAATTATATTATAATTAAAATCGAGCTTGAAATGGCGCTGCAGTTCGTAAATTGGCGATTCGAACTTCAACTGAATGTACAGGATTAAGCCGGATTTCTGTGAAACAAGAAACGTGTGGAGCTGGTGGAGTATATCTTTCTAGTGGAAGAGAAAAATCGGGATTTCATCGCGTAGATTTTGATTTACGTCCAAATCAAATTTCAGAAAAAGTCGTTGTGGAATTCCTTTATAATTCGTAACGCTTTATATACGTTATTAAAGGGATTTTCAATGTAAATTGAATATCGAATCAATCTGGACTCGGAATAGCGAGTATACAAATATACTGGAGCTGTATGATATTCCTCGGTGAATATATACGAGAATATATATTTATTTATATTTAATTTAATTTTATTTAAATATATTTATATATTTAAATAGGCTATTTAGAGCTTTAAAAATAGCCACTTTTGCAAACGAAGTCGGAATTCGACGAAACCAGTTTTGTTGGATCCGCAATATCAAATGGTTGTTAGAGGTCAAGTTTCGTGATTTTTAGAGTCACTGTGTGGCCGTACGGATTTTTAGAGTGTAAAATAGTCAGTATTTTGACAGTTAAAAATACGCTGTGTGAGCATACGAAGTCGGAATTCGACGAAACCAGTTTCGTTGGGACCGTAATGTCGAACTGTAGATGCATGTCCATTTTCGTGATTTTTGGGTATCGTATATAATCACAGGATTTTTAGAGGACGAATAAAAATCACGTTTGCTTAAAAATGAGATATAATATTCGAATTTAATAATATTAAAAATAACCTATATAATATCCTTAATTTTCTAAACCCTAACCTAACTTCCCACTGGCCAAAACAATGCGCCGTTGATTTTTGTTCCTTCAAGAAAAAGCTCGATCAAATGAAAATCAAAAAGGGATTCCAAATAAAATCAATAAATCCAGATGTTTATGTCTTTGAGTTCCAATCTAAATGCTCTACAACCTGACATACGAATCAAGGAGTTCGACGTCAGCTTTCCTTTCGCTGGAAATAACAAAATCAAAAATAGGGTTGCGGTTTGTATCAAATCAAAGCGTTTTTGATTGAAATGACTTTTGTTTTTGGATTCATTGTTGAAAACCGCACCCATATGCAGAAATTAGTGGAGTTCGACGGATTTGGGTGTCGATGTTGATCAGTGGGTTAACGCATTCGAACGGGAACCGCTACTTCTTCTAGCATGTCGAGCTGGGTCTTTTGGGTGTAGGTTGGTGGAGATTTATATGAGGATGATGTTGGTGATCTTTGTGTGAAGTATTTTGGTGTATGGGAGGAGCTTTGCACCAGGAATGGTTTTGAACGAGAGGAGCACTGGTTCGTGGGTTTTGATGGGGAAGAAGGGGGTTTGGGCCGAACGGGTCTGGGCTGTTAGAGTTTGTTTGGGCCGGAGAATAAAGGTTAAAGCCCGTTAATATATATCCATTTTTTGTTTAAATTAGTATAAAACTGTAGGAGTCATATCTTATTCATACGTGGTCAGATCGACGAACCGTAAGTTGCGTTGGGACCGTATGGACGAGAGCTTCCCAATGAAGCTGACTGGGAGTGAATCCGACCTCGTTACAATTTATGGCGAAATAAATTGTCCGACTGAATCGAATAACGCAAACCGTTATTTAACGGCTAACGCGCAACTGTGAGTAAATCTCACTAACCCTAAACAATTTATAATTTCATGTTGTATCTTTAGAACTGTTAGAAATTGTCTGATTTACTATGTGTTGACTGTTTGATTGAACTGCTAGTCAGTTAGTTAAATTTCTATATTGATTCTGTTTAACAGAATATATCATATGGAACTGAAAGTGATGTTATCTATATTGTCTAACATCTGTGATGTAGGGAAACAGGTTGGAGGAATCCGACTGGATTCCTCAACAGTTATTTTATGGTTTTTCATATATTTTGATATATGATGTGAATTATAACATGTTGTTGATTGTGTGGGTATGGACGATATTGAACATCGTGATTTGATATGATTGAATACCATAACATACCGAAATGTTGATAAGGGGATTTTCAAAGTGATATTGAAAATAGAATATTTATAAATTGGGATATTTATAAATAAGAGATATTTATAAGTGGAATATTTATAAATAAAGAATATTTATTAATAGGAATATTTATAAATAGGAGATATTCAAAAAGGAAATAAATTTAAAACATTTCTTTTTGAATGGAAAGGCCTGTGTGGCGAGTTTTGGGATTTTCCCGATGCTCCCATTACAAAGGAGGTTATGGCGAATTTTCCCGGGAATTTAAGGAGTTAGAATATTTTTAAGAATAAATTTGGAAAGGGAATAATTGCAAACCATTTGTAAATAGAATAAAATAGAGAAAGGAAATATTTGTAAACCATTTACAAATAGAATTGAAAGGGGAATATTTAGAAAATAAATAGAGTTAATAAAAAAGGAAATTGGTTTATAAAGGAAACGTTATAAAAAGGAAATCATTTTTAAAGTGTAGAACCGTTATTTAAAAGTTAATCTTTTCAAATGAATAAAACGTTGTTAAAAAGGAAATCTTTATAAAGTAAATAAAGTAAATCGAATATGGTATTCGAAGTTAGTAATCGAATATGGTATTCGAAAGTTAGTTAATCGAATATGGTATTCGAAGTTAGTAATCGAATATGGTATTCGAAAGTTAGTTAATCGAATATGGTATTCGAAGTTAGTTAATCGAATATGGTATTCGAAAGGAGAAATCGAATATGGTATTCGAAGTTAGTAATCGAATATGGTATTCGAAAGTTAGTTAATTGAATATGGTATTCGAAGTTAGTTAACCGAATATAGATATTCGAAAGGAGATAATCGAATATGGTATTCGAAGTTAGATAATCGAATATGGTATTCGAAGTTAGTTAATCGAATATAGACATTCGAAAGGAGATAATCGAATACGGTATTCGAAGTTAGTTAATCGAATATGGAAATCGAAGTTAGTTAATCGAATATGTCATTCAAAAAGGGGTTAGTCGAGTCGTGTTAGTCAAATAGAGTTAACCAGTTAGAGTAAATCAGTTAGGGTTAATCAGTTAGAGTTAACCAGTAGAGTTAATCAGTTAGAGCCAACCACTAGAGTTAATCAAGTGTAGTTATTTGAGTTAGAGTTAGTCAATTATAATCATTCGGGATAAGTGTCATTCAGCACGACTGCTAGCGTAATACGCAGGGCTGAAAATAGCCTAAGGCGGTCGGATATTTCCTGAGGGAGTCAGGCGTAACCATTGTGATCGATGCGATCTAGAGTCAGGCGAATGGAGTTTAATCGAATATTAGTTATTCGATAGGAGTTAATCGAGTTGATCGAGTTAAGTTCGTCGAGTTAAATTAATCGATGTTAGTTTCATCGAGAGGAGTTATCGATGTTAGTTTCATCGAAAGGAGTTATCGATGTTAGTTTCATCGAAAGGAGTTATCGATGTTAGTTTCATCGAAAGGAGTTATCGATGTTAGTTTCTTCGAAGGGAGTTATCGATTATAGTTTAATCGAAGTGAGGTTTTCAAATATGAGATATTTGAAAAGAAAGATTTATCGAATATTAGTTATTCGAAGAGAGATTATCGAATATCGTTTATTCGAGAAGGAGTTAATCGAATATAGGTTATTCGAAGAAGAGTTAATCAAATAGAGATTTCTCGAAGAGAGTTAATCAGCAAAATTCGATTATATCGAATTCGGGAAAGTACTTATACTTTTCCAGTGTTTAAATAGAGATTTATTTATTTATAAATAAATAAGGGTTAGGTTAATTATTCACTAATAAGAATAGAAGTTATAATTAAAGTTAGATAATTCGAAAGTAGGGATTATAACATTATCGTTATAACCAATGTTTTAAATATAGAAGTGGATTAGTAAAATTGAATCCGAGAAAGGTGTAAAGAAGTTGTTAAAGATTTAAAAGATAAACTTTGACCATTTCGAAGTTTTAACGTCGTTCAGTTAAGGTCTGAGAGGTAATTATACCCCAACTTGAGTGACTTCCTTCTTAACTAAGAAATGGTAAGGTTTGATCGTAAAGGAGTTTTGGAAATGTTTTCCAGACGAGAATCAGAAATGTTTTCTGATAAAAGAAAATAAGAATTTAGAATATAGGGAAACAGGAGATAAGTAAATAAATGAACTAAAGATATTTATGTTAAATGATGTTTGTTCGATATAATTTCCATTTGGAAATAATATCGTTGTTTGCACACTTGTTTTTCTTTGATAGTTAACTCACCGACTATCGAAGTTTTGACCATTTTAATGTTGTTAATATGGAGAGACCGGTTGGATTATTATCCAAAGAACCACTCTGTATTGGCATAAGCGTTGCGAATCATATATGCCAAAGATAATTGAAGACGGAGTAAAATGCAAGGGCTGTTGTATAAGTCTTAGATAACATTGCCTAAGATGGATGTACTGAATAGTGCCTTCGGTTTGTCCAGTCCCAGGACAACTTGTATGGACGAAGGTCTGACAGAGTATATCTGATAGATCGCGTAAGTTGATAAACGTATTTACGTTGGTGGCGGAGGAATTCGTTTCTCTTAGCTTATACCCGTGGTATTTTTAAGGAAATCAATTTGTGATTTAAAAGGTATGACTATGTGACATTCTAAGTGAATGAAGATATGATATGTGAAAAGAAAAGCGTAGCTTCTAGCCTCACATCCGGTAAATGACAGAAATCGGGCAGGCAGCATGGCTAAGTCGGTCGCACCGAAGTAGGGTGTATTATCACCTATCTAGAGAATATTCATTTGCTTCTTTAATCTATCAATGTTGTCCCATATATATATATAAGGGAACGGTTGCTGATCCCAACCGTTGGTGATGTACATTCGATACACTCAAGCGAAATGAGTGGTCGGTCATGTGTGGCTGAGTTGCAAGATGTTCTTGTTGAACTCCAGTGTATCGTTCCTAGAGTACACTGATCGGAAGGTGGTTCCATACCTTGTCATAGTTGGAAATCCAATCATCCAATAAGCGCCTACGGTTTATGATGTTACATTATATATGTAGAGCGTGAGATGCAAGCGTTTCTGCTAGATTGATATCTATTTGTATTTAGACATTATTATAATATCAGAATGATATTACTTTACAAAGTGGTTTGGATTCTCATAAGGGAAAAACCCGTTCCGTTATGCGGCGTGGTCTTGTGAGATATCCTTTATTAAATCAAGTATTAAATTGTTTTACTCATACCAGTCCCATGACTGACCCGGAGTTTATTTTGTTGTTTTCCCTAAACTCTTGGGTGCCTAAATTTGTACGGGCAGTCAAGTAGTCGGGATTTTCCAGATACACTGGGAAAGCTTGGAGCAGGAGGCTTCAGGATCCTATAACTATTATTATTTCCGCTGTGTTGTACTCCGATAAGTGCTATTGTATACATAACTATTATATTTAAAAGTTATGTTATATTTTCTTCGTTCCGCTGTGAGATTCGTGTTTACTCTGATGATGATGTCCTTCTTCTTCCTCTATTCTATTAGTTCTACCTTATCTATCCTCACCCTCTAATTTCTTTCATTAACAACCGGGATTTTTCGATGTTTTGGTTATCGACGTCGAGCTTACGTCGATAACCAAAGTCCTTAAAAATCCGGGTTACTACACTAGATCGGCTCAGTCACTTCATATTGAATACTGCATATAAATGTGTGCATATTTAAGCTAATGGATGTATAATGGTTGTGCTATCATATGGATGTTGCATTTTAGTGAATGGTTGTGCACACATGTAGAAATAATATGTATCGATAAGGTTCTTTCGCATACATAATGGATGCATGGCACTATCATGGTTTGCATTAAGGAGGTCAACTGAATCAGTAAATCGCCTGATTTTGCATAAGATAAGGAACATATACACACACTTTTTTCATATGTTCATACAACATTAGAAATTCTATAAGGACAATGGATGCCTGTGTTTTGATGGTTGAATAAAAGGTTGTTTGGATGTTAGGATATGCATTCTCCTTAACTTGGAGATTTCGGGGTCGAAATCCTTTAAGGAGGGAAGAATGTAACACCCCAGAATTTTGAATAATCGAATTAACTAAATTAAAGAATAAATGTTTAGCATTGTTCTAAGGTTTGTAAGCAAAAGACTTAGTAGCTCATTTGGTTGGAACATGTGACTTGCATACAAGAGGTACAAAGTTCGATCCCCGCCAACGCCATATTTTTATTTTAGGGGAATGGCTAAAAAGCGGCTCAGTGTGAAAGCGGTTCAAAAAGTAGTTTAGTGTGAAAATGGTTAATTAGGATGATAGAAATATATATAGATATATTTATAAAAATAAAATAAAATTCAACCTAAAATTTAAGAAAAAAATTCAAAATAGCGGAAGCAGGAAGGCAAAACACCAAACCGACCTATTTTATGGGTCGACCCAAGGCCCGCTGGGTCGACCCCAGGGTCGACTCACGAGGTTTGGAATTGCTCCCGTCGGCCCTAAATGGTCTATGACGAAATTTTATGTTTTAGGGCTTAGGTGGCGATTTCTGGTTGGTCTGTTGACATCATTACTTGGTTTCTAAGGCCTAGATGGATTCTAGAGTGATCTGACGGCTGTAAATAAATTCAAAACTCTATAAAAAGACCCATAGACTCAAACCCTAATTCGAAATTAAAACTAAAACTATGGCCGTCATGCTGTCGTCTTGAACCCTAGAGCATCCGCCACCAATTAGAAGAAGATTAAAGCAACTCAATTCAATCCA
Organism: Allium sativum; assembly: GCA_030737875.1. Lineage (NCBI taxonomy): Eukaryota > Viridiplantae > Streptophyta > Magnoliopsida > Asparagales > Amaryllidaceae > Allium > Allium sativum. The sequence continues at coordinate 1,054,552,977 of CM060926.1, read as the reverse complement.
ACAACAAATTCAACTACAACAAAGGGATGCTAATAAATTCCAGAACTTCGTTGAATTGTGAGTTTGGTCACTCTAACAAAATATTTGCAAAATTAATTACGATGTGATATACGTTGGATTATAAGTTGTGGTTGTGAATCTAATTCATATGTTTAATCATGTATGTTAACTTGATTCATATTATATGATGTTATGCAAGTTTTATACATGATGTTATGCAAGTTTCATGTATGATGTTATGCAAGATTAATATGATTATGCAAGTTAATATGATTATGCAAGTTTCATATATGATGTTATGCAAGTTAATATGATTATGCAAGTTTCATATATGATGTTATGCAAGTTAATATGATTATGCAAGTTTCATATATGATGTTATGCAAGTTAATATGGTTATGCAAGTTGTACATATGATGATATGCAAGTTAATAGGATTACGCAAGTTGTATGCGAGTTATATGATGTTATGTAAGTTTGGATCTAAAATATATGCTAGTAGTACATGATGTTAACTTGTGTCAATGAATCCCTTTTTATAATCCAATCACCTAGGTTTATAACATCAGTTTTTATGCGAATATGGATGTGGAACATATGCTAATTCGTATAAGTATTATGTTCGTAGGCAAGTTTAAGTGATAATTGGACTCACATATATACAAGTTCGCACCTTTAAAGTTTAGATCCATATTCAAGTTGACATTTTTATGTTGAAACTATGACATGCATAGTTACGCAAGTTTACACCTTTATGTGGATCTATAGTTTACTCAGGTTAACACCTTTTATTGGATCCATAGTTATGCAAGATGACACCTTTATGTTTAGGTTGACGACATACATAGTTTATGTAAGTTTGTGATAATTACCTAGGCAAGTTGGGTGTAAAACTATGTCCATACATGCAAGTTCACACTTTTTAGATCTATGATTTTTGGATCCTTGATAATACAAAGACTATGCACGTATGTTGTAATTCTTAATTGCAAGTTAGATGCAAATTAGATCTATTATTGTGTGTATGTGACTTTGTGACGTTTATTCCCTTTTTTTAAGTATTAGACTATTTTCTAGTCTAATATGTATATGTCATGTGAAGCGAACGAATGACGGGGGTACGATGGGGATAATAGTGGATACATACATATTGTGATTTTGGCATGTAATGGCCCAAAAAGGCTTGTAATTAATTTTAAGGAATAAAATTAATTAGTGATGAAATTGGTATAATTTATATACCATAAATAGATGAGCATAATTTAGGTGATAAATTATGGACATAAATAGATATGGAAATTTGAATAGGGAAAGTAATTCAAATTTAGGGAAAATTATTACGTATAATTAATTGCCTAAGACACGAGGTTGGACTCATTTGTGGTGTAAGACTGCCCGAACCCGCCCGACAAATCCAGCAGCCACAAATGGTAGCCCAATGTGAGAGGTCAAAGGGCCAAACTAAATGCGTAACAACTGTATGGACACGAGGTTAGGCTCGTTTGTGGTGTAAGACTGCCCGGACCCGCCCGGCAAATCCAGCAACCACAAATGCTAGTCTAATGTGAGAGGTGCTACAGGGTTTACGGTAGTAATAAATTAAGAAACACTTAACCAAAGTAAAACATGTGGTGGGACATGGGGGTTAAGTGGGTGCCTTGGGTGGCATGAGGAAATACGATTAGTAACACTTAACCAAGGTAAAAACAAGTGGGACATAGGGGTTAAGTGGGTGCCTTGGGGGGCATGTGGAATTACTAATAGAAACCCTTAACCAAATTTAATACATGTAAGTGGACATGAAGGGGGTTAAATGGGATGTACTAGAGGGGACAAAACCTAGGTGGAAAGCTTGTGTCAAGCATGGGGGGCCCTTTTCAGTCCAGTAGCCCATTAAGTATCTTTGTGAGCTCGACCCAAGTCGAGGACGGCACACGCCTACTGGATCTGATTGTTAGAGGCCAAAACGGGTTAGCAGTGGCAACGCAAGTCCAATGGGGTCACGTGCGTGTGTGGGTCCAGGCTGGTAGGTAAGACGTTGTTGCATCGTGTAGTTATAAGTCGTGCATTCCTTGCGTGGTATAAGGTTGCCATATTGGGGAGTGATACACCCCACTGTGGGAGTTGCACGGGTATCTACGAGTTAGGGAGCCGATCGAATAGGGCAGGGTAGTGGGTACACCTAGTGGAGATAGGAGCAGACGACACCTATGTAGTCAGCTAGGGGTACACGAAGCTACCACTATTATTAATAATTATTAAGGGGGTACAAAGGACTTCCGTAGAAAGGACGGAAAACCACTTCAAGGGACTTAGACATTTGTCGGGCTAGAAGTTAGTCCAAGGAAGTGGAGGGCTTGTTGGTACCTTTAAGATAGACAATGGGAGGAAGGTTCAAATAGCTGTTTGGTTAACAATGGATGAAACCTCATCTTGGTGGGAGGTCACGAATGGAGAATGTAAAGAAGAAGGCTAGTTGTTTTTGGTGAAATAGGACACCTTAGGATTGTCCAAAGAGGCAAGGACAAAGTACAGGATCTTCTGGAGGGTAGTTGTATTCCCTCACGGCTGGTATACCTAATGGGGGTAGGCCGTCTAGGTTGAAATTTGGTTTTCTTTAACATCCTGTTTGAACTTTGTTTGATTCTGGCGCTTCATACTCGTTAGTATCTGCTTCATTAGTTGATACACTGCACCTAAATACTAGTCTAGTTAGGGATCCCATCCTAGTCTCAAATCCTGTTGGTGGTTCGGCTCATCCTTCAATGGTTTGTCGGGATTTGAGAGTGTCTATCTTGGGCGTTGGATTTGAATGCAACGCCTTCGTCCTTGGTTTCACGGGCTATAGTTTGATTCTAGGGGTGGATTGGCTAGCCAGGCGGGGTGCCATCCTAGATTGTGAAAGGAGGGTAGTTAGACTATTGATTCGTTATGGAAAGACCCTCATATTTCTTGTGACCCTAGGGGTTCAGTGATGCTTAGCTGCCTAGAATCTTATGACGCATCCAACGATGATTGGAAGTCTGTTTGTGTGGTCCTTGAGTATGGAGACGTCTTTGATAAAGTGCGAGGTTTACCCAGAGGCGCGAAATAAATTTTCGTATGTGCTTAATAGATTAAGCAAAGCCAGTTATGTGATCAGCGGTGGTTTTGGAGCAAGACTGGCAAGGACAGCCAGAGTCGGTTAAGTGCTCAATTGGTAGGCCATCTTACTAGTATCATCTCACGTAGGTCATCTGAATTCAAAGGAGGTATCCCTTGGGTGTTTGTCTGATATTGGTTTAGGCCTTTGGGGCTTGCACTTGGGGGATGTCGAGTTCGACTAGGATGGTATGTGTGAGAGATGAATAGTTGTGACGATTTTGCATGGGATAATATCCTGGTTTTCTCTAGAAGCAGAGAAGAGCATGCCATACATCTTAGGGAAAGCTTAGGGACCCTACAAGCGCACCAACTTAAAGCTAAGTTCTCCAAAATACATTTTTGGAGGAAAGAAGTGAGGATTTTAGGGCATGTGGTCTCTAGGGAAGGGTGATATGTTATGGTGGAAGACAGTCGAAAGTCCATGAGAAGAATTACCCTACCTACGACTCAGAATTGGCTGCCATAGTTTTTGCGCTCAAGTCTTGGTGTCATTATTTGCTTGGTGAGAAGTTTGAGTTGCTTCCAGACCATAAGTCGCTAAAGTACTTGTTCTCTCAGAAAGATCTAAACTTGAGGCAACAAACGTGGATGGAGTTCTTGGCGTCCTACGATTTCGAGATAGCATATACCCCTGACAAGGGTAACGTTGTGGCGGATGCCTTGAGTAGGAAAAAGTTGACATTGAGACCTTTTTTTGTCGAGCGACGTAGCTTAGAGTTTATCTCTACCTTTGACTTTAGACCATCCATTGATTTTATACCCAGTTTGCTAGCGTCCTTGAGGTCAGACCTACGCTTTTGGGACGGGTTGGAGAGGCACAGCTTGATGACCCACAGTTGATGGAGTTAGTAGAGAAGCTCATAAGAGGGGAGTCATCAAGCCACCTAAGTAGGTGTACCCTAGATGATAAGGGTTGGTTGCGTAGGGACGATAGACTTTGTGTATCACGGGATGAGAGCTTGAGGAAGGCTATTCTTGATGATGCACATCGTTCGAAGATGACCATCCATCTCGGCGGGGACAAGATGTACATGGAAATGAGATGAGTTTACTTTTGGGCCGGCATGAAGAAGGACGTGGCAGAGTTTGTCGCTAGATGCTTGGTGTGCCAACAAGTAAAAGCAAAGCAAAATAAGCCCAGTGGATTACTACCCCCATTGGAGGTCCCACAATGGAAGTGGGAAAGCGTCTCGATGGATTTTGTTGACAGATTACCGAGATCGAGGAAGGGTAACATGGGGATTTGGGTCGTCGTAGACAGACTTACTAAGAGCGCCCATTTCATTCCCGTGAAGAGTAAGAGGACCGCTCCATGGTTAGCCGTCGTATACATTCGAGAAATAGTTCGTTTGCACGGTGTTCATTCTAGCATAGTGAGCGACCGCGATCCTATCTTTACTAGCGAATTTTGGAAGAGCTTGAAAGAGGCGGTAGGGACTCAGTTATGTTTGAGCACCGCATATCATCCTCAGACGGATGGCCAGACCGAGAGGGTGAATTGTATTCTAGAGGACCTATTGAGGTTGTGTGTCTTAGATTTCGGAGGTACATGGGAGGAACATCTTCCTTTGGTGGAGTTCGCATATAATAACAGCTTTCAGTCTAGCATTGGCATGGCACCGTTCGAGGCTCTTTATGGGCGGCCGTGTCTCTCGCCTGCATGTTGGTGGGAGTCTACAAATAAGATCTTACTTGGGCCCGATATGATTAGAGAGACTTCGGAAAAGATCGATTTGATTCGAAGGAGGATGAAGACGACGCAAGATAGGCAGAAATCTTATGCGGACAAGAGGAGGATAGATCTTGAGTTTGATATTGGGGACATGGTCTTTGTCAAGGTGTCTCCATTACGGAACGTCGTTCGCTTTGGGTCCGTTGGGAAGTTAGCACCAAGGTTCGTAGGGTCGTTTCCTATTAAGGAGAGGATTGGGCAGATGGCGTATAGAGTGGAGTTGTCCAAGAGGCTTAATGGCGTACACGATGTATTCCATGTGTCACATTTGAGGAAGTGCCTGCACAAGACCGCGGAAGTGGTAGAGCCGAGCTTGCTTAGAGAGGTGGAGATAGAGCATGATGCGACGATTCAGCGAGCTCCTACGTGCATTCTTGGGTCAGAGGTTAAGAAGTTGAGGAATCGAGAGGTCAAGCTAGTCAAAGTGCAATGGGGAGATGATGAAAGCAACACTACTTGGGAGACGGAAGAGAAGATGCGTTCATTATACCCTTTTCTTTTCGAGGGTATGTCTTCTAGTTTCTCCTTTATCGCTTACCTTATACTTATCTTATCTTTAGTATGTCCTCTCATTAGTACCTTTGACCTTTAGATAGGGTAGTCCTATGATTGAAACTTGTGTTTGAGACATGTTATGTATGATGGATGCATGTAGATGCAAGTGTTAGCTAGTGGTTGCTCGTGGATGCATATACACACACTTTAGGCACTAGATCGGCTCAGTCACTTCATATTGCATATAAATGTGTGTGCATATTTAAGCTGATGGATGTATAATGGTTGTGCTATCATATGGATGTTGCATTTTGCTGAATGGTTGTGCACACATGTAGGAATAATACGTATCGATAGGGTTCTTTCGCATACATAATGGATGCATGGCACTATCATGGTTTGCATTAAGGAGGTCAACTGAATCAGTAGATCGCCTGATTTTGCATTAGATAAGGAACATATACACGCACTTTTTTCATATGTTCATACAGCATTAGAAATTCTATAAGGACAATGGATGCATGTGTTTGATGGTTGAGTAGATGGTTGTTTGGATGTTAGGATATGCATTCCCCTTAACTTGGAGATTTCGGGGGCGAAATCATTTAAGGAGGGGAGAATGTAACACCCTAGATTTTTGAATAATCGAATTAACTAAATTAAAGAATAAATGTTTAGAATTGTTCTAAGGTTTGTAAGCAAAAGACTTAGTAGCTCATTTGGTTGGAACATGTGACTTGCATACAAGAGGTACAGAGTTTGATTCCCGCCAACGCCATATTTTTGTTTTAGGGGAATGGCGAAAATGCGGCTTAGTGTGAACGCGGTTCAAAAAGTAGTTTAGTGTGAAAATGGTTAATTAGGAAGATAGAAATATATATAGATATATTTATAAAAAATAAAATAAAATTCAACCTAAAATTTAAGAAAAAATTCAAAACAGCGGAAGCGGGAAGCCAAAACACCAAACCGACCTATTTTATGGGTCAACCCAAGTCCCGCTGGGTCAACCCCAAGGTCGACTCAGGAGATTTGGAATTGGTCCCGTCGGCCCTAAATGGTCTATGACGAAATTTTATGTTTTAGGGCTTAGGTGGCGATTTCTGGTTGGTCTGTTGACATCATTACTAGGTTTCTAAGACCTAGATGGATTCTAGAGTGATCTGACGGTTGTAAATAAATTCAAAACTCTATAAAAAGACCCATAGACTAAAACCCTAAATCAAAATTAAATCTAAAACTATGGCCATCATGCTGTCGTCTTGAACCCTAGAGCAGACGCCACCAATTAGAAGAAGATTAAAGCAACTCAATTCAATCCAACAGCAAATTCAACTACAACAAAGGGAGCTAATAAATTCCAGAACTTCGTTGAATTGTGAGTTTGATCACTTCAACAAATAATTGCTAAATTAATTATGATGTGATATACGTTGGATTATAAGTTGTGGTTGTGAATCTAATTCATATGTTTAATCATGTATGTTAACTTGATTCATATTATATGATGTTATGCAAGTTTTATATATGATGTTATGCAAGTTTCATATATGATGTTATGCAAGATTAATATGATTATGCAAGTTAATATGATTATGCAAGTTTCATATATGATGTTATGAAAGTTAATATGATTATGCAAGTTTCATATATGATGTTATGCAAGTTAATGTGATTATGCAAGTTTCATATATGATGTTATGCAAGTTAGTATGGTTATGCAAGTTGTACATATGATGTTATGCAAATTAATAGTATCACGCAAGTTGTATGCGAGTTATATGATGTTATGTAAGTTTGGATCTAAAATATATGCTAGTAGTTCATGATGTTAACTTGTGTCAATGAATCCCTTTTTAAAATCCAATCACCTAGGTTTATAACATCAGTTTTTATGCGAATATGGATGTGGAACATATGCTAGTTCGTATAAGTATTATGTTCGTAGGCAAGTTTAAGTGATAATTGGATTCACATATATACAAGTTCACACCTTTAAAGTTTAGATCCATATTCAAGTTGACATTTTTATGTTGAAACTATGACATGCATAGTTATGCAAGTTTACACCTTTATGTGGATCCATAGTTTACTCAGGTTAACACCTTTTATTGGATCCATAGTTATGCAAGATGACACCTTTATGTTTAGGTTGATGACATACATAGTTTATGTAAGTTTGTGATAATTACCTAGGCTAGTTGGGTGTAAAACTATGTTCATACATGCAAGTTCACACTTTTTAGATCTATTATTTTTGGATCCTTAATAATACAAAGACTATGGAAGTATGTTGTAATTCTTAATTGCAAGTTAGATGCAAATTAGATCTATTATTGTGTGGATGTGACTTTGTGACGTTTATTTCCTTTTTTTTAAGTATTAGACTATTTGCTAGTCTAATATGTATATGTCATGTTAAGCGAACGAATGACGGTGGTACGATGTGGATAATAGTGGATACACACATATTGTGAATTTGGCATGTAATGGCCTAAAAAAGCATGTAATTAATTTTAAGGAATAAAATTAATTAGTGATGAAATTGGTATAATTTATATACCATAAATAGATGAGCATAATTTAGGTGATAAATGATGGACATAAATAAATTTGGAAATTTGAATAGGGAAAGTAATTCAAATTTGGGGAAAATTAATTATGTATAATTAATTGCCTAAGACACGAGTTGGACTCATTTGTGGTGTAAGACTGCCCGGACCCGCCCGGCAAATCCAGCAGCCACAAATGGTAGCCAATGTGAGAGGTCAAAGGCCCAAACTAAATGCATAACAATTGTATGGACACGACGTTAGGCTCGTTTGTGGTGTAAGAGTGCCCGGACCCGCCCGGCAAATCCAGCAGCCACAAATGCCAGTCTAATGTGAGAGGTCCTACAGGGGTTACAGTAGTAATAAATTAAGAAACACTTAACCAAAGTAGAACATGTGGTGGGACATAGGGGTTAAGTGGGTGCCTTGGGTGGCATGAGGAAATACGATTAGTAACACTTAACCAAGGTAAAAACATGTAAGTGGGACATAGGGGTTAAGTGGGTGCCTTGTGTGGCATGTGGAATTACTAATAGAAACCCTTAACCAAATTTAAAACATGTAAGTGGACATGAAGAGGGTTAAGTGGGATGTACTAGAGGGGACCAAGCCTAGGTGGAAAGCTTGTGTCAAGCATGCGGGGGCCTTTTCAGTCCAGTAGCCCATTAAGTATCTTTGTGAGCTCGACCAAGTCGAGGACGGGACACGCCTACTAGGTCTGATTGTTAGAGGGCAAAACGGGTTAGCGGTGGCAACGCAAGTCCAACGGGGTCACGTGTGTGCGTGGGTCCGGGCTGGTGGGTAAGACGTTGTTGCATCGTGTAGTTATAAGCCGTGCATTCCTTGCGTGGTATAAGGTTGCCATATTGGGGAGTGATACACCCCACTGTGGGACCTGCACGGGTTTCTACAAGTTAGGGAGCCGATCGAATGGGGCAGGGTAGTGGGTACACCTAGTGGAGATAGGAGCAGACGACACCTATGTAGTCAGCTAGGGGTACACGAAGCTACCATTTTTATTAATAATTATTAAGGGGGTACACCTAGTGGAGATAGGAGCAGGCGGCACCTATGACGTCAGCTAGGAGTACATGGAATTACCATTATTACTTATTGAAAGGGTACATCTAGTGGGGATAGGTACACGCTGGGTACCTATGATAGTAACTAGAGATATACAGTCAAACATGGAGGATAGTGGGTACATCTAGTAGTACACGAAGCTATCATCGTTCTATTTAGCCAAGAGGGATCAAATTTCTAGAGTGACTAGTAGGGGTGCAGTTAGTGTTAGTACAGTACAGTACGGTACAGTACGGTAGAGTATTGTAATTATCCTATATTGACTAGGAAGCACCATTAACGTTATCTCTGTTTCTCTTGATTTCCATGCCATACCCATGTGGTTCACACAGTCATTACCTTATTCTCCAGCTTATATCTTATCATATTTCTTTAATAATTATGTTGTTAGAGTTTTCGGACTCGCCAGACTTTATGTTTGCGCGTAACCAGAAATCGCAAAGGGAATGCATTAACTTCCATGGAGCATTTTAAGAGAATATAGAACAGAAAATCATAACAAGACAGATATAAAGCAGTACTTGAAAATTTAGAACTTTGTTTACTGCAGTAGAAGGTAAATATGTTTGGTTACATCATCAAAAACCATAAACCAAAGTCAAGTACATAATATCCATCTTGATAAAACAAAGTACATAATCCCACTACTACAAATAGCCATAAAGAAAATGATAGGCTGAACTTTACTTCAGCAATCCAAATCCAAGTGCTACTAAAGAGATCCCAATCAAGCTCCACTAGTACTAGTCCCACCCTTAGAACCTATGGGGGAGGAGGGGAAGGAAGAAAAGAGGTGGAAACAAAGGGGGTCAGACATAAAGTATGGTGAGTTCGATCACTTTAACAAAATAATTAAATTAATTATGATGTGATATACGTTGGATTATAAGTTGTGGTTGTGAATCTAATTCATATGTTTAATCATGTATGTTAACTTGATTCATATTATATGATGTTATGCAAGTTTTATATATGATGTTATGCAAGTTTCATGTTTGATGTACTAGAGGGGACCAAGCCTAGGTGGAAAGCTTGTATCAAGCATGGGGGACCCTTTTCAATCCAGTAGCCCATTAAGTATCTTTGTGAGCTCGACCCAAGTCGAGGATGGGACACGCCTACTGGGTCTGATTGTTAGAAGCCAAAACGGGTTAGCGGTGGCAACGCAAGTCCAACGGGGTCACGTGCGTGCGTGGGTCCGGGCTGGTAGGTAAGACGTTGTTGCATTGTCACTCGCAATAGGAATGCATTAACTTCCATGGAGCATTTTAAGTGAATATAGAACAGAAAATCACAACAAGATAGATATAAAACAGTACTTGAAAAATTAAAACTTTATTTATTGCATCAGAAGGTAAATATGTTTGGTTACATCATCAAAAACCATAAACCAAATCAAGTGCATAATATCCATCTTGATAAAACAAAGTACATAATCCCACTACTACAAATAGCCATAAAGAAAATGATAGGCTGAACTTTACTTCAGCAATCCAAATCCAAGTGCTCCCATAGAGATCCCAATCAAACTCCACTAGTACTAGTCCCACCCTTAGAACCTGGAGGGGGGGGAGGAAGAAAAGAGGTGGAAACAAAGGGGTCAGACATAAAGTCTGGCGAGTCCGATAACTCTAACAACATAATTATTAAAGAAATATGATAAGATATAAGCTGGAGAATAAGGTAATGACTGTGTGAACCACATGGGTATGGCAAGGCAATCAAGAGAAACAGAGATACCGTTAATGGCGCTTCCTAATCAATATAAGATAATTACTATACTCTACCTTACTGTACCATACTATACTGTACTAACACTAAATGCACCCCTACTAGTCACTCTAGAAATTTGATCCCTCTTGGCTAAATAGAACGATGATAGCTTCGTGTACTACTAGATGTACCCACTATCCTCCATGTTTGACTGTATATCTCTAGTTGCTATCATAGGTACCCAGCGTGTACCTATCCCCACTAGATGTACCCTTTCAATAAGTAATAATGGTAATTCCATGTACTTCTAGCAGACGGCACCTATGTAGTCAGCTAGGGGTACACGAAGCTACCACTATTATTAATAATTATCAAGGGGGTACACCTAGTGGAGATAGGAGCTATAGGTTCTTTGTTAGTCCACTATTAAGTTTCCTTTCCTCTCCTTTCTTTGGCGACCGTCCCGTGCTAGTTGGACAGCGGCACAGCGCACTTTCATTGGAAATGTCGGCTGGTGCGGGGCGGGACGTCACAACAACACTTATTAGATGCTTCAAACCGACAATCACAACTTTTGCTAGTTTAAAATGATAAATTTATACGCTTCAGTAATAAAAAAAACTAGAGCACTAACTGGAAGTTCAAAATTTACAATTCAAACAATTTTATAATTCGTTCATCTCACATTTAAAATATTTGTATAAACAATATATAAACACATCGGAAAATTATATGTACACACATATATATACATTACATCGAGCAACATTAAAATATATTAAAAAAATACGACTTTAATTTCATAATTACATTTACAATCAATTTCTCACCCAGTCCTAGATACTATCACAAACATGATTATATCATATTGAAGACTAAAAAACTAACTTGTAAATATTGAATTTAAGTATTATTTAACATTGACTCGAGTAGCATTAGTAAACCATGTAGAAATATATCATGTAAACACAAAATCAAGCACACTATTAAAGTTGTGGTCAAAAGTTAGAAATGTGTGATATATTTAAAAATCTACTATATAATATAGGTTAAATAATGAAGGTGATTGAAATTATTTTAAAATATAAAAAACAAGTATTATATTTTAAAATAAAGCTATGGATTTGTTTCTAAATCATCAAGAATGAGATTTACTATAAATAAGTATTATAATTGACTTTATTTCTCACTGGGTATCCATGGGAAATATTGCACTGATAATAAGCACATTCACTTGGATTTGTTAGCATCTACTAGGAGGTTTTGGAAAATTGAGTTCATATCAAACAATAGAGTAGAGGTAAAACGATCTAAAAACTACGTCCAGAAGTCCTTTATTTAACAATTTTAGGTATCTTTTACAGTCTAGAAAAATAATCCAATTTACCGTGAGGTTTGTCATACTGGGATACCAAATGAATACCAAAATTGAAGTATTATTTGTAGTTCCATGACCACATCACCAATCATTAGTCTTACACCTAACTGCAATGGTACAACTATGAATTCGCACCACAAGAAAAGAGGATTGGACATAGCTGCAATTTTGTTATTTTTAGTTTTAACTTTCATGTTTGTAATATGATACACTGGCCATAAATTAGCTAACACTCCCTTATTGAGTACATTGCGTCCATCATTCTAGTAGTTAGTTCTCTAGAACAGGCAGACTTACCTAACTAAACACCACATTCGCACTCAGTTCTCCTGCATCAGGTAAACTTATCTAAGAAAACATATCTAAAGTAAAAAGATAAAAATATAATGTGTATTTTGAAAAATCTTGCACTAAGATCTGGTTGCAAAATAATATAGTTATATCAACTAAAAGGACAAAGTTAAACGATCTCATTGAACAAAGCAAAAGCAACTCATCATTAATGTTTGCATAGACCATTTTTGATAGTGTTGACACCCAAAAATAAACATTTTGATACATGTTTAGTGCCAAATGTTTGGAAGTATCAACATATTACCGAAATTATAAACACAATCATAATAAAATCCAAAAAAAATCTATATCAGCACTAGTTATTCCACAGAAATAAGAAAGTCTTATGTAATAACCATTTCAAACGTGCTAGAAACAACAGACACTTGAGTCTGATTTTCATAAGATTGTAGGGTCAAATGTCGAAATAAATAATGATCATACCTGTATTCTGATTTGAATTTGACATTCATCCCATGTGATGCTTTGAGGAAAAAAGGCTATGCCCATATTTTGATATTCATAAAGGAGACTGCAGTCTGGACCTTCATGATATTCTAATTTGATAGCTTCACATCATCATGGAAATGCTTTATAAGCCATGTTTTCCGTATTCATTTTTTTGGATCACATTTAATTGGAAAGAAAATGATTAGCATTTATCCATAACCGAAAAGAAAAGGATCAACAATAAAAAAATGATATTCTAAGTTTTTTACCTGCTAGGTGTATGGGGAATTAAAAATGTTTATGCTCATGACTTCATCGGTATAACAATGTGTATATATAGAGAATTTTGGAAGGTGGTGGAATGTTTGTCCTAACATGCTTTTGGTAAAGCTGTCACATGTTAAAATTATGATCAACAACGCGCTCGAAGCTCGAGTACGCTCGACGTGGTTCACAAAGTGGTTAGTCGTAGTCGCGAAGTGCTTAGACTCATCGATGGAAAAATATTTGGATTTTGGTAAAGAGCAGTGTCACGCACTAAAAAACAGATGATCAACATGCGTCGATCACGAAAAATGGCTTGCGCGACTCACGGCGTTGAAATCTAGTAAACTGGCAAAAGTGATCTGACACATTGAAAACTTCCTAATCGGCACGTGGAAATCGCCAAAAACCATGATAAAAACATTGGTAAATCAATCAAACAAATATGGCAAATGCATATAGCACATTCAAAATTGGTTGATCAACATGGGAAAAAGCATCGGATCTACGTGCACACACCAGGGAAATCAACTTGGCAAATTTGGCTGGCACTTGGCAAAAATCGCATCGCATCACCTAGGATGAATTTTTTTTGCTTGATCGTATCGGTGGAAATGTGGATTTTCTCGAGTGTGCATCACATCCTAGTGATGTAATTTTTGGCTTGGTAAACGAAGGCGATGGATCTAGCAAGAACGGGATGCCAAAAATCGGCAATCGCATCAGTATGATGCGAGTTATGCATGGGTGCAATGCAATGAATTTTTTGATGCGATTTGGCATAGCAAGGCAGCTTCGATTTTTGGCATTGGATGCAATGTGATTTTTTCTTGATTGCATCATGGGTTTTGGATTTGGAAAGGCTCGGATACAGTGGAATTGGGTATGAAATTTGGTAAAGTGGCAAGTACCAAAAAACTTCGCACGATGGTTTTGCAATGCAGATCAACCTTTTTTGCGTGATCCACACACGATTTCACATGGATTTCATGGATGCAAGATTTTCAATGGGATGTGATGCGATTTTGTACACACAAGCTTGTGGGATGCGATTTTTGGGCTAACGGCTTGTAGAATGCGATTTTTCTGACAGTGACCCCCAAATCTCACATACTCCTACCTAACCCACTACCAATAAATATCTCCAAGCTTAGTATTTAAAGAGATCCTTTTGAACTTCTTGAAGCTCTCAAGCATCATTAATGGTTGCTATCTCCTTCTCCAGGAAGACGACTAAAACGTTGTATGCACGTTCTCCTCCAACTTTTGGACTTTCACAAGGATATTTACACTATTTTTGGACAGTTTTGGATAATTTCGGATTTCTTGGACATTGAAGCTATCTCTTGGACATTATTGACTGAGTCAACATATTTCTCACTCAACAAAGAAGATGAAGGACCTTTTGGTCAAAGTCTATTAACAATTGTTTTGTTATTCTATTATGCAACTTTGTACACAAATATTATCCAAACTTGTACAACTCTTGTAATTAACTACTATATGATGAATGATTAGTATAAAGCGGATGTAAGTGTTAGTGTCGAACCACTATAAAAAGCTATGTTCTCCCTGCATTACTTTACTTTGGATTTGATATTATGTTTCTATCACACATACACACGAGGGTCGGCGTGCACTGCATCGGCGACAATTACCCACATCAACACTTTGGCGCGGCAGTAAGGGGAAGCACACAACTTTGACTTTCGCTTTGGTTTTGGTTTTCAACTTTGGTTTCAGTTTTTGCCTTCGACTCTTTTACTTGCTTTTCATCATGGTTAAGCATAGGAAACTCGATGTTATTGCTGAAGCTCAAGGTGCAGAGCGAGGAGGAAGTCAAGAACTTTCTTCGATTGGAATCTCATCGAACTACGTAACTTGTGAAGATGTTAATGGGATGATTAAGAATTTGGCTATAGATTCAAATGCTTGACTTGAGCGAAAGGAACTTTCAATACTTATCTTAATCGATTCGAGGATAGAATAAGGAGTGCTTTGAGGCCGACTGGCTAGGCGGACATTATTGGAACTAGTGCCAGTGTTCCTCGGAATGCGACTCGGGACTTGGGGGCAACCCCGCAAACTAATCAGCAGGCTGATGCCAATCCTCGGACCAGCGTTGCTCCTGCTACGCTTGGGGGAACCCTTAATCTCGACGCCGCTCCAGTCTGTAATGCTTTGATTGGTCAGGTCACGGGCACTGTTGTTGGTAATGTTGTTCAAGCACAGGTACGTGCACCTTTAGAAGGTAGTGCTCCCATCGTTTTGAGAGTTAGGATTGTGCCCGATGTTGCTTCTCAGGTTGGAATTTAACCGGATATTCTTCTCGCTAATCAGTCAATTCCTAACTTGGAACCAAACATTGGGATCGCTAGTGTCGGCTTGGATGAGCTGAATCGATTGCTCGATATTGGAAGTGAAGCTAAAATAGCGAATTTTGTCTGTCGATAAACTCAGGGAGGTACCTCTTCTTCGGATTGAGATTGTGTTACTTGCAGTCCATTCTATTTGGATATCAGGAATTCTAGGAATCCACCAGTGTTCAAGTTACCGGCATTGGAAGCTTTAATGATCAGAAGGATCCGACCGCTCATTCGATGCGCTATGTGCGACATATGGAAGTCCTTTGTGCATTGAAGAATGTCATGGAAAAATGTTTTCCCCTTTACTTGACGGATATTGCTTCCATGTGGTTTAGACAATTGGAAGCAGATTTAGTCCATTCTCAGAAAGCTTTGACTAGCAGGTTTATCAAATAGTTTAGACTCAACATTGCTCGTCCTAAAAATGTTATGACTCTGACTGGCATTAAGCAGAAGTCCGATGAGACTCTGTGTAAGTTCTTGAAATGGTTTAATGTTGCGGTAGCTTTGGTCAACAGACCTGATCCATTCATGGTTTTGATGGATGCTATTTCTGTCACTTTGGATAAGTCTGACTTCAAGTTCTCATTGCAATGGGACAGCCAAGGGATCTGGGCGGGTTCTATTTTGAAGCTGAAAGGTTCCTTTAGGAAGAGGGCGCGAGGACTAATAAAAAAGTTCTCTAAGCTAATACGGCTAAAGGTGAGGCACCATCCGACTCTGGTAAGGCTAAGGATCCTAGTACGCGTAGACATTTTTCTGGAAATGTTCGAAACATGGCTTGGAGACAACCTAAGTTCCAGACTTACACGGAACTTACTCATACCCTCGAGGAGATTTATCTGTTAAGTTCACTCATCGTTCAGGAAGCCTCCCGCAAGGAAGTCAACTCAAAAGAAAAGGGACTCTTAACGGCATTGATTGTTTCATAATCTTGACGGTCATAATACAAATGAGTGTTGACATCTCAACGATATGATTGGGGAACGTGTCAGGCATGGGGAACTGGCACGGTATGTTTAGAACCAAGTTGCAGTACCGGGATGGGCGCAATTGCCTACCCCAACTCAGGATGGGAATGGTTCGGAATCTCGCCCCAGTGGGATTGTCATCAACTAATATTGATTCTAAATCTGAGGTCTCATATTCAGCCCCCTGGACATCAGTATCTTGTGGCTTATGGTCTTTCTGGCTCTGTGGATTCTATGGATTTATAAGCTCCTGTTTTCACTTGGATTTTCTGGATTTTGGTTCTATTTTTGTGGATACTTCAATTGCTTGGCTCATTGGTTGCTTGGTCTTTTTTTATTTGGATTTTAGGATTTGGTACTTTGGCTTTTGGCATTCGGCTTTTTTCTGGTTGTACTGCTCTTTGCATATTTGGCTTTGTGGTCATTCAATTTTGGATTTCTGGCTTTTGGACGATGGTCTGCTCACTTATGGCTTTCTACTTTTGGCTCTCCGGCTTTTGGGTCTTCCAGATTAGTTGTCTTATGGATTGACTTTGGCTCATTAATGAATCTAGTTATTTGGGTCTCGGCCCATGGCTTTGGTTGTAAGGACTTCGGTCCTCTGAATGTATACTTTTTGGTTGTTATGGATGTAAGATGGTTGAGCCAACATACGCATTTATGGGAATAGGAGGGTTCCTAGGCACGCTCTTTGTCTGGCAATACACCATCACCACCTCTAGTTATTTATGAAAAGTTTACTTTTCCTGTCTTTGGATTTTGAATTATCAAGTTCGCCTACCTACGTAACGCAGTCGTGAAGGATCCTATGCATGCTCTTCGCGAACGATAAACTGTTCAACCCCCTTCATGAATGAATTTGAAATCAAAAACGGCCAGATCTGCATACCAATGCATGGGGGAAAGCCAGCCCCCTAACTATTGTGTTTTCTTTTGGCTTTGCTAAAAACTCTCAAGGTTTTACAACTTTAATAAAATAACTTCGCCAAGTAAGGACGCTTGCTTACGATAGGAATGGATTGCAAACCCTAATAAGCATACAGATGTCTTGGCCTCTAGCCGTACATTGGTAAGGGTGCCTTAATTTGTGATGAGTACCGGATCTTACTCGTTTGGATTTGGATCGTCCTGTCAACACGATCCTCCTAGATTTTTGGATTACATCGAGTATACTTATCAATGATACGACAGGGTTATTCGATCGTGGATTTGGATCGTCCCGTCAACACAATCCTCCTGGATATTTGGATTACATCGAGTGTACTTGTCAGTGACGCGACAAGGCTACCTACTTGTTGTTATGGACTATATTGATTATCTGTCTACCTGGTCGGAATTTGCGAACTTAGGGTTTTTTGGTTTTCTGGTTAGTGAATAATACAATCCGTAGTGATCATGGATTTCTTGTTCATTGGCATAGGTTTTCTGGATATTACGGTCAGGCACGATCGTGTCTCTTTGGTTTTCTAGTTAAAAAGTTCACTTTGGACTTCTCTTGGCTCTGGTTCCTGGATTTCTGGTTTTCTCGCAAAACACATCTACCTTCGATCAAGAAAGATATGTTTTAGGGGGCAAAGTGTTAACATGCTTTTTGGTAAAGCTACCACATGTTAAAATTATGATCAACAACATGCTCGGGGATTGAGTATGCTCGACGTAGTTCAATAAGTGACTTGGTCGAAGTCGCGAAGTGCGCAGACTCATCTATGGAAAAATATTCGAATTTTGGTAAAGAGAAGTGCCACGCACTCAAAAACAGCTGATCGACATGTGTCAATCACATAAAATGGCTTGCGCGACTTAGGGCATTGAAATCTAGTAAACTGGCAAGAGTGATCAGGCACGTTCAAAATTGTCTAATCGGCACGTGGAAGTCGCCAAAAACCGTGTAAAAACATTTGGTAAATTAATTTGATAAATATGGCAAACTTAGATTTAGCACACTGAAAATTGGTTGATCAACACGACAAAAGGCCTCGGATCCGCGTGCACACACCAGGGAAATCGTCTTGGAAAATTCAATTGGTACTTGGCGTAAATTGCATCACATCACTAAGGATGCGAGATTTTGTCTTGATCGTATCGGTGGAGATGTGGATTTGCTCGAGTGCGCATCGCATCCTGGTAATGCGGTTTTTGTCTTGGCAAACGAAGGTGGTGGATCTGGCAAGAATGGATGTGAAAAAATGGTGATCACATCAGGATGATGCGAGTTTGGCATGGGTGCGATGCGATGGATTTTAAGATGCGATTTGGCATGGCAAGGAGGCTCCGATTTTTGGCATAGGATAAGATACAATTTTTTCTTAATCGCATCACATGATTTTGGATTTGGCACAGCTCGGACACGGTGAAATTGGGTACGAAATTTGGTAAAGTGGCAAGTACCACAAAACTTAGCATGATGGTTTTGCAATGGGGTAAATGTTTTTGGGTGATCCACACATGATTTCACATGGATTTCGTGTATGCGAGATTTTCAAAGGGATGTAATGCAATTTTTTACATGTAATCTTTTGTGATGCGATTTTTGAGCCAACGTAATGGCCTCCAAATCTCACCTACTCCTACCTAACCCACTACCTATAAATATCCCCAAGCTTGGCATTCAAAGAGATCCTTTTGGACTCGAGTTTTTGGACTTATTGAAGCTCTCAAGCACTATTAATGGATGCCTTCTCCTTCTCCATGACTATTAAACATAGCTTGGACCACTAGAACGTTGCATGCACGTTCTCCTCTAAATTTTGGACATTCACAAAGATATTTACACTGTTTTTGGACATATTTGGATAAGTTGGTAACCAAGTAATTGGTACTACAGGACATAATTTGCAGTATAAACCAAAATTGGTATATAGGTATATTATTGATAAGTTGGTAACCAAGTAATGAAAAGTCAAGTGGAACAAATTAAGTAATCTATAATTCTCAACAAAGACATCCAAGGTTCTAGCAACAAGGCATTACGTCGATACATCTAATTAATGGACCATGATAAAATCTATACAATTAAACTACCGACTTTATGATATCTTTATTGCTATAGGATGATGAGAACAACTTGTTGCAACGGGCCTTTGCAATGTTTGTGACTGATGCAAGCCTTGCTCCTGATGCCATTACCGATTCTACTATGTTTGGTGTTACTACCAATGATCAGGATTTTTGTAAGTTTTATACATCTGTTTCATGTTGATACTTGTAGAACTTTCACTCCATCAATTTTCAAGTTAGTTGCTTTCTTCTTTGGAAATTATTTCCTATTTCATGTTACTTTAAAGGATTATTGGTTGTTAAGGGAAATGCGCTGAATTTAATAATTCATTACTTTTCTTGACTTTACCTATAATTACAATGCACTGCACACTGTTGTTAATTTTTATCATGTTAGATAGTTGGAGGGTTTTTTGCTACCCTTTCCTTTCACTCGTATAAACAACTATTCCATTGCATTTTTACTTTTGAGAAAATGCAAAGTACAACTGACTAAACTAAGTACCTTTCTAGATTAATACAATTGTGAGAAATAAATGAAGAGCACATGTAACTAGAAATTATATTTACATTAGCACATTCTATGAATATATTGGAAGTCAAGAAATATCAGGGTGACTCATATATGAATTTTTTTATATTATTTGAAATTCCTATTTGGTTCCTTTTACAAATATGAATTGATTAGTTTTGAAATTTAATCTTTCACATAGCTGGGGATTACTTTCTTAGGGTTTTTTTAATCAAACTTTGAGAGAGCATTGGACTAATTTTAACTTATAAATGTGTGAGTAGAGAGTATTGCCAATGACAATTATTTTAAATCCTATTACACTATAATAAATACTCATATTGCAAACACCAGGCATTGTTATATTTGAACGGGGTTTTTGGAGTGATAAGAGGGTTTGTTTGAGAAACTGGTAAAAATGGAAGAATAATCGCTCAAACCATGTAATCCAAAGTGAACACTGAATTCCTTAAATTTGTCTTCCTCTGGATTATTGACAAAGATTTACCAAGAAAGAAAAGTTAGTGCTTCCTCTCCAAGTAAAAAAATTCTTCTAAAATAAAATGTAGTCAAGTTCGCATTAATTATATAATTTATATTCGAGAACCGAGATCACTTAGGGAATTCTGAATATTTTTGTTTTGTCTTTCATGAGATAATAGAATGGCATTGAAATCCCTAAAAATGATCCATGGTAGGTTAAATTGTTCTGACTAGTTATGTAAGTAATTCCATTAGTTTTCTCTTTGATTTGAAAAGTTGAAACCATAGACAATAGTACGAATCATGCCCGATCCAGTTGTGTTATATAGGAACTGTTATGGCTAGGTTTCAGCAAATTCGATGTTGGAGTTAGTAGGAGGTGGATTGACTAAGTTGTAGAGGAGTCTAAGTTCGGGTTCACTAGCTCGAGAATAATGTGATTCTGAAAGGTAGAGTTGTGTGAGTTGAGATATCGTGTTAAAGAGGAAGCAAAAACTTCGGGTCAGTCAACAGGTGTAAAGAATAATCCTTTATACCGGATATACAAATACATAGCTGGACCACACCACATTGCGGAATGAGTTTCCACTCGTTAGAATCTAGTTACCTCGGTAACATCTCTAGAACACCTACACTTCGGTGGTTAGTACAAAACAACAATAACATGTGTGACTGAATAAATGTGCAATCTACAACACACAATAGATCCCCCTGCACCGTTTTCCTGATTTTCCATCCTAACGGTTTCTAATGACTCCCCATCATTAATTACATTCTTTAATTTGGTTCCTCTTTCATGCTTCTTAAGGTGCCTCTTACTAACAACGGAACCATTACCTCTTGGTTTCCACATTGCGCAAGGCAACAGACCAGGTTTTTTATTCATTTGACTTTCGTACTGTGCGAAGCAATGAAATCGTCCTCCTTCCAATCCCCCTCCCATGTTTCACAAGGTTCCCCCTTGCAAGTAATGGGACCGCAGACTTATCGTTTTACTTAATTTGTTCCTCGAATTCCTATTTCCCATTAGTTCCTCCAATATTTTATTAGTTCCCTCATTTTATTTCACCAATTGTTTCCCCCATTGTTTATACAAATGCAAATATTGTGTGTATGGTTTCCTACCAATAACATATGCAACTTTTCATTGTGTCCCACCAAATCAATTAACCTTTATCTCCGAAAGGTACCCTTTTCGGCATAGTAAGAAAGTTGTCTTCCACTCTAAAAATACTGGTGTACGTACTTTTGTACCAGTCATGTATAAATATTTATGCGGATAAAATATCCGTTTTAATCAACATTCAAACATTTCCTAAGCAATTTCAACTTAGACAATTAATAACTATTTCATACATTCACGGAAAATAATGAAACTTAAAATCCATCCCCAAAATCATATAATAAACATCATACCAAAAGTCTATGGTGATCGGAGATTTCTAAGTATAGGTTTTAACCTAAATCCTAACAATTTCATGTGTATAAAAACCATAAAAACATGTGACATAGCTAAATGATTCACCAATTAGCATCATAATCAATCATGAAAAACCATCATTAACAAACAACACTTTTGGCTATCTTCCCAATGACCGAAATTCAAGGGTAACGGTATTAGTCAGCTTAATTAGTTGAGGTTTTGAGATTTGTTAACAAAGCTTCTAAGCTTTATGTCTTTTCTTCTTTCCGAGCTTTAATGGACAACCACCTCAGTATTCTGTTTAATTTTAGAGTGAATGAAAAGGTAAAATAGAATGTGGTAGAATACGAGTAGACACAGAGGCTGAAAGATTCCCCTTTTCCCCCTATTATATGCCCTTCCTTAGGAAATTCATTTGTTTCTAAGGCCAACCAAGAAGTTAATTTATTAATCACAATTCTTGTTTTCCTCCTTTTCTACGTTATTCCATTTAATTTAACCAATTAAAACAGTGAATAATGTTATCAAATTTAGAGGTATTATAGGTTTTGATGTTATTGGAGTTCAACATGATGGTGGGACTTCTTATTACTAATTTTAGGGATTTTTGCCGATAGGATATGGTATCGATTTGTTTAGTTCCTGGACAATTTGTATGGATGAATTTTTGGCGTTGCATTTCTTAGATAACTTACATTGATTTTCACAAATGTACATCTGTTTGATAATGCATGAAGCAACTCGTGCACTATATACACCCTTCTCTGTGACTTACAAGCGGATATCTTTACCTCTTGGCCTCATTACCCGGTAATAGTCAGAAACAGGACATGTAACAAAGCTACCTGGGAATAACACATTGGGGTATGATCTTCACCTTTCAAGATAACTCTTTATAGAATGAGCATGTGGTGTATGGATGAGAGCTCACGGTAGGTCAGATACAATTGGGGTGATATCGTATTTGATTGTTGCACCACCATCGTTCTGTGTAACTGGGTCGGTCTTACATGAGAAGGTAGATGATAGTTTTGTCCTCAAGTACACCCTCTAGAGGTGTAATATTTGGAAGGTGGTTCTTTACCTTGACATTGTATGAAATCCATTCCCCTATGAACCTACCAATTTAATTGCATAGCTTATTTGAGTGTGGAATTTAATTATAGATAATAATTTCACAATTTGTATTACTTATTTTAAAAGGGTTTTATCCCGTGTCATTAAAATAATATTAAACTGATTTGATATAAATATTTTCATTATCGTAAAATAAAAATGTATCTCATGTTTATGTATGGTCGTGGTCCTATGAGATTTCTTTTATGTCAAAAGATTTTCTAAAATTAAGCAGTTGTTACGATGTGAGTTTTGTTACTTAGTATTCCAAATAGATTTGGACAATGTTTTCCTCAATGCCTGGGTCCGACCGAGTATATTTTTTAAATTGGATTCAAATTTTTTTGGATCTTCAAGAGAGGAGCCGGAGTTGAGATGTATTCTCATGTTCTATTATTATATATTTTTCCATTGTGCCATGCTATACGTTGTGTATGCATTCCTTATTCTATGTTTGCAGTTGTATTTCCATTATGTTGTGTTGTATGTATCATCATTTGTTGGAACAAGTTATTATAACTGTTCAGACTGATTTATTTGTTATGTACTCTGATTATATACTCATTTATATATACAGTTTTCTCTTTTATGTATAGAGCATTGGTATATTACATTTTATTTTTTCCGCCGTGAGATTCTATTATATTATAATATTGTTAGGTTTATCCTCTTCTTCTGCTCTATTTTATCTTTCTTTCTTCTTTATCATTGTTTATCTTCTTTCTTCCGAACGTCCAATGTGTTTCCTGGCCCTTGACTTGTGGTGCGTACTTGTGTGTCAATCTCCGAGAATGGAAAATCGCTAGTCGTCCGACACTTGCCCTTGACTCTCTATTTCCTCAGTAGCTAAGTAATTGGGCTTATATATAAAAGGAGGTGGCTGACGTATACTTGGTCTTTAATTTATACACTCTTTGGAAGCCTTTTTCTCTTCTTCCTATTTGTTTTCCCTTGCACTGTAAATCAAATAAGTACAAAAGAAATAAAAACAAATGAGAGTAGATGTATGCTTCTCATTTTCTCTTCTTCCTTCTCTGCATATTTAACCAAACAACAATATTTCTCTTATTTTTGTTTTCCTTCCTATCTTCATTTTTTATTTTCCTTCTCTGTGGTGTTGGGCTGTAATTGGAAACGCATAAATGAGGAGATGGTTTTGTAAATGGCGTGCACGGCGTGCACGGCTTCAACATACATGCGTAGGAGAAAGAAAAGAAGAAGAAAATCTAAGATGTTGGAGAACTCATAGGGGAAGGAAGATAACTAGCATGAAACAGAGAGAAAAGGAGGCTTTCACATTTGGAAGTGGGATGACATTAAGTTGTTACTACCGATATGTGCAGAGGGAGTGATGTGTTTTGTTTAGGCCTTTGGCCAAGAATGGGTGAGGGTTTAGTTTTATTTAATAGTTAATTTAGTCCAGTTATTTTGATTTTAGTTATTAAATATTTTACTTTAATGTTTAACTCTCTCGTAGAAAGTCCATTTAGATCAAGATCTTCTTTTTGAATTTGTTCAGAAGGGAAACCAACCGGACTCGTAAAACCCTCCCTACTGCACCTAGCCCGGTCCGCGAGCACCACATATGTGGCTGATCTTAGCATATGCACAAGGTAAGCTCTTAGCATGTCATTCCGTGTTTCGAACCCATGTCATTGTTACCATGACGCAAAGTCCTGACTAGATCGAGATCTTCGACATTAGATCCATATTAACGAGTAGAATACGTTAGCATAATTTATTGATACATTTTTTGAGTTTGCATGAATGATTGTTGTTTGTTGCCTTTCTTATCAAAGTTTTATAGTGATAGTTTAAGTATTTATTTATTTTTCTTTGTATTATAACACACCTAATATAGTAAACAACTACTAAGATAATTTGTATTATTAAAATTATATCATACACATTTAACAGTGTAGAATATTTATTAGACATTGTCTAGTAAGTTGGTAAATTTTCATTAGTAGTCTTATAACGGGTGAAATTTTGATAGTTTTGGCTAGTTTAAAAACTCGAGTCATCACAAATATTATAATAATGTATAAGAGTTAAAAATGAATATATAATATAGTTAGATTGCATATGTCTGTTCCACCATATTTAGTTTACAACCAAGTCTGTAAACCACATGCTAGATAATGGATTTCATATAGTAGCAATGCAATCGTGCTACCGCCTGCCACAACACATTTACAGAGAAAATGTACCAAAGGCCTAACTGGGACCCCTTGAGGTAGGACTGTCAACCCCTTATTGGGTAGCACTAAATACGATGATCACCATGGTTTTGTTTGATAAACTGTTTCATTGGCCCAAGCATACAAAATTAGACAATAAATATAGATTCAGATACAAGTGATGACCATACTCTAATGGCAGTGAACCACATAACCATGAAGCCACCACACTATAATGTCCATTTTGTCACACTATATGCAGAAAATTTGCCATGGTCTTGAGTCATGATAATTTTTCCATGGCTTTTAGCTATTTTAAAGTATACTGGAACAGTTCGGGGCCATTGTACTTTGGAATGGCTCTAGATCATGCCAGACTAACCTGATTTTCTTAACCGTTTCATGTAACTCAGTCTCGAATGCAGTACGCCTCCCCTATCCGAAATAAAGAACATCGTTCTCAAATCAGGGTTCTCAAAAAAGGGCATTATTAATAACACACAAATTCTGGATAAGGGTTGGTCATAAGGGGCCTCTTGAGCTAGAAAATACTTTCATACTTTTGGACAAAATTACCTCTAGAAAAACGGTAATGTTTGACCAAATTTAATAAGTTAAAATGGTGTGGGTTAACCGTTTCACATGTTAATGTATTTTGTGCTATATGGCCGAAATTAGTTATGTAAACGGTCATCTCTTGCCGAAAATTAAAGAGGTAATTTAGTCGTATATTACAGTATCGTTAAGGGAGGGTTGTTTGTAACCCACATTAATAATAAATCCTAGAAAATAGGTCGTCCTTTAGAGCATTTCCAGTAGGGGAATACTCAAGAAAGTGGGAGCAATCCCTAATTGATTTACAATCCTCGCGTTGCAGCAATGTCGAGGAACAAGTTCAAGTGGGGATTGTCCCCACTTTTTTTAAGTATCGACCACTAAACGACAATTTGATCATTGTGGTTTAAGTTTTAACGCAAAATAAAAGCTCAGTGGGTTTAAATTAGAGAAAAAACCATGGCGAAACCTCTTCGCTACTAGAGGATTCGGGCTTCTCCATGCTTTTTCTTCTTCTTTTTGCTCATGAAAATGGATGTCCTACTAATCCAACAAGGTGTGTATACATTCTTCTTTGTTTCCCTTCTCATTGATTTTCATTTTCATCTCTTTCAGATCGATTTCTATTTGCCACCAAATATCTCATCTTCCTTCATCATCCTCATATGTGCTCAATTTGGCATCTCTGTCGTTGTCTCTTTTGTTCGCACTCAATCTGCATCTGACTGCCGTAAAATTTACAGAACCAGTGAGAATATATGGGTATGTTAGTATATTGGTAGATTAAGAACACTACCCATTTTAGTATGTAGTATACTTCTCATTCCAGGAAGATTTGTATGAAGAAGTGATTGTTTTTGCAATTTAGGTACTAAAGCAATTATCTTGCAATATTACAATTTTTATCGATTAGGCAAATGACGTGTTTGATGGTTTAAGGCCTATGTTTTGTTTTCTAATATAGGATTGGAAGAAATTGTAGTTTGTGTGGCATATGACACTACTACAAAAGTGGGCATATTCGATACTAATTTGTGTGCGTTGCATGAAAAGTGTGGCGAAAGCTATGCTTTCTTTGATCTTCTGCAACAATATTCGTATGTTGTTGCATTAGACGTGAATGCACGGTTGCGGTGGGAACTCTAGTGTTTTGACGTGCAACACCAACTAAAAGAGTAGCTTTACATATATACAATCCATCTCAACGATCCGCGTTATCAGCGTAAACAAAACCCTAATCGTAGATGCATGATTAATCCATTGGTTCAAACCAATCTATGGTTCTGATGATTCTAAACATTATCCATTATCCAATCAATGACAACCACCTCACTGCATTTTTTGATGAAATTTTGGCGTGATCTTCCCACTTCATGAAATAATGCAAAAATAATCTGGTCATAAATCGTTCTTTTTCTCTATCATCTAATCGTTCTTTCCCCCTTTTTACTATTGACAAAAATTTAAACCTAACTTCACGTCAGTATCGCTCCTCTCCTCGACATATTTTATTGCAAAAAGGTTGAAGCTTTGAAACGCTTTCTAGCTTTGATTACTCATGGCATTGACATCGCCAGTTATTTCCCTCATGTTCAGTTTGGATAACACTAGGAATTAGTTGCGCTTAATATAGAATAGATTATGACTAACTAGTTCATTTGTTACACTTTGGAAAACCCATTCTCTTATGAGTAATTAGTTGCGTGGACATCCCAAACTTAGGAAAACTCATTCGCTTATGAGTAATTAGTCGGTGAAAGATTAGATTATGAGTAATTAGTTGCGCTTTGACCATTTATTTGAGATTTGGGATTATGCTGAAGAGGTTTATTCGAAAATTGTATCCAGCAAAAAAACCAAAAAAAGGAGATGGCGCCGATGGGTTTACCCCCAGG
Source organism: Allium sativum (assembly GCA_030737875.1). NCBI lineage: Eukaryota > Viridiplantae > Streptophyta > Magnoliopsida > Asparagales > Amaryllidaceae > Allium > Allium sativum. Next base: position 1,054,525,336 of record CM060926.1, on the reverse strand, counting down.
ATTTAGGTTTCACCCAACTGACGAGGAGTTTGTTAATTATTATATTAAAAGGAAGGTTCATGGTCTCGACATTGAGCTGGATATTGTTCCTGAGTTGATCTTCATAAATGTGAACCATGGGATTTGTCAGAAAAATCATTTCTGCAAAGTAGGGATCCTGAGTGGTACTATTTAAGGCCATGAGATAGGAAGTACCCAAATGGGTTCCAAACGAACAGAACAACTAGAGCAGGATACTGGAAATCTACTGGAAAAAATAGGCGACTTTGTTATCAGAACCGGGCTATTGGCATGAAAAAGACATTGGTTTATTATAAAGGTCGAGATCCTTAAGGAATGAGGACTAACTGGGTTATGCATGTGTATCATCTTGATGATAAGGAAAGTGAAGATACATTGGGTTTGCAGGACTCGTATGCACTATGTAGAGTTTTCAAGAAAAACGTTTTGTGCGCCAAAATAGAGGACCATGGACAATGTAATAACATAGCATTAATGGAGGGCCCTTAAGCAATCACTAGTGATAATATCAATAACGATCAATACCAAAACATTTCTCTTGATGTTGGTCCGATGAGCTCATCTTCGTGCGTGGATGAAGATAACAAAGACGATGCATGGATGCAGTTCATAACGAATGATGCATGGTGTTCGAACCATGAAGAAGGTGGTCAAAATCCTAATCGACCTACATGTGTTGCTTTTGTTAATTGAAAGTTTCTTCTATTATTCCATATGATATTTTCCCTTTTTCTATGTGAAATATATATATATATATATATATATATATATTGGGTGTGTGTGTGGTTATCAACAATATGTTTTCGATTTTTTATACGCTTATTATGAAATAAGAAGAGTCTTGACAAGTACACTAAGATACCATGCAAAAAACCTTTGAAGTAAGGGTATTTTTATATAAAGGTAAATCGCTTTTACTGTCAAAATTGATTTGCAACTTGTGTTCATTTACATTAACATATAATTGTATGCTTGAGGTTTTGTGATACAAATACATGTGTAGCAAACAGTTCTATTTATGAACAAAGGTATGCATCCATAGACATGTGTAACATACAGATACATGTGTAGCATATAGATACATGTGTTTGCACTGCGGTATGTTTGTGTAGAGGCTTTGGAAACTACCAATTTCCCGATCCGGATGAGTCGTTCACCCGTATCTAATCTGCTACACGCACATGTATTTTCCATTTGATTTTGGAAACTACCGATTTCAATGTTTCGATTTTTTAAACGTATGCTCAGTTTTGCTAACTGAGCTCACTTTAGGTATGCATCCATATTATGCCTTGCTTGGTGCTACGCACACGGCCGATTAATTTACATAATACGTAGTAATAAGCCAAACTGATACACCCAGTTGGTAGCGAACATCAAAAGGCAGCAAAAGTATCATAAAGCAGTCATACATAAAGAATAACTTAATACATACGTATATAAGCACCCAAACAATGACATTAGTAGCATCAATTCATACCAGATCAGGGATTTGCGGCCGTGGAGCTTCCAATAGATTCGTTAGGGCTTTGCAGCTGTGGGAGAGCCAGTCCAAAGTGAGCAGCCGCATGTGATGGACCCGCAGCATCAGGACAAGGGGCGAGGTAGTTTGGCCAATCATATTCCATGTCCCTATCCAGCTGAGGAGGTGAAGAAAGCAAAGGTGGCGACTGATGATGAGGGAAATATGATTCCTGATCAATGTCCAAATCTACCCACTGATCATTCCTCTGGTTCATCGGGGCTTGGTTATCAACATGTATGTCATGGATGGCTTCAGGAAATAAGCTTGGCAAGGGGATGGCAAAGCAGCTTCATGTATCATAGCATCAAATCTTTCATCTGAATCCATTTCCACTCTGTGATCACACAAACATGGAACCCCTTGTTCCTCCTTATTGCTTAGAAAAAGAAGTTTAGGCCTTATTCCAGGATGAGCATGGGTACAGCGCTGAACTTAATGAGGTGAACCTTGTTATTGAATTGAGCAGTAAAAGTATTTATAAAGCCAATGCCTTCATAAAATTACATTTTCAGGTAGAAAGATGTATGGTCAAAATGAGACCAGTCACAGTCGTCAATTGCAAGCACACGTCCCATTGGCTTCATTATGTCTTCAACAGCGGGAACACTATTCTTTAGGAACTCGGGAAAGCCATTAGCTTTAGCCCATGATTCCACTTCTAACGCTGGTTCAAGCTTAAATTCTTTATCAGACCATGCTTGCAGGTAAATAGCACCTCAAGGTTTTGTTAAGACTTTCAACATTAGCGCATGATCACGCTTACTGTAGGATGGGCATGATACTAGAAAAGAGTTATAGGGTATCACCCGCATAAGCCACACATTATGATTCAGAGAGTAGCGACCCGCATTTTACGTATCGGAGGATCGTTGAACATTTATTTTATTTTCATACGAAGTCGTATGGTCGTGTAACTTTGGGGAACGACTATTGGGGTCATTTCCTATGTTCACGATTTTTGTTGAATTTTATATTACTATTTTGCCCTTGACGAACCTTATTTCACCTATTACTTTCGATTGGTAAGGAGTTTTAACCTGACACCATTTCCGTTGGATTCGGATGATGATTTACCTTTCTGTAGAGTGATCACATTTGTCAAACGGACTTATCATTTGGGAGATATGGCTGAAATAAGATTTGGAAGGTGAAAAACTGCTTAAGCAGACTTAATAGGGTAATTAGTGGATGGGCCCATAACCCATTTCGGGATTAGGGTATGGAGTGGCTGAAATGAGTTAGGAAACCATCTCATTTCTTTTTCTCAGCCGCCACTTTCATTTCTTCAAATCTAGTAATGACCTCCACCTTCGAAACTACCTTCTAATCACATTATAATCCAATATTAAGCTAATCAACATAAAATCAAGGTTCGAACCAAATCAGAGAAATTTTCATATCCGAGATCAATTTATGGCTAAGGTGAGTGATTAGCATGCTTTTACACCGATTACAGCTAATAAGGGGTGATTAGTGATAATTAGCGAAATTATGACTCAGAAAAATATGGAAAAATATGCATAAATTTTGAAATATTATTTTATGCCTGTGATATAAATTTGGGTTAATTTGGGCTAAGTTTGCTAATCTTATAGTTAAACATGGTTAAGGGGATTAAGGGGAAATTCATGTTTTTTAGGTGTGTTTGATCTAAATGACTCATATGATTGATATTTAATGTTTTTGGTTGATTATGTATGTTGCTATTACTATTTGGTATGATTTGTGATGGTGTGGAAAAGTTAGAATGGTTTAAAACACCGTCATGTGGCGTAAACAATTTGCTCGAAAAGATGTGCAGGAAACCAGATCGGGTTAGGAACCCCGAACCGACCCGGCTCCTGATCTAGGCATTACGACCCGAACCCCATCTCCGACCCGCTCGTGCTCCATGTACCACGAGCCGCCGCTCGAGCAAAGAGGTATGACCCGAACCGCTAGTCACGACCCGACCCGATCCGAACGATGCATGATGACTCGACTCGACTCGGAGGACCACTCACGACCCGAACTCAAATGGAAGGGCATGACTGACTCGAGGGCCACGATCCGACCCGGATGTTCATTACGAACTGAACTGGTGCATCACTCACGAACCGGACTATGATGAGGCACCATGATCCGAACCGCTTCTGGGAGCACGAACCGAACCAAATGGAGACCGAACCGAACTGGAGAAGTCGAAAACCCGAGATGCAAAGGAAGTCCAAGTGGGAATTTATTACTCATGATCCAGATGGGAACCAACGAGTTAACTTCATGAGTTGGCTTTGCTGTGGGACGTGTGCAAAGGGGTTATCGATATTTATAGCTTTGCTTCACCATTGAGAGGCGTATTAGTGGCTATGGAGCAGCGCAATGAGGTCGTTAAGACTTCCAAGGGCAAAGTGATCATAGCATGGCTATAGATCAGTGCAATGGGACCATTAGGACTCCCAAGGGAAAAGTGATCGTAGCAAAGGATTAGTGGTTATGGACCAGCGCAATGGGGTCATTAAGACTTCCAAGGGCAAAGTGGTCGTAGCAAAGGATTTGTTGATCAAAGTGGTGGACATCGTATGCTTTACGCACTAAGTGAGAGATGTGAGGTTGATTGCTATGTGTGATATTTTCTATCATCATGACATGCACACTTCCACTTTACACTTTATGTTAGTGTTACCTTAGAGTACTGTACATCTTGTTGTGCTAACTCTTTGGTTGCAGATCCAGGTTCAGGTATGATCATTTATACCTGTTATTGTTTTATTTTGCTGTTATCGCTCATACCAGACTTTTGTGTGACTCAGAGTTTTATGTCTCTTCTTATTACTCTGGGTGCTCCTAAACGAGCAGACTAGGGATAGGTTAGGTGGTTATGCACGAGTAGCTGTCCGGGGACGAGCAGGAGGCTTCCACGTACTACTATTTACATATATTCTCCCTATGTTGTTGCTGGTCACTGCTTTGGGCATTAGTAGTGTACCTTTTCTATCTTGCTTTAGAGACAATATTTGGAAGTTGTAATAATGATGGTTTGGATCATAAGCTGTATTTTGGATTCCGCTGCTATGATGGTTTAGTTTTCAGCTTATGCACTGTCTCGCCTGGTTTATGTCAAGTTATGTTACTATTATATTTTATTCCATGCATTGTGAGATATACTACAGGTTCTTTGGTGATTCATAGTTTCAACCATTTTCTTTTGACGACCGTCCCGTGCTAGCCGGGCATTGACACAATGCATTTCGGAGAAACGTCAGCTGGTTCGGGGCGAGCCGTCACACTTGGTATCAGAGCCTAGGTTGCGTAGTTAACCTAGGGGAAGACATTAGGAAGAGATTGTATACATATATGAGAGCGCGTATTTGTGATATTTTGGTTTTCAAAACTATATGCATATACTATTAGTATGTCTTAGGATGAAGTCGCACTGCACTGGCACCACTAAGGAGATGGTTAAAAGTTTTACTCTAAACAGATTGAACGATGAGCCGAAATACGAGGAGTGCAGGGTCTGGGGCCAACAGTAGGAATGTCCCTGATATGAAGACGATGTTTACTACATTCACGAGAGAAAATCTTAGGGATGCTCAAGGAGCAGTCCCTAATGCTACTAACGGTAGTGGTTGTAACAACCCGCTCATTCGAAGATAATGTATTTAAATATTTTATTTAAATATAACGTCGTTAATCATTAATCGATGTGTGTTCAAAAAGTGAAATTTTGCATACAGTCGAATTAGGATTCGGAACCACTTCCATTGAGTCCGGATCATCATTTACGACCTTTTTGACTGTAAACACGATATGTTTCGAGTTCGTGAAAATTGGCACCTTGGCTAGGGCTTGGTTGAGCTAACCTAGCTCATCATATAACCCTCAATAGCTCCCTTCTCTTCATTCATTCATTCCAACACTTAGAGAGAAATAAAAATGGAGAGTGGAAAGGGAAATTGAAATTCCTAAGCTAGGGCTTTCAATCTAGAGCTCAATTCTTGTGCAAATCCAATTCCATGACATGGGTAAGCCCTCTCTACTCGTTCTCTACCTTTCTCTCCTCTCAGTTTCAAATTTTTATGATGTTCTAACATCCATGAGTCTTCATATGTGTTCTTTGCTTGGATTTGTGTTTGTTCTTCCTTGTTGAAGCTTGTTCTTGTCATTCAAGAGCCAAAGGTGAGTTCTTTTTGAACTCACATCTATGCCACAAGCCATTGGCTTGTACAAGTGTAGTTTAGTGTTCATTTGAGTTTGCATATGCTAGTAAATTGGTTTTGTTAGTATAACTTAGCCGATTCCATGTTTTATGTTTCATTGAGTTGACAACTTATGATAAGGATTATTCATACGATCCAATGTATATGATATAAGTCGATTTAGTGACGTTTTGAAGCTCCGTTGTCTCCTGACATTTTCTAAGTCTTCACAAGTCGCTTGAATCGCTTTGATATGCTTTTATTTGTTCGTTTGAAATAGAGGTTATGACATATGTTATTCACACGATCAATACACATGATTGGAATCGATTAAGTGGTGTCGTGAAGTACCATTGTCGTACCCGGCAAGTTCTAAGACTTCACAATCCGCTTATATCGTGTTTATTCTTTTTGGTTTGGAATTTTGTTTGTTTTAAAATTTATAATCCAAACCAATGCATTTGAGCTTTGCGAGTCAATACGGTGGATCGAAGAGGTCTTATTGACGTCCCGAAGAAGTCACGAGCCTCGACGATCGGCGCCAGACATTCGCGGGGGATCGAATCCCCCTAGGTTCGGCCTGGGCAACGGCCTAGGCCAGGACCGGCCGACCGGTCCGAAACCGGTCGGTCGACCGTTTTGTTCTCTATTTGAAACCAGACGACTGACCAGATACCACTGGTCGACCGGTGGCATGTAACCTGGGCAATTTTGCCCAGGTTTGACCTAGTTTTGGTTGTGCGCTCCCGCGCACGATCCTACTTGTCTCCGGACTCCTTCTTGACTCTTCCGTCAATGGCCTATGAATTCATCGGAGAATATCGTCGTTGCTACGGATAATTGCTTGTGGATTTATGATTTATGATTTATAATCTATGTTCATGATTTCTATGTTCTCTTCGCTACGACGACGGTTTTAATGAATAATTAAACCACAGTGGATAATGGGGCTATATATTGTCAATTGATATCGAACCAATGCTTAATCAGTTTTTAAATTCAAATCCTTTAAAAATATTTTTGATATTTTAAAATCCGGTTCTGATACTATTGATTTATATACGATTCCTTTTCCTATCGATCGGACGAGAAATTTAGTTTATTCACCTTAATAAAACTGAGGACTATGACCCCTTATATGTTTATTTTGGCGAATAACTACCGAACTCGTTCGTTTGAACCTATGTGGTGAATTTCTCTACTTGAATAGAAATCAATTACGGGCTCGTAAATATTCGAGAATGGTATGTGGTTATGGGACATTTTGCCATTCCCTTATAATTACTAGCTCGGAGTAATTTCTATTCACCCGGATCGTTAATATCCGCCTCGTGGCATAGTTGTTTGGTTCGCAATCGCCCTAGTGGGATTTTACGATTGGGACCTTCACCTATGGGACTTCGGTCCAACCTTCTATGATTTTCTATGATTTATGTTTTCCTCTACCGGGGTCGCGACCCGGCTTCGTGGGGAGCTTCGGCTCAAACAAATGGGTTTGCTACCTAGAGATCGTATCTCATCTATGAACAGACCTGCCCCCTCTTTATGATGTTTTCTAGGGATTCATGATTTATGTGTTTCTCTCTACCGGGGTCACGACCCGGCTCTGTGGGGAGCTCCGGCTCAAACTTATGGGTTCGCTACCTAGAGATCGTATCTCATCTATGAACAGGTCTGCCCCTTTATGATGTTTTCTGGATTTCGAGTGATTTCTGGATTCTTGATTACTTTGACGTGATGCGCGTTATTTTGAGAAATGATTTATGATTCATGATTTACTTTGATGCGATGGTCATCAATTTGATGTGTATTTGGAATTCCGTTGTGATTCATGTGTTTAGTTTATTTGGCATTCCGCTGTCATTTCCTGTTGTGTGCTATTATTTGAATGTTGCATTCTATATTAGCTAGGAGATTATTTAGAGATATTTGTGTGTTGACATTCCATTGTCATTTCCTGATTGTGTCGACATGCCATGTTCATGTCATCCTATGTTATATCTCTTGTTATCTCAGTTTATTTGATAAGAACAGCTAGACCGATCCATTTATTGTTTATTTTCTTATAAATAATACTCGGGCCAGGCCGAGTCATTTTAGGTACTCCTCTGGAACTTCTCATTGCAGGATTGATCTTCCGCTTTTAGCTTGCTACTCTGTCTCCGCAGTTTTATGTACTTTTGTACCTATGACATTATCTATCGTTGTGTATATTATTATTTAAATCATGGTACATGTATCTATTCTTTTGGGTTTAGTGAATCTTTGTTGACCACTAGCTTGTTGTACACATTCTTGATTTATTCATATCTATTCCGCCTTTGTGATATGATTATTCTGTGTCTGGCTCTGAGATATACCATATTTATATTGTTGTTGTCTATTTTATACTGCTTTCCAAATTGCATATAGCCGTTGTGTAGTTGCTCTATGTGCCGAATGGTCATGTCGAAATTTTAGTCGGTATCAGAATTCGATGTGCATTCCTCACATGGAGCAATTATACAATCGGTCGCCCTTCACAAACCTCATTCTCCATTATGGTTTGCGACATTTCTCTGAAATGAACTGGACGATAGTGGGTATAGAGGCGGGGCGTTACAGTTGGTATCAGAGCAACTTTCCGGAACAGTGTAAGATAGTATGACGATGGTATTGTCTTAAGCCTCTCTCGGGAATCGTGCTGTAGGGTTTTAGTTAGAGTCTTAAGACCCGTCATAGCTTATCTTCCTATACGATTCCATTTTGATTGAATTCGCCTCGTTTGAATTCAACTTGTGACTAACTTTTTCCTCCTTCTTTTTCCTTAAAGAAGTGAAATAGTTGGTCGTGGTCGTGCAAGTGCCGGTCCACCCAGTGTGCCTCCTACGGAGGGGTGTTTGAGTATCTCGTGACCTATTTTTGGTCCTTTAGAAAAGATATCGACTCGTTCTCCTTCGAGTTGATTTCTATAGTCCATCTAGGGCCCATGTGCTCTAGTGGTGCTTCTGTTTCATTCTTTGACTCGAGTTGCCAATCGATGTCTGTTTTTGTATAAATTACGTTATTAGAACGTAAATGTCAAGTTGTCGATTGCTTTGGTGACCGTAACTTGACATTGTCATGACTACTTCAATCGTATGAGAAATTTAATTATACGCCTTAGTAAACATGAGGACTATGGACCCTTGTGGTTGCTTTGACGGATAATTACCGGACCTGTGCATTTGAAAACTATTATGTATCACTCTTATCTCGTTGATCGCTTATGTTCCTTAAAGTTGATTGATCATTGGATATCTTTCCCGTCCGTCATTATGCACGTCGTAAGTGCCTTTGATCCTGATATTTCGTGTTTTCTAGTTAAGATTGTTTCGTACGTCGCTATGTACCTAGCATGGTCTATTAATCACTTGTCGGTCGGTATGGAGATACCATGTCTTTGTGACTAAATCTACTCCCATGTTGTCATCTATATAGTTTTAGTTCAGTGTGAGATCACCAAGCCTTCGGGCTAAAATAACTCATTTGTTACCTCCTTGTGCCGGTGTGAGTGACCAAGCATTTGTGCTAAATTAACTCAACAAATGCGCAACGATACATTTGTGTTACCTCGTTGCGTTCTAAACTCAAGATCAAGAATGAGGGAAAGCATCCCGCTTCTTGTGATCCCTCTTCTTGAGTCAAGGTACATGTCATTAATTCCTTAGTGTCATTTACCATGTTCAGAGATTAGTTTATTTATGTTCTTTTGATATACGTCGACCGTGTTCTTCGTTATCAAAAGATATCAATTGTGTTTTATTCGTAAGTTGATAAAGGAATTTTATTTCCTTTATGACATCCCGAATGATTTATTGAATTTTTATATTTTCACGAGATATGCGTAGACATTAGAAATTTTGAGGACTTTCTTGTGTTAACTTGTCCATCGGGTACGTTAAGGATCTCGAACGAGATATGGGATGCCGTTTATAGTTCGGAATTCCTAAACACCATTATGTGAAAATCCGACATTCGAAATGATTCCTAAAATTAAAATTCTCCTAATAAGTTAATCAAAATAATAATATTTTGGGTTTTTACGATTTTTCGTAATCGTTCTTTGTTTTTCTAGATAATTTATTTCTAGATATCCTTGGAGCAATTCCAAGAATTTGAGTGGTTCAAGATTTTCAATTAGAAATTATCTTGAATCTTTTCTTTGAGTAAATTAAATAACCCTAGGAACAACCCAAAGAGTTATTCATTGATCTTTGATTTTCGAGAATTCTTAGCGATTAAGAATCTCTCCTAATTCTTAATCCTTGTGTCAGTTTGCTAAAGAGAATTTACTATTCTTGTGATTCCACGAGTCTCCTTATTTTCTCTAGTGAACGATCACTCGAGAGAATGAGAATCCCATAGGGGAGGGGAAATTTGAGTTTTGCGATCCGCGGCGAGCTCAATGATTTCTTTCTTTGAATCTATGATCTAGTCGACCATCCGGAAGTGCTATAGTCAATTCACTTATGGACTTAGCCTTGTGTTGTCCTTAGAAATGAATATCGAAAGGATGAGCTCTTTTGGTATTCATCCCTCATTTGTTTGAATCATTTGGATTGACAATTGTCTCCGCACGTATGTTAAACCTTGTGAATCATAATTTTTGGTGATTATGACCTCTTTGGTTTAATCTCATCTTGTTAGAGGAATTATCTAGTGCTCCTTTGATTAATTGTTGATGTTTCTGCGATTTGGGATTTTTGGTGGAAAATTATCTTAAATCATGTTGTTCCAAAGTGATAAGTTGTGCACTACTTATCCATCATCTTCTTGATGTTTCTGATTTTCTAAAATCGATACTCAAGTTTCTGAATATTGGGAATTCCGTATAATTCGTCCTTATGGTTACTAAATTTGATTTAGTACCTGGTTAGAAATCGATTTCCCCGAGTAGTTCAATGGTTTTCCATTACCAATATTTGTTATCGATTTCTAGTTCATTGGTATTCCGTTACCAATATTTGTTTATCGGTTTCTAACTGGTTGGTATTCCGTTACCAACCTTGAATCATTGATATTAAAACTGATTATTCCTTCGAAAATTGCTTTCCTTAGCTAAATTCGTTGGAATCTCTGTGTTGTTCTTTTGTTGGTGTCAACCACCTTGTCGCAGGACTAAAGCGCTCGGGTTCGATGTTCGCTACATCATCGTGATTGAGTTTGGGGATGGATTAGTCAACCATCGTAAATTCCTATCTCATATCCTAAGAGAAATATCTACTACTGATATCTCTCGTCTGTAGGACGCAGTCCCGTTGCTTCTTGAAATTCCAAATTAGATTCGCTTGGGTTTTGTACATTCTATCGATTCTCATTTCGTTGAGAATCATACGAAGAAAGGCGAGTCTATTTGAATTCATAGCGCTTATGAATTTTTCTGGAATTATTTTACCCATTTGGGATGACTACCTTTATGGGTAACGGAGTTCGAGATAGAACTCTAGCTTTTATGATCTTGCGAGACGAAATTGGGATCTCACCTAGCCGTTGGTGTGATTTTTCCATTTCGTGTCAGTTCTTGTGGTACCAACCCGTGGTATTGTTTTTGGTTGTTACTTACTACTTCATTCTTAAGGAATTGCGGGGACGCAATTCTTTTAAGGGTTGAAGTCTATAACAACCCGCTCATTCGACGATAATGTATTTAAATATTTTATTTAAATATAATGTCGTTAATCGTTAATCGATGTGTGTTCAAAAAGTGAAATTTTGCATACGGTCGAGTTAGGATTCGGGACCACTTCCATTGAGTCTGGATCATCGTTTACGACCTTTTTGACTGTAAGCATCGATATGTTTCGAGTTCGTGAAAATTAGCACCTTGGCTAGGGCTTGGCTGGGCTAACCTAGCTCATCATATAACCCTCAATAGATCCCTCCTCTTCATTCATTCATTCCAACACTTAGAGAGAAATAAAAATGGAGAGTGGAAAGGGAAATAGAAATTCCCTAAGCTAGGGCTTTCAATCTAGAGCTTAATTCTTGTGCAAATCCAATTTTATGACATGGGTAAGCTGTCTCTACTCGTTCTCTACCTTTCTCTCCTCTCAATTTCGGATTTTTATGATGTTCTAACATCCATGAGTGTTCATATGTGTTCATGAGGTGATTAGAGAGGAGTGATTGAAGAAAGAAAGGTTCTTTGCTTGGATTTGTGTTTGTTCTTCCTTGTTGGAGCTTGTTCTTGTCATTCAAGAGCCAAAGGTGAGTTCTTTTTGAACTCACATCTATGCCACAAGCCATTGGCTTGTACAAGTGTAATTAGTGTTCATTTGAGTTTGCATATGCTAGTAAATTGGTTTTGTTAGTGTAACTTAGCTGATTCCATGTTTTATGTTTCATTGAGTTGACAATTTATGATAAGGATTGTTCATACAATCCAATGTATATGATATAAGTCGATTTAGTGACATTGTGAAGCTCCGTTGTCTCCCGACATGTTCTAAGTCTTCACAAGTCGCTTGAATTGCTTTGATATGCTTTGGTTTGTTTGTTTGAAATAGAGGTTATGACATATGTTATTCACACGATCAATACACATGATTGGAATCGATTAAGTGGTGTCGTGAAGTACCATTGTCATACCCGGAAAGTTCTAAGACTTCACAATCCGCTTATATCGTGTTTATTCTTTTTGGTTTGGGATTTTGTTCATTTTAAAATTTATAATCCAAACCAATGCATTCGAGCTTTGCGAGTCGACATGGTGGATCGAAGAGGTCTTATTGACGTCCCAAAGAAGTCACGAGCCTCGATGTTAGGCGCCAGACATTCGCGGGGGATCGAATCCCCTTAGGTTCGGCCTGGGCAACAGCCTAGGCCGGGATCAGTTGACCGGTCCAAAACCGGTCGGTCGACCGGTTTGTTCTCTATTTGAAACCGGTCGACCGGTATCACGTAACCTGGGCAATTTTGCCCAGGTTTTACCTAGTTTTGGTTGTGCGCTCCCGCGCACGATCCCGCTTGTCTCCGACTCCTTCTTGACTCTTCCGTGCACGTCGATGGCCTATGAATTCATCGGAGAATATCGTCGTTGTTACGGATAATTGCTTGTGGATTTGTGATTTATGATCTATGTTCATGATTTCTATGTTCTCTTCGCTACGGCGACGGTTTTTATATATAATAAACAACAAATGACAATGGGGTTATATATTGTCAATGGATATCGAACCAATGCTTAATCAGTTTTTAAATTCAAATCCTTTTAAAACAAATTTGGTTTCTGGACCCGGTTTCGATTCTATTGATTTATATACGATTCCTTACCCTATCGATCGAACGAGAAATTTAATTTATTTACCTTAGTAAAACCGAGGACTATGACCCGTTATATGTTTACTTCGGAGAATAGCTCTTGGACTCGTTTGTTCGAACATGTGTGGTCACTTTCTCTGTTTTGAATAGAAACAAACTACGGGTTCGTAAATATTCGAGAATAGCATGTGGTTATGGGACATGCTGCTATTTCCTTATATCAACTAGCTCGGAGTAATTTCTATTAACCCGGATCGATGTGATCCTTTATGACTTGTGTTTGTGGTCCTCGATCGCCCTAGTGGGATATACGATTCTTGGATTTCACCTATGGGACTTCGGTCCAACCTTCATGATTTATGTTTCGAGGATGAACCAACAATGGGTTTGAAAGTATTCGAGAATAGCGAGTGGTTATGAGACATTTAGCTATTTTCTTATATTCACTATCCCGGTGTAATTCATACTCAACCGAATCGATGTGATCCTTTATGACTTGTGTTTGTGGTCCTCGATCGCCCTAGTGGGATATATGATTCTTGGATTTCACCTATGGGACTTCGGTCCAACTTTCTATGATTTATGATGTTTTCTAGGGATTTCACAATTTATGTGTTTTCTCTCTACCAGGGTCACGACCCGGCCCTTCGGGGGAGCTCCGGCTCAAACTCATGGGTGTAGGACCTAGAGATCGTATCTCATTGAGAGGTATCCACTTTTTATGTTGTTTTTCTGGATTTCGAGTGATTTTTAGGCTCTTGATTACTTTGATGCGGTGTGTGTCAATTTGATTTATGTTTGGCATTCATTTATCAATTCTTAGCATTGTATGCCCTTCTCTAGTCATGAGGTTATTGAGACTTTAATTATGTTGACATCATGCAACTCATATTATTTATGAATCATCCGGTTTATTCCTATCATGTCATTTATGTTATATTTCTCATTATTGCCTCATGTTTGTGAATGAGAATGGTTTGACTGATCCGTTTATTGTTTATTTTCTTAAATAATACTCGGGTCAGACCCAAGTGTTTAGGTGCTTAGGTGACATTCCTGCTGGGACCTTATGATGACTCTTAGCTTAACTGCTTTATAGTTGCAGTCTTTTGGATATATGTAGTTGACTACTTTTATGACATGTATCTTTATTAGCATGGGATTTGGTACATGTACTTATAATTTTGGAGTTAGAGTGTCGCGTATGACCTTTAATCGATGTAAACACTTATGGTGTTATATTCATATCAGTTCAACTGCTTATGATGTGAATATCTGTGACTATCTATGTTATATTATTCTGTAGGTGTCTGAGGCAATTATGCCGTTGTGTAGATGCTCTTTGCCCGGAATGGTCATGTTGAAATTTCTCTACGGCCGTGCCATTCGACGTTACTTTTCAAGCAAGAGTAAATATATTAACGGTCGCTCTTAACCAACCTTATTCTCTGCTGTGGCCGACGACATTTCACACGAAATGAACTTGGCTACGGCGGGTATAGAGGTGGGGCGTTACAGTGGTGCAGCAGTGCAGGCACCTAGAGCCGATTTCGCTAAGATCTGCAAGGATTATACTAGTCTTGATGGGAAGTCGTTCCATGGAACAGAATCGGCAACGGGAGTTCAAGATTTGCTGGATAGTTGTGAGCGCATTTTCGAGGATTTGGGGATTGAGGATGCAATGAAGAGAAAGTTAGCATCGTGTCAGCTTCAAGGACGGGCTATGAATTGGTGGAATGCTATTAAAGTAGCTACTCCCGAGGATCAAGTTACTTTAAATCAGTTTACGACCCGCTTCAGTGATAAGTTTATTCCAGCTGCTCAGAAATTAGAATTGTTTAGGAAATTTTTGGAACTTAAGCAGAATGGTAGGGCAGTCTCGGAATATATTGCTGAGTTCGATACTTTATCGAAATATGGATTATCTCTTATCGATACTGTTGAGAAGAAGAACAAGGAATTCATAACTGGTCTAGATGAGTACTTAGAGGAAAGAGTCATAAACAACATCGATGAGACCTTCGAATCTATAGTGGGAAAGGCATTGAGGTCGGAGAGCCTTTACCATAAGTCAAAGGCAGAAGTTGCTAATACATCTGCAGGGGATCCAAAGCCGCATGCAAGCGGTGGAGGCAAGAATAATTCGCAGAATAAGAGGAAACAGAACCAAGCTAAGGATGGTCAGAAGAAGAATAAGAAAGATGTTAAGTGCTATAGCTGTGGCAAGAAGAGCAACTATACCAAATATTGTCGAGCAAAGCTAGCAAACAGGAAGTGCTTCAATTGCGGCCAAGTGGGACATCACAAGGATAAATGTCCACAACCTCCTAAAGAGAAGAAGATTGTGAAAGCATATGCTATCAACGCTGTTCCTTCTTCATCGAACGCCCCAACTACGGCGGAGAAAGGAAAGGGTGTCGTCATTCAAGGTAAGCTTTCTATTTATGATGTTTCTGTTCGAGTGTTGTTTGATACCGGAGCTTCCCATTCCTTCGTATCTAGTCACCTGGTAGATAGGTTGGGATTGGAACCCGAGATTGTCGATAGACCTTTATTTGTGACGAACATGATCGGTGGTTCGACTAGCCTTAGTATGATTTGTCGTAATTTGGTCTTATCGAGTCATGGGTGTATGTTTGCTTGTGATTTCTTTGTTTTGCGCTTTACTGGGTACGGCATTATTTTAGGAATCGATTGGATCCAAAGATATGGGGTGGTGGTAGATTGTGAGGTGTCTTCGGTGACCATTAGAGCGGATGATGGGTGGAGGGTATTGTTTGGTTGCCTACCTAGTGATGGGATGATGGCTAGTTTTCTAAATTCCCTTGACATCCCATATGATGAGTTTTCAGATGTGCCTATTGCTGGCGAGTATCCCGACATCTTTGGGGAAGTGACCGGACTTCCACCACACCGAGAGATTGAGTTTCGTATTGATTTAGTGAAAGATGCCAGACCTATAGTGATGCCACTTTGTCGTATGGGGGAAAGGGAGCAACGAGAGCTTGAGGTACAAGTTGGAAATCTTTTGAAGAAGGGATTTATCCGAAGAAGTGTTTCCGAGTGGGGAGCACTAGTAGTATTTGCCACTTAGGCCGATGGTTCCCTTCGCTTGTGCATAGACTACCGCGAATTGAATAAGGTGACGAGGAAGAATAAGTATCCTCTTCCGGGATAGACGATTTGTTTGATCAGCTGAATGGAGCGAGAGTGTTCTCCCAGTTAGATCTGGCGACAGGGTTTCATCAGCTTTGAGTAGCAGTTGAGTGTATACCTAAAACAGCATTACGGACACTGTCTGGATTCTATGAGTGGTTAGTCATGCCATTTGGTTTGACCAATGCACCGACATATTTTGTGGATCTTATGAATAGAGTTTTCAGAGATCAATTAAATAAATTTGTTTTTGTGTTCGTGGACGATATCTTGGTTTACTCGAGGACAGAAGAAGAACACAAGGAACATTTGAGGATAGTGATGGAGGTGTTGAGGAAACACCAATTGAAAGCAATATTTTCTAAGTGTTACTTCTGGAGGAGGGAAGTGAGATTCTTGGGCCATGTTGTCTCAAAGAACGGTATTGTCAAGGATCCTGCGAAGGTGGCTACAATGCAAGATTGATCTATGCCCAAGAATGCAACAGACGTAAGAAGTTTCTTGGGGTTAGCTAGATATTATCATAAGTTCATCCAAGACTTCTCCAAGATAGAGGCACCGTTAACTTAGTTGACCAAGAAGAATCAAGCTTTTACTTAGGACGAAAGGTGCAAGAATGCATTTAAGAGTCTAAAGGAGAAGTTGACGTGTGCACCAGTGTTAGTTATTCCTAAGGGGAACAAAGAGATGATGGTATACACAAATGCTTGTGGTACCGGACTAGGTGCAGTACTGATGCAAGGAGGTAGGGTTGTAGCATATGCTAGTTGGAAACTGAAACCGCATGAGAAAAGATATCCTACCTATGATTTGGAATTGGCAGCGATCCTGTTCGCATTAAAGATGTGGAGACACTATCTCTTGGGGGAAAGATTTGAGTTGTTTATCGATCATAAGTCATTAAAGTAACTTTTCTCTCAAAAGGATTTAAACCTTCGTTAGCAGAGATGGTTAGAATTCTTGGCTTCATATGATTTCAATATCGCATACACACCCGGGAAAGGCAATGCGGTGGATGATGCATTGAGTAGGAGACATGCCAGTTTAGGGGCTATATTTCTTGAATGGAAGCAACTGGAATATACCGTGGGATATGATTTCAAACCTAAGTGCAAATTTGATCCAGCTATGTTAGCAAGTTTGACAATTAGACCGACTTTGATTGGGCGGATTGGTTCCAGTCAGAGGGTCAATCCTAACCTATTGGAAATCATCTCCAAGGTAGAGATGAGTATCGATGGTGAGGAAATGAACAAGTATGGACTTGATAGAGAAGGATGGCTTCGAAAGAATGGGAGACCCAACGTAAATATATTAAGAGATGGAGTGCTCAGAGAGTGTCATCACTTGAAACTGACTATACATCCCGGTGGTAATAAGATATATCGAGACATGAAGCAGACCTACTACTGGGAAGGGATGAAGAGAGACGTTGGGAAGTTTATATCCAAGTGCATGAGTTGCCAGTTAGTTAAAGCCGAGCAAAAGAAGCCTAGTGGTTTGTTGCAACCATTGGAAATTCCTGAATGGTAATGGGAACAAGTCTCAATGGATTTCATTGATACTTTACCAAGGACTAGATTGGGTCATGATAGTTTTTGGGTTATTATGGGCTGGTTGACCAAGAGTGCACGGTTTATACCGGTCATGTAACACCCTACCTCCGTTAAGGTCACTCACAAAGGGAATGCATTAACTTCAGTGGAGCGTCATAAGTGTATAGAACTGATAAATTACAAAACAGACAAAATTTAAACAGTGGAAAATAAATAAAACTTTAATTTATTGATAAAACAGCAACTTGGTAAAACCGTTTGTACAAAGATTGTTTTCCAGCACCAAAACACCTATACTCATTACAAAAAAGCATCTGTCTTGTTTAACATAATAAAGAAGCATAAAATGACAATGATATTCCCCAATAAAGCATGAGCCAGCCATAGCAATGGAAAAGAGACTCCAAAGCAATACTTTGACTATCTTCGAGCTTGGAAAGAAAACTGGGCTAAGTGGTGATATTCCCTCCCTGTGAACCGGGGGGGACGGAAGAAAAGAAGGCGAAAGAAAACGGGTCAGACATAAAGCCTGGTAAGTCCAGTGACTTTCAGCATGTAAATAGATAAAAGCATCGTGACATGAATAAACTGGATACCAGACATAACCATGATGATAAGCATAGCAAGACAACAAATGATGATCGTTAGATATGACAAGGTAAGATACACTGAATGCGCTTTGGTTCCTTCTATGATTTCCTAATTTCTCTACACCACCCAACTAGCATCCCAACTAGCATCCCAACTAATGTCATTTATAGAACGATACGTAGTCCCTACTAGTGTCCCAACTAGTACCCTATGAAAATGGATCCATATCCCCTACTAATGACCCAACTAGTATCATGTGTTATATAATACGGTGATCCCAACCCCGCAATTGTGGTAGCCTTCAGGTGTGCATCTAGTATGTTGATCTTACCTCAATCAGCCTAATTGCCATGAAGATGTTAGATGTACCCTTACTACCCTATCGATCGGCTCCCTACTTGTATTAATTTTCCTTGTGTCTGTGTCAATCGGCCCTCTCTTGCGTGTAGATACCCTGTGCTAGTCCCACCATAAGGTGTATCAATCCTTATGATAGCAACCCGACACAAATTCTAGATGCACGGTGTATACTACTGATGCCCAATGCCTGTTTTTCCACTCCGGAGCACGTGCATGCCCATATTCCGTCGAAACTACACTGCTGCACCCCCTGCCGCTATTTTGACCGCTTATAATCAGTCCAGTAATCATGCCCCACCCTGCCTAGTTCAGGGTACCATGATCCATCTGTGTGGGTTACTGCTGAAATGGGTCC
The DNA here is from genome assembly GCA_030737875.1 of Allium sativum. NCBI lineage: Eukaryota > Viridiplantae > Streptophyta > Magnoliopsida > Asparagales > Amaryllidaceae > Allium > Allium sativum. The sequence goes on along the minus strand of CM060926.1, from coordinate 1,054,506,313 downwards.
CCGTTACTAGGGTTTCCTAGGGTCTATTCGTATACCCCCCAAATTGTTTAAGTGTTATCCATCCATTCAAGTTAACTTAACCCATCCACACGTCATGTCATGTTGGTTAAGTGTTTCTTATTAACCTAACCCTTCTCATTCAATCATGTTGTAGTCGGTTAAGTGTTTTCTATTAACTTAACCTTGTTCACTCATCATATTATATTTAAGTGTTTCCCCTTAGCTTAACCCCATTCGTTCATCATGTTATATTGGTTAAATGTTTCCCATTAACTTAACCCCATTCGATCATCATGTTATATTGGTTAAGTGTTTCCCATTAACTTAACCCCACTCGTTCATCATGTTATATTGGTTAAGTGTCATCAATCCAGTCGAGTTAACTTAACCCACCCACTTGTCATGTTACATTGGTTAAGTGTTGCCTTCTTGTGTCGTTCATCATGTTATATTGTTTAAGTGTCATCAATCCAGTCGAGTTAACTTAACCCACCCACTTGTCATGTTACATTGGTTAAGTGTTGCCTTCTTGTGTTACTTAACCCTATCACACATCATGTTACACCGGTTAAGTGTTTCCTTCTTGTGTTAACTTAACCCTACCACTTGTCATGTTACATTGGTTAAGTGTTGCCTTCTTGTGTTAACTTAACCCTACCACTTGTCATGTTACATTGGTTAAGTGTTTCCTTCTTGTGTTAACTTAACCCTACCATTCTTAGCAAGTCCATTTATTAGCATTAATTCATTCACTAATGCCTCAACCTCTCACAATAGAACTATTGTTTACGGTTGCTGGATGAGTCGGGCGGTTCCGGGCAGACTTCTACCGAAAACTCATTCTAACCTCGGGTTTTGGGCTTAATGTGCTAACCTCTCACATTAGATATATATTGTTGCGGTCGCTGGATGTGCCAGGCGGTTCCGGGCAGTCTTACATCGCAACCCAATCTAACCTCGGGTTAGGCACGTTCATCTTTAGCCAATTTACATATTTACTATACATGTCCAAGTCTAGATTTTATATGCTAACTAACCCAATTTCACAAAACTAGTCATGTTCCAATTCCCAAGTTATGCCCAACAAATTCAATTACAAGTTATTACTCAAAATAGGTTACACCCAATCTTCCCAAATTTGCAATAGTAGTCCTTCCCCAAAATCGCAATATACATTATGCTTGGCGTCCCAACCAATAGTTATGCCCAATCTAGATTTAATATTCGAATTTACAGTTTTCGCCCAATCTAGATTTAATATTCCAATTTACCCAAGTTTGCAACAATAACAATTATGCCCCAAATCACAAGTTACAAATTATGTTCCACTATTACCAAATAAATTATTCCCCAATATCCCTGTATTCCAATCGCACGTATAATAAGATTCAGTCTAGATTCTATGTTAATCTAGACTCATAAAATAAAAGTGGAAGAAAGAAGGAAAATAAATGAGAGTAGGCATAAAAACTGGCATTATAATGCTAGACCTGTCAAATATAACATTATGGATCCAAGAGGATTACAGATCCGTTAGAATTGAGGTATAATAAAGATAGATCTGAAATAAACTAATAGAAATAACCTCGTAGACATATAAATCGGATATGAATAACATCATGAACCTAAAAGGATTATATATCCGACGTTCAACAAAGATAGGCATGATTGAATAATAACTTGTTAGGCATGTAAAATCATAGATTCGATAGAAGGATAGAGATAAATCTAAAAATATTATCTTACAATCAAACATAGACTTCGATTCATTTTATTACTTGTCAAGATTACAATCAAGTATTCAAATCTAAAAATAACGTGAACTTACATTTCTAGGATTATAAAAGATAATTGAATTGTTTGTTGTTGCAGAAACTCTAATTTGATGTCAATTGATCTTCAAAGTTGGTTGTTGATGAAGAACTCCTAATATGATTTAGGTTTCAAAGGCGGCGGCTAAGAGAATTGAGAGTTCAGCAGCATAGATGCGTCGTAAGGAATTGTTATGAATTAGGGTTTAGGTTTAGAGATGTATATATAGATGTCTAGGATCAATTTGAGCCTTTAGATCAACATAGGAGTTATCGGAGCAGCACAGCTCGAAGACATGCCATCCAACAAATCAGAAGAAGACACGTCATCATAGAACACTCCATAATGCTATGTTGGTTTGCCCACTGTATGGGCGCACTTGGCAGGTGTGCCAGTGCATTTTTGTACCGGCACACTTCACAAGTGCGCCAGTATATTCTGGGCATGTTTTCGGTTTTTCTGCCTAACTTCGTTCGTCCATATCTTCTTTATACGGTATCCGTTTTACGCAAATTCGGACTTTATCTCAAGAAGAATTCCGAGACGAACGCAATGGCGTAACCCGTTTCACCCAATTCTTCTTTTAATAATTTATTATTCTTTAATTGTCTCTTATGGTCCGTTTTAAAAATTACGGGGTGTTACATTCCCCCCTACTTAAGGGATTTCGTCCCCAAAATCTTCAAGTCAAGAAGAATGTATATCCTACCATCCAACATCCATCTACTCAACCATTCAATCACAGGCATCCGTTGTCCTTAAAAAAAAGTTTCTAATGCTTTTCATGAACATATGCATAGTGTGTGTATATGTCCTTACCCAAATGCAAAATCAGGCGGTCTAGTGATTCAGTTGACCTCCTTAATGCAATTCATGATAGTACCATGCGTCCATTATGTATGCAAAAGAACCCTATTGATACATATCTTTTATACATGATTTCACAACCATACATTCAAATGCAACATCCATATGATATCACATCAAGTTTCAATCCATATATATAAAAATTCACTCGTGCATATGAAATATGGAAGTGACGGAGCCGATCCAGTGCCTAGTGTGTGTGTGTGTATATGCATCCGCGAGCAACCACTAGCAAACACTTACAACAACTTGCATCCACCAAACATAACATGTCTCAAACACATGTTTACATCCATTGGCTTCTACCTAAGGATCGAGGATAGGACCGAGAGGATATACTTAAAAGATAAAGACTAGCATGCAAATAAACTTTACAAAAAAAAGAGAGATCAAGGATATACCCTCAAAAAGGGTATGATGCGCATATCTAGTCTTTAGCATTCTAAGTCGCATCTTCTTGAGCTTCACCCCATTGTGCTCTGACTATCTTAACTTCACGATTGCGTAGCTTCTTAATTTCTGTTTCCAAAATATGAGTTGGAACTCATTACACTGTCGCCTCTCGTTCCACTCTTCTCCTTCTAGTATACTCGGGACTGCAACTTCTGTTGTGTCATGCTAACATTTCCTCAAAGGGTCTTGAAAATTCACTAGAGGGTATTCCATGTGGAAGAACTGTCTCTTGAAAATAAACAGATGCTAACCATGTTACCAAATGTAGTTATTAAGGTGATTAGATGTCTCTTCTCTACTTAACTTATCCATTGCATCAACTATCTGAGAGTCTCTTCTTTGTGAAGTCCCTATTTGATCCAAAAGCGTAGGTCTGACTCCTAGCAATGCCAACTACTAACTTAACCGAAGTTTTTTAAAATCAAAGGCTGATATGTATTCTGAACTTTTCCTTTTCGCATAAAGAGGACTTGAAGTCAACCTTTTTCTTCTTAAGGCATCCTCTACGACCTTACCCTTCCTTCTAATATCAAAATGGCGCCTAGTCCCGTGTCGCATGCATCAGTGTATACCGTAAACCTCTTACTACCGTACGGTAAAAGTCAAAACTAGGGCCGTTGTAAGAGCCATCTTCGATCGTTGGAAAGCGACATCACAATCAATATCCCGAGCAAAGGTTAGATTCTTCTTCGTTAATCCAGTAAGTAGGGCTAATACCTTCGCAAAGTTCTTAATGAACTTCCTATATTAACCCGCCAGTCCAAGAAAGCTCCTTACTTCTGTTGCCTTCCTTGGGACCTTTCAGTCTTGTACCGCAACTACTTTTGCGGGATCTACTGCTATCGCTTCTTTGGACGCCACATGTCCTAGAAACCTTACTTCTTCTCTACAAAAATGGCATTTGGAGAATTTTGATTTCAGCTGATGTGCACGAAGAGTATCCATAACTTCCCTTAGATACAAAGCATGTTCTTCCCCATTCTTAGAGAAAAACAAAATATCATCTATGCACAAGCGAAGTGAACCTTCCACCTTTGTAGCGAAAACAACTGGAGCACCCCATTCAGAAATACTTCTTCTTATGAACCTTTTATCAAGTAACTCTTTTACTTATTTACCGAGCCCTTCCTTTCCCTTGGAGTCATGTGTCGTACGGGTAATACAACTGGTTTCGCGTTATCCACCAAGTATATGTGGAAATCTATTACACGTTTTGGGGGTAAACCCTTCACTTCATCAAAGACATCGGGATACTAATGGACTACTTAAACAGATTGCAAATTATCAACAGATGTATCAAGAGATTCTAGGTAACTAAGCATGACAGAACCCTTAGGGTTACACGAGATTTCGAGGGTATTACTGAGGCGAGTCAAAAGTCTAACTACCCTCCTTTCACAATTGAGAATGGCACCATTACTGGATAACCAATCCATCCCTAGAATCAACCCATAGCCCATGAAAATAAAAACGTAAGCATTGCATCTAAACTCAACGCTTAGTATAGATATTCCCAAATCCAAACAAATCATAGATAAATGAGCCGAACCACTAATTGGATTTGAGATGATAATGAGATCTTTTACTATACAAGTACTAAAGTGCAGAGACTCAACTATGGAAGCAGATATAAACGAATGTGAAGTGCTAAAATCAAAAAGAGTACTAACAGGATGATCAAAAGAAAAACGAAACCTTCAACAGGAACGTTCCTACCTTCCTTAGGTACACTAGCGGTGAGAGCATGCAATTGCCCTCTAAAAGATTGTGTCCTTTGCCCTTGTCCATGTCCTTCGGGCACTCCTTGATTAGATGCCCTGCTTCACCATACTGAAAACAACCATATGTCTTCTTCTTCCTACAATTAAACGACCCGCTACACCATAGAAAAGACACTTCCTCTTGTCGTAGAATCTATTATTTCTTCCACGCTTCTTATATTCCAATCATTGTTTGTGATTCTTCCACTTTGGCCTCTTTCTTTTCGCCTTTCTCCTTCTACGTGGATTTAGCCATATCAACAAGCTTCTTATCCGTGGGCTTGTGTTCCTTAGCCCAAACCCCCTTATTCTTATCCTTACTATCCTTGTGTAGCTTGCTGACAAGTTTCTCGAAACTACCTCCATCGCACGACAACCTACAAAGCTTGAAAGGAAGATTAGCCGCAGGTGAAAATACTGCGGCTACAGATGGAGGTTGGGCACTACTTCGCCCTCGACATGTGTCGTATGCCTACGAAACTATGGCGAAAAGAAAAGAAGAAGAGATTCAAATAGAGAATCGAAAGATAGTGCATATGGCTTTGGGGAATATGCCATTTTATAAACAATACTTTTTTCTTGAAAAACGAGCACGTTTTTGAAAATACTCTTTATAAAAATGCTTTTGAAAACGGGTTTCAAAATCCTTTATTTGTTCTAGTAACCTTCGGCTCTGATACCACGTGTAACACCCCACCTCCGTTAAGGTCACTCACAAAGGGAATGCATTAACTTCAGTGGAGCGTCATAAGTGTATAGAACAGATAAATTACAAAACAGACAAAATTTAAACAGCGGAAAATAAATAAAACTTTACTTTATTGATAAAATAACAGCTTGGTAAAACAGCTTGTACAGAGATTGTTTTCCAGCACCAAAACACCTATACTCATTACAACAAAGCATCTGTCTTGTTTAACAAAATAAAGAAGCATAAAATGACAATTATATTCCCCAATAAAGCATGAGCCAGCCATAGCAGTGGAAAAGAGAATCCAAAGCAATACTTCGCCTATCTTCGAGCATGGAAAGAAAAATTACCTAAGTGGTGATATTCCCTCCATGTGAACCTGGGGGGAACGGAAGAAAAGAAGGCGAAAGAAAACGGGTCAGACATAAAGCCTGGTAAGTCTAGTGACCTTCAGCATGTAAATAGATAAAAGCATCGTGACATGAATAAACTAGATACCAGACATAACCATGATGATAAGCATATCAAGACAACAAATGATGATCGTTAGACATGACAAGGTAAGATACACTGAATGCGCTTTGGTTCCTTCTCTGATTTCCTAATTTCTCTGCACCACCCAACTAGCACCCCAACTAGTGTCTTTTATAGAATGATTTGTATTCCCTACTAGTGTCCCAACTAGTATCCTGTGAATAAGGATCCGTATCCCCTACTAGTGTCCCAACTAGTATCCTATGTTATATAATAAGGTGATCCCAACTGTAATGACCCACATTTTTCAGCGGTATAATAATTAATTAATTTAATTATTTAAAAGGTGATTAAAAAGGATTTCATGGTCGTTGAATTAAATAATGGTGAATATTTAATTAAAATAATAAATTAAATAATATATTTAACTCTGAAATAATCAGAATTGGCTGAAATGGTGATATGGTGTGAACTGGATCATCTGTGATATTTAATTCAGCTTGGAATTGAATTTGAATAACGAATATATTATATAAATGACAGTTTGAACGTAGAGTTATAATAGAATTAAAATCAAGCTCAAAATGCCGCTATAGTTCGTAAATTGGCGATTCGAACTTCAACAGAATGTACAGGATTTGTTTTAAGCCGGATTTCTGTGAAACAAAAAACGTGTGGAGTTGGTGGAGTATATCTTTCTAGTGGAAGAGAAAAATCGGGATTTCATCGTGTAGATTTAGATTTATGTCCAAATCAAATTTTAGAAAAGTCGCTGTGGAATTCCTTTATAATTTATAAAGGAATTATTTATATTTTTAAAAGGAATTTCATTATAAATCGAATATCGATTTAATCGGGATTGGAAATATCGAGTAAGAAATTCATATAGGAATATTATAGAGCCGTAGGATTTTCTGTTGTGAATGTATACGATAATATTAATCTATAAATATTTAATTTAATTGTTTTTAAATATATTTATATATTTAAAAGGGTTATTTAGAGCTTTAAAAATAGCCAGTTTTGCAAACAACCTCAGAATTCGACGAAACTAATTTTGTTGGATCTGCAATATTAAATTATTGCTAGATTTCAATTTCCGTGATTTTTGAAGTCTGTATGTGGCCGTACGGGATTTTAACGTGAAGAACAGTCAGTATTTTGACGGTTAAAAATACGTTGTGTGAGCATACGAAGTCGGAATTCGACGAAACCAGTTTCGTTGGGACTGTAATGTCGAGTTGTAGCTACATGACCATTTATGTGATTTTTGAAAATCGTGTGTGATCACAAGGATTTTTCGAAGACTGAAACGAATACAGAATAATAAAAAGAAAATATCTAAAACACATTTTGAGGTCAAAACATAGCCACATCCTCCTCATTTACAGCCACACACACAAAAATGATCCCGTATATATTTTCTTTCGAGCCGCTAGTATTCCTCAAGGAAACAAACGTGAAAAGAAAACTTCCTCAAGAAAAATCAAAAGAAAATAGAAATAAATTCCTATAAATCGAGTCATATACATATTTGGATTCATGATGGTTTGGGCTACAAGCTGGTAACCTTCTTCGACAACTTGATAGCTATTCTGGAGGTCCATGTTATCAATAGTGGTCTAGAGTTCATCGAATTCATGATGTAGGAGGCATCGATGCAGAAATGAAGGTTGCAGTTGATTTTGTGATGGAGTTTCGCATGTTTTGTGCGATTTTGGGGGAACTTCGACATTTTTTCTGTCGATCTATGGCAGGCCACGACGGAGGACGCCAAGACGGAAATTGCAACTTGAGATCTAGCTACTAGTGATGGTTGCGGAAAGGTGGAGTTCGGGAAGAGGAGTTGTGTGGTATTTTTGGATTGATTTAAAGTGGAAAGAAGGAGGAGGAAAGAGTGGTCAAAGCAGGACATTGGAGTTGGTTTTGGGATTGTCTGGAGTTCGGTTATTAACAGGGAAGAAGAGTCTTTCAAGCGGGTGTGGGCTTTTGAAAACGGGTTGGGCCAAGGACAATAAAGGGGTGAGGCCCAGCACATTTAAATAATTAAGTTTTTAGTTTAATTTAATGTATATTAACTTAGAATTGTCGTCACATCCTCATACGATGTCGAAATCGAACAAAACAGGATTCATTAGGATCATATGGACGAGCACTCCACAATGAAACTGACTGGAAGTCCATTGGAGCTCGTTTGAATTTATGGCGAAATAAATTGTTTGATTCAAATCAAACAAACAATTTATCGTAATTAACGATGAACAACCAATGTGAGTAAATCTCACTAACTCTGAACAGTTTATATTTTCATGTTGTATTTTTTTAGAACTGTTAAATATTGGTTGATTGACTGTGTGTTGACCGTTTGTTTGAACTGCTAGTCAGCTAGTTGAATTTCTATATTGATTCTGTTTATCAGAATAATTCATATTGAACTGAAATTGATGATAATCATATTGTGTAACATCTGTGGATGCATGAAAATAGGTTGGAGGAATCCGACTGGATTCGTCAACAGTTATTTTATTGTTTTTCATATATTGTGATATATGATGTAGTTTATAATCTGTGGTTGATTATATGTGTTTGGATGATATTGGTCATCGTGATTTGATGTGTTAAGTACCATAAAATATCGGAATGGGAAAAGAAGATTTTCAAAGTGATACTGAAAACAGAATATTTATAAACTGGAATATTTATAAATAAGAAATATTTATAAATTGGAATATTTATAAATAGGGGATTTTTAGGAAAGGGAATAATTATAAAATCAAAGGATTTTATAAAAGAGAAAATATTTATAAAATCAACATAAGATTTTATAAATGGAACTTATTTATAAAGGGAATATTTATAAATAGGGAATATTGTTAAGTGGAAGTATAACAGAAGGGAATTCTTTATAAATGGAATATTTATAAAGTGAATTATTTATTTAGGATAAATGAATAAGATAAGATAATGAGATATTTATTTGTTAAATGAATAAGATAAGATAATGAGATATTTATTTGTTGAATAAGTAGAATAAGATAAATAGGAGATATTTATTTGTTAAATAAATTGGAGGTATTAAATGAGATATTTATTTATATAAATAGGACATGTTAAGTGAAATATATATTTATTTGGAAAACAAATAAGATAATAAAGGGGTTATTTATTTAGGATAAATAAATAAGATATTTTATAGGAAATATTTGTGAATACATATAGAATTGGAAGGGATATTTATTTGGAAAACAAATAAGATATGATTAAAGGAAATATTCATCTTTTGATAAATAAAGAGATATATAAGTCTGAACTTATACGAAGAAGTAAACAGGAAAATGGGGCATATTAATTTATAAATAATATTTATAAATTAAGTAAATAGTTATTATTGGATAAATAGAATATATATAAGTCAGGACTTATATAGAGAAGTAAGAATCAATTTCAACATCGACATCTGAAACTGAATAAGGATGAAGAGTTAACCAGTTAGAGTTAATCAGTTAGAGCTAATCAATTAGAGTTAAACAGTTAGACCTAATCAGTTAGAGTTATTCTGTTAGAGTTAAATCGAATATTAGTTTATTCGAAGAAAGGAGTTATCGAATATTAGTTTATTCGAAGAAAGGAGTTAAACGAATATAGTAGATATTCGAAGTGAGTTAAATCGAGTAAGAGATATTCGAAGTGAGTTAATCGAATTAGAGATATTAGAAGGGAGTTAATCGAATCTAGTTATTCGACAGGAGTTAAATCAAACATAGTTTATTCGAAGAAGAGAGATTATCAAATATAAGTTATTCAGATATAAGTTATTCGAATAAGAGTTAATCCAGTAAGAATTAAATAGAGTAAGAGTTAATGGAATAAGAGTTAATCCAGTAAGAGTTAAAAGATGAACTTACCCTGTTTCGAGATTTGAAATGTTTTTCAGTTAAGGTCTGAGAGGTAGTTATACCCCAACTTGATTGACTTCGTTTTTAATTTAGAGATGGTTAAGGTTCGAGAGTGAAAGTGGTTAAGTGAATTTAGTAAATAAGTATAGTGGTTTGAGTTGTTGTCGCGATGTTGATTTAAACATCTGTTTAAATCCAAATGAAGAAGATTTGGAAATGTTTTCCAAATAGAAACAGAAACGTAATCAAATATTGAAATTGGAAATATGAATTAGAAAAGGAAATGTTCATGTATAAGGAGTTAAGAAATGGAGTTAAGCTAAATCAGAAATTGACTGGAGACTTGTTAAGTTGAATGGTTTCCTAAGTGTCTATCTGATATTGGTTTCGACCATCGGGATTGGTACTTAGGGAATTGTTCTTATACTAGTTTACAATTAGAGACTGATAGTTGCAGAAGAATAGTGATACGTGAATAAGTTATGGAAATGTTTTCCAGTGTTAACGTATATTTTCTAAACATGGAAAATAAGGAAATATGAATATATATAGATATATATATATATAGATATATATATGATTGATGATTGATTGATAGAGTTTCCATCTGGAAATAATATCGTTGTTTGCACACGTATTTTTCTTTGATAGTTAACTCACTGACTATCGAAGTTTTTGACCATTTTACGTTGTAAATATGGAGAGACCGGTTGGATTATTATCCAAAGAACCACTCCGTATTGGCATAAGCGTTGTGAATCAAGTATGCTGAATACAGTGAAGACGGAGTTTATGCAAGGGTTGTTGTATAAGTCTTAGATAACAGTGCCTAAGATGGACGTACTAAATAGTGCCTTCGGTTTGTCCAGTCCCAGAACAACTTGTATGGAAGAAGGTCTGACGGAGTATATCCAATAGATCGCGTAAGTTGATCTCTTCAAACATATTCACGTTTGGTGGCGGAGGAATTCATTTCTCTTAGCTGTATACCCGTGTTATTTTGGATAAATCAATTTGTGATTTGGCGGGTATGACGATGTGGCATTCTAAGCGAATGAAGATATGATATGAAAAAGATAAGCGTAGCTTCTAGCCTCACAACCGGGTAATGACAAAAAATCGGGCAGGCAACATGGCTATGTAGGTCGCACCTATTAGGGTGTATAATCATCTGATCTAGAATTTCATTTACTTCTAAAAATCTATTGTTGATGCTGTCCAATTCGGGAAACGGTTGCTGATCCCAACCGTTGGTGATATACATTCGATACACTCAAGCGAAATGAGTGGTCGGTTATGTGTGGTCGGGTTACAAGATGTTCTTGTTGAACCCAGTGTATTCCTCTCTAGAGGTACACTAGCGGAAGGTGGTTCCATACCTTGTCATAGTTGGAAATCCATTACCCAATACGTGCTTGCGGTTTTGATTGTATACTATATATGTAGAACGTGAGATGAAAGCGTTTCTGCTAGTTGATTATTATACTGTGGTTGATAGACATTATTATAATATCAAAAGGTTTTTGATATAAAGATAATTTGGATTCTCATAAGGGAAAAACCCGTTCCGTTATACGGTGTGGTCTTATGAGATATCGTTTATTTGTTCGAATTGTTTTAAACTGTTTTACTCATACCAGTCCCATGACTGACCCGGAGTTTATTTTGTTTTGTTTTCCCTAAACTCTTGGGTGCCCAATTTTGTACGGGCAGTCAAGTAGTCGGGATTTACATATACTTGAAGAACTGGAGCAGGAGGCTTCAAGATTATATAGCTATTATTATTCCGCTATGTTGTAAGTGCTGTACTTGAAAAATGATTTGTATATGCAAGGAAATCTTTTATTTCAAGTTATGTTATATTTTTTTCGTTCAGCTGTGAGATTCGTGTTTACTCTGATGTTGTATGTTATTCTTCTTCTTCTATTCTAAGTTTCTATCTTATCTTTCCTCACCCTCTAATTTCTTTCATCAACTATTCGGTTATTTTCGATCCTTGGATGTTCGATATGTGTTGTATATCGGATAACCAAGGTCGCCTTTTTCTGGGTCGTTACATTTGGTATCAGAGCTTAAGTTAAGTAATTACCTTGGCTCTGTGGCGTGACTCGGTAGAGATGGAGTTAGCAATACCCTAGATTGAGTTTGAGTGTATATATATGAGAGCGTATTTGTTATTCAATATAAAATTGTTTTATATTGTGGAGATTTATTGATTGAGTGGCTTATGAATTTCTGGTCGATCAATTTGTTCCACTGTATCGATAGGAGTTGCTAAACACTTGAATACGATGATTAAATATATGTAAATTTTAAGATCCTTGGAGATTTTAATATGTATTCCAAGCAATGGTGAATGATATTTTGAACTGATTTCAAAATAAAAGTGTTTAAGAATGATTTTGAAAGTTATATAGTACTGAACTCACTTCGATAGCTGGGAAATAACCCCGATGATGAGCTAGACATCATCGGTGTTCATTTTCGAGTTGTTGAGTGACGTATTACTACCAAAGATTTTGTTTTTGAATTGTTTTGAGAAAACAAGTTGTTTAGGAATTCAAAGCTTTTGAATTGTCAGTATGATTTCAAATTGATTGAAATTTACCCCGGAATTTAAGTTCTGGAATTAAATTTAACTAATAAAGTTAAATAAATTGAGATGGTATAAGTGAATGAATAAATTAGAATTAAACTTGAACCAAGTTAAATAAAACAGGATTTGATTGGGGAATCATCTGGAATGGAATTGCATTGATGAATTAAGAGTTTGAAATTTGAAATTTGAGTTCAAATGGAAGTTGGCTTGGATATAGCCAAAGGATTGGATTCGAGGATAAATCGATCAGAAATTGATTGAGATGACATTAGTACTTGTAGAATTGGTAACATATGGAAGTGATAGAGTTGATATGCCGGACAAAAAGGTACCAGTTTATATTATATATGGCTTTGAGATTTTGATGAGCTGAATGGGCAAGCCGCTTGGCTGTTTGATTTTCTTTTGGGTTGGAGATGGCTCAGTGAGGTGAGTTGGAGTCTGACCGATTGACCAGTACAAAGGAGGTGTTAGAAAAAAAATTCGAAGAGTTAAGGCGTTAGAAAATTTTCAGGATTTTTGGAAATTTTCGTTGATAAGAATTAAATAAATTTTTAATTGAAATTAAATTGGTTCAGTTGAAACTGAAGTTAAGAAGTGAACAAATATGTTCTAACCAGTCGATAGGGTCGTCCTTTACCTTAGCAATTTCGAGGACGAAATTATTTTAAGTGGGGAAGAATGTAATGACCCACATTATTCAGCGGTATAATAATTAATTTATTTAATTATTTAAAAGGTGATTAAAAAGGATTTCATAGTCGTTGAATTAAATAATGGTGAATATTTAATTAAAATAATAAATTAAATAATATATTTAACTCTGAAATAATCAGAATTGGCTGAAATGGCGATATGGTGTGAACTGGATCATCTGTGATATTTAATTCAACTTGGAATTGAATTTGAATAACGAATATATTATATAAACGACAGTTTGAACGTAGAGTTATAATATAATTAAAATTGAGCTCAAAATGGCGCTGCAGTTCGTAATTTGGCGATTCGAACTTCAACTGAATGTACAGGATTCGTTTTAAGCCGGGTTTATGTGAAACAAGAAACGTGTGGAGCTGGTGGAGTATATCTTTCTAGTGGAAGAGAAAAATCGGGATTTCATCGTGTAGATTTTGATTTATGTCCAAATCAAATTTTAGAAAAGTCGTTGTGGAATTCCTTTATAATTTATAAAGGAATTATTTATATTTTTAAAAGGAATTTCATTATAAATCGAATATCGATTTAAACGGGATTGGAAATATCGAGTAAGAAATTCATATAGGAATATTATAGAGCCGTAGGATATTCTGTTGTGAATATATACGATAATATTAATTTATAAATATTTAATTTAATTGTTTTTAAACATATTTATATATTGAAAAGGGTTATTTAGAGCTTTAAAAATAGCTAGTTTTGCAAACGACCTCAGAATTCGACGAAACTAATTTTGTTGGATCCACAATATTAAATTATTGCTAGATTTCAATTTCCGTGATTTTTGTAGTTAGTATGTGGCCATACGGGAATTTAACGTGAAGAACAGTCAGTATTTTGACGGTTAAAAATACGCTGTGTGAGCATACGAAGTCGGAATTCGACGAAACCAATTTCGTTGGGACCGTAATGTCGAGTTGTAGCTACATGACCATTTCTGTGATTTTTGAACATCGTGTGTGACCACATGAATTTTTAGAAGACTGAAACGAATATAGAATAATAAAAAGAAAATATCTAAAACACATTTTGAGGTCAAAACATAGCCACATCCTCCTCGTTTACAGCCACACACACATAAAAATGATCCCGTATATATTTTCTTTTGAGCCGCCAGTATTCCGCAGGGAAACAAACGTGAAAAGATATCTTCCTCAAGAAAAATCAAAAGAAAATAGAAATAAATTCCTATAAATCGAGTCATATACATATTTGGATTCATGATGGTTTGGGCTATAAGCTGGTAACCTTCTTCTGCAACTCGGTAGCTATTCTGGAGGTCCACGTTATCAACAGTGGTCTAGGGTTCATCGAATTCATGATGTAGGAGGCGTCGATCCAGAAACGAAGGTTGCAGTTGATTTTGTGATGGAGTTTCGCATGTTTTGTGCGATTTTGGGGGGATTTCGACATTTTTTCTGTCGATCATCTATGGCAGGCCACGACGGAGGATGCCAAGACGGAAATTGCAACTTGAGATCAAGCTACCCGTGATGGTTGCGGAGTGGTGGAGTTCGGGAAGAGGAGTTGTGTGGTATTTTTGGATTGATTTTAAATGGAAAGAAGGAGGAGGAAAGAGTGGTCAAAGCTGGACATTAGAGTTGGTTTTGGGATTGTCTGGAGTTCGGTTATTAACAGGGAAGAAGAGTCTTTCAAGCGAGTGTGGGCTTTTGAAAACGGGTTGGGCCAAGGACAATAAAGGGGTGAGGCCCAACACATTTAAATAATTAAGTTTTTAGTTTAATTTAATGCATATTAACTTAAAATTGTCGTAACTTCCTCATACGATATCGAAATCGAACAAAACAGGATCCGTTAGGATCGTATGGACGAGCACTCCACAACGAAACTAACTGGAAGTCCATTGGAGCTCGTTTGAATTTATGGCAAAATAAATTGTTTGATTCAATCAAACAAACAGTTTATCGTTATTAACGATGAACTGCCAATGTGAGTAAATCTCACTAACGCTGAACAATTTATATTTTCATGTTGTATTCTTTTTAGAACTGTTAAATATTGGTTGATTGACTGTGTGTTGACCGTTTGATTGAACTGCTAGTCAGTTAGTTGAATTTCTATATTGATTCTGTTTATCAGAATAATTCATATTGAACTGAAAGTGATGATAATCATATTGTGTAACATCTGTGTATGCAGGAAAACAGGTTGGAGGAATCCGTCTAGATTCCTCAACAGTTATTTTTTTTTCTTCCATATATTGTGATATATGATGTTGTTTATAATCTGTGGTTGATTATATTTGTTTGGATGATATTGGTCATCGTGATTTGATGTGTTAAGTACCATAAAATATCGGAATGGGAAAAGGAGATTTTCAAAGTGATATTGAAAACAGAATATTTATAAACTGGTATATTTATAAATAAGAAATATTTATAAATTGGAATATTTATAAATATGGGATTTTTAGGAAAGGGAATAACTATAAAATCAAAGGATTTTATAAAAGAGAAAATATTTATAAAATCAACATAAGATTTTATAAATGGAGTATAAATGGAACTTATTTTAAAGGGAATATTTATAAATAGGGAATATTGTTAAGTGGAAGTATAACTGAAGGGAATTCTTTATAAATGGAATATTTGTAAAGTGGATTTTTTATTTAGGATAAATGAATAAGATAAGATAATGAGATATTTATTTGTTAAATGAATAAGATAAGATAATGAGATATTTATTTGTTGAATAAGTAGAATAAGATAAATAGGAGATATTTATTTGTTAAATAAATAGGAGGTATTAAATGAGATATTTATTTATATAAATAGGACATGTTAAGTGAAATATATATTTATTTGGAAAACAAATAAGATAATAAAGGGGTTATGTGACGGCCCGCCTCGCACCAGCCTGCATTTCCTCCAGAAGTGCGCTGTACACATGCCCGACTAGCACAAGACGGTCGTCATAAGAAAGAAAAGAAGGGAATGAACTAATCCAGAAACCTGTAGAATGTCTCACAGCGCATGGAATAAAATATAATAATAATATACTTGACACAAAACAGGCGAGACAGTGCATAAGCTGATAACTAAAACCAACATCAATCTCAAAGCAGCGGAAATCCAAATACAGCTTATTACAACTTTCCAAATTTACTGTCTCTAAACAAAAGAAAGCTAAAATAGAAGATACACCAACAATGCCCAAGCAGTGATCTTCAACAACACAGCGAGAATACTATATATATATATTACGTGGAAGCCTCCTGCTCGTCTCCGGATCATCTACCCGTGCATCACCAGCTAACCTGTCTCTAGTCTGCTCGTGAGAGCACCCAGAGTAATAAGAGGAGACATAAAACTCTGGGTCAGACATAAAGCCTGGTATGAGCGATAAACATCTAAACAGAATAATAACAGGTATACTAAGCCATACCTGAACCTGGACCTGCAACCAAAGAGTTAGTACCACATACCGTACAATACTCCAAGGTGCCATAATAAATAGTGTAAGAATACGGGGGTGGGGTGTGCATGTCATAATGATAGCAAACAAATCATCCATGGCAACCATCCTCACGTCTCTCACTCAGTGCGTAAAGCGTACGACATCTACCACTTTGGAACACTAGACAAACTGAGGTAACGACGAATCCCGACTTGTAGAAACCCTGCTGTGACCAAGACAACACTTGGAGTCATGACCAAACATTTCAATGACCCACTTCATTGGTCGTAGCCCTTGGTTCTACCGATGCCATAATGGCCCTGAATCCGCCTTCGTACCTCCTACCATAGTGGTCCAAAACTATAGACGTCGATAACTCCTTAGCACGCGTCCCGCAGCAAAGCCCAACCATGAAGTGAACTCGTTGATTCCCATCTGAACCTTAAGCTCTAACTTCTCATTTGGACTTCCTTTGCATCTCGGGTTTGGTTGAATTGGAGTGGGTCTTCAGAAAAGTTGTCGCGTAGTAGTAATAGCCCACGGACGGTTCGGTTCGGTGCTCCTCATCTAGTTTGGTTCGGTTCGGAGTAACCTTCCTGATCGGTTCGGATTGGTGGTCCTCGTCTAGCTTGGTTCGGGTCGGTAGTCCACTTCGGGTCGGGTCGGTGTCTCCCTCCGGGTCGGGTCGGTTCAGTGATTCTCCCCCTTCAGATATCGGTTCGGTTCGGGTGCCTCTGCTTGAGTTCGGTTCGGAGGTAGTTCATCCGATCTGATTCTTCCTGTTTGACTTGTTTGCCTGCTCCGATCCGTCCTGTTCTCTTCCTCCGATCCGGTCTGCTCCATCGCTCCGATCCGATCTTCTGTCCAACTCCAACTCTAAGCAATGGCCTTCCTTCCTGCCAAACTTCT
Source organism: Allium sativum (assembly GCA_030737875.1). Lineage (NCBI taxonomy): Eukaryota > Viridiplantae > Streptophyta > Magnoliopsida > Asparagales > Amaryllidaceae > Allium > Allium sativum. The sequence continues at coordinate 1,054,488,718 of CM060926.1, read as the reverse complement.
TCCAGTGGCAAGTCCTCATCCAGTTCGGATTCCCTTGGTCAGTTCCCTAGTCCGATCCGACCCCTTTTCTCCGATCCGAACCGGTTCGGGACCTGCACATTTCTGCAACTTTCCAGCGAGCTTTCTACGCCATTCGACGACGTTTCCAACCAATTTAACTATTCTAATCAATCATGAAACATACCATAGAGTCATAGCAACATGTAATAGCAACCACAAACAGCAAACAACAATTCAAATGAATCAAAATGGATCAAAAGTGACTAAAACTTCATATTTTCCCATAATCCCTCTTAAGCATGTTTAAGCATACGATTAGCAAAACACATCGAAATTAACCCAAATTTCTAACAGAGCCTTAAAACATTATTTTAGAATTTTAAGAATTTTTCTAGAATTTATTTACGTATAAATTCGCTAATCTTCACTAATTACCCATAATCACCGTAATTAGTGCAAAAACTATGCAAATCACTCACCTTGGCCACAAATGAAATTCTCAGAACTGAAACTCCTCTGGTTTGGGGTGAATACTGATGTCTAACAGCAGCTCTAACCTTGCTTTGGTGCTTTTTCTCCTTAATTTGGTGTTGCTAAGCCTAATCTTCAATTAGAGAGTGATTTGGGGTGTTTTAGATGTAGGAAGCCATTACTAAGGTCTCAAGGAGGTTTGTGGCGGCTCAAAACTGAAATGAAAGTGATAACCTAACCCTAATCAGTCCTCCTATACCTCTAAACCCGAAATTCCCCTTGGGCCTAGCTGCTAATCACCCGCTTAAGCCCAATTAAGCTGTCTTTCACCATCTGAAACTTGTTTCAGCCATATCTCCCAAACGGTGAGTCCGTTTGGCTAATGTGACCACTCTACGGAAAGAGAAACCATCATTCGAAGCCAATGGAAGTGGTTTCAGGTCAAAATTCCTTTCCAGTCAAAAGTTATGGCCAAAACAGTGCCAACTAGGGGTAAAATGGTCATTTAAAAATCGAGAAAAATCATGAACATGGGAAATGACCCCAATAGTCGTCTCCCAAAGTTACATGACCATACGACTTCGTATGTGAAAGAAATAAATATTCTACGATCCTATGATGCGTAGAATGCGGGTCGTTACACTCTCCCCCCCTTAAGAAATTTCGTCCCCGAAATTCCTTAACCCCAAAACATACACAGGATCCCGCATGCCTAACACCCACATACAACAATCAAACATGCAAAGCAAGCAAACAAGTCTATCCTAGCATGCGGAAAACTAAATCGCTAATAAAATCTTACCAGACAAAGAGTTCTGGATACTTCTTCATTATGTCCTCTTCTGTTTCCCAAGTACAATCATTCTCGTTTTCGCTCCACTGTACCTTGACTAGCTTCACCGACTTCCTTCGAAGTTGCTTCATGTCGTGTGCGACAATACGGGCCGGCTTGCGGTTTCCAACCGCCTCGGGTTCTACTTCGAAGTCTTCCAACTGATCAGGTGAGATAGTCATGTCTGAGTCGTGAACGAACTTCCTTAGTTGGGAAACATGAAATACGTTGTGAACTCCCGCCATCTTCTCTGGTAAGTCAATTCTATATGCCAAATTCCCGACTAGTTCAAGAACAGGGAATGGGCCAACAAATCTTGGTGCTAATTTACCTCTCCTGCCAAATCGTATTACGCTCTTCAACGGAGAAATCTTGACAAACACCAAGTCACCAACGGAGAATTTTAAGTCTCTTCTTCTCTTATCAGCATAACTCTTCTGCCTATCTTGGGCTGCCTTCATTCGTTGCTGAATGATCTTGATCTTATCTGAAGTTTCCCTCACCACATCTGGTCCAAGCATAAACTTCTCGCCAGTTTCTATCCAACATGATGGTGAGTTACACGGTCTTCCATACAAAGCTTCAAATGGAGCCATACCGATACTGGATTGGTAGCTATTATTATATGCAAACTCTACTAGATGCAAATGGTCATCCCATGATCCACCAAAATCCAATATACATGCTCTCAAGAGATCTTCCAAAATACGATTCACCCTTTCCGTCTGACCGTCGGTCTGAGGATGATATGCGGTACTGAGATGTAACTCTGACCCTAGCGCCTCTTGCAAGCTCCTCCAAAACCCACTAGTGAACAACGGGTCTCGGTCGCTCACAATGCTTTTAGGTACTCCATGAAATCTCACTACCCACTTCATATACAATTCTGCTAACTTAGCTGCCGTTCTAGTCGATTTAACTGGTATAAACCTTGCACTTTTGGTCAGTCGATCTACAATTACCCAAATGCTGTCATATCCCGATCTAGTCCTTGGTAACCCATCGATGAAATCCATCGAGACTTGCTCCCATTTCCATTCGGGAATTTCTAAGGGCTGTAACAACCCACTAGGCTTCTTTTGCTCGGCTTTAACTAGCTGGCAATTCATGCACTTGGATATAAACTTCCCAACGTCTCTTTTCATCCCTTCCCAGTAGTAGGTCTGCTTCATATCTCGATACATCTTATTACCACCGGGGTGTATAGTCAGCTTTGAGTGATGACATTCTTTAAGCACTTCATCTCTCAATCCAGTGACATTGGGTACAACAAGCTTTCCATCCTTTCTAAGCCATCTATCTCGATCAAGCCCATACTTGTTCACCTCCTCATCGATACCCATCTCTAACTTGGAGATGATTTCCAATAGGTTAGGATCGTCCCTCTGACTAGAGCCGATCCGCTCAATCAAAGTGGGTCTGACCGTCAAACTCGCTAACATTTCTGGATCCAATTCGCACTTTGGTCTGAAATCAAACCCCGCGATAAACTCCAGTTGCTTCCATTCAAGGAACATAGCCCCCAAGCTGGCATGTCTTCTACTCAATGCATCAGCCACCGCATTGCCCTTTCCTGGTGTGTATGCGATGTCAAAATCATAGGAAGCTAAGAACTCTAACCATCTCTGCTGACGGAGGTTTAAATCCTTCTGGGAGAACAGATACTTTAACGACTTATGATCTGTAAATAGCTCAAATCTTTCTCCCAAGAGATAGTGTCTCCACATCTTTAACGCGAACACGATTGCTGCCAATTCTAAATCATGGGTAGGGTATCTCCTCTCGTGCGGTTTCAATTGCCGACTTGCATAAGCTACAACCCTACCGCCTTGCATCAATACAGCACCCAGTCCGGTACCACAGGCGTCCGTGTATACCGTCATCTCTTCATCCCCCTTAGGAATGACTAACACTGGTGCGCTTGTCAACTTGTCCTTTAGACTTCTGAATGCATTCTCGCACCTTTCATCACAGACAAAAGCTTGATTTTTCTTGGTCAACTGGGTCAATGATGCTGCTATCTTGGAGAAACCTTGGATAAACTTACGATAATATCCCGCTAATCCCAAGAAACTTCTTACATCTGTTGCGTTCTTGGGCGTAGGCCAATCTTGTACCGTAGCCACCTTTGCTGGGTCCACGGCAATACCACTCTCTGATACAACATGGCCCAAGAACCTCACTTCCCTCTTCCAGAAGTGACACTTAGAAAACTTTGCTTTCAATTGGTGTTTTCTCAACACCTCCATCGCTACTCTTAAATGTTCCTTGTGTTCCTCCTCTGTCCTCGAATAGACCAAAATATCATCCACGAACACAAGAACAGACTTATTCAACTGATCTCTGAATACCCTATTCATAAGATCCACAAAATATGCCGGGGCATTAGTCAGCCCAAATGGCATAACCAACCATTCATAAAATCCAGACGGCGTTCGAAATGCCGTTTTAGCTATACTCTCAGCTTCCACTCTAAGCTGATGAAAACCTGTCGCGAGATCCAACTGAGAAAATACTCTCGCGCCACTCAACTGATCAAACAAATCATCTATCCGCGGTAGAGGATACTTGTTCTTCCTCGTCACTTTATTCAACTCGCGGTAGTCTACACACAAACGAAGGGAACCATCCGCCTTGGTAGCAAACACGACTGGTGCTCCCCATTCAGAAACACTCCTTCTGATAAATCCCTTCTTCAAAAGATCGCTGACTTGCACCTCGAGCTCTCGCTGCTCCCTTGGTGCCATACGACGAAGTGGCATCACTATAGGTCTGGCATCTTTTACCAAATCAATACGAAACTCAATCTCTCGGTGTGGTGGAAGTCCGGTCACTTCTTCGAAAACATCCGGATACTGGCCAACCACGGGCAAACCTGACAACTCACTATGCGGAATGTCGAGGGAGTTTAGAAAACTAGCCAATACCCCCTTACTGGGTAGACCACCAAACACTATCCTCCGCCCATCATCCGCTCTAGCTGTCACCAACAAGCCCTCACAGTCTACCACCACCCCGTATCTTTGGAGCCAATCTACTCCCAAAATAATGCCAAACCCAGTAAAGCCCAAAACAAAGCAATCACAAACAAACATGCATCCATGACTCGATAGAACCACATTACGACAAATCATGCTAAGGCTAGTCGAACCACCAATCGGGTTCGTCACTACTAAAGGTCTATCGACAATCTCGGGCTCCAATCCCGACCTATCTACCAGGTCACTAGATATGAAAGAACTGGAAGCTCCGGTATCAAACAAAACTCTAACAGGAACATCATAAACAGAAAGCATACCTTGAATGACGACATTCTTTCCCTTCTCCGCCGCAGTTGGGGCATTCGACGAAGAAGGAATAGCATTAAGAGCATATGCTTTCACCATTTGCTTTTCCTTAGGGGGCTGTGGACACTTGTCCTTGTGATGTCCCATTTGGCCACAGTTGAAGCACTTCCTATCCGCTGGCTTGGCCCGACAATTACTAGCATAATGGCCCTTCTTACCACAGCTGAAGCACTCCACATCTTGCTTATTCTTTTTCTTCTGGCCATCCTTAGCCTGATTCTGCTTTCTCTTATTCTGGGAACCACCTTTGCCTCCACCACTAGCTTGTGGCTTTGGCTCGTCTGCGGATGCAACCTCAGTCTTTGGCTTAGGGTAGAGACTTTCTGACCTTAACGCTTTTCCCACAATCGATTCAAACGTCTCATCGATGTGGTTAATAAGTTTTTCCCCCAAGTACTGATCCAATCCAGTTATGAATTTCTCATTCTTTTTCTCGGCAGTATCTATAAGAGATAACCCATATTTTGACAAAGTGTCAAATTCAGCAATATACTCCGAGACAGCCCTGCCATTCTGCTTGAGCTCCAAGAATTTCTTAAACAACATTGACTTCTGAGCAGCTGGAATGAACTTCTCACTAAAGCGAGCCTTAAACTGCTCCCAAGTAATCTGGTCTTCGGGAGTAGCTGCCTTTATAGCATTCCACCAATTCATTGCCCGCCCTTGCAGCTGACGGGACGCTAGCTTTCTCTTCATCGCATCCTCGATACCCAAATCCTCGAAGATACGCTCGCAACTATCCAACCAATCCTGAACGTCCGTAGCCGACTCCGTTCCATGGAATGACTTCCCACCAAGACTAGTATAATCCTTATTCAGCTTGGCGAAGTCGACTCTTGGCGCCTGCACTATTGGACCACCACCATTTCCACCATTGGGAGCTGCCCTCTGCACATCTCTAAGCATCTCTCTCATGAGGTCAGTAAACATCGTCCTCATGTCGGCAGCAATCCCATTATTGGCTCCCCTACCAGCACCTCTAGTATCTCGGCTCATCGTCAATCTGAAAAAGGAAACGATTAACGACTCCATAGTGGTGCTAGTGCAGTACGACTCCATCCTTATACTACTAATAGTATATATATATATATAGCTTCTTAAAAACCAAAGTAATCACAAATACGCTCTCTCGTATACGTGTAATATCTCTCCCTGATAACTTCCCTAGGTTAACTACGCAACCTAGAGCTCTGATACCAAGTGTGACGGCCCGCCTCGCACCAGCCTGCATTTCCTCCAGAAGTGCGCTGTACACATGCCCGACTAGCACAAGACGGTCGTCATAAGAAAGAAAAGAAGGGAATGAACTAATCCAGAAACCTGTAGAATGTCTCACAGCGCATGGAATAAAATATAATAATAATATACTTGACACAAAACAGGCGAGACAGTGCATAAGCTGATAACTAAAACCAACATCAATCTCAAAGCAGCGGAAATCCAAATACAGCTTATTACAACTTTCCAAATTTACTGTCTCTAAACAAAAGAAAGCTAAAATAGAAGATACACCAACAATGCCCAAGCAGTGATCTTCAACAACACAGCGAGAATACTATATATATATATATTACGTGGAAGCCTCCTGCTCGTCTCCGGATCATCTACCCGTGCATCACCAGCTAACCTGTCTCTAGTCTGCTCGTGAGAGCACCCAGAGTAATAAGAGGAGACATAAAACTCTGGGTCAGACATAAAGCCTGGTATGAGCGATAAACATCTAAACAGAATAATAACAGGTATACTAAGCCATACCTGAACCTGGACCTGCAACCAAAGAGTTAGTACCACATACCGTACAATACTCCAAGGTGCCATAATAAATAGTGTAAGAATACGGGGGTGGGGTGTGCATGTCATAATGATAGCAAACAAATCATCCATGGCAACCATCCTCACGTCTCTCACTCAGTGCGTAAAGCGTACGACATCTACCACTTTGGAACACTAGACAAACTGAGGTAACGACGAATCCCGACTTGTAGAAACCCTGCTGTGACCAAGACAACACTTGGAGTCATGACCAAACATTTCAATGACCCACTTCATTGGTCGTAGCCCTTGGTTCTACCGATGCCATAATGGCCCTGAATCCGCCTTCGTACCTCCTACCATAGTGGTCCAAAACTATAGACGTCGATAACTCCTTAGCACGCGTCCCGCAGCAAAGCCCAACCATGAAGTGAACTCGTTGATTCCCATCTGAACCTTAAGCTCTAACTTCTCATTTGGACTTCCTTTGCATCTCGGGTTTGGTTGAATTGGAGTGGGTCTTCAGAAAAGTTGTCGCGTAGTAGTAATAGCCCACGGACGGTTCGGTTCGGTGCTCCTCATCTAGTTTGGTTCGGTTCGGAGTAACCTTCCTGATCGGTTCGGATTGGTGGTCCTCGTCTAGCTTGGTTCGGGTCGGTAGTCCACTTCGGGTCGGGTCGGTGTCTCCCTCCGGGTCGGGTCGGTTCAGTGATTCTCCCCCTTCAGATATCGGTTCGGTTCGGGTGCCTCTGCTTGAGTTCGGTTCGGAGGTAGTTCATCCGATCTGATTCTTCCTGTTTGACTTGTTTGCCTGCTCCGATCCGTCCTGTTCTCTTCCTCCGATCCGGTCTGCTCCATCGCTCCGATCCGATCTTCTGTCCAACTCCAACTCTAAGCAATGGCCTTCCTTCCTGCCAAACTTCTTCCAGTGGCAAGTCCTCATCCAGTTCGGATTCCCTTGGTCAGTTCCCTAGTCCGATCCGACCCCTTTTCTCCGATCCGAACCGGTTCGGGACCTGCACATTTCTGCAACTTTCCAGCGAGCTTTCTACGCCATTCGACGACGTTTCCAACCAATTTAACTATTCTAATCAATCATGAAACATACCATAGAGTCATAGCAACATGTAATAGCAACCACAAACAGCAAACAACAATTCAAATGAATCAAAATGGATCAAAAGTGACTAAAACTTCATATTTTCCCATAATCCCTCTTAAGCATGTTTAAGCATACGATTAGCAAAACACATCGAAATTAACCCAAATTTCTAACAGAGCCTTAAAACATTATTTTAGAATTTTAAGAATTTTTCCAGAATTTATTTGCGTATAAATTCGCTAATCTTCACTAATTACCCATAATCACCGTAATTAGTGCAAAAACTATGCAAATCACTCACCTTGGCCACAAATGAAATTCTCAGAACTGAAACTCCTCTGGTTTGGGGTGAATACTGATGTCTAACAGCAGCTCTAACCTTGCTTTGGTGCTTTTTCTCCTTAATTTGGTGTTGCTAAGCCTAATCTTCAATTAGAGAGTGATTTGGGGTGTTTTAGATGTAGGAAGCCATTACTAAGGTCTCAAGGAGGTTTGTGGCGGCTCAAAACTGAAATGAAAGTGATAACCTAACCCTAATCAGTCCTCCTATACCTCTAAACCCGAAATTCCCCTTGGGCCTAGCTGCTAATCACCCGCTTAAGCCCAATTAAGCTGTCTTTCACCATCTGAAACTTGTTTCAGCCATATCTCCCAAACGGTGAGTCCGTTTGGCTAATGTGACCACTCTACGGAAAGAGAAACCATCATTCGAAGCCAATGGAAGTGGTTTCAGGTCAAAATTACTTTCCAGTCAAAAGTTATGGCCAAAACAGTGCCAACTAGGGGTAAAATGGTCATTTAAAAATCGAGAAAAATCATGAACATGGGAAATGACCCCAATAGTCGTCTCCCAAAGTTACACGACCATACGACTTCGTATGTGAAAGAAATAAATATTCTACGATCCTATGATGCGCAGAATGCGGGTCGTTACAGGTTATTTATTTAGGATAAATAAATAAGATATTTTATAGGAAATATTTGTAAACCATTTACAAATAGAATTGAATGGGATATTTATTTGAAAAACAAATAAGATACGATTAAAGGAAATATTCATCTTTTGATAAATAAAGAGATAAATAAGTCTGAACTTATATGAAGAAGTAAACAGGAAAATGGGGCATATTAATTTATAAATAATATTTATCATTGGATAAATAGAATATATATAAGTCAGGACTTATATAGAGAAGTAAGAATCGATTTCAACATCGACATCTGAAACTGAATAAGGACGAAGAGTTAACCAGTTAGAGTTAATCAGTTAGAGCTAATCAATTAGAGTTAAATTGTTAGAGCTAATCAGTTAGAGTTAAATCGAATATTAGTTTATTCGAAGAAAGGAGTTATCGAATATTAGTTTATTCGAAGAAAGGAGTTAAATGAATATAGTAGATATTCGAAGTGAGTTAAATTGAATCAGAGATATTCGAAGTGAGTTAATCGAATCAGAGATATTAGAAGGGAGTTAATCGAATCTAGTTATTCGACAAGAGTTAAATCAAATGTAGTTTATTCGAAGAAGAGAGATTATCAAATATAAGTTATTCGGATGTAAGTTATTCGAATAAGAGTTAATCCAGTAAGAGTTTAATAGAGTAAGAGTTAATGGAATAAGAGTTAATCCAGTAATAGTTAAAAGATGAACTTACCCTGTTTCGAGATTTGAAATGTTGTTCAGTTAAGGTCTGAGAGGTAGTTATACCCCAACTTGATAGACGTCGTTTTTAATTTAGAGATGGATAAGGTTCGAGAGTGAAAGTGGTTAAGTGAATTTAGTAAATAAGTAAAGTGGTTTGAGTTGTCGTCGCGATGTTGATTTAAACATCTGTTTAAATCCAAGTAAAGAAGATTTGGAAATGTTTTCCAAATAGAATCAGAAATGTAATCAAATATTGAAATTTGAAATATGAATTAGAAAAGAAAATGTTCATGTATAAGGAATTAAGAAATGGAGTTAAGCTAAATCAGAAATTGACTGGAGACTTGTTAAGTTGAATTGTTTCCTAAGTGTCTATCTGATGTTGGTTTCAACCTTCATGATTGGTACTTAGGTAATTGTTCTTATACTAGTTTACAATCAGAGACTGATAGTTGTAGAAGAATAGTGATACGTGAATAAGTTATGGAAATGTTTTCCAGTGTTAACGTATATTTTCTAAACATGGAAAATAAGGAAATATGAATATATATATATATATATATATGATTGATGATTGATTGATAGAGTTTCCATCTGGAAATAATATCGTTGTTTGCACATGTATTTTTCTTTGATAGTTAACTCACCGACTATCGAAGTTTTTGACCATTTTACGTTGTAAATATGGAGATACCGGTTGGATTATTATCCAAAGAACCACTCCGTATTGGCATAAGCGTTGTGAATCAAGTACGCTAAATACAGTGAAGACGAAGTTTATGTAAGGATTGTTGTATAAGTCTTAGATAACAGTGCCTAAGATGGATGTACTGAATAGTGCCTTCGGTTTTTCCAGTCCCCGGACAATTTGTATGGAAGAAGGTCTGACAGAGTATATCCAATAGATTGCGTAAGTTGATCTCTTCAAACGTATTCACGTTTGGTGGTGGAGGAATTCGTTTCTCTTAGCTGTATACCCGTGTTATTTTTGGATAAATTAGTATGTGATTTGGTGGGTATGACGATGTGGCATTCTAAGTGAATGAAGATATGATATGAAAAAGATAAGCGTAGCTTCTAGCCTCACAACCGGGAAATGACAAAAATCGGGCAGGCAGCATGGCTATGTAGGTCGCACCTATTAGGGTGTATAATCTCCTGATCTAGAGTTTCATTTACTTCTAAAAATCTATTGTTGATGCTGTCCCATTCGGGAAACGGTTGCTGATCCCAACCGTTGGTGATATACATTCGATACACTCAAGCGAAATGAGTGGTCGGTCATGTGTGGCCAGGTTGCAAGATGTTCTTGTTGAACCCAGTGTATTCCTCTCTAGAGGTACACTAGCGGAAGGTTGTTCCATACCTTGTCATAGTTGGAAATCCATTACCCAATACGTGCTTGCGGTTTTGATTGTATTATATATATGTAGAACGTGAGATGAAAGTGTTTCTGCTAGATGGTTATTATATTGTGGTTGATAGACATTATTATAATATCAAAAGGTTTTTGATATAAAGATAATTTGGATTCTCATAAGGGAAAAAAACCGTTCCGTTATACGGCGTGGTCTTATGAGTTATCGTTTACTTGTTCGAGTTGTTTTAAACTGTTTTACTCATACCAGTCTCATGACTGACCTGGAGTTTATTTTGTTTTGTTTTCCCTAAACTCTTGGGTGCCCAATTTTGTACGGGCAGTCAAGTAGTCGGGATTTACAGATACTTGAAGAACTGGAGCAGGAGGCTTCAGGATTATATAGCTATTATTTTTCCGTTGTGTTGTAAGTGCTGTACTTGAAAAATGATTTGTATATGCAAGTAAACCTTTTATTTCAAGTTATGTTATATTTTATTCGTTCCACTGTGAGATTCGTGTTTACTCTGATGTTGTATGTTCTTCTTCTTCTTCTTCTTCTTCTATTCTAAGTTTCTATCTTATCTTTCCTCACCCTCTAATTTCTTTCATTAGCTATTTGGTTATTTCTGATCCTTGGATGTTTGATATGTGTTGTATATCGGATAACCAAGGTCACCTTTTTCCGGGTCGTTACACCAACCCCGCAATTATGGTAGCCTTCAAGTGTACATCCAGTATGAGGATCTTACCTCAATCATCCAAATTGCCATGAAGATGTTAGATGTACCCTTACTACCCTATCGATCGGCTCCCTACTTGTATTAATTTTCCTTGTGTCTGTGTTATTCGGCCCTCTCTTGCGTGTTGATGCCCTGTGTTGGTCCCACCATAAGGTGTATCAATCCCTATAATAGCAACCCGACACAAATTCTAGATGCACAGTGTATACGACTGATGCCCAGTGCCTGCTTTTCCATTCCGAAGCACTTGCATGTCCATACTCCGTCGGAACTACACTGCTGCACCCCCTGCCGCTATTTTGACCGCTTATAATCAGTCCAGTAATCGTGCCCCACCTTGCCTAGTTTAGGGTACCGTGATACATCTATGTGGGTTACTGATGAAATGGGTCCCCGTTACTAGGGTCTATTCGTATACCCCCCAAATTGGTTAAGTGTTATCCATCCATTCAAGTTTACTTAACCCATCCACACGTCATGTCATGTTGGTTAAGTGTTTCTTATTAACTTAACCCTTCTCGTTCAATCATGTTGTAGTTGGTTAAGTGTTTTCTATTAACTTAACCATGTTCACTCATCATATTATATCGATTAAATGTTTCCCCTTAGCTTAACCCCATTCGTTCATCATGTTATATTGGTTAAGTGTTTCCCGTTAACTTAACCCCATTCGATCATCATGTTATATTGGTTAAGTGTTTCTCATTAACTTAACCCCACTCGTTCATCATGTTATATTGGTTAAGTGTCATCAATCCAGTCGAGTTAACTTAACCCACCCACTTGTCATGTTACATTGGTTAAGTGTTGCCTTCTTCTGTTACTTAACCCTATCACACATCATGTTATATTGGTTAAGTGTTGCCCTCTTGTGTTAACTTAACCCTACCACATGTCATGTTACATTGGTTAATTGTTGCCTTCTTGTGTTTACTTAACCCTACCACTTGTCATGTTACATTGGTTAAGTGTTGCCTTCTTGTGTTAACTTAACCCTACCACTTGTCATGTTACATTGGTTAAGTGTTGCCTTCCTGCGTTAACTTAACCCTACCATTCTTAGCATGTCCGTTTATTAGCATTAGTTCATTTACTAATGCCTCAACCTCTCACATTAGAACTGTTGTTTGCAGTTGCTGGATGTACCGGGCGATTCCGGACAGACTTCTACCGCAAACTCATTCTAACCTCGGGTTTTGGGCTTAATGTGCTAACCATTCACATTAGATTTATACTGTTGTGGTCGCTGGATGTGCCAGGCGGTTCTGGGCAGTCGTACACCTCAACTCAATCTAACCTCGGGTTAGGCACGTTCATCTTTAGCCAATTTACATATTTACTATACATGTCCAAGTCTAGATTTTATATGCTAACTATCCCAATTTCACAAAACTATTCATGTTCCAATTCCCAAGTTATGCCCAACAAATTCAATTACAAGTTATTACTCAAAATAGGTTACACCCAATCTTCCCAAATTTGCAATAATAGTCATGCCCCAAAATCACAATATACATTATGCTTGGCACCCCAACTAATAGTTATGCCCAATCTAGATTTAATATTCCAATTTACAGTTTCCGCCCAATCTAGATTTAATATTCCAATTTACCTCATGTTTGCAACAATAACAATTATGCCCTAAATCACAAGTTACAAATTATGTTCCACTATTACCAAATAGATTATTTCCCAATATCCCCGAATTCCAATCGCACGTATAATAAGATTCTGTCTAGATTCTAGGTTAATCTAGACTCATAAAATAAAGGGGGAAGAAAGAAGGAAAATAAATGAGAGTAGGCATAAAAACAGGCATTATAATGCTAGATCTGTCAAATATAACATTATGGATCCAAAAGGATTACAGATCCGTTAGACTTGAGGTATAATAAAGATTGATCTAAAATAAACTGATAGAAATAACCTCATAGACATATAAATCGGATATGAATAACATCATGAACCTAAAAGGATTATATATCCGACGTTCAACAAAGATAGGCATGATTGAATAATAACTTCTTAGGCATGTAAAATCATAGATTCAATAGAAGGATAGAGATAAATCTAAAAAGATTATCTTACAATCAGGAATAGACTTCGATTCACTTTATTACAAGTCAAGATTACAATCAGGTATTCAAATCTGAAAATAATGTGAACTTACATTGCTAGGATTAGAAAAGATAATTGAATCATTTGTTGTCGCAGAAACTCTAATTTAATGTTGATTGATCTTTAAAGTTGATTGTTGATGAAGAACTCCTAATATGATTTAGGTTTTAAAGGCGGCGGCTAAGAGAATTGAGACATTAGCAGCATAGATGCGTCATAAGGAATTGTTATAAATTAGGGTTTAGGTTTAGAGATGTATATATAGATGTCTAGGATCAATTTGAGCCTTTAGATCAACATAGGAGTTATCAGAGCCACACAGCTTGAAGACAGGTCATCCAGTAAATCAGAAGAAGACACGTCATCATAGAACACTCCAGAATGGTTTGCTGGACTGCCCACTGTATGGGCGCACTTGGCAGGTGCGCCAGTGCATTTTTGTACTGGTGCACTTCACAAGTGCGCCAGCGTATTCTGGCCTGTTTTCGGTTTTTCTGCCTAACTTCGTTCGTCCATATCTTCTTCATACGGTATCCGTTTTAAGAAACTCGGACTCTATCTCAAGCAGAATTCCGTGACGTAATGGTGTAACCTGTTTCACCTAATTCTTCTTTTAATAATTAATTATTCTTTAATTATCTCTTATGGCCCATTTTAAAAATTATGGGGTGTTACAGGTCAAGTCAAATAGAACGGCAATTAAGTTAGCAGAACTGTATATGAAGTGGATAGTGAGGTTTCTTGGAATACCTAAAGGTATCATGAGTGATCGAGATCCATTATTTACTAGTGGTTTTGGAAGAGCTTACAAGAGGCATTAGGGTCAGAATTACATTTCAGTACCACGTACCATCCTCAAACCGACGATCAAATGGAGAGGGTGAGTCGTGTATTAGAGGATCTCTTGAGAGTTTGTATATTGGATTTTAGGGGCTTATGGGATGACAATTTGCATCTGGTTGAGTTCGCACATAATAATAGTTTTCAGTCCAGTATTGGTCTGGCTCCATTTGAAGCTTTGTATGGAAGAGCGTGCAACTCACCATCATGTTGGTTAGAAACCGGTGAGAAATTTGTGCTTGGGCCAGATGTCATAAGAGAAACTTTAGATAAGATCAAGTTTATTCAACAATGAATGAAGGCTGCCCAAGATAGGCAGAAGAGTTATGCTGATAAAAGACGAAGAGACTTGAAATTCTCCGTTGGCGATTTGGTATTCATCAAGATTTCTCTGTTAAAGAGTGTGATTCTATTTGAAAGGAGAGGTAAATTGGTACCAAGGTTTGTCAGACCATTCCCAATTCTCGAACAATTTAGGAATTTAGCGTATAAAGTTGGATTGCCTGACAAGATGGTGGGAGCTCATAATGTATTTCATGTTTCCCAGTTAAGGAAGTTTGTGCACGACCCTGATGTGACTATTTCACCAGATCAGTTGGATAATATCAATATGGAATCTGAGGCAGTTAGGAGCCATTGGGCGATTCGTATTGTTGGACACGATATGAAACAACTTCGAAGGAAGATGATGGAACTAGTTAAGGTCTAGTGGGGCGATAATGAGAATGACTGTACTTGGGAAACAGAGGAGAGCATAAGGAAGTCATATCTAGAACTCTTTGCCTGGTAAGATTTTAATTGTGATAGGGTTATTCCCTTGTTAGTAAACTACATGCTAGTATAGGCTTGTTGTGTTGTTTTGTATGTTTGATTGTTTGTAAATTGCTGATAGGCATGGGGGACACCATTGTATGTTTTGGTTAAGGAATTTCGGGGGCGAAATTTATTAAGGGGGGAGAGTGTAACGACCCGCATTCTACGTACTAGAGGATCGTAGAACATTTATTTTATTTTCATACGAAGTCGTATGGTCATGTAACTTTGGGGAACGACTATTGGGGTCATTTCCCATGTTCACAGTTTTGTCAAATTTTATATGACCGTTTTACCCCTGGAGAACCTTGTTTCACCTATAACTTTTGATTGGTAAGGAGTTTTGACCTGAAACCACTTCCATTGGATTCAGATGATGTGCCTTTCCTTAGAGTGGTCACATTTGTCAAACGGACTTACCGATTGGGAGATATGGCTGAAATAAGGTTTGGAAGGTGAAAAACTGCTTAATGGGCTTAATAGGGTAATTAGTGGATGGGTCCGTAACCCATTTCAGGATTAGGGTTATGGGGAGGCTGAAATGAGTTAGGAAACCATCTCATTTCATTTTCTCAGCCGCACTTTCATTTCTTTAAACCTAGTAATGGTCTCCACCTTCTGAACTACCTCTTAATCACATTCTAATCCAATATTAAGCTAATCAACATCAAATCAAGGCAAACTAACGTCAAATTGGAGGTAGAGCTGCTGTATTACATTGGGATTCGAACCAAATCAGAGATATTTTCAGATCCGAGATTAATTTGTGGCTAAGGCGAGTGATTAGCATGCTTTTACACCAATTACGGCTAATTATGGGTGATTAGTGGTAATTAGCAAAATTATGACTCAGAAAAATATAAAAAAATATGCATAAATTATGAAATATTATTTTATGCCTATGATATAAATTAGGGTTAATTTGGGTTAAGTTTTCTAACCCTAAAGTTAAACATGGTTAAGGGGATTAAGGGGAAAATCATGCTTTTTAGGTGTGTTTGATCTAAACGACTCATATGATTGATTTTTTAATGTTTTTGTTTGATTCTGTATGTTGCTATTACTATTTGGTATGATTTGTGATGGAGTAGAAAAGTTAGAATGGTTGAAAACGCCGTCATGTGGCGTAAACAGTTTCCTGGAAAAGATGTGCAGGAAACCGGATCGGGTTAGGAACCCCGAACCGACCCGGCTCGTGATCTAGGCATCACGACCCGCACCCCATCTCCGACCCGCTCATGCTCCATGTACCACGAGCCGCCGCTCGAGCCAAGAGGCCCGGCCCGAACCGCTAGTCACGATCTGATCTGAAGGATGCATCATGACTCAACCCGACCCGGAGGACCACTCACGACCCGAACTCAAATGGAAGGGCACGACCCGACTCGGATGTTCATCGCGAGCCGACCTGGCGCATCACTCATGAACCAGACTACGATGAGGCACCACGACCCGAACCGCTTCAGGGAGCATGAACCGAACTAAATGGAGACCGAACCAAACCGAGATGCAAAGGAAGTCCAAGTGGGAAGTTATTACTCGTGATCCAAATGGGAACCAACGAGTTAACTTCATGAGTTGGGCTTTGCTATCGGACGTGTGCAAATGGGTTATCGATATCTATAGCTTTGGTTCACCATTGAGAGATGGATTAGTGGTTATGGGTCAGCGCAATGGGGTCGTTAAGACTCCCAAGGGCAAAGCGATCGTAGCATGGCTATGGATCAGTGCATTGTGACCATTTGGACTCCCAAGGGCAAAGTGATCGTAGCAAAGGATTAATGGCTATGGACCAGCGTGATGGGGTCATTAAGACTTCCAAGGGCAAAGTGGTCATAGCAAGGGATTTGGTGATCAAAGTAATGGATATCGTATGCTTTACGCACTGAGTGAGAGATGTGAGGTTGATTGCTATGTTTGATATTTGCTATCACCATGACATGCACACTTTCACTTTACACTTTATGTTAGTGTTACCTTAGAGTACTGTACATCTTGTTGTGCTAACTCTTTGGTTGCAGGTCTAGGTGCAGGTATGATCATTTATACCTGTTATTGTTTTATTTTGCTGTTATCGCTCATACCAGACTTTTGTCTGGCCCAGAGTTTTATGTCTCTTCTTATTACTCTGGGTGCTCCTAAACGAGAAGACTAGAGATAGGTTAGGTGGTTATGCACGAGTAGCTGTCCAGAGACGAGCAGGAGGTTTCCACGTACTACTATTTACATATATTCTCCTTGTGTTGTTGCTAGTCACTGCTTTGGGCGTTAGTAGTGTACCTTTTCTATCTTGCTTTAGAGACAATATTTGGAAGTTGTAATAATGATGGTTTGGAACATAAGCTGTATTTTGGATCCCACTACTACGATGGTTTAGTTTTTAGCTTATGCACTGTCTCTCCTGTTTTATGTCAAGTTAGGTTACTATTATATTTTATTCCCTGCGCTGTGAGATATACTACAGGTTCTTTGGTGATTCATAGTTTCAAACCATTTTATTTTGATGACCGTCCCGTGCTAGTCGGGCATTGACACAGCGCGTTTCGAAGAAATGTCGGCTGGTTTGGGGCTGGCCGTCACACAGAGTCACCTGAAGCGTGTGATGCATGGCTTCAACATTCCAATGTCCTTTAGGAACAGTGGCAGTGATGTATAGCGATGAGTCCTCCATTGATTTTTTTTTGAAACTTTCAAAGCTTGGGGTTTAGGACGAATATAGAGATGATGATGGTTCTGAAGCTTTAAAGGATACGCAAGGGACCAACTGTTGGGTGTCACAAAATATGCGAACTGGAATGTTATGCACAGAAGACGAAGCATACAAAAAGTGCTTATTTATTGGGCATCTCTGGCACGAGTGACTAATGGTGAATGGTCAATTGTTATAATTGTATGCGTAAGACTTAGTTAAGATGGCCGGATGGTTCATTATAATGATATATTTATATGATATACATGCACAGATGCACACTTATCAAATAACTTGTGAAAATCAAATTGCAGGATCTGAAATGACGAGGAGAGATACGGCCGACAAGTGGAGGACCTGAAATGACGGGGAGGGATACAGTTTCCGGTTCATGACATGGCATTGTTACTTTGTAGAATGCATTCGATCAAATGTGTCGGCACTTGTATTGAAGATGGTATGTGTTGGCACTTGTGGTATGTAGAGTATTTGAATTGTACTTTTAAATTATGTATTTGATCGTCTGTGTTGGCTTGTGGTATATTTGAAGAATTGGTATGGTATGTAGAATATTTGAATGTGATGATGAATTTTTTGGATGTGTTTCTTCTATGTACGAAACTGGTATTGCAAAATTTATAATTAAAGTGTTGTATTTGCCTTCTTTTACTGTTGCATTTGCTTTTTTCCTGATGTTGTATTTCAAGATAATGGTGTTGCATTCCATAATACAGTGGTGTTTCACTACATAAAATAATATTAATTCCACATGGAACGTAGACCCCATAGCTAACGTGGCATGTGACACATGGGCAGCTGACGTGTCGTGTGACACATTGGTAGTTGACGTGGCCCCACTATCGTGACCTGGAAGTGAGGCTCTAACTAATGCTCAAGCAACGCTGAATATTGTTGCATTACGTATATCATGCAACACTTTCTTTCCGTGGCAGTAGATGGGCAAAAGCGTTGCCTTAGAGGGCTAAGGCAATGACCGCGGATGCCACGCCCTTCTGTTGTTTCCTATTTGAAAAAAGGGGAAAATGCAACACTTTTTTGATTTAAGGCCACATAAAACTTGTGTCGAATTTTTCCTCTTTTGTAGTAGTGTAAGCTTAGGACTATTATTGAAAATTACAGATTCAAAGTTGTCGGCTTACCAAAAATAAGGATATTGAAGGGAACTTTTTATTTTGGCTCTTTTATAATAGGCATAGAATATTGTTTTTGTTAATGATATAAAAAGAAAACAATATTTTAAAAAGCACGGAGGCGAAAAACGAAAGTAACATATTGAAAAAGTGAAAGGGACTTTAAATCAGTTTAAAGTTGCAAAATAACAATAGAAATCACAAAAGCTTGTTTCAACATAGTTCATTAGTGCTTGCTTCCTCAATTCAAAACTAGACATATCATGAATGATGATTTTGCTCGTAAAATACCAATCTAGAGAATTAGAGACAAATAAAATATATGCATCCACACTATAAAAACAGAAATATCGTTTAAATGGTGTGTTATGGTACAGTTGTCATATTGTATCCCATGAAACCTGTAATGGTATGTGTAGGTTCACTAACAAAATTATTGAGAGTCATTTGTCAATTAATTATTTCATTTTACTTTTTATGCATCGATATATCCTGTGACAAATTCAGATGTTGAGTAGATGATGACGACCTTCATTATCATTAGCTTAGCTCTCTCTTGCTTTGCTCATAAGCAAAGGATCTAGTCTTTAATATGTTTTTTATGATCTTGTACCGTGAATTGAGGACAAAGATTTCATAAAGGAAACGAGGCATTTAATTTTTTTCCTTTCTAAATGGCTTGTACATCAAGATATAGGTATAAAATTTAAAAAACTAAACTTGACATTAAAACTACACACATTTGGGCTTCTTCAGAGAACTGATGGAAAATTAAAGATGACTTAAACTTCTAGACTATTTTCTTTGTGAATAGAGTACAAAGTAATAAGTGTTACCTTGAAATATCGACTTTATTAGTAGCACTATTCACATGTTAGTCTTTTACTTTATAGGGATACTTTCATTACACTAGTAGCTTAATTCGTATTCCAAAGAGGACATATGGCTCCACATTTTCAGATTTAATACACAAGAAACCCTTCTAAAAAAAACCTTCTAATGTTTTTAATTTTTTTATTGCAAAGAGTACATATATTTGTATTCTGATTGAAACTAAAAATATGGGTGTTTTTGAAAACATGTTCTAAACAGGGACAGCGATATTTTTGAAACTTAAAGAGATGTTCTATGAAAGCCAATTTTTGTTCAAAAACTTATTTCCATAAAAATGTTTAGCTTTTAAACACACATTTTGGCGTTTTAAATAGATTTTGCATACTTTAAAGTATGAATGAATCAGATCATTGCAAACCCAAATACTACCATATTTGGCCTTCAACAGAAATTATGCAACTACAATAACTTTTATATAATATTTATCCATTAAAGTGTAGCTATAATAACATGAGTTGTACCAGTGTTGCTTGGAATCAAGTCGTGAAGGTCTATCCCTTCCAACCGTTTTTTTTATTTCAAGATTGGCTATTATAAGCAGATAAGAAACAACTTTGAATAGTTCCCTCTTTACCCTTTGAAACACTACCATTTGTTGTTCTTTAAAGCTTCTAATACTTCCTCTTTCCTCAGATTCTTCGCTCATGTTGAGTCCTAAACATGAAGATAGATTTGGTAAATTTTGTCGAAAACATTTTGCTTCATCGATTTCCCACGTGTTGTTCCTTTTTGTATCTATGAAGATATCTGTATCAAGGTTTAAAATTCCGCATTTCATTTTTGTTCTGATCATCGACAAAATTCGAGGTTTCGGTTCTATTTCGGGAATTCTGGAAATTCTGCTTTAATTTTGGTTTGTCTTCATTATTGCGAGAGTATTTTTACTTCCTTATGAGTTCTCAGCAAATGTATATGCTTTCATTTCAGTTCATCAATTCTGGTATTAACTTTGTACAATACATTAATAACAAAGTAATGGATACTAACATAAACCTGTTGCCTACTTTAGTGTTACAATATAACTTGCTACCTTTCATTTCTGTTGGTGGTAAAACTGAAAATAAAGATGAGAATATAAGGGAAAGGTTTTTTTAATTATCTTATCACAAAACAATGGAACCATACATATTTATAGTGCCTGAACAGACAACAGCCAATTGACATGACTTTTAAGTCAAAAGGACATGACTTTTCAGTATTCTAGATATATGATTCCAATGCAAATATTATTTACAACACATTACTAACATTCTCCCCCTTAATGTGTTGTTCTTGAACCCCAAGAACTTCTTTAAATTTCTGAATTTTTTCACTTGGTAGAGCTTTTGTAATAATATTAGCAACTTGGTTATTTGTTTTGCAAAAATTTAGCTGCACCTCCTCATCTTCAGTTGCTTCTCGAATGAAATGATGTTTGATGGCTATATGCTTTGTTCTTCCATGATGAAATGGATTCTTAGCCATAGCAATGGCTGATTTATTGTCACAATGGATAGTCACAGCTTCTTGTTTCTCACAAAAATCATTTAGTATTTTTTTAGCCATATTGCTTGTTGGGTAGGTAGGGCAGCTGAAACATATTCAGGTTCTGCAGATGATTGAGCACTTGCGCGGGTGCTTCCCTCTATGGAGGAACTGTTTGTTGCTTCTTCGAACACCAATAAAATGCTCCTGATCTAAGCGAAAACACATATCCAGAAGTGCTTTTCATGTCATCCATACTGCTTGCCGGGTCATTGTCGCAAAACCCAAATAAAATAGTTTCAGCATTGTTGTCATATTTGATCCCATAGTCCAAAGTGCCTTGAATATATCTCAGCACCCTTTTTGCTGAACCTAGATGGATATGACCTGGATCATTCATAAACTGAGACAGTAGGCTAGCCGCATACATGATATCTTGTCTTGTACTAGTGAGGTAAAATAGATTACCAATTAGGCTTCTATAGTAACTAGCATCAACCATACTTCCCCCATCTTCTTTTTTCAACTTTTCGTTCATAACTAATGGTGTATCAATTGGATTACACCCAAACATCCCAGACTTTCTTAATATTTTCTCAGCATATTTCTTTTGACAAATAAAAAATCCATCAACACCTTGAGAAAATTCTATTCCAAGGAAAACTTGCAGCAATCCCAAATTGTTCATCTCATAATTCGTCATCATTTCTTTTCTAAAATCTTCAGTCAACTTTAAATTATTTCCGGTATAAATTAAATCATCTGCATAAAGTGCAGTAATTAGAATACCATCCATACCTTGCCGTTTGACATATAATGTAGGCTCATTCTTGCTCTTCTCAAAACCTTTCTCCATGAAGTAATTGTCAATATTGCTACACCATGCCCATAATGCTTGTTTTAGCCCATAAAGCACTTTCTTTAATTTGTAAACTTTTCCTTCTTGTCCTTCAATCTCAAATCCTTGAGGTTGTTCCACATAAAACTCTTATTTCAATTCCCCGCTCAAGAATGCGGATTTTACATCTAGCTGATATAGCTTCCATCCTTTTTGGGCTACAAGTGATATTAAAACTCTAATGGTGTCAGGACATGCCACATGAGCAAATATCTCTTTGTAGTCAATACCCGGATGTTGAGAATAGCCTTTGCAATGAGTCTGAATTTTTTCTTTTGAACGAACCATCTGGATTATGCTTCACCTTGTAGATCCATTTTACTCCAATAGTTTCTTTGTCTTTTGGCTTATCAACCAACAACCATGTCATGTTCCTTTCAAGTGCATCCATCTCTTCTTGCGTTGCCTTCCTCCATCATCCTCCTTAATCACTTCTTCAAAATTTTCTGGTTCCATTGCGCAATAGTTGCACCTAGCAAAGATATCATCCAAACTTTTCATTTTTATCGGGGTTGAGCATGGAGATGACGAATTATCGCTTGTTGAAGATGTGTTGGATGGAGAACTTAGTGTATATGCATCACATTGGTAATTTGCAAGTGAAGTAGGATTTTGTTCTAAAATTACTACTGCAACGGTTTTATCTTCCACTTTCTCCTTTTGCCAATTCCAAAATATTTTTTCATTAATACAACATCTCTACTAATAATTACTAATAATGACTTTCTTTGTCTTCAAGTTGTAAAGTTTGTAGCCCTTTGACACATAACTATAGCCAATAAAAATGCATCGTTCACTTGCTTCATGAAGCTTTGTCCTTTTTTTCTTTAGGAATTTGGGCATAGCAAATACTCCCAAAAATTTTGAGGTGATTTACCGAAGGCTTTCTTCCACTCCAAGCTTCAAATGGCATCATATTCCATACAACTTTTGTTGGACATCGATTTAGCAAGTACACAATTGTATTTACAACATTGGGCCAGAATTCTTTAGGCATGCCTTTCTCAAACAACATTGATTTAGCCATCTCCATCACGGTTTGATTCTTCCTTTCAGATACACCACTTAGTTGAGGTGTATATCCAACGGTTAGTTGCCTCTCCACACCTTCTTCTTCACAAAATCTATCAAAATCATTGGAGTTATACTCCTTACCCCTGTCACTTCTCAAAAACTTTTATGGAGCCGCCACTTTATTTCTCAACAAAAGATTTAAACTTCTTAAATATAACTTCAAATTTTTGTCTCATAAAATAAACCCATATCATGTGTGTCAAATCATCAATGAAAAAAAATAAAGTACCTGTTTTGAGCATGAGATACGGTGCTCATAGGACCGCATACATCTATGTGTACTAATTCCAACACTTATTTGGCTCTTCTTGACCCATCCTTCGGAAATGGTTATCGATGAAGTTTGCCAAGTACACATCCTTCACATACTCCATGTTTATTTTTTATTTTTGGCAGCCCGTACACCATATTTTTTTGAGAAAGCAATGTGAGACTATTGTAGTTTAATTGTCCAAGTCTCTTATGCCATAAACAAGTGTCATCTTATTTTTTTGCCATGAAGCTATGATTTTTCTCATAATTGAGATGGAGGGGAAAGCTTCTATTTTTCGTTATTTTTATTATAGCAGCAGCTCTTCCTTTTGAATCAAAGATTTTACATTCTCGGTTCTCAAAGTGAAGAGAATAACCATGCTCTAAAAGTTGTCCAATGCTCAACAAAATCTCGTCTAATTTAGGAACATAAAAAGGTATCATGAATAACCTTACCTCAATGCTTTGTTGCAACCCCAATGCTGCCTTTGCCTTCAACTTAAACATACTCTCCATTGCCGAGTTCAATTTTTGAACCAAATGAAGGATCTATGCAATGAATGAATTTTTATCTCCTGTCATATGATTGCTACATCCGTTTTCCAAGTACCATACATTCTTATATTCTTCATTTTCTTTTTGACAAGCAAAGAACAAGCTCCCATCCATATTTTCCGCTTTGGAAAATGTTGTGTGTTGTGGCTTACCAAAGTGACAATCCTTTTATATGTGCTCGAACCTTTTGCAATTATGACATTGTGGCTTACCTTTATTCCAATAATCATTTTCTTCATGAGAGTTCTTTTTGCAAATTTTCACACCATTTATTTGATCCTTCATCGCTTCCTCTTCCGCCATAGGTGCCTCGACCTCTTCCGTGCGAATTTCTTCCTCTTCCTCTTTCTTTGCCAAATCTGTCACCTTTTGAAGACTCGCCATTACTTTTCTTTATTGTTTTGTCATTGTTTGATTGAGTGGTGAGGTTAGACTGAAATGCGTTTTCAACTGTCTTTTCTATATGGCATAACAGTCTTTGCTCGTAGGATCTAAGTGAGCCCATCAATCCTTGAACGGTCATATTTGACAAATCTTTGGTTTCTTCTATAACAGCCACTATAGGATCAAATTTGTCAGTTAAGCTTATCAAAATTTTATCAACAATTCTGTGATCATCTATTCCATCTCCATGCGACTTCATTTGATTCAGTAATTTGGACAGCCGATTAAAATACTCGTTCAAGCTTTCATTTTTTTCATTTTCAAAATCTCTCTTTAGAGATAGAAGTTTGACAGTTCTTGCCTTTGAATCCCTTCAAACTCTTGTTGCAAGGCTTCTCATGCTTCCTTGGCTGTTTTTGCTCTCATAATTCTTAGAAATATGGTGTTTGACACTCCTTTTTGAATCATTCCAAGTACTCTAGCATCTGTGATTATTTTTTTCTTTTTTAATACTTCAGTTTGGGCTGTTGTAGGTTTTGCTGCAGCCGTTGAGTCTTCATACCCTTGTTTGATGAGCTCCAAGACATCCAAAGAGGCGAACGAAGTCTCCATTTTTACTGCCCATAAATCATACTTTTCTCCTTCAAATAAAGGAACTTGAACATTGCTATAAGTGGAGTTGATGCTTGCTGAAGTATTGCTTGGAGAAGCCATTACTTTGCACTTCGTTTTGTTTATTGCAAGGATCTAGCTAGAGCTCTGATACCATTCTGTTGGTGATAAAACCGAAAATAAAGATGAGAATATAAGGGAAAGGTTTTTTTTTATTATCTTACCACAAAACAACGGAACCATAAATACTTATATTGCATGAACAGACAATGGTCAACGGACATGACTTTTAAGTCAAATTGACATGACTTTTCAGATTCTAGATACATGATTCCAATGCAAATATTATTTACTACACGTTACTAACAATTAACTAATGGGCTACATAAACAAGGCATTGGACTTGAAGTTAAATATGTAAAAAATGAATATGAATTCTATGCTTTGAAACTTCACACTTGATATTCCAACATTGAACACAGACATGTGTTCGAAAATGAAGATAATAAACCAGTAGCGAAAAGGATTAACTCTCCACTTCCAGTTGTGTATATATGTTTAACTTTATTTTATTAAAATACGAGTGGAAACCCGTGCGATGCACGGGAGCATAGACTTTCAAGTGTTGTAGTTTGCGTTCATGAATAAAGGGTGAGAAAATGTTGTATGATAGCGAGATATATAATGTTAATGATACGTGTATTTTTTAGGATCCAACCGTAAAAATCTAATTTTGCGGTAAGAAGTAAATGATTCTTGTATGGCTAGTTTATCAGCAGGTGTAAAAAGGAAGCAATTGCACGGGTGTAATTTTTTTTCCGGTTTCTAGCCTTAGATCATCAGTAGGTGAACTTGCAAAATTTAAGTAGTTGTACTCAACTAAGGTATTTTCTATGGAATGAATTAGATCTGTAGCAGCATGGGGACATTCAGTTTTGTATGTTAAGATGGCTAAGGAATAAGCACGATACACCCACCCCTAAGCATAAATGCAAACCCATACAGCTTCTCATCAAAGTATTTTACCATGTTATTTCGGCAATTGTGCAATTGTCGTTCATTATCAAGTTGTTTGTGCAAGTTTAAGCCTTAGTTTAAAATAATGAAAGAGAAATACATATTGTGATAAGCCTACAGTTACGTCTGGTTTTCCATAGACCAACACATCAATATAGATCTTGCAGTTATGTATTTTTTTCAGGTAGATTAAAACTTTCACATCTAAATGCAGTTAGGATTGACAGTTTGGTTTCACTCAAATGTCAGCCGAAGAAAGATGTACTTGAAGGCTGCCAACCGCTCATTTTAAGCCATTGTATACTATAATATTACTAATTTTTTTGGTCACCCAGACAAACGAAGCAGTTTATACATTTGCATATACCATGTTTTATTGTCATTGTAATCATCAATCGTGGCTTTAAGTGCTTCTCTTTGTACATTAAAAAAATAGCTACCATTCATAAGCAGAAGAAGCTAAACTTCAATTTTGATAAACATGATACATGCACCAAACATACGGTAAGAAAATGTACCAACCAACTAAAAAAGCACTGTGGGAAGCTGTGCAATTTAAACACAATAGTTAACCAGTCTGAAAAAGAAAAGGAGGACGGTGACTAAACCTAATACAAATTTGACAATACTAAAAGAACAAATAGCATTAATTAACTAACAGTCAAGCTTTTCATCCTTGTGCAGTTGTGCTCAGTGCTGAAGGTTTTGCTGGTTTTTCCTCCTCCTTGCTTTCAATGTTCTTACCAAAAGATGAATTGCCAGCTTTCTTCTCGTTTTTGCCATCTCTGTGCTATAATAGGACGCACATCATTGCCTTCTTCCAATATCTCTAAGAAAGGGAGCAACGATGACAACTCGACGTCTTCTGGATCAACAGACCAACTTGTGACGCCATTGTTCTTTTGCAGTCCAAAGTTATGTGGACAATTTTCAACTATGATAACTTTAGCAAGATCAACCTAAAAAACAGTCAAGTCTTTAGAATTACCATCAGAAAGATACACGCCTTAATCAATGTACACACGCTTCTTGATGTGCTTGCCTTGAGGATGTAGAAAGTCAAGTATACGATCAGCATAATCCTTACCACTGGCAGTAAAGACAAATACATCGAACATCTCCGCAACCCTGCGTAGGAATTTATCCACACCAGGCTTTTTTTTCACATAATATACAGACTCGTATCCAGTAAATGTAAATGATAAATCATATGTGTTGTCGTCGAAAGTAGCATGCCTCGAATAAGTCAGGGTGTCATCCAAATCCAAAATAAGCAGCTTCTTCTCTTTGCTTTCCTTTGTGAAAGCATTTTCGCTCTTTTTCTTGTTTTTGCTCATGTTTACCACCTCTTTTGGCCGAGGTCTATCGGGCAGGTGCTGCTGCAACGGAAATAAAAACTTTCATAACTCAATGTTAACTACTGAAAAAATATCTTTTTCGAGGATTTGAAGAAACAGACATGCCACAGTGAATAGCTGCTGAAACCCCACCTTATAAAGGTTGAAGTTATAGCATCGCAAATTAACTCTTATAAATCAATGTTAGGAGAAAGGTTTTTTTAAAAAAAAGAACCAAGCTGCCACTGTTCCAACCCCATGAATATCCACCGTTAATTCCAATAAGTTTTGAAACAAAACACTCATTTCGATCCCCTCGCTTCAATTCCCAAATAAAAAGAAGAAGATAATAATAATACTTATCAGCATAAAATTTACGAAAATTGGATCTATGCCACAAATGTTAGGACAACTGCACATACAACATGCCGAAGTGAAAAATAAAAGTAGTCATTTGGAAATGGAAAAATAATTCTTGTTCTCCATACTGAGTCATATTTTAACAGAGGATTACATGATGTTGGCCAAAAAAAATCTCTAAAAATATTTTATTTCACCTCAAAGAACGTTGTAGTTTTTGTTTAGTTTATTTCTAAAAGCAGAAAGTGTGCGAGTTTAAAAAAGAGTTTAGTAAGAAGTAGAGTATATTATTTCATGTAAATAATATATCATTTAAAAAACGAAGCAATCAAATTAAACCTATTCAGTTTTTAGAAACATACATACTAAATTTCACCTGTAATTCACAAATAGAAAGCAGAGTAGCCTGGTTAAGATAGAGATGTACAAATCAGAATAGGACCGAATAAGCAATTCGCCATACAACCTAAAACGTGAACTCTAGGTAGGCAAATAGAAAGCAAATACAATTGAAAAGAAAACCTGCGTAGAGGTACATCTGGTTTTCAACACCACCAAATCGCAACGTCTCGTTGACTATTTATGTATGTTAAATAAAGACGTACCATATTTAAACAAAGCAACTGAATGATTTCAATGTAAAAATATTTAATGTAGTAAAGGAAAAAAATTGTAATAAAATTCAATGTATGGGATATTAATCAAAGTTAGTAGATGCCTCAAACAAAAGACATGCTGAAACTAATGATACTTCATTGCTTTGGAATCTGGGGTATATGGTATTTTGTACGCTAAAGTTCAAAAATTGTACCATTACAGCGGACATAGACATCGAGATATGAGCAGAAAAGTAAAAAAAAAAAAAAAAAAGAGAGAAGCAGTCAGTTTTAAATAGGGATATTTAATATTAAACCAATTGATAAGAGAACGTACTGAATATAACGGGGATTATGTCCATATAGGTGTGTATTATTAATAAGAAGCTACAATTAAGTTACAGATTTTAATTATAAACCAATATGACTGGAACATATTTGCATTCTTGCAAATGAAATGATTGATGAAGGTTCAACTTATATGTATATTGTTTTATTGTGGAAGACAAATGTGTTAATCTGACAAAATCATCATATGTCTTACCAAATAAAAGGTTCAAAACATAGATCAAAAGTAAAAAACATGAGTGAATTCTTGTTTCTGCTACAGGTGTACTAAATTGTGCATATAAAACCTTGAAAACATGACTGAACTGTCATATTAATAGCTAAACTAAAATATAAATGGATCTTAAGATTTTTAAAAAGTGTAATAATAAATACAGTGTCATTTATCCTTGGTAACTCAAAATTAGTCAAATTCAATAATCGTTGAGTAAAATCTTAATAAACGATCCAATAAAGTCAAAGAAATTTATGCGTATATCCATAAGTAGTCCTAAAGTCAAAAGAATAAGTAAACTAATTAAAAAATTAATGAAATCATTACCTGGAAAAGTGAAGACATATGACCATCTATGATTCTATTATAAGGTGAGAAGGCATGGGCTTGGCAACAAAGAAGATGGAGGTGTGTCCATCGAAGTGATTGCTGATTTCACTAATCTGCAATTCATAGATTTGGGGACTACAGACGATGAATAGAAAATAGAACCGGTACTAATAAATCGTCCTATAGTATAAAGCATGTGATGCACATGCAGATGTGTTTGTAATTTGAATATGGACGAAAGGAATAGATCCGAAAGTAGTCGTAAATTCAAAAAAAAAGGTAAATTAATTAAAAAATTAACAAAATTAGTACCTTGAGAAGGGAAGACGTGTGATTTTCCGGTATAAGTTGAGAAGGCATGAGGTCGCTAACGAAGAAGAAGGGGTAAAGATGGAGATTTGATTATTAGATTGAGTACTTAGGGTTTCAACATGATTTTGTGCTGAGAACATCAATTGGAAATTAGCAAGGAGTTTTTTTTGGTGCAGAATGGAAATGATCGTTGGGAAGAAGGCTAAACGGGTTTTGGTGAAGGAAAGAAATGCGATGATGTAACTAAGCCTGAGGAGATCGTGAGAGATCGTGGGAGCGAGACAATATTTCTCGTGTACAAATTGGAGCCGCTCTTTGTCTTGGCTGAGAATAAATCTGGACCTTTCTTTGTCTCCTCATAACTAAAAGATGCTTTTTGTTATATAGATAGTCGTGTGACTTTATTGGATCATAAAACACATTTGACATGTCATTTCTTACACCTTCAACCACAAAAAAAAACCTAACTTGTTGATTGCTCAAAGACACGGTGGCTACCTTAGAAATGAAATTATCATAGTTAAAATAAAGTTTTTGTGCTAAAAAATCATAGTTTTTGCTCTTATTTTTTTTTAGTTAAACTCATGCTTCTTCCCCTCTTCTACGGGAACTGGTTCTCGAAGGTGGTTCCGGCCCGGTCAATGCAGAAACCGAGCTGGAACAGCCAGAATTCCGACATTCCGACTGGGATCTTAAAGACTTAAACCTTAATCTGTATGCGTGTTCAACTAAGTTCTTGAACTTTCATTGATGTATAACATGATATCGTTTCGACAACACTGTTAATTCCAGATTTCTTTTTGTACCTCGAACGCTGTCTTTGTACTAATAGTGGTTTGATCCAGGCTTCTAGAGTTGGCTCTTTGCATTTCTTCATCTCTAAGCTAATCAACTTACCATTAGTTATGACAGTGTCACGTTCCTCATATGCAAATCATCATATGATCCATTTTACCCACAAAAACTTGTGGACGTCGGTTTTCCATATTGTGGTTTATCATGAAATAAATGGCGTAACCTTTTAGTCTTTGATGTTCTAGGAGGTAGACCAGTTTTGGCTAATTTCAAAAGAAAAAATCGTTGAGAAGTTGTGCAAACCTGAATGGAAGATTGATATTTACTACAAATAGAATGGTTTTATTATCATAACTTTAAAAGAATAAAGACTACAATTGAGTGATAAAAATCGAGCCATATACCTTTGATTTAAAAATAATTATCATAAGTAATATCATCAAGCAAGAAATTTACCAAAGAATATTTTTCAACCACACCTATATGGATTAGACTGCAAGACCTAAGTTTGTAGTTGGAAGCTATCAGTCGCATTGTTCATATTTTGGACAAACCTATTAAAGTGGGTACAATATTGAAAATGAATACGTTGGAGTATTAATAAAAGTCGATCCTAATTTCAATTACCTTGCTTTTATTCATGGAGTGAACTTTGATCGTGAACAGATTGAAATTCGAGTTAGCTATCTGTACTGGTGTGTGACCCGTGTTACATACACGGGTAGTTGTATAAGTTTAATGTTTGGATCCATGTTTTGAAGAATGCTTTCTCACTCATTTCTCATTAAGCATGATTTTCAGTTAAAGTTCTATCTATGTTTTAAAACTTTTAGTTTTTTAAGTATTATAAGGGGAGGGCTAGAATGATGCGATCTTGGAAATAAAGCTAAGATTTATAGTTCATAGAGTTGGAGAAAGTGAAGAAACTTACGTTCGATGTGGTAATTTTGTATATCGGTTTCCGAGAGTATCGATCTAGGAAATAATGATAGGATCAGGTTTACAAAGCAACGACCAGGCCTTTTTAGTGATATTGTAAAATATGTAAAATGCAGTATTTGTAGTTTATTATTTTTCGGTTTGAGTAGTACAAATTATGTTCAGTGTGAGCTTTGACCTAGACAAATCATATTATAGCATCATAGTAAAAATTGCGTTACTGCACATATGCGATTACGATCTTAGTAACTGGACCGCGGTTTTGTTTATGCTCAGTTCATAACTACTTTATTTTAGCAAGTAAATAAAATCAATCAAAGTGCAAAGATGAATCATAAACTTTACAGAATAAAAGATGCCAATGACAGCGACCCAGTTTCAATAATTGTTATTTTGAGTATTTGTAATAGTAGAGACATTTTTTGAAATACAGCCATAGAGAAACATAATGATAATAATTTATAGGTAAAAGTGATGCAAAATGCTTTATTGAAGAACAGAAGTTGGATACAATACTGAGTGAAAGAGAAAACGAAATTACATGACATTTTGTACAAGTGATGTGAAATTATATAGAAAAAACAGAAAGGCCCACGACCTGTAATGAAATAAGCAGCTTGTAATAAAGAGAGGTAGCGATAGATAAGATATCACATGATGTGTATATTGCCTTTAATCTTATTTCCTTGCCTCAAATTTGGCTAGGGTTTTCCCTTTCCCCTCTTTCATATCGGCCATCGCTTCTACTTTCAACTCTCTTCTCAATCTAATGAAATTCATGCTTGATAACGCCTTCTTCAGCAAATTTGCCTTCTGGTAGAAAGATGGAACATGATTAATCACTATTTTTACACTGCTTGTCCTTTCGCGAAAAAATGGAGATCAATCTCAATGTATTTCATTCGTGAGTGCTGAATTGGGTTCATGGATAGTGAAATGGAGCTCTTGTTGTCACACCATATCACTGGTTTGATGAAACACAAACCCTAGCTCCTGCAGTAAACTCTCGACCTAAATAACTTCTGTAGTGGCGCTTGCAATGGCTCTGTACTCTGCCTATGTACTAGATCGCCATACTGTGGTCTTCTTCTTCGTTGTAATAACCCGGAAATCCGAGCCAATTTAAAAATTTTATTTTGGCGATTTTAGTGAATTTTGAATATTTAAAATGAATTATTTTAAATAATAACGACGAGAATTTTATTTTGAATAGAATTCGAATGTATATATTTATATAGATCGTCGTTAGAAAATAAATACTTATTTATACTTATAAAAGGAATTGAAAATGGCGCGGTAGTTTGAAAATTCGATTTCAAATTTCAAATGAATGTACATGATTCAAAATAAACCGGATTTTAGTGAAACCAAAAATATTTGAATCTATTTGAGTTTATCTTTCCAACGAATCCGAAAAATTAAAATTTCAAAGCGGGGATAAAAAGTTATGCCCAGTTGAAAATTCAGAATAGTCGTTATGGAATTCTGGCCCTTAAAAATAGAAATTTTGCAAACGACCTCGGTTTTGGATGAAACCAATTTTGTTGGATCCGTGATGTCGAATTATTGCTAGATTTCAAAATTCGTAATCTTCTGATTCAATATGTGAGCATGGCAAAGTAAAACCCGTTTAACCAGCTTTAGTTGATTTTAATCGACTGGAAAATGGCCATTTTTCAAACGGTCTCAGAATTTGATGAAATTAGTTTTTTTAGAACCGTATCGTCAATACGAAGCAAGAAAATATTTTTAGAGAATTTTCTGAGTTAGTATGTGGCCCCAGTAAATTGAAATGTGCGTTCAAATTCAATATATAGAGTTATATTTTGAATTTCACGAAAACTGATCGAAACAGCCGAACTGGCTTACGAAACATATCCCATTGTGTTCGGAATGGGGGTAATTAGCTATGGGCGATAGTCGGTGGGTTCGATTTGGGCTTCGAAATAAAAAGTTGCTTTTTGGATTTAAAATAAAATAAATAAATATATATATTATAAATGGTCAACCCTTTTATCCTCTCTCCTCCCCCACGTTCATTTTCTCAGATCGGTTTTAAAATAAAAAAAGAAAAAAAGGCCCCGACAACGATCGATGCCGCTCCCATCGCCCTCCACCGCTGCGCCCTAGCGTCGGCCACCGCTGCTCCGGTGAGCTTCCCCAGACACGACGTCAGCCCCACAGCCTCCCCTCGCTCAAACCCCAACGCCCGAAATCGAACCCAAATCGAGCAGCCCCCTTCAAGCCGCCACCTCCCCTCCCTGGCCAACCGCCGGCGACACAGCACCCCTACCTCCGACGCAGCGAGCAAACCCCCCCCCCCCCTCTCCGCGAACAGTAAGTTTTTATTTATCTTCTTTTATTTATTTTATTTCAGATTTTTTTTGGAAATAATCTTTAAATAAAATCTGATTTTCTAGCGTTTGTAAAGTTGTGATTTTTTATAGAAAAGATTTTATCTTTATTTTTGAAAAGCTATGATTTTTATATGAAAGATAAGATTTTGATTGAAGCAAAAATACGATTTTTTAACTTAGCAAAAAAAATAAGATTTTTAACCTAGCGAAGATTTGACTTTTGTTTATGAATAGCAAAAGTAAGGATATTATTTTTTTATATATATACATGAAAAGGTTAGATTGTTAATAATATAAAGATGAGATCTTTATACGTGAAGTGACATTAAAATATGATTTTTATATTATAGAAAGAATAAAAATATGATTTTTATATTATAGAAAGAATAAAAATATGATTTTTATATCGGTAGAGTATTAAAAATATGATTTTTAATGTATAGAACATCATATTAAAAATGTGATTTTAATATGAACAGCGTGAAAAGGATGGCGTAGGAATTTCGGGCAAATCAAATCGATCAGATGTTCAGAAATATAATGGCGGAGTGGAACCCTCGGTGAGAAATCTTCACCTTTAATTTATTTCTAGTTTGAAATATATACTAGGATGCAGACGGTGCTTAGCAGCACCCGACACCCGTCGTCCACAGGCCATGGATGGCTTGTTTGTTTGATTGATGTGTTGTGAAAAATGATTGTGTGTAGTGGATTGAATAAATATTTTATAGTTAAAATATATATTCATGTGTTGAAATAAAATGTATATTCATGTGTTGAAATAAAATATATATTCATGTGTTGAAATAAAATACATATTCATGTGTTGAAATAAAATGTATATTCCTGTCACATCTTTAACACATGTTAACATAGCTAACAAATCATGGCGACCTCTTTCACTTCTCCCCAAATTATCTCCCCAATTTCCGCAGCCACCTTCCAACCTCTACAGCAATCAGACCCTCTTCCTACCCCAATACCACCTTCACCTGAACCACCTCCACCCGCAGCTAAACCCAAACCCCAGCAGAACCCCCCCTCCCCCCCGTCAGCGCCAACTCAGATCCAGATCCTCTTCCGAAGCAGAAATGGTCTTCTCTGTTTGTCGCGAAGCCAAAAAATGCTGGAAGCTTTGAAGTCAATGACATTGTACTGAAATTCGAAGGGGAGAACCTAATTCCAACTGACGACATAATACAAGCTAGCGAAGAACAATGGAAGGGGTACCTCGTTGGATTCTTCCTGGACGAGCCGCTGCCTTACTCCACGGTTGTCAACTTTTTGAGGAATCACTGGGGGCCACAAGGTACAGTTGAATTTAAATCGAATGGCTGCATCTTCCTTTTCCAGTTTTATTCTCTAGTTGATCGGATAAGGGTTCTCGAGGCTGACCCTGTTATTATACGTAACAAGTTGTTCATTGTTAAGCCATGGGAGCCCAGCTTAAGTAATGCAGCTAACAGTGTTAAAGTCGTACCAGTTTGGATCAAAATGTTCAATATTCCGTTAGTAGCTTGGTCGAAGAGAGGGATCAGCTGGATGGCTACAAGAGTGGGGAAATTTTTGTGTATGGACACTAACACGGAAAGTTTAACTAGACTAGAGTTCGCTAAGTGTATGGTTGAAGTTTCTTCTAACTCACCATTGCCAGATTCCTTGCCTGTCAAAAACTTAGACGGTTCGATACAGTTGTTAAAGTTTACTATCTCTGGAAACCAGAGTTGTGCTTACTATGTAACGTTTTTGGTCATACGACTGACAAATGTCAATTCCTGAAGCGGAATGAAGGTGTGAAGCATGGTATAGGGGTAAGTAGTGGTGACAAAGCAAAGAACCAAAATGAGGTTAGAGAATCTGCTACTGCCTCTAAGGAAGGAAACACAAACAAAGTGACTCAGCGTGCTTGCAGTGCAACGACAATCATGGCGAATACATGGAGCAAGGTGATTAATAGGAAGAAACCAGTACGAGCTGAAGTAAATGGTAAGTACAAAGGGAAACAGGTTGGGGTTGATGTGTCACCTCCAGCACTTGTTGCGGATGGAATTGGAACTTCAAATCGTTTCCTGAGTTTACCAGAGAGTGTAGAGGAAGTTGCAAGTTTTGAAATCAATTATGAAATTGAGGAAGGTGTGATCGAAGAAGCTGTCAAGTCTAACAATGGTGGCAAAAATAATGCTCAAGAAAATGTGAGCATTGAGGATGATGCAAGTGAAGATCAGGAGATACAAGAAGATTGCCCAAAGGTAGGGAACAATGAGAATGGCAGTTATGTTACAATTGATAAAATGGAAGGGGAGATGAACTTTGCTGGAATGCAACGCTTTAGGGAATCCAATAAGGATGGAACAATACAAGAGGGGTGCACTGATGTTGTGAGCACGGATACTGCGTGCATTGACAATGAAGCTTGTAATGAACAAGAAAATCAGGCGTGCACTGATAATGCGTGCACTGATATTAATGCACTAGGTAAACCCAATCAAGAAACACAAGCTGAACTCATTATCTATGTTGATGAAATTCTCACTGCTGCATTTGGGGGAACATCTGTTAGAACAGAAGAAGTTATGGAAGGAACTGCTCTTGCAAGTCCTACAAGCGCTATAGAAGCAGCAAGATCAGCACATATACGTGCAATCAATGACGATATCATGACAATTAAAACTGTTTTAGCTGAGCGCAAGGCATCTCCAGCGAACCAATTGCAGCTGGAACAGTTCAATGATTACTGATCTAGTATTGTTTTTGATCAAATGCATACGGGACAGCCTGACGCTTTGTCTGCTAAGCTGCAGGGTATTATTGAACAATCGACAAAGATAACAACTCCAAAAGCAAAGAACAAACCTGTTAGCCCTTACGCGCACTTAGCACCCCCAGTTGCTTACAAGGCGAGGCCACCAGATAATATCACGGTGAATGAGATTACTAACTCTGATCAAAAGGCAGGTCCAAAAACACATATCACGCGGAGTATGAAGAAGGAAATGTTGAGAAATCTACATGACAATGGCTAGCCGTCTACTTTTTGGTGGTGTAGCTAGTAGGTAAGTAATTTAAATAGCAAGTCTATATGAAATGTGATCAAAATGTGATCAATGCAATCTGTAGCTGATATGTATTTTGTATATCACCTGTACTCTCATGTATTTTCCCTTTTTTTTAATAAAACAGTGTTACGGATCACTATAAAAACCGGTCAGCCTTGCCAAAAAAAAAAATTATTCCTGTGTCGAAATAAAATATATATTCCTGTGTTGAAATAAAATATATATTCCTGTGTTGAAATAAAATATATATTCATGTGTTGAAATAAAATATATATATTCATGTGTTGAAATAATATATATATATTCATATGTTAATATAATATATATATTCATGTGTTGAAATAATATACATATTCCTGTGTTGAAAAAAAAAATATTCATGTGTTGAAATAAAATATGTATTCATGTGTTGAAATAAAATATATATTCATGTGTTGAAATAATATATATATATATATTCATGTGTTGAAATAATATATATATTCATGTGTTGAAATAAAAAATATATATACATGTGTTGAAATAATACATATATTCATGTGTTGAAATAAAATATATATTCATGTGTTGAAATAAAATATATATTCATGTGTTGAAATAAAATATATATTTATGTGTTGAAGTAAAATAATTATTCATCTACAAATCGAACGATTTGTTTATGTACACCGATTTGACTGATATGGATTGGGACGATAAATTTTACACATCGCCCAACTGCACAAATAAAATCTGTGTTTGATTGTTTGAAAATCCCACACGGGTGTTGGGATAAAATTGGTCATACACTAATCCCAATAATTAGCTGTATGTCGATCGATTGATTGACAGGCTGTTGTAAGCATTAATTATTTATATTTAATGCTTATGCAGTTGTGTGGTGCACTCTAGATGATGGCTGATGATTTATCGTTGCTATTATATACATGTGTTGTAGGGAATCCATATAATTAACGTTATATGGTAATTGATTGGGCCTCATTCCAATTTGGAAAATAAGGAAGATTATAGAAATAAATTCATGTGTTGAATAGAAATAAATTCATGTGTTGAATAGAAATAAATTCATGTGTTGAATAGAAATAAATTCATGTGTTGAATAGAAAAAAAAATCATGTGTTGAATAAAAATAAATTCATGTGTTGAACAGAAATAAATTCATGTGTTGAATAATATAAATTCATGTGTTGAATAGAAATAAAAATTCATGTGTTGAATAGAATAAATATTCATGTGTTGAAAAGAATAAACATTCATGTGTTGAATAAAAGCCGTGTTGACTAGACTGATGCCATTTTGACGTGAACGATATTTATATCGATTTTATTCATTTTTATAATGAATATAGAAAAGAAAGTGATTTCAAAATATAACGTTTTGAAAATATTATCATTTGTATATCGATGATGTGGAATATTCAATTTTGATTCGAAATTGAATGTGAAGTTGAAATCGTTTCGAAAACGGATTTAAAACGATTTATAAAATACGTTTTGAAAGGAAATCTACGATATATATATATATATATGTATATATATATAATGGCCTGAATAAAACGCGTCGCGCCGCGGAAGTTCGC
This sequence comes from Allium sativum, assembly GCA_030737875.1. NCBI lineage: Eukaryota > Viridiplantae > Streptophyta > Magnoliopsida > Asparagales > Amaryllidaceae > Allium > Allium sativum. Next base: position 1,054,450,485 of record CM060926.1, on the reverse strand, counting down.
GAATTTCGACCATTGGCTTCGAATGGATATTACGGGAGATCTGACCGTCGGATTCTCCTAAAACAGGAACCGTTGGGTTCGTATCGAAAAGAGCTTTCTAACGAATGTTAGAAATTAGAAATCTAACAGTTGGATTTGGAATTAGTCCAAATCAAATTTGGAAAAGGTCGTTGTAAGTGCAGTTCGATGGCCGTTGATGGAATTCGATTGTACGGGCCTTGATAAAATTATTAAAAATAGTAATAATTTGTGTAAAATCATAAGAAATGATTTGTGAAGAATTGAGTTGAAAAATTCCAAATTTGAAAAGATAAAAATATATTTTTATCGAAATGAACTAGTCTTGAACTAGAATAATAATTTATTTATTTTTAAATAAATAAATTGGATTTGAAAGGGTTTTAAAAGTAACCAGAAGTTTCAATAATTGAATTGGAATGGAATGTGATTTTGGATTTATAGTGAACCGTGTTTTAAATGACATTGGTTCTTTAACCCAGTTAAAGACAGGATATGATTTCTCAAGTTAAATAATCATTTGTAGTGATTATTGGGAAGATTAAAACCAAGTGGAGTTTTAATGAATCTTTAATTAGATTGATATAATCGAGAATGGAGTATCACTAATTTTGCTCCAGGCGATAGTTAAATCTTTAATTAGATTTGAACATGAAATGGTAATTGAATTTACCGATAACACCGTGGTGTTAGATATGAAGTATTACCAGTTTAACTTCATGGGATGAATAGGTTGGGATTGGGAAATAAAATAAATGATTACTTCGGTGTGGTTCACTAATCCCGACTAGTTTGAATTGATATTCAAAGGAAGATTAAAGAATAAATTTAAAGAATTTATCTTTGATAAAATTAATGGGAACCTTTCCTAAAGTATAAGAATATTTGAATAAAAGAATATTCTGAATTGGAATGAGGCGTATGTTGTGTTTGTGTAGCACTTGTTTATTATATACGCGAGTTATTCAGAAAGGTTGGGTTTATCCCATTCTGAATAACTGATTCGACGTGGTGTCGAGGATGAAGACGGTGGTCGAAGACCGGAGGTCTTCACATCGTTTGGGTGATTACTGATGATCTTGATTGGGCTGTACACCCAAGAGGAGGGAATCAGTTGGTGATCGTCCAAACGTACTTGGAGATCGATGGATATGCGAGGTATAAGGTGCCTCCGGTTTCGTTCAGACCCGGAACGAACTTGTAAATGGACTGTTTGTCTGACATTGCATTTTATTCTGTGTGATTGATTTCTATTAAATATATATCTGTTTGGCGGTGGAGAATTTATTCTCTTACTTAACGCCCTTCTCTGAGACATACGAGCTCAGGGGTTATATATTGATGGATATCAATCGCATGGAGTGAATTGCCTGTGTGGAATGCCTAAGTGGCAACTGATCAAGGCTTCTGTTGAAAAGCAAAGTCTTGTGGTTGATGATCAAAGCACGGCCTGTGTGGCATAGCTTTGTGTAGCGTTGATTCGCGAGCCTCACACCCCGGTTGTGAACCAGAAATGGGAGAGGACCTCAGGGAGGGCATGCGTTTCCTTCTAGCTAGGGTGGTGTCAGTGACCTACCAGCCCTGACATTTATATTATTTTCACCTGTGTGGTTGTTGCTGTTGGGAGGCGCCTTGGATATATCAGTGACTGTGTGGAGCTGATGGAGTCATTTGGCTCATTTACGCCCCAAAGAGCGGGGAAACGCATTTTTCAGGCATTTTAATCCACATCGGTGGACCGGCCCTGATGATCCAAGGGACGATGCATTCTGTTCCTGAGACTCAGGCTAGACAGTCTCCAATCGGTAGAGGACTATCTTTTGCCTTGGTTTATAAATGAGAATCCAACTTCCAATACGTGACATTTGTGGTTTTGATTGTAGAGCCTAGTTTTGGCGACATGATATATGGTACCCATGCCGTCTATGATTGATACTTATGATGGAAATTGTTTTATACACTATACACTTATAGTAATAATAAAAGATGAAATTTAGCGTATCAAGCATTCTTTGGCTATTATAAGGTAAAACCCTATCCTCCGGCTTGTGTTGCATTGTGTGATGGGACCTGGGTCTTACAATTGCTTCATTGTTCTTTATTTAGCATTGCGCTATTGTTTTATGCACTGGTATTCTTGGGAGGAAACCCGTTCCCTGTTATACGGCGTGGTCCCTTGATTTACTTTATTTTAAAGTAAAGCTTTATATAACTGTATTAGTTCTCACACCAGTCCCATGACTGACCTGGAGTTTATTGTTTTAACCTAAACTCTGGGTGCCCTTATTTTGACGCGGGCAGCTAGTAGTTTTGGTTTTGCAGATTTATATTTACAGGATCCTGATTTACAGCTGGAACGATATCTGGAAAGCTCAGTATCCATATATCTCTTTCAGTTGTGTATTGTATTATTTTTCCGCTGCTATGCAATGTATTGTAATCTCTGATATTTATCGAATGCGTAATATTTATTTATACTCTGTATATTCTTGTATTCTGATGAATTGTTGTAATAAGCAATGAAATGTTCTTCTGCTTGCGTTCCGATGTGGCTTGTACTCAACTCAATCCGTGATTTCCCGTATGGGGGATTTCGGGTCGTTTCATTCGTGCACCAAGAAATCGGATTTTCTCTAAGCAAAACGCAGTAATCAGTGACTGATCTTCGGTCATCTGGGTCATTGTTCCAGTCCGCATCGCTGTAAGCACTTAAACTCAATCTCTTTGTAGCTTTGATAGACAAACCATATTTGACTGTACCCTTTAGATAGCGCAAAATACGATTCACAACCTTCTAGTGATTATTAAGAGGGTTTTGCATAAACTGACTTACCCTGTTAACACTGTAACATATCTCCGGTCTTGTTATAGTAACATATTGTAAGGATTCAATGATACTTCTGTATTGTGTAATGTTATCAATAGGTTCGCCATCATGCTTAGATAGTTTAGTGTTGCTAGTCATAGGGGGTCGGTAATGACTTGGCTTGATCCATTTTTTCTCTTGATAATATTCCATAATATTTTTTGTTTTTTGAGACAAGAATAACTCTTCCTCTGATTTCCTCTTTATGTGAATGGTCAAAAAGTAATTAACTTCCCCAAGGTCCTTAATGGCAAAGGCTTTATCCAAATGATTTATAACTTGACTAATTTCATCACTATCATTTCTAGTAATGAGAATATTGTCAACATATACGAGTATGTAGATAGTGGTCTGCTTCGTGATCCTGATGTATAATGAAGTATCAGATTTAGTAGCCATAAAATTCAGTCCTTTCAGTGTTAACTTGGGCTTATCATACCAGGCCCTAGATGCCTGTTTTAACCCGTAAATAGCTTTTTGTAATTTGGAAACATTGCATTCATCATCTGAATAATATCCCTTCAGTTGTTGCATGTAAATTTCTTCAATCAAATCCCCATTGAGGAATGTGTTGTTAACGTCCAATTGCTTTATTTTCCATTGTTTGTGAAGCGCAATAGTCAAAATGATTCGAATTGTAGCAGGCTTAACCACGGGTGGAAAGTCTCATTAAAATAAAATCCAAATCACTGTGAATTTCCCTTAGCGACGAGTCTGGCCTTGTATTTATCTATACCCCCATCTGCCTTTCTTTTAATCCTGTAAGTCCTCCTGCATCTCGCAATGTTTTTGTGTTTTGGGGCTTTGACTACACTCCATGTTTGTTTTTCACAAGTGCATTGAACTCCGCATCCATTACTTCTTTCCCATCTTTTATCCTTGATGGCTTCTTCATATGATGTAGGTTCTTTGTTGGCTACAAAGGCAGTGTAGATTTTGGGTTTGAACTCTCCACTCTTAACTCTTGTGATCATGTGATGGCCTGCATTGGACTTGTTCTGATGTGAATTGCTTCCTTGAACATCAGAGCTGGACCCTGTTGTGTCTTTCTCTGCACTGTCTCTGCCATTGCTGTGGCCATCATGTTATCCACTGTTCTGAACCATTAGAGAATGTTGATTGGAATTATTGGAACTGAAGTCAAATTTGGTTGTATAGATGGTTGGTAGTTTGTGGTCAGAGTGACTCTCATCAGCCTTCACTCCAACCTCATCTGCCCATTCAGATAACACTGGGATGGCAGGTAATTTTATACATGCACTTTTATTTTGATTATTGTTGTTGTTTTTCTTTCCGCCAAAAGGAAAATTAGCTTCATTAAAGATGACATGCCTTGAAATAAATAACTTCAACATTGTATGTAGACATTTGTACCCGTTTTCATTATTGGCATATGCCAAAAAGGTGCATGGGATGGATCTTAGATTGAGTTTATGTTTGCTATATAGTCGAAGATAGGAAAAATACAGACATCCAATTTTTTTAACTTTAAGTGATTTGGTTTACACTTATATAACATCTCATTCGAACTTTTATTCAATAGAACTTTAGTAGGCAGCATGTTAATTAAAAATACTACTGTGCTAGAGGCCTCAAACCAATATTTCATTGGTAGAAATGCTTGAGATAGTAGTTTTAAACCAGTATCAACGATGTGTCTATGTTTTGTTACGTCCCGTATTTTCAGCGGTATGATATTTAATATATTTTATTATGTTAAATATTGAATTGGAATTGTTAATGGAATTATAATATTTATTTCGTTATTTAAAACGAAGATTGAACATATATATTTTATATTTAATTTAAAACGAACTCGAAATGCCGCGGTAGTTCGATATTTATGATTTGAACTTCAAACGAATATACAGAATCCGTTTAATCGGAATTATGTGAACTAAGGAACGTTAGAATCGATTTGATTATAATTTTCTAATGGGAGAGAAAAATCGTGATTTCATCGTACAGAATGTAAGATATGCCCAAATCAAAATTTAAAATACTCGTTGTGAAATCGTTTATAGGCCATAACAATTAATTATATATAATTAAATATTGGATTCAAATTTGGGCAAGATCTTTGAGGCGTAGTCATAATTTTATTTTCAGAATTTTACTGTAATTTTTAATTCGTAAAATAAGCAACTTTTTATTTGTAGTATTTTACACCATATATCAGCGGTTTGGGGTTTCACAATATAAGTTAACCTACCGACATTATTATATTTATGTGATCGTGGCACACTGCTGGACGCGACTGTATTTTTATTTTTGTCCGTGGACGTCTATACGTGAACATAAGTCTATATAATGGATTATCGAATAAATAACGTATATATATAAATATATGAAAGAGGAGGGTTCCATGGCACCCTTATTTGCGAACATCCCAAATGCACCCCATTTAAAGCCACATATTTATTTTAAAAATAATTTAGTGGAGGGAGAGAGAGTTAGTATGAGTAGAGAGAAACGGAAATGTATGGTGGAAATCAGAGGGCTAAAGCGGTGCTGCACTATTTGGGGTGCTCTTTATCCTATCTCTATATAAAAAGATTTGAACTTCCGCAAACTGGTAAAAATAATAAACATCACGCCTAGAAGGACAAAGAAGGACATTCCTTCACAACGTGTACGCCATTTCTATTAAATGCAGCATGTCAAATCCCATTAAAAGGCCATACTTCTGCAAATTCGAGAAAGAATGTGTTGCCATACCGCCGAAAATCTCGAAAACAAGGCAGGCATAATATTGAAGCAAACCTGTCCTAATATAAATATATATGGAGTATTTTATAAAGCCATCAATATATAGCAGTGTTTTAAAGACCCAACCCAACCTCGGTTCGACCACGGTTAACCTTCGATCTTGAGGCTCCCTGACTCTGAAAATGAAATAACCTTACGCGTGCACAGACCCGTGGTTTAACCTCAAAACCCTATAAAACCCTCTAGTCTGACCTCTTTGAACCACACGGTTCTTCAATTTTGCAAAAAATAAAAAAAAAGTTTCACTCTTTATTTTTCAATATAGTAAATTTAACAAATGATTTCATAGCAATTGTTATTCAATTTTGGATGATATAATTCTTTATTATGTACATTTTACAAACTATTATTGAACTAATCCTCTTTCATTGTAAAAATTAGTAGATTTACAATTTTGCTATGATAAATTGTCATATAATTATTTCAATTATGTAGTTTGGACATGAGTGCAGGGGTCGACCCACTCGTAGGCGAGGTAGGGCAGATGGAGTCCGAGTTTGTTCACACTATTTAAGGTAGTGTGAACAAAACACCGGATTTAATTGGTGGAAATCAGGGGGGCTCGTGTAGGTCCCTCTGATTTCAACCAATTAAAAATAGTGTTTTGTTCACACTACCTTAAAGTAGTGTGAACAAACTACTACACGGGCAGATGTCATACCTCAAAATCTGAGGAGCAGGGAAAATCAAACAAGTTTGAACTAGCTACCACACCTGAAACGAAACCATTGCTTTAGCTGAAGCATTATTCAGCCCAATCATACTATTATCCATCCCAAATAGCAGTCCGACAACTTGAATTGCAATGCATAGATATATACAACATATTTTAACTTACTTTAGCAATGTGGGACAAATTTTTTTTTGGCACTAGCTGAGTTGAAATGCTGGGTCCGCTACTGCATGAGTGTTTATCATAATTAGTTAAATTTTATTTATATTAAAAATAATTTTACGTTTTAATCAAAAAAACAGAAATAAAATATCAGCGCGGTTCTCACGGTCTGACTGGTTGAACCATGAAAATCTTGGATTTTGCGCTATCACGGTTTGACGTACGGTTCGGTCTTCACAACAAAACAAGCTCCCTTGAACATAATTCTTCAAATCGAAACCTCAACAAAAACAAGAACTTTTCAATCCGTTGGTTTCTATTTTCTCGCACTTTAATCTTTTATGCCCAGACAAGTGACATTAAATCTCTGGTAGCCGAGTTTTTACGTGCAGCGAGACTTATGGGCGGTGTCAAGGTGAGAGACTGGGTGGAGTTTTGCGAAATGCATGGTGGCGAGCTGCTCGAAGCTGGTGGTGTGGGTTCGCCTGACGAGGCATGTCGGGTTGAAGAAGCGAGGTGGCGTCTGCACTGTAGCAGTCTGGTCATGCGTCTTATGTAAGGAGCTAGGAGGTACACGCAGGGATCGAAAGTCTGAAGGAGATGGCCATTGTGTTTACAGGAAGGGAAGACCCTGCGTATGGATAGAGAGGAGGTACGTGATGAAAGTTGTTTACTGGATGCGTGTGGTCCGTGGAGGTGTTCACAGCAGGAAAGTGGAGTTCATCGTGTGAGTATGCACGGACGTTGGCGGTGGTTCCGGTTTGCGCTGGGAATCCGGGATGGAGGCGCAGCATTTATGAAGTGGTAGCACTACAAAATGCACAGGGAATTGCGACGGCTGATAGGCGTTGGCGGCCGTCGCAAGCCGTCGCAAAGTGCCGTCGCAATTTTAGTCGTCGCGATGCCAAAATTGCAACGGCTTGAGCGACGGCTCCGTTGCCATTTTAGCGACGGCTTACAACGGTAAATTGCTTACGTGGAAAGTAGTTGATTTTACCGCCAAGCCGTCGCAAACCGTTGTTAAGCGTTACAAAGTGGTCGTCGCAAGCCGTCGCAAGCTGTCGCAATATACCAACCAAATTGGCGTCGCAAGCCGTCGCAATTCTGGAAAAAAATTGTTGCACTGCAAACAGCAGTTCCATTCCTTCAAGCCACACAACCACAAACCAATCAAATACCATCACATTGGCCACTACCAGACCACTATTATCCCATCAATTCGTCACCAACTCAAACCAAATGAAAAAGAAACCAAAATTAAAACCACCATCATAAAATATCATCACATAACATCCAAAACATTATATCCATCGTCATATATCGTCGTCATACACATCAAAACATACCATATCGTCATGAAAACACACCATAACGTCACCAAAACACACCATAACATCGTCAAACATACCATATCGTCATGAAAGCAAAGTATATGTACATACCTAAGCATAAACCAAAGTATATGTCATCCAAACTAATCTTCCGCCGCCTCGTCGTCGTCGTCTTCGCCTCCTTCACTTGTAGCATCTCCTCCCTGCCCAGGCATAAACCCATACTCCTGAAGGTAAGCTGCAATGCGCTCATCTACGTCATGTTGCATCTGGGTTTTTCGCCAGTCCATCATTTCGTTCATCTACTCCTGCATCCGAGCAATAGTCTCCTCCTCCATCGACCTCCTAAAAGCACTCTGAGTAGCCTGCGAAATAATTAAGTTCACATTAAATTTATTAGCTCCTGATTGTAAAATAAAACGCGTTATGTTTCCAATTCAAAACATTAATATAAAATGCACTAATTAATATCCACAATTTATATATTTATGGCATCACATCGTTGTAAATTATTAAGTTTGTAATTTAAGTCTTACCTCCTGATTACCGTATCCATATCGCCTGTTACGAGAAGGCGGCTTTATGATAGAGTCCCATATACGATCAGACTGCGCGACTGTAAGCTCCTCTTGTCCACTAGCCTGCAACACTCTAGTAGACTCTGTGTAGTATCTCTCCTACATACCAATACAATTTGAACACCAATGTTGTAAAATTTACTTATATATTGTGATATGAACGAATATGAAACATTTTAATTCATACGGATAAGCATATTTACTATTACACCCGCACTCTTCGAATCCGCCCATTCATACGTAACATTTCCTTCCTCGTCGGTATGCTCCACCGCATGTGTACGTATGAATACCTCTGCCATCGAAGGCTCTCTTCCGATCTTTGCATGCTGAGTAAACATACAGTAATAAAATTATTGAAAATATGAATAAATGATATACACTAAATTTTAACGTGAACATAAGCTACAAATATTTAAAATTTATACCAATTCTCTCCTATGATCTTGAAATGATTTAGAGCCACCACGGTGTAGACCAGGATTCTTTTCTCTGTTCGCTTTATTTCTGGATGCTACTTCCTATTACATTTGATACACGATTATGTAAAATACTGCAATCAATATAAATGTAAATATTTTCATTATATCTTACTTTAGCTTTTTCCGTCTGCCAGTACTGTTGAAATGCTGCCCAAACATCATCACTCATCCACGAAGGCTTTTTTCCACCTGTCTTCGCCCTTGAAATTGTCTCCCGATAATTTTTACGCATCTTCGTATTCCAAATATCCAAAAAAGTGTTCATGTCATGCTCCTCAACACGGACAACGGCCTGCATATTAGATTTATTTTCAATTATTTACAGTATATCAATTTTCAACACTCGTTTAAAAAATTACTTACAAGTACATCAGCCAGAATGGCATTCTTAATATGGGGTGGAATAGAATCCCAATGCGGCCAAGCCCCCGACATCCTGCTTATGTAAGAATTCCTCGATATATCTAATACGAACTGTGTTGGCTGAAACTGTAATCCTCTGCGTAGATGTTGATATAAAAATTTGATCATATATTTTGAATAATCCAAATTGAAATAAAATTAAATTGACATTTACCCGGCACTTTTGGGAACAATCTGCACAGGAGTACGCTGATCTGGAACAAAGCTGCTCGGACCTGCTCCTGGCGAAGGAGTATGCTGAGATGGTGAAGGAGTATGCGGAGATGGTGAAGGAGTAGGCTGAGATGTACTCCTCGATCGTCGTCGCTGTCTATCATCCGACATATCTGTTGCAATCATATAATGTGCATACAAAATAACTTGAATTATTAACATCAGTCATCGCTATCATTACATAATTCGTAAACGAGAAGAACAATATTGCATAACATACATAGTCAACATTATCATTACATAAATCAGAATAGTAAATAACGTAAGTAAATTCCTAGCTAAGAACAATCAACATCATTATTAATTACATAGCTCAGAATAGTACATAACATAATACATAGCTCATAATAATACATAACATAAGTACTTATAACATCAGTCTTCATCTTGTTCGGATTCAGACTCAGTCTCATACTCTATATCATTTTCTTCAGTACTTACAAATGCATCTACTAATACATTCGCTTCATCATTCAACGGCCCTACATCAATGTCATCAGCTATTATTATTTCGGTATTTGGATCTAGATCCTCTTGATACGCCACTTCGTCTGGAATTTTATTTCCATCAAATGTAAATCTTGCCTTTGTTTTAAAAACAGCCCACCAATCTGCTTTATCTTTTTTTAAGGACGGATACGGAGCAAAATAGACTCGTAATGCTTGCTTAGCTAACACAAAAGGATCATATTTATAGTAATGCGACGTATGCCTTATTTCGATTAGCTTATAATCTTTGTGCACGTTAATTCCAGAACCAGGAACAGTGCTAAACCAATTGCATTTGAATAGATAAATTTTCTCTACGGGCTGAACATAATATGTCAACTCTACAACTTGCGTTAAGATGCCGTAAAAATCCTTTATATGCTCCTCTGGATCATCACTACCCTTGACAAATACACCGCTGTTATACGTTAATTTTTCAGCTCCGTAGTCATCGGTATTGAATTTAAAACCATTGACAAAGTATATTGGATAAGTTTTGACATTTCTTTTTGGTCCGATAGCAAGATGTCGTAATCCTTCGTTAACAACAGAGTTTTTGGGATCATGAACATAGTCTGAGAACCATCCAGCAAAGTCTTTACTGAGATCACCAGATGGATATTGTGATTCGTAGATACTGCAAATATGTGTTATGTTCCTTTTTTATTAACAGAGACAAATAAATATATAATTGAAATGTATATGAATTTAGTATCACCTGACAAATGGTGCAACTTCCGCACAATTTAACAAAACATATGTGTGTGCCACTTTGTAATCTTTATCGCTTAGCCATATTTCCACACATTTTCCTGCAGGTCTTCCATATTGTCTAAAAATAGATAACATTGTTTGAGGAGACTCATGTTCAACAGCGACTTCATTACGGGGAACAGTTACAAAAGACAAGTTCACATCTTCACTAAAATAATGAGAGAAAAAAAATGAAGCTTCTTCTTCAAGGTACGATTTGCAAATCGAACCTTCTACTCGAGCTTTTTGCCTAATTTTTTTCTTCAAATGATTCAAGTACCTATAATAAGATTAAATAATTTATTATGTTGGTACAATAATCTAAGGTGTAATCTATCACGATTATTAAAATTATATACAAAATTACCTCTCAAATGGATACATCCATCCATATTGGACTGGACCTCTAAGGAGTGCTTCGGACGGAAGATGAATAGGTAAATGCTCCATTACATTAAAAAAACCAGGTGGAAATATTTTTTCGAGTTTGCAGATCAGTACAGGGATTTCTAACTCAAGCTTACATAGACGATCAACCTTTAACGTCGTTGAACATAGTTGTTTATAAAACAAACTTAACTCTGTTATTACACTCCAGATTTTTGTAGGCAACAATTCCTTGAAAATCACAGGTAAAAAGTATTCCATCATGATATGGCAATCATGGCTTTTCATTCCACTCAATTTACTGTTTTTAAAGTCTACACATCTACGGAGGTTAGAAGAAATCCCATCAGGACATCGTAATCCTTCCACCCACTTTAGCACGAGTTGTACTTGCCTATTGTCTAGCTCATAACATGCTTTAGGTTTTTTATTCTCGTCATACAAGTGCAGTTCCGGCCGTTTACAAAAGTGTAATATATCACGTCTCGAATTCGCATCGTCCTTGGTTTTCCCCTTTACATTCAACACTGTATTAAAAACGTTATCAAAAACGTTTTTTTCATTGTGCATCACGTCAATATTATGTCGAAGTTTTAGATTTTTCCAGTAAGGTAACTCCCAAAATATACTTTGTTTGCACCAATTATGAATGTCCGATTTACCTGGAATTTCAACCTGCTTTCCAACATCATGTATCTTTGGGTACTCACTAACAATATCATATACCTCTTCACTTGTCCAAACTTTAGGCGATAGCATAGTCTCTATTCTGTTAGCTTTAAAGTTTTTTTTATCCGTTCTAAATTTATGATTAATATGTAGAAAGCATCGATGACAGTCAAACCAAGAAATTTTTTTTCCATACTTTAATGAAAATGCTCGTGTCTCCTCCATACAATGAGGACAAGCTAGACGTCCAGCAGTGCTCCAACCCGAAAGCATGCCATACGCGGGAAAATCGCTAATAGTCCATAATATAGATGCAAACATACGGAAATTTTTTTTTCTCGAAACGTCGTACGTTTCGACTCCTTCATGCCACAGTATTTTCAACTCTTCAATCAACGGTTGTAGATAAACATCAATTCCTTGTGTCGGATCATCGGGACCAGGGACGACAACCGCTAGAAACATATATGGATTTTTCATACACATCCATGGAGGTAAGTTATAAGGAGTAACAATGATAGGCCATGATGAATATTTACTACCAAACTGAGAAAATGGCGAAAACCCATCCGTGCATAAACCAAGCCTAACATTACGGCTCTCTGCAGCAAATTCAGGATAAGTCCTATCAAAGTGTTTCCATGCTTCACCATCAGACGGATGTATCATAGTTCCTTCTTCTGCTGTTCTCACGCTATGCCATCGCATATGACACGCTGTAGCAGAAGATGCATATAGCCGTTGAAGTCTAGGAGTTATGGGTAGGTAATGCATTCTTTTATACGGAACTTCTTTTCCTTTCTTTTTCCTTGGTTTATATCTTTCTTCGTTGCAATATTTGCATCTTTTACGTTGAGCGTCTTCTTTCCAATACAACATGCAACCTTTAACACATGTATCTATCTTATGATACGGTAGTCCAAAAGCAGACATAAGTTTTTTCACTTTATAATGACTATCGCACATCAAATTATTGGGCGGCATATGTTTTTTTGCAGTTTGTACAACTGCTGTAAATGCAGCTTCTGTAAGATTGAATTTTGATTTCATAGTGATGAATTCGGCGGTTACAGACAATTCGGTTCCGCTTGTACATCCTTCCCACAATGGCCTCTTAGCAGAATTCAATAAATCATAAATTTTTTTCGCTTCCGCCGTTGGTTCTTCAACATTTTCATTCTCATCGTCGCCTTGCGGACCAATGTTAGGAAACATTGATCGTGCTGCATCTTGCACCATATTTTCTATCGGATTCATCATTGTATTATCGTTCATCATTGTACTATCGTCCTCTACCACTACAGGGTCTGACGTAGGTTGAACAAGTTCTCCATGACGATCCCAAAAGTAATAATTCGATACAAAACCGAATTTATACAGATGTACTTCTACTACATCTGGCTTCCAATGCTTTAGATGTTTGCACTTACGACATGGACAACGAACGTCTACGTTGCCCCGATTGTTAGATATAGCGAATCTAATAAATTCTTGGACCCCATTACAAAAATGTTTCTTTATCGACCCTTTCTTACCGGTTCGGGGTTGATACATCCAACTACGATCACGAAAATAATCGGACATTTTCCTGATTTTCAACAAATATGTTAGAAAATTCGATCGAATACTATATTAATTGAAATCTTGTAAAATTTCATTTATAACTACTACATGTTTTCGTTTATTACCTTTTTGCTTTGACGGCCAGTCTACCTACTTCCCATTACAAATATAATAACGCAAGTATATTTTATAAATCATTTCAGGTTAAACGGTTCTACAAAATTTCGGCAGCACTTCCCTTTGGTCCCTGTATCGTACACAAATGCGTGTACACAGGGAACAAAAAGGAAGTGCCATCGAAATTTTGTTAACCGTTTAACCTGGAATGATTTATAAAATATGCTTACGTTATTATATTTGTAACTTGTCCGAAATACTAGGACAAATCCAACAATATTGTATCAGATGAATATAGATTTCCGTTTTGTATAAAAACGAATACCCATATAACGATCATATACAACAAATGTCGGACGGGGCCAAATTTATCTAAGGGGTTCACATAAATAGTCAAAAAAACATTTAACCTAAGTTTAAATCAAAAAAACAATTCAAATGAAAAAAGCGCGCTTTATGTGCTTTGGGCTTTTTTGCGCTTTGTTAATAGGTGCGCCTTAAACTTCAAAAAAGCCCCTTAGTTGCGCCTTGCGCCTTTTTCCGTCTACGCTCGCGCGTTAACTACATAGCGTTTATATAATATTTTTGCCTAATTTCAATTTGTAAAATAATATGACAGTGAAAATTATGAAGTATAAATTAGTTTTAGTTAATTTTAGTTTAATGTATAAATTATGAAGTTAATTTTAATAAATTAGTTTCAATTTTTGAAATACAAACTAAGCTTTCAAGTTAAATATTTAATTTCAATTCAAATTTAAGGTGTTACGTTATAAATATGTGATAATCATAATCAAGTTACTACAGCAAACCAATCACGTTTACATACATGATAATCGTCGTTTTCATGCTCCTAAATCAAAGTACATATGTGATAATCAATGATTTTAACCTCCTAATCAATTCCACTTATTCTCAAATCAATGTATAACAAAAGCAACATCATATGCATCTCACAAGACAACCAATTTCATGTCCATAGACACTGAATTTACAACCCAATTTAAACATACAAATTAACCCTAAATAACTCTAAATTACCCTAATTAAACATGAAATAGAGTTTAGAAGACATACCGGCACGATTTGAGAGGATTGGAGGGGCTGAAATCGGAGCAAGGGGGAGCGACGGCGGCAGAGAGGTTTTTTTTTTTAATTTCGTTGCAGAAGTGATTTGGGGAAGAAGGAGTGACAGGTAATTATCTCGTCCCGTGCAACGGCTTGCGACGGCTTGCGACGACCGCTTTTTTAGCCGTCGCAAGTCGTCGCCCTCCCCCGTTGCAGTTCCAGCCGCTTCTTGTAGTGTAGAAGTGTTGTGTACACCGTTGTTTGAGGGGAGCGCCACGTGAAGGACTGTTGTGTTTTATTGGAAGATGAGGGCCGTGTATTGTCTTGGGCCATTGATGAAGCTGCTTCATCTTTGTTCAGGGTTTTATTTTAGAGATTAAAAGCATGGATGAGTGAAGTCAAAGTAGGGAGGCTCTATACATAGATTGGTGGAAAAAAGAAATACAAAGGGTGTTAAGGCGTGGAATGTATTTTGGCATATAGGGAAGAAGACATATTTGCGGTAGCAGGTGGGGAGGTTGAAAGTTGAAGATGCTGTGCGTGTAGAGGAGTGTTAGAATTTAAAAGAATACGGTGGTCGTGTGTGTACAGTTGCGTTAGGAAGAGGAAGTAGTATGACGCACAAATGATGGAAGAAGAGTAGTCGTCTCGTATAAACATGGAGCCAGAGCTAAATCATGTTGGGGATTTTGTGGTTTGAGACGCTTTTGGAGGAGTAGAATCTGCCGTACTTCTGAATTCAAGGATTTGCGGAGCAAATTCTTTCAGACAATAGTTCAACCCACCAGGTACAAATGGGTTAACGAACTATTGACTTCAGGATTCAATGAAGCCTTGAAACAGCGTTATCGGATTCAAAATTTGTACGATTTTGATCCGACCAAGAACACTCTGAATATATGTTTCTGATGATGCAAGTAGTGCAAAGAACAAAGAGAAGAAGAAGATGAAGTATCTGCAACGTTTTTCTGGAATTTGCAACACCACAGAGGCGTTACAGACGAAACAGCGTTATTACAACGCTTTAATGGCGTTGCAGATCGAAGGAAGAAGAAGATAAGATTTTTTGGTACTTTGCAACGTTTCTGGGCGTTGCTATTTATAGCAGACCAAAGGAGATGTCTTTTCAGTGAAGCGTCATGACTGTTTGCGACAGTCACATCCGTTTCAATTTGAAACGTCGCACCCTATTTTACTGAAATCGGTCGACAGGTCAATATCACCGGTCGACCGTTATCAAACAGAGAAAAATTCGGTCGACTGGTTGAATTTGGCCTGTCGACAGGTTTTCTTTCTGTCCCAATATTCTTTCGGATCCGTAATGGGCCCAGTTTTGGCCCGTTTATCACCAATATATTCCGGTCAAAAATTATTTCTCATTTGACCCGAACCCGAAACCCGTACGGCCCGGCCCGGTTCGGTCGGTCGGACGGACGGCGCGCGTGTATGTGGTCTATATGCATGGTCTCCCTCCTCACAACAAAGTAAACATTTGGGTGCCCCAAGGCCCCAACACCTTCTTGAGAAAGCCACTTAAGTATGCAACATACACACATATATCTTACAATGTGGGACAAAAACTACTTGCTCCTTTCTTCTTCCTATTTTAATTCTTCTCTTCAAATTAAACCCATACCCGAAAGCATTTGTTTTGAAAATTTTACAACAATCTCCCCCAATTTTCAAAATAAAATTAAAGTGGACGGCTGAGTCACTAGTGTGACTTCCTACATAACCAAGTGGGATCAAGCCTATGTAGTTCTAAGATCAAGTTTTGCATCATCGTGGAAACAACACATAGATAAAAGTATCTTTTGGATTTGAACTTTTACTTAGTGTAAATCATTCAAAGTTCTATCGAGATTCAATGGTGAACGAATCTTGAACCAAGTATCCCTTAATGATATAACCGGAAAAATCACACATGTTGTATTTCTTAGTTAGAGTGTTCTGTATTGCTCAGCACGTTAATGGCCATGTGCTTAAATCCTGGTTCATGAGTCTACTTAGAAAGCGGTCTTACTTTCCTAGGAAACGGCCTGATTTCCATACTCATATAGGTAAGTCACTTAAGGTGTTTCTACGAGACACCTTTTAGGGTTTCTAGACTTATTAAGGATATTAATCCATCCTTAGTTCATGCAGAATCCAACACTAAACATTATGGGATTATTGATTTAGTGTTCCATAATCATTTCCTTAACTTGTTGGTACCCATTGAACTTTGTCTATCTTTTTCAAAACACAAGTTGGGTTTCTGTTAAGGATGATCAATCTTCATTCACAGACCTTAGTCCCATTTCTTTTGACTTTATAGAAACCATAGCCTTTGGAAGACTCTTCGTAAGTGGGTCAGCCAAGTTTTCTTTGTTTCTATGCAGTCAACAGTTATAACTCCACTTTTGAGTAACTGTCTCACCATTTGATGTCTAAGACTCACATGTCTAGACTTTCCATTATATGTTTTATTAGAAACATTATATATCGTTGCTTGATTATCGCAATTAATCAAGACTGTTGGAGATGGCTTCTTCCATAATGGGATTTCTACTAACAAATTTCTAAGCCATTCTGCTTCCTTACATGCGTCTGCTAATGCAATTAATTCTGATAACATAGTTGAATCAGATATACAGGTCTGCTTCTTGGAAGCCCAAGACACAGCAGCTCCTCCTAATGTAAATATCCATCCAGTCGTAGACTTGGATTTCGATTCTACATTGTTCCAGGTTGCATCACTATATCCTTCTATTATAGCAGGATATCCTTTATAAGATAAACCATAGTTGATGGTTCCCTTCAAATAAGCTAAGACTCTGGAAATGGCTTTCCAGTGTTTGAAACCTGGATTACTCGTAAATCGACACAATACACTTATAGCATGTGCGATATCTGGTCTAGTGCAATGCATAGCATACATAAGACTCCCAATAATACTGGAATATTCCAATTGAGAAATGGTACGTCCAGTGTTCTTTTCTAATTTTATACTTGGATCTAAAGGAGTTGGTGCTGGTTTGTCATCATAATGATTATACTTCTTTAGGAACTTCTCAATGTAACGAGATTGAGTTAATAATAAATCCCCCGTTTTCCTAATGATTTTAATTCCTAGAATTACATCAGCCTATCCCAGATCTTTCATATCAAATTTAGAAGATAGAAACTTCTTAGTTTCATTTACACAGGATATGTTGGAACCAAATATCAGCATGTCATCAACGTATAAACATATTATAACATAACCGTTGTTATCCGATTTGCTATAGATACATTTATCTGCATCATTAACAATGAATCCAAATGACAGTGCAACTTTATCAAACTTCTCATGCCATTGCATGGGAGCTTGCTTCAGGCCATAAAGAGATTTAACTAATTTACAAACTTTCTTTTCTTGGCCTGGGGTTATGAAACCTTCAGGTTGTTCCATGTATATCTCTTCTTCTAAATCTCCATTTAGAAAAGCTGTCTTTACATCCATTTGATGTATGACCAAGTTATGAATTGATGCAAGTGCTATTAAACAGTGTATCGAGGATATGTGAGCCACCGGAGCATATGTATCAAAATAATCTACTCCTTGTCTTTGTTTATTTCCCTTAGCAACTAATCTGGCTTTGAACTTATCAATGGATCCATTTGTGTTCAACTTTTTCTTGAATATCCATTTACATCCTATAGGTTTTGCACCAGGAGGTAAATCGCTTAATACCCAAGTTTGGTTTAACATTATGGAATTCATTTCATCATTGATAGCTTCTTTCCAGAAATTAGAATCTCTACAACTCATAGCCTCAGAATAAGTTCTGGGATCATCATCGACGTTCATTACATATCTTGTCACATTAAGGACTTCGTCCTTATTGCCTTCTACGAGATATGTTATGAAGTCAGGACCATAGTCCTTCTCTATTCTCGCTCTTTTACTTCTTCTGTATTCAGTACTATCATCTGGTACTGAAACTTCCTTGCTGTTTTGAGCAGGAGCATATTCATTATCATTTGTATCATTAGTCTCAGTTGGTTCTGGACTAGATGATCTCAATGGATTCTCAATAGTTTGATTTTCAAAAAATTCTACATCTACAGATTCTGTGACTTCTAAGGTATCAAGAATCATAAATCTATAAGTTATACTATTAAGAGAATATCCAACGAAAACACATTTAAAAGCCCTATTACCTAACTTTGGTCATTTAGGGTCTGGTTTTCTAACATATGCTAAGCAACCCCAAACTTTAAGTCTAGTAAGATTAGGTTTTCTATTGAACCATAATTCATAAGGAGAAATATTATTTTTCTTAAGTGGTACTCTATTTAAAATGTAACATGCAGATAACATAGCATCACCCCATAGGTTATAAGGCAAATTAGAACTTATGAGCATGGCATTAACCATTTCTACTAAAGTTCTATTTTTTCTCTCAGCAACACCATTTTGTTGTGGTGTAAAAGGGGAGGTACATTGGTGAATGATACCATTTTGTTTGCAAAACAAAGTAAACTCATTTGAAAAATATTCACCACCACGATCTGAATGTAACACTTTAATTTTAATTCCTAATTGTGTTTCGACTTCTGCTTTGTAAATTTTGAATTTATCAAAGGCTTCATCTTTTGATTTCATTAGATATACATAAGGATATCTAGAATAATCATCAATAAACATTATATAGTATTGGTTACCACCATAGGTGATATGACTTTTCAAGTCACCCACATCACTATATACCAAATCAAGCAAACCAGTTTTCCTTTCAATGGATTTAAAGGATTTTCGATGTAATTTTGCTTGAACACATATCTCACATTTAGAAATGGACTCGAAATCACAATCAGAAATTAATCCTAATTTATGCATATTTCTAAGTGACTTATAATTAACATGTCCTAATCTACTATGCCATAAATTAACAGAGTCAACAATATAAGCAGAATATTTCTTTATTAGATTCAACTTAATCATGCCGTTACAAGAATATCCCTGTCCAATAAATTTGCTGTTCTTGGACAACACAAACTTATCAGACTCATACACCATCTTGAATCCTCCTTTGTTAAGAAGGTATCCAGAAATCAAATTCTTACACATATCAGGTACATAAAATACATTGACTAAAGTAAGAACTTTCCCAGAGGTGAATGTCAATTCAATAGTGCCTTTTCCCAGAACTTTGCTTGCAACTTTGTTTGCGTTAGTTACTTCGCTGGATTCTCCATTATTCTCATCGTAAGTCTTGAACAGATTACGGTCTTTGCAAATATGAATAGTTGCTCCAGTATCGAGCCACCAATCATTATCAATGCCACTAACGGAGTTTGCCTCTTGTACGACAGCCACAAGCTTTTCTTCGACCACATTCGCTTTTTGTTGTTTCTTCCGAAGACGACAGTCTCGGGCATAGTGGCCGGGTTTGTGACAGTAGTAACAGTCACCCTTCTTCTTGCTCTTGGAATTATTACCTTTCTTTTTAAACTGTGTCTCATTCTTTGGCTTCAACTTATCGTTAATTTCAACATTATTAGCCTTAGATTGAGACTCAGCTTGTGAATTATCATCTAGTTCGCGTTTACGAGAATCCTCTTCAATACGAAGATGACGCTGTAAACTGTCTAGATCATAATCAGTTTCTGCATGTTTTAATTTTTTCTTGTAATCATTCCAAGAATTCGGGAGTCTCGAAATAATAACTCCAACAACAAAAGATTCAGGGAGATCAATACCGGCATCCTTAAGTTGATTTACCAACAGTAGTATTTCACTCACTTGTCCAATTATGGACTTGTTGGTAACCATTTTGAAATCCATAAAATTGCATATAAGAAATTTTTTATTACTTGCCTCAGAGATGCGATATTTGCTTTCTAGCGCAGTCCAGAGTGCCTTCGCCGTGTCCAAGGTCCTGTGAGCATTGTATATCGGAGTAGACAGTGCATTCAGTATGTGGCCTCTACATAGAAATTCTTCCTCTTTTCGCTTTGCCCTTTTTGCTTTTAATTCTGCACTATCCTTATCGGTTTCCTCAGGTATTTTCTCCAATCCGTCTTCGAGAATATGAAATAATTTAACCGTGATCAGAAAGAATTTCATAGTCTCCTGCCAACGAGTGAAGTTCTCTCCATCAAATCGCTCCAACTTCGTCAAATGCTGATTCATTACTTGCAAAGCGCTCAAACTATCCATGGTTGAAGGTATTGTCTGAAAATTTGTTGGGGATTTTGTGGTTTGAGACGCTTTTGGAGGAGTAGAATCTGCCGTACTTCTGACTTCAAGGATTTGCGGAGCAAATTCTTTCAGACAATAGTTCAACCCACCAGGTACAAACGAGTTAACGAACTATTGACTTCAGGATTCAATGAAGCCTTGAAACAGCGTTATCGGATTCAAAATTTGTACGATTTTGATCCGACCAAGAACACTCTGAATATATGTTTCTGATGATGCAAGTAGTGCGAAAAACAAAGAGAAGAAGAAGATGAAGTATCTGCAACGTTTTTCTGGAATTTGCAACACCGCAGAGGCGTTACAGACGAAACAGCGTTATTACAACGCTTTAATGGCGTTGCAGATCGAAGGAAGAAGAAGATAAGATTTTTTGGTACTTTGCAACGTTTCTGGGCGTTGCTATTTATAGCAGACCAAAGGAGATGTCTTTTCAGTGAAGCGTCATGACTGTTTGCGACAGTCACATCTGTTTCAATTTGAAACGTCGCACCCTATTTTACTGAAATCGGTCGACAGGTCAATATCACCGGTCGACCGTTGTCAAACAGAGAAAAATTCGGTCGACTGGTTGAATTTGGCCTGTCGACAGGTTTTCTTTCTGTCCCAATATTCTTTCGGATCCGTAATGGGCCCAGTTTTGGCCCGTTTATCACTAATATATTCCGGTCAAAAATTATTTCTCATTTGACCCGAACCCGAAACCCGTACGGCCCGGCCCGGTTCGTTCGGACGGACGGCGCGCGCGTGTGTGGTCTATATGCATGGTCTCCCTCATCACAACAAAGTAAACATTTGGGTGCCCCAAGGCCCCAACACCTTCTTGAGAAGGCCACTTAAGTATGCAACATACACACATATATCTTACAATGTGGGACAAAAACTACTTGCTCCTTTCTTCTTCCTATTTTAATTCTTCTCTTCAAATTAAACCCATACCCCAAAGCATTTGTTTTGAAAATTTTACAACAAATCAGACCTCATTCATGCATGAAGCTTGGTCGGACCTTCAAATCGGCGGTCCAACCTTCAATTTTACAGGGTTAAACCATTTTTTTTTTTTGTTTTTTTCTCATTTCTCATTGTGTAATTCTTTTTGATTATTTCATCTTTTGTATTGTTTTGAAAATAACAACTAAAATATTTTAAAAATTAAAACTGTTCCAACATCTAAACCGTAAACTTTACCACTTCGTTTTAAAAAATATGTGCTTATTTGTGCTCTTGCTATTTAATTATATCATGCAATCTATTAATATTAGTGAATAAATAGACGACTTTCAAAGTTTATTATTCATTTGTTTGAGTACATATAAAATTTGATTATTCACGTTTTCACTACTAACAATCATGTGTGGCTTTTGACGGTTCGAACTTCAAAACCTTGGACCTTGAGTCCTCACTCTTTGATTCGCGGTCGCCTTATGAAAACTATGCAGGGAAGTGCTTACTGTGAGGGGCTTTGGTCTAACATGGAGTGAACTAAAAGAGGTAGTTGCGTTGGAATTGAAGGGAGCATGTTAACGAGGAGTTTCCACTACAGGCGGTGGAAATATATACAGGGATGAAGAAGTGGGAGGACATGTTTTGATGGTAGACAACACGTTAGTTTGCACTGCTGATGTGGAGGGGAGGGGGAAAATTACCATGAAGTGGAGTTTCAGGGAAATGCGAAGGAAGCAAAATGCATTATAAGACCATAACCAACAATCCGTTCTGTTCACTTCTTCTCTTTTATCCAAACAAACCAAAATGCACCCAGCAATACAAAACTAGCCACACACCACTTAAAAAATATATTATATAATACAAACAGTACAAAACAGCAAACACTCTTTCCATCCAATATTACCTCTTTTCACCGCAACAAACAGTGTTTGCATGCTTTTTTATTATTAAAAGTTTATAACGGCAAAGACTTTCTGTTATAAATTTATAACGGCAAATACTTCGCCGTTATAACACCAACCCCTGTTCACTTAACCAGCCACGAATCACGTCCAAACTAGCCACGGGTGACTGAACAAACCATACCTGATTGCTCCGTGGCTTGTTTGGTAACTGAACAAGCCATTGTTGGTTGTGCTCTAAGGTGAAGGAACATATATAAGAATGAAATAAGGAGTGATGCTGGAGAAAATGTATGCGCAAGTCAGGAAGGCGGCATGGCTGGTTGAGGCGACGCCGTCAGCGTCGAGTATAGAGGGTCCGATGGCTCTGACAGGTGGCGGTGATCAATTGTTTGTGGCGGTTTGTGTGAACAGATGGTGGCATCGCGTACTCAGAAAACAAGGAGAGAAACCGCGTGAAGATTACAAAACTGGGCCGACGTGGAAATAATTAATCAAGGTGTAGGTTATTATTCAAATGATATTTATATTAAAATCTAATTAATCTGTAAACGATCGTAACGCGTTGCTACATTGTCAGAATTACGCAAAACTGATATCGATGGAACCGTATCCGAAAATACTTTGTAGTCGAGCTGGAATGGTTGGGTTCACTACAAGAAAAAACGCAAATAGCAGCGGCAAAATCTGCTTCAAATCCGTCGCTAAACAGGCCTTAGCGACGGATTTCCTACGTAACTTTATGGTCGGTAAAATCCATGACGGTATCGGTGTCAGATTTTGCGACGGAATTTTGGAAGAGGTTTCCAACATTTTTCCGTCTTTTTACTTATTTTACAATAAAAATAAGTTTTGTTTATTAATTTAATTTTAATTTAATTTAATTTATATACCGACTATTTACAGGCGGATAATTAAATTATAATAAAATATTACTTACATAAGGAGTTGGTAAACCCTTGCTAAATACCAAGGGATTAGCGACGGATAATTTCAACTTCTGATTCACTTTAAATTTCTGTCGGTAATTCATCACAAATCACTACAAAAAAACTTGCAAAGAGCTATAATCGTTATAATATAAAATATTTGCGAAAATTAATATGTTTAACTCAGAATTTCTAATTTTAAATAAATATTTTATTCAAACAAATATTTTATTACACGTTTGAATAGTACACAATTATGTTTCTCTTTGTTACACAATAACTATACAAAATGATTATTTGTACAAGCATTGACTCGCTACATACACTCAGTTACACTCACTCTCACACTCAATATCTTCATCTTCAGTGATTAATCCATAATTTGCCATATCGTTCGTTGTACCTGTCAAAATAGAATAACACCGGAAAGATACATAACTAAACTATTTTTCACTGTTATTTGAATTTAAATTTTCATCTGTCATTGCTTCCTAACATACACAAATTATAATTTCTGTACAAAGTTGAATGTTATGTTGGTTTAAGTCCTTTTTTTTGGGTAAACTGTTCGAAATTATTGAAATGGAAATGATGAAGTTACCTAAAGGGGACAGCCATAATGATTGTGATAGCAGGCAACAAGTTGTTCAAGGCACAAGCAATCGTTGGAGATGAATACTTCAGTCCCAGAAAATATGTAAGCTGATTCATGGTCGCCCTAAAATACATTGCACCCATTTGAATATTTTTCATCAAGTGGTATTTATTAGACGTATGATGATATTATATATGCTTACCCGAACAGAGAGCAGAAGAATATTTGTATTAGGATTTTCTTTGTAATCTTCATTCAAGATTTCCTGCAAGTACATGTGCATAGCAAAAGGCAATAAGCAGCATATTCATATTCCCATGCACTTCATACATTCCAGTGTAAGAGATTAGGGACAAAGAAAAATGTATATACCTCTCCAAGAAGAAGGCAATTGGAGTCAAGAAAACACTTGCAATAATTTGGCGATAGGCGATCATTACATATGCGCTCATGCCAGAATCCATAGCCAGTTTCGACAAAATGATTAAGCCTGCGAAGCCTACTTGAACTAAAACCATCATCAAAATTGGCATGCTCAATTAAGATTCATGTAATAGCATGCTCAATTCTAGCAACAGAAAGTGTAGAAGACTCCATGTTTTTTTTTGGATAACCAAATCTTCCTCTTTTATTGTGCAAAAGAATCTTAATGCAAGACAGTAGCATGCACAGACAGAATGAAGATATGCAAGTCTTTATTATCCTTTCAAACATTCCTTTAACCATATTTAATTGTACCTGGCTCTTTTTCAATTTAAATTTAAAGCAGTCCGTTCGTTATTTATATATGGCATACTACAGTTCATGTGGAGTACGAAAACAAGTACGCGTTGTTGAAATTCCGAGTATATGATAACTCCTAAGCATGGGTAAATCTTTAGGTAAAGAACCATGCAGCAAATACACATGCATCAAGGGTGTATTCCTATTTCAATTACATAAGGTTTCACCAAAGGCTACAGTTAATTCTCAAGTGAAATAAATGCTTCAAACATAATGCAAATGCATATTACGGGTCACAGTACACAATAATATGGGGTGCAGACTTATATCCTCAAGTGCCCAAAAACTCAACCATTAAACTAAAAATAACCAAACCGTCAACAAGGAGATAACAAACAACAGCTATCAACAAAATGTACCCAGTGCCCCGAAGTAGCAAACTTTAAGTAAATTTAAATCATAAGTTAACTTACCTTAGGAGATTATGTTCGAACCATGTAAATAAGTTGTTGGGATTAAATAAGTTATTTTTCTGTTAGTTGGTCTTAAGTGCAGTCCATAATGAAACAGAAGGGTTCTTTTGCATTGACCAATACTGGTAATACAGTTAAGTAATTGCGCAAAAGTTAGGATGCAGGCCAGCAACCCTCACCGTCGTTAGCCTACTCCAGGCACCACTTAAACCCTAAAACTCGCCATAGACACATTCATACAGAATTGGGGGAATTGTAAAACTCAATGTTTCATTTATATCCTGCTTGAGAGATGTAAATTGGTTTAACAAAATTTCTTTTCCAATATCGGCACATTATACTGATAAAAAAAACAGTTTCCATTAAATCAAAAAGTTCGCAGGGAGATAGATATCAAGACTATATGGTGATCTCACAAAATAATAACTGCTAATCTTCAAAGTGAGACTACTTAATACTAAAAAGGGGAAGAGCGAACTTAATACTAAAAAGGGGAAGAGCGAATGATTTAAAACTTACCAATTTGCCTTAACAGTGTCAACTGGAGCCAAGGTATCGGCGAATTTCCTCAAGCCTTATGATTGGAACCGTCTGGGCTCCGGTGTCCTCATCTTCGCTTCTGGCAATAGCATTGTTTCCCTCTTTGTCGTTGCGATCTGCATCAGAGCTAGTCATGAATGCTTGGTTATTGATTTTCAATGTTTCCTGCTTAAACAGAGAGATAATTAGTATTGTATTATTTCCAAACAAACTAAACTTAAGAGCTCCACTAAGATGTGCATAGGTCATTTCCGATAGGAATGTGGCACTAACTACAGCCAAATATTATATAAGATATGCTACAGCAAAACATTGAAATGCTAGTCACAATGTAATGAAACTGAAACAATGATCCAAATATACTTGATTTGCGAAACCAATGCAACCGCCGATCTTGATACAACAGTATAAATCATGACTATATTAAATACACGTGCACCTATAATGAAGCTAATTCCACTACATATGATGTTAGTTCAACGCCCAGACTTTCTAGTAACAAATGATGCTACTAAGGATGCTAATAGACCAGGCGAGTAAAAAGAAGTGAAGGCTGATAGTCTTTGATTGTCATACATATAGTAATGGTTCTTAGATGGTTTGTTCTTCTTTTCCTGTATAAAAGGCAGAACTTTTCAAGGAACGGATCCATTTATTTGACACAGCCTGAACTTTAATCAAAACATTATGGATAATGAACATCTTTATAATGCTATTTGAGTTGATGATTTGAATAACTAATAATTTAAATCATAATTAAAAATTTCAAATACAATAATTCGTCATTTCATATTAGTGGCATTAACTGTATACAACATATTTCCAACTAATTCACTATTGGTATCCCTTAGTTCAGTTTAATTATCATTTGATCTATCAAGATATTAGATGTAAGTTGTAGTTGTTATTCAAGCTAACATAACAACAACCTCTATCCAGCATTTGATCAAGCTAAGTTTAGCAGCCTGTCTAATATACTTTTTCTGTCTTGTTTTTAAAAGGGTAATTATTTTGCTAAAATATATAAACATATATTGCAACACTTATTTATACATGCAATTGTCCTTGGTAGACACAACTTGACCCCTAAATTTTTATAATTATCCATGCCTTGATAAACTTTTCCCAGTGTCATAATACACTTCAAGTTTCCTATCAGCTACTATAGGCTGAAACAATTATAGAATTTAATGTAAATAGCAACGTTTATTTGTGTCTGTTCGAGTCTTTGATCGAAAAAGTTCATCTGAGTTTGTTTTAAACATGAACTAGTACAATAAAATTTGTACGCATAAGAATCTTGTTCGATTTGTGTCCGAACTAATTATATTTTGGACAGAGAAAGAAACACCTTTGTCCCCCATGTAGAAAATTATACGTGTTTTCGAACCAAAACAACTGCTGTGTTTCTTAGAAAAATAACGAACGAAGCCAAAATAATTACTCTGAACAAGAGAGTATTAAAAGTCCAAGATGATAAAACATTTTTAGTTGTTTTTAAGTAAAGAAAGAAGAACAAAAATATGAAGATTAAATAAGCTCCACACGATCAAAAATATCAAAATATAATATATGCCTCCTGACTTTTAATATAATGAAAAGATAAAACATTTTATTCACCTTACATTTAGCGTAACACGAGATGACAATGATATTCAAATGGTCCAGTTAGTTATCAATTAACGTTGTAGAGAGTCTACATCACCTTTTAAATAAAAAGCAATAGACAAAACATTTTATAAAAGCCGTCGCTAGCCGTCCAAGTTCAGAAACGAACGGCACCGAAGTATATCCAACAATTTTCAGCATTATTTATTTTCGTTTTAGCATAATTATAGATTACTTTGCAAAAAGAACACTCAAATATTTGAAACTAGAAATCCGTTTCACATATATTTGAAATCATTGTTTAACTAATAACTTTTTATGTATTCAGCTTTTTACCATATTTGAAAGATGTCCGAGAAAAACTATTACAATACATAATTAATATCATACATATACATAGGCGGCTTGCCTGCTCACACACATACATATACAGATGTGGAGAATACTGCCTTTATCTTATTGACAGATTTTGAATTGTTTGCACTAACTTTCATATTAATTATTATAAGAAGATTTCCATCACTTTGGTATGCTTCCAGATAGAATTGCTAGCTTTGAGAACTCCTTGGTTGAAAACTTTGATATTAAAACTCCATAATATCTGCTTGAACTTTTTTATTTTCTTGGGTTGAAGTAAGGCATTTGTTTAGAAATCACAAGCGACTATGAACATACTGCTTTCCACATAGCAAATTAGTTTTGTGATTGACAATTGGAAATCAAAGCTAGGCTACTGTCAAACTTAACTTATACATGCACTTCATTATCTACTATTTGAATGACCGTTTGTTAGGTTAAAATTACTACTTACATGCATGAGGGTTTGAGATAATTAACAAGATTAACTGATCAGATCTGATTTACAAAATGTCTTTCAAATTTCGTTTTGATTATCATATAAATGACTCATAACATCTTTCAAGTCAGACAACAAGAACAAAAGAAAAAAATAACAAGTAAAGTACCTTGAAATTCGAGGCATCTCAACTCCAAACTTCTTTATTCAAGAACAAGGTTGGGTGACTACCTTCGCTTTTTACACTAAACTACAAATCCTCAAACTTAAAATTAGCAATATGAAATAAAATAAATAAACGGAATGGTGGAATCGAGGAGGCTTCTTGACGCCTAAATCGGATTTTTACCTATCGGCCGGCTAGCACGAAGGTTTCTAGGTTGAATACGCGGTCGACGGATGGGATAGATTAACGAGCAGCTTCGGCGAAAATTACTTCATATGGGATTTTACTCGGTTTAACTGTTTGATGTTCGTAAGCTAGGGTTCATGAATCAGGAAAATTAAGAAGGAACCATAACGAAGAAAGGAATATGTTTGGATTTAGAACGAGTAGGGGCACCAGCGGCAAAGGCTTAGATTCCGTTGGAACGTCAGATTTCTATTGTACGCTCCAGATTTTTATGAACAAGAATGCGTAGATTGCTAATGTTGAACGTTAGATTATATTATATCAGCGGTGTAGATTGCATGGTTGTGGGTGCTGCAGATTGTAAAGCACTACTACAGTACTGCATGTTTACTTTGTGACCATTGAGATGTAATCTGTTCATTTTTGCACAAGTTAAACAACTAATGCGAGTTTTACCAAAACAAAAATTCCAAGTTAAATAATAGCTATAAATATTGATCTTCAATTATTCAATATTAATAATTTAATATTAATTACTAAATGTAGATAATAAATATTAGCTATATTTCACTAATTATTAAAAATTAACTATAACGAATTGATAAATATAAAAAAGTAATTATTGATTGTTTAAATTAATTAGTAATTATATAATTATTTCTTAATGCAGTAATCTACATGTCTGTAAACCACATATGTGTAAATGAACTCCATTTACGTGAATGCATGATCTAACATGATGTATGACTGATTTATATCTTGATCGACACTGGTCAGTATTGCACAACTGACCAAATGGATGGCAGAATTAAACATATGACTGCCTGTAAATTATACCATCAAACCCCAAAGTTTAATCAAACAAGGAAAAAAATGGCAAAGTAGCAGAAATCACTAAAGGAACATCATGCAATCAGGACCAGTACAATACCGATTAGGTTCCACTAAAGACATCATGCAATTAAATACCAAAATGAAATTAGAAGACAGAACAAGCTAAGGAAAAGAAACATATAACACGGCTAAAATGGAAACAAATGAAAGCTTCAATGCTAATATCAGCGTTAGATCCACTCACCCAATACCAACGAACGCACCACCAAGAAAATAAATCCCAAAAAGAAACTAAAAGACAACACTAATAATTCACAGAAATCAACAGGATGCTCACCCTTCTAAAGAACCGAAAATTTTAACCTCCAAATCCATAAAGTGTTCTTCCCTACCTCTTCAAAGCGTACGCAACATCCATGGCAGTAACAGTCTTCCTACTTGCATGCTCGGTGTAAGTAACGGCATCACGAATCACATTCTCTAGAAAGATTTTCAAAACCCCTCTGGTTTCTTTGTAAATCAAACCACTGATTCTCTTGACGCCTCCTCTTCCGACAAGGCAGCGAATGGTAGGCTTTGTAATTCCCTAGATATTGTCACGGAGGACTTTACGATGACGCTTGGCCTCTCCCTTTCCAAGACCTTTACCTCCTTGTCCTCTTCCTAACATTTTGAACCCTAGAAATTGATTTGGGGATTTACTTGAGATTTGATTGCTCTACGATTAACGATGGGTTCTCTCTAGGTTGGGTTCAGAACTTATGCGGTAGCAATCCGTGTGCTAAGCACTGAGATGTTGTACACCGTCTGATATTTAACCTTGGATGGTACGATGAAATGGTTTATTTTTTCCGCGGATTGATAACTAATCTTGGATGGTGCTTTCTTCGTTTGCTCGTTTACATCAATATTTTGTTGGGTTTAAACTTTTAAACCATATTAAATGCTACTTTTCTTAATACTTATTACATAATATTTTATTATTAATTATTATTAAACATTATTATTATTAATTAAATATTAATATCATTAATATTTAATTACTAAATATTATAATTAAAATTAGAATATATTTAATTGTACTTTATCTTAGTCAAATTTATAGAAAATTTTAAAATTAGAATATAAAGTATTATACAATTTAAATTAAACTATTAAATGAACATTTTCAATATTATAAAGTTTAAAATTTTTGGTTACTTCGTGTCAAACAATAATTGAGTTTATAAACTTAATGATTTATTTCAAATTTATTCAAGATGATTTCAAATTTTTAAATTTTTTGAAATATAAAATATAATTATCATCTATAATTATAAAATACAAGTATCAACTAGAATTATCAATTGTAATTATTAAATATAATTATATAAAATTAATTATTGAATACTATATACCATTTCATAAGTATTAAATTTTATTATTAATTATTAAATAATTATTATAATAAACTGATATTTTCATCTTTTGCAAATCTGCTGGAATTCTGCTGTAAAATAGCTTCGATAAATATTCGTCGGTATTCTGCCTGTATTAGCAGCGGAAAATAGCGATAGAAATTTTCTATCGGTAATTTGACGCAATTTGCAACGGATTAGTGAGGGATTACAAAAGACGACGGTAATAAATAAAAGAAAAAAGTCTGAAAATACAAAAAATTATCACTTGCAAATCACATGGAAATCCATCGCAAATTTGCGACGGAAATTTCCGCTTCTAAATTTTTGACGCTAAATCAGTGTTTTCTTGTAGTGGTTCGGAAGCAACGAGAATTTTATATAATTTCAAATGCTTGTTTGAAATTGTATAAGTCGGCCTTAGTTCATCGAATCGGCGGAAATGAAGGTGAGTTAATTCTCACACATTTCTGAAATTCTATGATGTGCTAAATTCATATAATTAAATTTAATGGTTGATAATTTGTTGATTGGATACCTTGGATGCCCATTGTTGATTGAATGGTTGCCGTTAATTATATTATTGTTATTATATATTGTTATAAAATATTATAATGATATGTAATGCAGGGAAGAATAGGTTAGAGGAATCCGACCGGATTCCTCAGATATTATATGTGTTTTATGCGTGTTGTTTGTTTTTATATTGATATATATGAACTGATTGAACCCCACTATTATTATAACCTGTTTTATTATCAAGCGTTGAATCGAAATTCAACGTTTTTGTTAATAAAATCAGTAGACAGTACTGATTAAGGAAATGGCAGCGAATGACCTAAACGCCACTTTTTGTTTAAACATTGATTTATCGCTAGACGAATTAATGAACTCAAGTTATAAAATTATTTTATAACTAAAACGAGTCTTTAATTATGTTTTGAATTGTAATGAAGTTTAAAAGGGAACGATGTTTATGAATCAGTTTTATAAATATCACGGAAGGATTATTTAATGTTCAAAAATGTTTCTAAGAGAGATAAGCTATAATTAACTTCCGGGTTAATAAATTGAGTAATTATACTTAAAGTAAGTAATTAAGAAATATTATTAGATTAATTTTATTAATCTAATATTAAGAACTAATTGGAATCGGTTAACAAATTAACTGATGGATTAAAAGTTTACGGAGTTAACTGTTTTTAATCATTAGTATTATTATCAAATGTCTGATAAGATTCTTCAAAACAAGTTTACCTTTTAATTAACGATTATTGTGTTAATTAAGCATTGAGTAATAATTAACCGTTTTCACTTCGACTAATAAGGAAGAAATTTTAGTTAAGGAGATTACTTCTTAAGTATAATTTACTTAAGAAGATAATCGAATATGTAATAGGATATGATTATATTTTAAGTAAGATGGATTTTTATGAATTACTATTTATTTTAAGATAAGAAAGTTGTCGACCAAGGTCTGAGAGGTAAATAGAATACCCCAACTTGGACGACTTCACTATCATCGAAGAATAATAGTAATTCGTGAGGGAATGGAATTAAAGAAAACAGATATATGAGAATATTGCAACGATATTGGAAATTTTGTAATACATTTGCAATAATAGTTGTGTGATTTTAAAATGCAAGAAACAAGGCTAAGTTCTTTAAAATGTAAATGGAATCATATGGGTTTAAGGTAAATAATTGGACTTGGTTTGGCGCAAAGGAATCGGTAATTGGTTTTATACATTAAGTTACGATATATATATATATATCGAGATATTCAAACTTAAGGATTAGTAAGGCGGTTTAAGAATGTAAGACGATATTTCTTGGAAATGGAAGAGTTACGGAACGTGATAATCTTTTCAAGTAGAAAGAAGTAAAAAGAGGATTGGTATATTATTAAGGGTTAAGAATATAGTTTTATCGAAATAGTAATAAGAATCTATTTCTAAATCGATGAAATGAATTTCAAGATCAATAAGAGTTTTAAAAAGTGATTTGAAATAATACGAGCCTGAGCTGCCAATATTCTTGACCATACTGCTATAATTGATAGTTAAAACACCGACTATCAATGAAATATTATTTGACCTTTTTTGACGTGTTGTTTTGAAGAGACCGGGATGGGAACTAGATCCAAATTCACTTCGAATCAACGTTGCGATTCGAAACAAATTTGAAGGAATACGTATGGAACATTGAAGTCCGTAAATCTTCATAAGCAGAAGAACTACTTGTTGAATTTCTCTAGATGATCCCTAGAGATATTTCGGTAGTGATTTTGTCGTGATTGGAATCTACGGATTTGCAAGGACTACCCGCTTTTTATCTATAAGGTAATTCCTAGGATGCAGTAGGAGGGTACCTTCGGTTCATCCTGTTCCTGGATGACGTATGGACGATGGGACATTCAAAGTGAATTATGGTCAGATTTTCAAGAAGATAAACGTAGCCTCTAGCCTCACAACCGGAAAATGACCGAAATCGGGTAGGCAACATGGCTAGGTGGGTCATCCCCAAGCAGGGTGTATTGTCACCAATCTAGAGAAAATTCATATTTGTTACTTCTTTTCATTTTTGTATCTTCCAGAAACTATGGTGGTCGCGACAAAAATCCGTAAGGGTGACAATATATTCGATACACTCAAGCTAAATGAGTGGTCGGTCATGTGTGGCTGGATTGCAAGACGTTCTTGTTTAACCCCGGTGTATATCCCTCTAGAGTACACTGATCAGAAGGTGGTTCCATACCTTGTCTAGGTGGAATCCAATCTCCAATGGGCGTTACGCGGTTTTTGATTTTATATTAAATATGTAGAGCGTGAGATGCAAGCGTTCTGCTAGATGGTTATTTATTTGTGATATGATAGACACTACTATTATATCACTGGATTTTGATGTATCAAAATTGTTTTGGGTTATAGTAAGGTAAAACCGTCCGTGTTTATGTGTGGGCTGGTCTTACTATTACCCGTTTCTTTCAAAAAGGATTTCCAAAGTTAAACAAGTTGTTTGTTGCGAATTTATCACTGAAAGTATTCCAGACTGATCTGAGTGAATTTTGTTTTAAATCAAGTATGCTCGGGTCAGACCGAGTATATTTACAAGTTAGTTTTGGCTTGGATTTCCAGAGAAGGAGTTGAAGTCGAGACGTATTCCATATCTACATCGGTACTAGCTTATTTCCACTGTGCGTTATATTGATTTGAATGTATACTCTGATATTGTAATATATATACAGTTCTTCGTATAAAGTATTACTGATTATTATACTTTGTTCACTCCGCTGTGAGACTCTGATCTTCTCGTTCTTCTTTTCTAATAGTTCTATCTTTCTTATCTCATCCTCTAACTTCTTTCTATTAGCTTTCTGGGTTTTGATACTTGAGTTTGGATACGAGATGTGTTAGTATCTAGATTCGAGTGTCGAAAATTTCCGAGATGCTACATGTTTTCTCTCAACTAAACCATTCATCTCAGACGTGTATGGGCAAGTAAGCCTGTGTAGTATACCCCTATAATTAAAGTGTTTCTTTAAGGGCATAAACTCACCTCCTCCATCAGTTTGTATAATTTTGACATTAGAGTTAGTTTGTTTTTCTATGAAACTGATGAAATTAATGGTGATGTTATATGTTTCAGACTTACTTTTGAGGAAATAAATCTAAGTATACCTGGTGTAAGCATCGACAAACGAGAGGTAGTACACGTGTCCTTGAGTCGAGTTCAGAGGAGCAGGGCCCCAAATATCTACAGCAATTAGCTCTAATGGCCTGTTGCAAATAGATTCAGACCTGCTGAAGGGGAGCTTAAGGTACTTCCCCAATTGAAAATGCATGCAGATGTGTGATGTGGGCAACTTCGTATAGGTAATTTTATTGTCTTTTAATATATGTTTCATAATATCAACGTTGGGGTGTCCTAACCTAAAGTGCCATAAATTAAATAATTTTTCATCACTATCAGAATTATATAAACCATTACTGCCAGTTTCATGATTAGAATAAATGTTAAAGCAGTCATCCTCTATGTTGTTGACATGAATAAAAAATTTCTTAGATAGAGAGTGTTTGCGAATATTGCCAGAAATGTGTTCTCCTTTCAAGTACTCAGTATGATTATAATCATTAGTACAAGTGTTGTTATGAATACTCATGTTCACAGAATGGTCAATATTTTTAATATGCAGATTACTACAATAAGCATCACTAACGTTATCATTTTTGGTCTTGTACGTCCTGAACTTTTATAATCCATTGTGCAGTTTATCCTGCAACAATGTTGCATTATTCAGTAAGTCTTTAACGAGACAAAACCTAGGGTGAAACTTAAAGTAATCATTATTATCATTGGAAAATTGGGAAACACTGATTAGATTTTTCTTAATACTAGGAACTTTGAGTAAATCATTTAAATAAAGTTCTCTTTTACCTTTTATGCACCCACTGCCAATGTGAAAATTACTTATAGCTTCACCATTATCCATATGTAGTTTTTGCGTACCTGAATAATTCTTGTTTCCAAGAATAAGATTCTGCAAATTGTTTGTGATATGGTTGGTGGCACCTGAATCCGGGTACCAATCTTCTATATTAATGTCGTCACTTCTGTTTGAATCATCAGCATTTGTACTTTGACCTCTGTTAGATTCACTGTTCCCTTTGTTTTGTTGATTAACTTGTGCCAAATTGACATTTCTTTGTTGTGATTGATTTTGTTGGGCAACGTTGAACTCATTATTGAATCCGAAATAACATCTACTAGCAACATGACCAAATTTATCGCAAGTTTGGCATTAGACATGATTGTTACTATTCCACCTTCCTCTGCCATGACCCCTTTGAGGTTGACCACCGCTCTGACCTTGAAAATCTTATTTAACCTGATTTGCTTTCCTTTTTGTTGTTGCTTATTTTTAGAATTAGCAATCAGATTAGCTGAATAATCGCCTTGCATTGCTTTTCTTTGTTCTACTCTTCCCTCATGAGCAAGCAAAGAATAATGAAAGAATTGAATGTCAGGCAGTATGGGTTGCGTGGCATTGTAAGTGATTAAAAATTCGTATTCTTGATCCAATCCATTTGTAATTATGAGAACTTTCTTGCAGTTTGAAATTTTGTGGCCAACTGAACTCAAACTGTCACACAAATTGTTGATCTTCATCAGGTAATCTCGCATACTCATATCCTCTTTTCTTACACTCTGCAGCTCCCTTCTATAATGCATTATTCTAGCCAAAGATTGAGAATTAAAGATTTGTTCAATCGATGACCAGATCTTGTAAGATGCATCACACCTAACTATTTGCGATAATAGATTGGCACTAATGGATGAAAGTAACCATGAACACAGTAAACTGTCTTGTTTCGAGTATCTAATATAATATGGGTTACTAAATACATGTCCTTCATTGTTTGTTGTCACGATAGGGGGTATAGCAATTGTACCTTTTAGGTAATCTTGCAAGCCATATCCTTTGAGAGCATTTTTTACTTTGTACTTCCACAAGATATAATTATCTTCATCAAGTGGAATAGTTGTCACTTAGCTCTTTGGTTCGATAAGGGAAGTAATGGATGGATCTGAAACGGCGGTATTATTTCTTGATGTGCCAGAGCCAACACTTTCATTATCTCCGGCCATAATTTCAATGCAATATGGAAATACTTAATGAAGTCAAGAAAAAGAAAGTCTGAATCAAGAATTCAGATAATCCCAAACAACTCTTGGATTATATATATTTGCAACTAGTGATTGAAACTTGGCGAGGCAGTCGTGATTGCAGCCAGTGGATTGAAACTAGGCGAGGCAGTTACTGATAAAGGATGAACGGAGGGTGATACGATGGTAAAATGGTGTAGCAGAGGTCTAATGGTCGAAGATATTAGCGATCTGCAGCCAATTAACAAATGAAGATTATGATCTAATGTGAACTAAGCATGGCAATTGCCGACGACGGTAAACATAGGGCTAAAGAACAGATGCTAACACGATCAAGTGAGGGGATTCGTCTCCAATGATGAGGATAAAATCCGAGGAACAAAATACCAAACTCCCAATCTTGATTCAAAGCATGAAACGCAAAGAAACCAATAATCTTCGATCAAGATCTCTGTTGCAGCCGTTAGGAGAAGGCTCTGATACCATAATAGTGATGCAAAATGCTTTATTGAAGAACAGAAGTTGGATACAATACTAAGCAAAATAGAAAATGAAATTACATAACATTTTGTATAAGTGATGTGAATTTATATAGAAAAAACAGAAAGGCCCACGGCCTGTAATGAAATAAGCAACTTGTAATAAAGAGTGGTAGCGATAGATAAGATATCAGGTGATGTGTATATTTCCTTTAATCTTATTTATAAGCACTAAACAGTTATACAATGACACAAATTAATTGCATTCACGTGACAAACTAATAAAATATTGAATATTAAGATAACATGCTACAGTGGAAAAATTGTAAACATGATGACATAAAATAAACAATATAACATGTGAAGCAAAAGGTAACTTCACATTCTCATGTATTAAGGGAAGTTACCTATATTATGCCAGGGAACATAAAGCAAAAGCATGTGATATTGTACGCCAAAAAACGTATAGTAAAAAAAATGAACTTCTTTAGCATGCAAAAAAAGAGACAATATCAACATAATCTGACCCAAAAAAAGTAGTGCGAGGTTGAATGCCCACATGTGAAAAGTAAAGTGAATGTAGTTGTATAATGTAACAACCCGGAAAATCAAAACCAATTTAAAATTTTTATTTTGGCTATTTTAATGAATTAAGAATATTTAAAATAATTTATTTTAAATAATAACGACAAAAAATTTATTTAAATTGAAGTTAGAACGAATATATTTATTTTAAGTATAAAAGGAGTTAGAAATAGCGCTGCAGTTTGAAAATTTAACTTCGAACTATGACTGAATGTACAGGATTCAAAATAAAACGAATTTTAGTGAAACAAAAAATTATTTAAATCTGTTCATAAATATCTTTCTAGAGAATCTGAAAAATCAAAATTTGATAGCGGGAATCAAAAGTTATGGCCAGTTGAAAATTCAGAATGGTCGCTATAGAATATATATAGCCCTTAGAAATAGACATTTTGCAAACGACCTTCATTTTCGAGGAAACCACTTTGGTTGGATCTAGAATGTCAAATTATTGCTAGGTTTAAAATTCCATAATTTTTGGAGTTGATATGTGAGCGTGGCAAAGGAAAACGCGTTTGGTAATTTCAATTTGAATTGGATCGACCAGAAAAAGACCATTTTCCAAACGGTCTCCAAATTCGACGAAATTAATTTTGTTGGGACTGTATCGTCCCAACATAGCTAGATTTATTTTTCCGGAATTTTTGATATCAGTATGTGCTCCCGTCAAATCAAAATGTACGTTCAAATGCATATTTTAATATTTTATATTTTAATTTGAAGAATAACTGGATGAAACAGTCGAATGGGTTTACGAAACATATTCCACTGTATTCGGAATAGGGATATTTAGATAGGGGCAACAGTCGTTGGGTTTGAATTGGAGTCCGTATGAATGAATGGGTATTTTGCGAATTAAATAAATTAAAAATAAATATATATATTTAACCATCCAATCAGAATTCATCCTCCATAACTTGAAAACCCGACAACCCTCCAGACGAACGACGATAAGCTGTTCCTTCCTTCTCTCTTCAAAATCTCTCAATCCGCTCCACGAAATCCAGTGCCACAGTTGAGGATTTTGTAGTACTCCTCAAGATCTTTAAATCCACACCAAGTTTGGATTTTTTCATTAAGTATTTCGTTCGAATCGAGCTTGTGAAGACCGCGACTTCAACTCGCCGTCATGATCACCAGAGGTGATCAAACTGGGTCCCACCCCCCTGCGAACCTGCGCCTCTCCTTCCTCTTTCACGTGGCGCCGGCCGATCGACGCGAAGCTTCATGGATTTCACAAAAATCCCTGACCTAGTTTTGAACCTCTTCTGAAAGGTTACAGCTTGGATAAATTAAACTGGTTTCAACATTTAAAAGCATCGCAAAGTTGATTAATCTTATAAAAATCATATCTTTTTTCTATGTGGTCGAAATCCAGTGAAACAAGAGATACCAGGATCGTGACGACGTCTTCTACATTCTAGAAGAGACCGGAGAATTTTTGGAGCTTCCTACAATTTTTGGGGGAGTGGAACCCAATGTGAGTAATCTAAATTCAAGTTGGAATAAAGTGGCAATGTATAAATCATATAAGCAAAGTATAAATTATATACGCGTTGTATATCTAATATATGGGCATTGTATAAATTATATAAGCGATGTATAAGTTGTACATGCGTTGTATAAATCATATATGCGTTCAAATGGAATTGAAACGATATGAAATGGATATATATATACACACACACACACTCCCCTCGCCCACAAACCATGGGCGATATAAATTGTTTGGATTGTGATTGTTTGGACTGTGGTTTGGAATGATTGATTGTGGTTGAAACAAAGTTGTTTGGGTTTGTGGTAAATTCACATTGTTGTGAAAATAGATTGGATAGTGAAAAGAAATTGCATTAGGCAAATAAAACCCCTTGTAAACGCCGCAAGGCCTAAGTAGCGCGAGGAGCCGTACTTGGGACGGTGCCGGTTTTAATTATCCTGCCGTTGTAATGCCGAAATTTTCTGAAATATTTATGTGTTTGTCAAATATTCATGTGTTTGTCCAATATTCATTTGTTGATAAATATTCATGTTTGAAATAAATTGTTTGAACAATAAAAATCACATTTTTATTGTGTATATGAATCGCTAAAAATATTCATGTTTGAACAATAAAAATCACATTTTTATTGTGTATATGAATCGCTAAAAATATTCATGTTGGAAATAAATTGTTTGAATGATAAAAATAACATTTTTATTATATGTGTGAAGTATATAAAATATTCATG
The DNA here is from genome assembly GCA_030737875.1 of Allium sativum. NCBI lineage: Eukaryota > Viridiplantae > Streptophyta > Magnoliopsida > Asparagales > Amaryllidaceae > Allium > Allium sativum. The sequence continues at coordinate 1,054,410,642 of CM060926.1, read as the reverse complement.
GTTGAAATAAATTGTTTGAACGATAAAAATAACATTTTTATTATATGTATGAATATGCACTGTTAAAAATAACGAAAGGTTGAAATAAATATTTGTTGATTGAAAATAATATTTTTAACATATATATAAAGTGTTAAAAATCATCATGTATAGAATAAATATTGATTAGCTAAAAATATTACTTTTAGCTTAGATATGCATCTATATACACATTGTTGAACAAGTTATGGATAAATTGCTAAGAAGAGAAATAAAATTTTATGCCCGACAAATAGGTACATGTTTACTAATTTTCTTTTTCTTTTAAAGATTTATGAGCCTAAGGCTGGCCGCTTGGAATTTTCTTTTTCTTTTAAAGATTTTATGAGCCTAAGGCTGGCTGCTTGGCACTCTCCTTTTCTTTTAAAGATTTTATGAGCCTAAGGCTGTCCGCTTGGCATTTTATTTTTCTTTTAAGCAGTTTATGAGCCTAAGGCTGGTCGCTTGGCATTATCTTTTTCTTTTGGATTGACGAGGGCCCTGCGAGGCGAGCTACGGTTTTCCAAACCACTCCCCGTACAAAGGAGGTTATGGCGAAATTTTTCGAAATTTAAAGGCGTTAGTCAACCTTTTGAAGTGAAAACGATCTAGAAATCATCGAATGAATTATATATATATATAAATTAAAATAAAAAAATCGCGCAGCTATAGTTTGTGTTTTGGAATCGTGATTTTAAACGATTATACCTAGAAATCCGACCATCGGATTTCCCCGAAACTGATATCGTTGGGTTCGCTTGGAAAATATCTTTCGAACGATATAAAATTTGTCGAGATCCAACGATTAGATTGTGTGAAATGTTTAAATCAAATCCAAGGAAAAAAAGTGCCAGAATGAATTAAATTTATATATATATAATTAAAATAAAACAAATAACGACGCTGCAATTCGTGTTTTGAAATCATAATTGTAAACGATTATTATGGGAGATTCGACTGTCGATTTTCCTGAAACCGGAACCGTTGGGTTCGCTTTGGAAATATGAAACACCCCAACTCCGTTAAGGTCACTCACAAAGGGAATGCATTAACTTTGGTGAAGCATTATAGGTAAAAGATACAGATAATTTACAAGACAGACATACAAATAGCGGAAAAACTGAAATCATTTCATAAGCAGCGTGGTTCAGTCAAAACATTACAACCATTGTCTCAAAACCCAACTTCCAAAACATTACAATAAAACCTCTGTCTTGATTCAAAACTCCAAATGCATAAAGAAGCCTAAAACAGTAGTAAAGCAGCATAAATCCCCAATAAAAGTGTAACCAAAGTCATAGCCCAAGAAAAGAGAATCCAAGCAATACATCTACTCTCTTCAAGCTGGAAAAGGTCTGAACTAAGCTGAAGTATTCCCTCCCTGTGGACTGGGGGGGAGGGGTAGAATGGAAGAAAAGAAGACGAAATAAAACGGGTCAGACATGAAGCCTGGTAAGCCCAGTGATTTTCAACATGTAAACAAGAAGAAGGATCATGACATGAATAAACCGAATATAAAACAATACCATAGTAACAAGATAACATAAGACAAGATAAACTGAATATGCTATCGGACCCATTTCTATTTCTCTGCACCTACTAACAATTGTTTTAACTAGCCTCATGTGTTCATAATAAAATGATCCCTTTATCGATCGGCTTCTACTCGCATGTATTTATTACTTGTGTCATTCGGCCTCGCTTGTTTGTAGATACCTGTGTTGGTCCCATTACGGGGTGTATCAATCCCTATGATGGCAACCCAACACAATTCAAGATGCACAGTGTATAACTACTGATGCCCAGTGCCTGATTTTTCCACTCTGGAGTACGTGCACGCCCGTACTCCGTGGGAACTGACACTGACGCACCGCCTGCTGCTGTTTTGATCTCTTATAATTATCCCAGTAATCGTGCCCCACCCTGCCTAGTTCAGGGTACCGTGATACATCTATGTGGGTTACTGTTGAAATGAGTCCCCGTTGCTAGGGTTTCCTAATCAACATGTTATAATGGTTAAGGGTTCTCAATTTAACCTAACCCTACCCATTTGTTTAATTAACATGTTGCATTGGTTAAGTGTCGCCTATTCATATGTTACTTAACCTTACCATTCTTAGCATGTCTATTCATTAGCATTACTTATTTTATTAATGAACCAACCTCTCACATTAGAACTGTTGTTTGCGGTTGCTTGATGTGCCGGGCGGTTCCGGGCAGACTTCTACCACAAACTCATTCTTACCTCGGGTTTTGGGCTTGATGCGCTAACCTCTCACATTAGACCTATTGTTGCGGTTGCTGGATGTGCCGGGTGGTTCCCGGCAGTCTTACACCGCAACTCAATCTAATCTCAGATCATGCATGTTCATCTTTTATCCAATTTACATATTTACCATTCATGTCCAAGTCTAGATGTTTGTATGCCAATTATCCACAATTGTAGTCAATTCAAGTTATGGCCAACATACTTGTTATGTCCAAAATTACTCCAATAAGATATACACAATTCCCCGCATTACAACCGCACGTACAACAAGATTCAACAAGGTTTCCAAATTCCAAGTACTTATAAAATAAAACGGAAAGGGGATAGAGAAGAAACACAAGAATTGACATAAGGGAAAATAGGCATGTAAAGGTGTACCAAACACAAGAATCATGGTTCCAATAGGCATGTTGTACATTAAAAACGAATATGAGCAAACTAAGGAAAATACATCATAGGTATACAGATTCGATAGGATTGAACATAAAGAAATTACTAATTTGATGTACAACATGATAGGTTCAATCACAACAGTCTCATAGGCATAGGTAATTTTATATTTGACAAAAGAATAAGAATCAATCAAAATTGATTATCTTACAATTACTCATAGTTCTAGATTCGATTCATTACAGTCATGATTTCTATTATGTGTTCAAATCTGAATAATAACTGAACTTACAGCGATAGGATTAGAAAAAGAGAATTAGTTGACGTTGTAGAGATTCTAACTTTCTTTGTTGATTGGAGCGAAAACCTTTTCTTCAATTTGAAGCTCTCTAATTTGATTTCTAATTTAGAGAAGAAGGAGGCTAGGCTAGTTTAGAGATGGACAGCATGAAAGCCCCATAGAATAGGTTTATGAGGTTAGGGTTAAGTTGTGATATGTATTTATAGATGTGTTAGACAAACTATGGCCTTTAGATTAGCATAGGAGTCATCAGAGCCATCCAAACCAAAGAGACACGTCACCCAGCCAACCACAGCGCGACACATAAACCCTAATCCTTCAGAATTCGTCACCCAGATCTAGGAAGATAGGGGTGGACACCCCTATAGGGGGGTCGACACCCCTATCAACACCCCTATAGGGGGGTAGACACCTATGTCGACACCCCCTAGGGGGTCGAAACCCTCGGGCGGGATTTTTCCCGCTCATCTTGTATTGGCTGATTTTCGAAATTTAAATTTGTTTTCTTATTTTTAATTATTATTTAATTTAATTCAGCTTTGAACTAAAATCTTCTAAGCTTCATAACTTCCTCGTACGGAGTCTGATTTACACAAACTCGGACTCTATTCCAACCAGAATTCCGATACGAACGCAATGGCGCTACCTATTTTACTTAATTCCCACTTTTAAAATTAAGTATTCTTTAATTCGTTATTTTAATATTCATAGAAAATACGGGGCTTTACATTCTCCCCTCCTTAAAGGATTTCGTCCCTGAAATCTCTAAGTTAGGAATAATGTATCCTAACATCCAACATCCATCTACTTAACCATCAATCACAGGCATCCATATTCCAAAAAATAATTCTAATTCTTTCATGATCATATGCATGGTGTGTGTATATGTCCTTATTTAATGCAAAATTAGGCGGTCCTCTGATTCAGTTGACCTCCTTAATGCGAATTATGTCGGTGCCATGAGTCCATCATGTATGCAATTATTCCTAATCGTACTTTATAACTTCTACATGAGTGCACAATCATTCATACAAATGCAACATGCATATGATAACACATCATGTTTCAATCCATATACAAATACATATATGCATATGCAATATGAAAGTGACTGAGCCCATCTAGTACCTAATGTGTGTGTATATGCATCCACGAGCAACCACTAGCAACCACTTGCAACCACTTGCAACCTTCAATCATAACATGTTTCAAATACATGTTTACATTCATTGGTTTCTACTTAAGGATCAAGAATAGGACCGAAGAGATATACTTAAAAGATAGATACAAGCATGTATAAACTTATGCAAAAGAGATTAAGGATGTACCCTCAAAAAGAAAAGGATAGGCTACGCGTATCTTGTCTTCAGTCTCCCAAGTCGCGTCTTCTTCAGTGTCACTCCATTGTACTTTAACTAGCTTGACCTCATGATTGCGTAGCTTCTTAACTTCTGTTCCCAAGATACGAGTTGGAACTCTTCTCAACGTTGCTTCTCGTTCCACTTCTACTTCTTCTAGTATGCTCGGCTCCACCACTTCCACAGACTCATGTAAGCACTTTCGTAGATGAGAAACATGAAAAACATTATGAACTCCAGCCATTCTTTCGGGAAACTCTACTCTATAAGCCATCGTTCCAATCCTCTCAATGATAGGAAATGGCCCTACAAATCTTGGTGCCAATTTTCCTACAGATCCAAAGCGAACGACATTCTTCAAAGGAGATACTTTAAGGAAAACTCTGTCTCCAACCTCAAACTCAAGGTCGGTCCTTCTTTTATCTGCGTAGGACTTCTATCTATCTTTTGCGGTCTTTATTCGTCTTCGTATTAAGTCCACCTTCTCCGAAGTCTTTCTGATCATGTCGGGCCCAAGTACGAGCTTGTCTGTAGATTCTCACCGACAAGTTGGTAATCGGCATGGTCTTCCATATAAAGCCTCAAAAGGTGCCATGCCTATGGTGGCTTGGTAGCTATTGTTGTAGGCGAACTTCACCGAAGGAAGATGATCTTCCCACATTCCTCCAAAATCAAGAATGCACAATCTCAAAAGATCTTCTAATACTTTGTTCACCCTTTCAGTCTGACCATCAGTTTGAGGGTGATAGGCAGTGATTAAGCATAGCTGTGTGCCTACAGCCTCTTGCAAACTCTTCCAAAACTCACTCGTAAAGATAGGATCTCGATCACTTACTATGATAGAGGGTATCCCATGCAGTCGAACTACTTCTTTAAGAGGAATGGATGCTAATGATGAGGCATTCCTCCTACTCTTAATAGGTATAAAGAGAGCGATTTTAGTGAGCCTGTCAACTATTACCCAAATATTGGTATTGCCCCTTCTTGACCTAGGCAACCTATCTATAAAGTCCATCGAAATGTTATCCCATTTCCACTGTGGGAGCTCTATAGGATGAAGCAGACCACCAGGCTTCTTCTGCTCTGCCTTGACTTGCTGGCACATTAAGCACTTATAAACGAATTCAGCTACATCCTTCTTCATGCCATTCCAAAAGAAAATCCTTTTTATGCCTTTATACATCTTGTCTCCACCTGGGTGTATGGTCAACTTAGAAGGGTGTGCTTCATCAAGAACTGTCTTCACCAAATCCCTTGCTTGTGGGACACATAGTCTTCCATCCCATCTCAACCAACCCTTGTCATCTATGGAGTATCTATTGAGGTGACTATAAGTCTTACCTATAATTAACTTATCCATCACATCAACTATCTGAGGGTCTCACGTTGCGCGGTTCCTATTGAGTCCAAAAGCGTAGGCTGCACCTCTAGCGATGCTAACAAACCAGGTACAAACTCAAAGGAGGGTCTAAAGTCAAAGGTTGCTATGTACTCCAAGTTTTGCCTTTCTACAAAGAGAGGACTTAAGGTCAGCCTTTTCCTACTTAAGGTGTATGCTACCACATTACCCTTGCCAGGGGTATAAGCAATCTCAAAATCGTATGAGGCAAGAAATTCAATCCACCTTTGCTGTCTTAAGTTAAGATCTTTTTGTGAGAAAAGGTATTTTAGTGATTTATGGTCAGTAAACAATTCGAACCTTTCTCCTAGTAGGTAATGACGACATGACTTAAGAGCGAAAACAATGGCAGCTAGTTCCAAATCATGAGTTGTGTAGTTCTTTTCATGTACCTTCAATTTCTTTCCTCCACAACAAACTACCTTACCTTCTTGCATCAAGACAACGCCTAACCCCGTGCCGCATGTGTCTGTGTATACTGTAAACATCTTACTTCCATCAGGCAATGTCAGAATTGGAGCTGTTGTTAGAGCCCTCTTCAATCGTTGGAAAGCAACATCACAATCCAAATCCCAAGCAAAAGTTAGGTCCTTCTTCGTCAATCTAGTAAGTGGGGCTGAGATCTTCGCAAAGTCTTTAATGAACTTTCTGTAATAGCCTGCTAGTCCGAGAAAACTTCGTACTTCGGTCGCATTCCTTGGAATCTTCCAATCTGGCACCGCCACTACTTTTGCAGAATCCACAACTATCCCTTCTTTGGACACCACATGTCCAAGAAACCTTACGTCTTCCAAAAATGGCATTTGGAGAATTTTGCTTTAAGCCGATGTGCTCGAAGAGTATCCATAACTTCCCTTAAATGAAAAGCATGTTCTTCCTCACTTTTTGAGAAAATCAAAGTGGCGTCCATGAAGACTACTACAAATTTATTAAGGAACCCCCTAAACACCCTACTCATCAAGTCTACGAAATAGTTGGGTGCATTTGTCAAACCGAAAGGCACGACAAGCCATTCAAAGAAACCATCCGGAGTCCTGAACGCAGTCTTATCTATGCTGTCTTCAGCCACTCTTAGCTGATGAAATATGGTAGCCAGATCTAGTTGGGAGAAAACTGATGCACCTACAAGCTGGTCGAACAAGTCGTCTATTCTTGGAAGTGGGTGCCTATTCTTCTTGGTCATCTTGTTTAGCTCCCTATAATCCATGCATAGGCGAAGTGAACCATCCGCTTTGGTTGCGAACACTACTGGAGCAACCCATTCAGAAATACTCCCCCTTATGAACCCCTTTTCGAGCAACTCTTTAACTTGCTTGCTAAGCTCCTTCCTTTCCCTTCGAGCCATGTGTCTAACGGGTAAAGCAACTGGTTTTGCATTATCAACTAGGTATATGCGGAAATCTATCTCTCGCTTTGGAGGTAAACCCTTCACTTCTTCAAAGACATCCGAGTACTCACGGACTACTCTAATAGATTGCAAATTTTCAACAGACGCATCTAGAGATTCTAGGTAGCTAAGCATAACAGAATTCATAGGATTACAAGAGATTTCGAGAGTATTACTGAGGCGAGTCAAAAGTTTAACCACTCTCTTTTCACAATCGAGGATGGCACCATTACTGGATAACCAATCCATGCCTAGAATCAACCCATAGCCCGCGAAACCGAAAACATAAGGATTGCATCTAAACCCAGCGCTTAGTATAGAAATTTCCAAATCTAAACAAATCATTGATAAATAAGCCGAACCCCCAATTGGATTTGAAACAACCATGGGATCCTATACTATACTGATATCTAGGTGTAGAGATTCAACTAAAGCAGTAGATATAAAAGAGTGTGATGCGCTAGAATCAAAAAGAGTACGAACAGGATGATCAGAAAGATAAACTAAACTCTCAACAGAAATATTTCTACCTCTTGCTTGCGTAGGTGCTGTGAGAGCGTGAATCTGCCCTCCAGAAGTAGATCATGTCCTCTACCCTTGCCCTTGCCTTCTTAGGCAAACCTTAGCCATATGTCCTGCCTCACCACACTGAAAGCAACCACCCATCTTCCTCTTTTTCTTTCTGCATTTCTTAATCAGATGTCCAGGTATGCCACAAAAATTACACTTCCACTTGTCATGAGGTTTGTTATTCTTTCCACCCTTCTTATAAGAAGTCTTCTTATTCTGCGACTCCTCCACTTTCTTGTTTAGGGGTTCTTCCATCATCACCTCTTTCTTCGCGCCCTTGCTTTTCTCATGTAACAGTTCCATGTCCATCAGTCTCTTATAAGTCGTGCCCATAGGTATATGGGACATAGCTAGGTCGTCCAGTTGCTCATTTAACCCTTTAGTGAAACGGAGAGCCTTTATATGTGGAGTTTTTACCAACTCCAGTCCGAATCTAGCCAACTGGTTGAACTTGTTGACGTATTCCTTAACCGATAGGTTTCCCTGTTTGAGTGCTAAGAACTTCTCCATCTGTAGGCTTTGTTCAGCTTGCGAGAAGAATTTCATACCAAACCTCATTCTTAAGTCCTCCCAAGTCTCAACTGGTCTCTCAGCATTAGTAACTTCCCACTAGAAAGAGGATTCGTCCTTAAGTAACAATACAGCCAGCTGTATCTTCCGCCTATCGTCCATTTTGAAGATAACAAACAAATCTTTTGTTTCCTTGAGCCAGTTTCTTGCTTCCACGAATGATTCAGTCCCATTAAAGTTCTTTCCGCCGATCGAAAGTCCATACATATCTTCAAGAAAGCATTCGGATGCAGAGGAGGAGGAGGAATGGCGTCTGCAACTCGAGGAGGAGGAGGAGCAACATCTGCGGCTGGGGGATGTGGAGTGTCCGCTTGTCCTTCGGTGGGGGCCGTAGCCTCTAAATACCGATGGAACCAGGCGGGTACTTGCACTCCCTCTGGAAGATTAAGATCCCCAGACATGTTGAAACGAAAAGAAAAATATTCAAAACAAAGGATAGAAAGATAATGCATATGGATTTGAGGAATATGCCTTTAAATAAAACAACACTTTTCTTGAAAATGCTTCTTTAAAACTTCTTTTTGAAAAATGGTTTTCAAAAACTTTTATCTAATATGGTAACCATCAGCTCTGATACCAAGTGAAACACCCCACCTCCGTTAAGGTCACTCACAAAGGGAATGCATTAACTTTGGTGAAGCATTATAGGTAAAAGATACAGATAATTTACAAGATAGACATACAAACAGCAGAAAAACTGAAATCATTTCATAAGCAGCGTGGTTCAGTCAAAACATTACAACCATTGTCTCAAAACCCAACTTCCAAATCATTACAATAAAACCTCTGTCTTGATTCAAAACTCAAAATACATAAAGAAGCATAAAACAGTAGTAAAGCAGCATAAATCCCTAATAAAAGTGTAACCACAGCCATAGCCCAAGAAAAGAGAATCCAAGCAATACATCTACTCTCTTCAAGCGGGAAAAGGTATGAACTAAGCTGAAGTATTCCCTCCCTGTGGACTTGGGTTGGGGGGGGGGGGGGACGGAAGAAAAGAAAACGAAAGAAAACGGGTCAGACATAAAGCCTGGTAAGCCCAGTGATTTTCATCATGTAAACAAGAAAAATGATCATGACATGAACAAACCAAATATAAGACAATACCATAGTAACAAGATAACAGAAGACAAGATAAGGCAAGAAAACTGAATATGCTATAACACCAATTTCTATTTCTCTGCATCTACTAACAATTGTTTCAACTAGCCTCATGTGTTCATAATAAAATGATCCCTTTATCAATCGACTTTTACTCACATGTATTTATTACTTATGTCATTTGGCCCCGCTTGTTTGTAGATACCCATGCTGGTCCCACCATGGGGTGTATCAATCCCTATTTTGGCAACCCGACACAATTCAAGTTGCACAGTGTATAACTACTGATGCACAGTGCCTGATTTTTCCACCCTGGAGTACGCGCACGCCCGTACTCTGTCGGAACCTACACTGGGTTAAGTGTTCTCAATTTAACCTAACCCCACCCATTTGTTTAATTAACATGTTGCATTGGTTAAGTGTTGCCTATTCATATGTTACTTAACCTTACCATTCTTAGCATGTCTGTTCATTGGCATTAATTAATTTATTAATGCACCAACCTCTCACATAAGAACTGTTGTTTGCGGTTGCTAGATGCGCCAGGCGGTTCCGGGCAGACTTCTACCACAAACTCATTCTAACCTCAGGTTTTGGGCTTGATGCGCTAACTTCTCACATTAGACCTGTTGTTGCAGTTGCTAGATGTGTCGGGTGGCTCCGGGCAGTCTTACACCGCATCTCAATCTAACCTCGGGTTAGGCATGTTCATCTTTTATCCTATTTACATATTTACCATTCATGTCCAAATCTAGATTTTTGTATGCCAATTATCCACAATTGTAGTCAATTCAAGTTATGACCAATATACTTGTTATGTCCAAAATTACTCCAATAGGTTATACCCGATTCCCTGCGTTACAATCGCAAGTACAACAAGATTCAACAAGATTTCCAAATTCCAAGTACTCATAAAATAAAACGGAAAGGGGATAGAGAAGAAACACAAGAATTGACATAAGGGAAAATAGGCATGTAAAGGTGTACCAAACGCAAGAATCATGGTTCCGATAGGCATGTTGTACATTAACAATGAATATAAGCAAACTAAGGAAAATACATCATAGGTATACATATTTGATAGGATTGAACATAAAGAAATTACTAATTTGATGTACAACACGATAGGTTCAATCACAACAGTCTCATAGGGATAAGTAATTTCAGATTTGACAAAAGAATAAGCATGAATCAAAATTAATTATCTTACAATTAGGCATAGTTCTAGATTCGATTCATTTCAGTCATGATTTCTATTATGTGTTAAAATCTGAATAATAACTGAACTTATAGTGATAGGATTAGAAAAAGAGAATTAGTTGACGTTGTAGCGATTTTAATCTTTCTTTGTTGATTGAAGCGGAAAACCTTTACTTCACTTTGATGCTCTCTAATTTGATTTCTAGTTTGGAGAAGAAGGAGGCTAGGCTAGTTTAGAGATGGACATCATGGAGGCACCATAGAATAGGGTTATGAGGTTAGGGTTAACTTTAGATATGTATTTATAGATGTGTTAGACAAACTATGGCCTTTAAATTAGCATAGGAGTCATCAGAGCCATCCAAACCAAAGAGACACGTCACCCAGCCAACCACAGCGTGACACGTAAGCCCTAATCCTCCAGAATTCGTCACCCAAATCTAGGAAGATCGGGGTCGACAACCATATTGGGGGGTCGACACCCCTGTCAACACCCCTATACGGGGTCGATACCCATGTCAATACCCCCTGGGGGGTCGACACACTCGGGCGGGATTTTTCCCGCTTATCTTTTATTGGCTGAGTTTCAAAATGTAAATTTGTTTTCTAATTTTTAATTATTATTTAATTTAATTCTACTTTGAACTGAAATCTTCTAAGCTTCATAACTTCCTCATACGGAGTCCAATTTACGCAAACTCGGACTCTATTCCAACCAGAATTCCGAGACGAACGCAATGGCGCTACCCATTTTACTTACTTCCCACTCTTAAAATTAAGTATTCTTTTATTTGTTATTTTAATATTCATAGAAATACGGGGTGTTACGAAATATCTTTCCAACGATATAAAATTCGTTAAGATCCAACGGTTAGATTTTTCGAAATTTTTAAATCAAATTTGGACGAGAGCAGCGCCATGGCCATCGAATGACCTGAAACATCGTTCGATGGAAATGGACTATTTTAAAATAAATAAAAATGGTGAAAAATCATTTTAAAATATTTTAAATGATGTGGAATGGAGATAAACCAATTTTACTTGGTTTATCAGATATTTTGATGGTTGGATGTATTTAACATGAAAATTATGCTAATGAACTGAAGTATGGATGTCGAATAGGTTAACCATAGGAAGAATTGATTTAAATTCTATATATGCGTGAATTATTTGAAAAGGCAGAGTTAATTATCATTTCAAATAATTGATCGACGATGAAAAGTCAAAGAATGAAGGCGGTGGTTGAAGACCAGAGATCTTCACATAGTTTGGATGATTACTGATGTCATGATTGGGAGGCATCCCAAGACAAGGTAATAAGTGGTGACCGTCCAGACGTACTTGGAGATCTACCAGATATGCGAGGGCCTCTCTCCTATATTGGACATACGGGACAAGGAATAAGGTGCCTCCGATTTCATTCAGACCCGGAACGAATTTGTAAATGGATGTGTGTCTGACATTGGATTTTATTCTGTGCTGATTGATTTCTATTAAATATATATCTGCTTGGTGGCGGAGAATTTATTCTCTTGCTTAACACCCTTCTCGGAGACGTACGAGCTTAGAGGTTATATATCGATAGACATCAGTCGCATGGCATGGAATGTCAATGTGGCATGGAATGTCAATGTGGCATGCTAAGATGCAAATGATCAGGGCTTTTGTTGAAAAGTAGGGCCTTGTGGTTGATGATCAAAGCACAACTTTAATATAGCATAGCTTTGTGTATGGCGTTAATTCGCGAGCCTCACACCCTGGGTAGGATCCAGAAATGGGAGAGGACTTCAGGGAGGACATACGTTTCCTTCTAACCAGGAGTGCTATCATGGTATGGAGCTCAGACATTTTTACTTATGTGGATGATGGAAAGCGAGGCCTCGGTTATATCGGTCACTGCGGTGCCGATGGATGGTTTGGTCGATATATGATTAGTTTACGCCCCATAGGGCAGGGAAACGTATTGTTCAGGCATTTTAGTCCACTTCGTGTGGACCGGCTCTGACGATCCAAGGGACCACCTGAGTCTGGGTCCTGAGACACGGGCTAGAGCGTCTCAAAGTCGGTAAGAACGATCCCTTGCCTTGGTTCATGATGGAAATCCAACTTCCAAATATGACATCGTGCGGTTTTGATTGTAGAAATAGTATGGCAGCATAGTAGTATGGGGTACTATGCCGTCTATGATTGATATATTATGATTGAAATTGTTTTAGAAACGTATATGCACTAGTAATAATATCAAATGTTTTTGATTTACACGTACCAAGCATATTTTGGCCATTATAAGGTAAAACTCTATCCTTTGGCTTGCGTTGCATTGTGTGATGGGACCTAAGTCTTATAATGGCTTCATTTTGTAAAAAGCATTATGATGTTTATATGATTTGTTTGTTTTAAGCACTGGTAATCCAATGGAGTAAACCCATTCCGCATTAGCGGCATGGTCCTACGATTGGCCTTATTATCAAATAAGTCAAGTAGATTTCTCATACTAGTCTCATGACTGACTCGTAGTTTGTTTCACTTTGCAAACTCGGGTGCCCTTATTTCTACATGGGCAACCTTGTATTCAGGCTTTAGCAGACTTATTCTGGATGGCTATGGAGCTGAAGATGGATTCTATCATTTCTATTATGTTGTTCAGACTTTGTTATGTATATTATGTTTGATTCTGCTGTAGACATTTTATATAAAGCTGAAACTGTATTTTGTACTAAGTATGATCCTATTATACTGTGTAACTCTGATGATTATATTTGTTCCAGTGTAATTTATTGTACATTATCTAGCGTAATGACATATTTCTGTTCTTCTGTAATTGTTTATGTGTTATATTCCAAAGATTATCCTTGCTCCGTGGCACGGGAGTCTAGGGTCATCTCGTATAAATTACCTTATGATTGTTTTAAAAGGTAATGATAAGAGTCAATAGCATCTTGTAATTTAAAGTACAGTTTACATATTACCTAGTGGTAGTTTTAAAAAAAGAAATAATGTAATAACCCGAAAATCTGAGCCAGTTTAAAAATTTTATTTTGGCAATTTTAAAGAATTTTGAATATTTGAAATGAATTATTTTAAATAATATCGACGATAAATTTATTTTGAATATAATTAGAATGTATATATTTATACGCGTCGTCGTTAGAATATAAATATTTATATATAATTATAAATAGAATTGAAAATGGCGCGGTAGTTCGATAATTCGATTTCAAACTTCAATCGAATGTACCGGGTGCAAAACAATCCGGATTTTAGTGAAACCAAAAACATTAGGATCTAATTGATAATATCTTCCCAACGAATCCGAAAAATCGAAATTTCATAGCGGAAATCAAAAGATATGTCCAGTTGAAAATTCTGAATAGTCGCTATGGAATTCAGGCCCTTAAAAATGGAAATTTTGCAAACGACCTCGGATTTCGACGAAACCACTTTTGTTGGATCCGGGATGTCAAATTATTGCTGGATTCCAAATTTCATAATTTTTCGAATCAATATGTGAGCGTGGCAAAGGAAAACACGTTTGACCAGTTTCAGTTGATTTTAATCGACTGGAAAATGACCATTTTTCCAACGGTCTCAAAATTCGACGAAACTAGTTTTGTTAGGACCGTATCATCAATACGAAGCTAGAAAATATTTTTCTAGAATTTTTCTAGTTAGTATGTGACCCCGGTAAATTGAAATGCGCGTTCAAAATCAATATATAGAGTTATATGTTGATTTTAACGGAAACTGATCGAAACGATCGAATCAGCTTACGATACATATCCCATTGTGTTCGGAATAGGGGTGAAACGCTATGGACGACAGGCGGTGGGCCTCGTTTTGAGGTCAAAAATAAAAGTTGCTTTTTGGTGGAAAATAAAACAATTAAATAAATTAAAAAATAAAAACCTCTCTCCCCTTATAAACCGCTTCCCCCCCCCCCTTTTCCTTCATTTTCGTTCAGAAAAAAAAAAAAAAAAAACCCAATCGAACAATCGAATGTTTCTCCTCCTCCAGGCGTTGTGCGCCGTCGCCGCCTCTCCTATCCGAGTCGCCGATGGCCAGAGCCCCTTCCATCGCTGCTAAGCCTCCCACCGCCTCTCTCCTTCTTCCCCAAACCCGCGTGAAGCCCTAGCCTTCCTGAAACCGACGCAATCGCCAAGCCCTAGCCTCGCACCACCCTAACGCCCTGAGTTCGCTTCCGCGCCCTGACCTCCGGTAGCAGCACCCAGTGCGCCATCTCCTTCTCCTCCGACGCAGCAGGCGTTTGGAACGAGCGCAGTAAGTTTTTTTTATATATACTTTATCTATTTATTTATATAACCTTTGTGTTTTAAAAAAAATTGAAAATGAATTATATATATGTGTTTTAAAATCTGATAGCAAAGATTAGATTTTTAAAATAGCGAAGAAAAGATTTTTAAAATAGCGAAGAAAAGATTTTTAAAATAGCGAAGAAAAGATTTTTAAAATAGCAAAGAAAAGATTTTTAAAATAGCAAAGATTAGATTTTTGAAATCGAAAAAGCGAAATCTTTTTAATTGAAAAGGCGAAATCTTTTTAATTGAAAAGGCGAAATCTTTTTAATTGAAAAGGCGAAATCTTTATGGTTGAAAAGGCGAGATTTTTATATATTGAATAGCGAAGTAAAAATTCGATTTTTATATATTGAATAACGAAGTAAAAATTCGATTTTTATATATTGAATAGCGAAGTAAAAATTCGATTTTTATATACTGAATAACGATGTAAAATTCGATTTTTAAATATATGAAGTGGTTATAAAAATATGATTTTTAAATTGAAAGTGAACAAATAAAAATGTGATTTTTATTTTAAAGACATCAGTATATAAAAATGTGATTTTTATATATGTAGTGACTACGGGCAACGAAAGCGACAAAAGGCGAGAATGGCGATGATTTCTCTAAATGAAGTGTCATGAAGTTGGATAGCTATCGGTGAGAACTTCTCACTCTTCAATTTCTTTTTCTAGTTATATATATATACTAGGATGCAGATGGTGCTTAGCAACACCCGACACCCGTCATCCACAGACCATGGATGGCTTGTTTGTTTAATTGTTTGGTTGTGTAGTTGGTTAGATTAGTTGGTTTGAATTGAATTGTTTAGTGAAATGGAATGGATTTGATAGATGTGTGAATGGCGTGGGCCTTCACTAGACCGGGGATAAGGCTAGGCCTCGTCCCGTTTTTAGTATCGTGCCGTTATGCCGCCGAAATTTTCTAAAATAAGTTAGAAAAATACAAATATCATTTTTATTTTGTAAATGAATTGAATATAAAACGATTTCGAAATGAATTGAATATAAAACTATTTCGAAATGAATTGAATATAAAACGATTTCGAAATGAATTGAACATAAAATGATTTCAAAATGAATTGAATATATAACGAAACGAATTCGAATTGAATTGAAAACGAATTCGAATTGAATTGAAAACGAATTCGAATTGAATTGAAAACGAATTGAAATGAATTCAAATTGAATTGAAATTTGAATTGAAAAGAAATGAATTTTAAAACGAATTTATAAGGAAAAATTCAATTTTGATTTGAATTAAAATGGAAGTTGAAATGTTTTTGAAACGAATTCAAAACTATTTATAAAATTCGTTTTAAATAGAAATCGACGCAATATATATTATATATATTATATATATAATATAATGGCCTGAATAGAACGCGCCGCGCCGTGGCAGTTCGTAAATTTCGACCATTTCTTTCAAACGAACATTACGAGAGATCCGACCGTCGGATTCTCCTAAAACCGGAACCGTTGGGTTCGTATCGAAAAGAGCTTTCTAATGAATATTAGAAATTTGAAATCTAACGGTTGGATTTGGAGATACGTCCAAATCAAATTTGGAAAAGGTCGCTGTAAGTGTAGTTCGATGGCCGTTGATGGAAATCGACTGTACGGGCCTTTATAAAATTATTAAAAATATCAATAATTTGTGTAAAATCATAAGAAATGATTTGAGAAAAATTGGGGTGAAAAACTCCATATTTGAAAAGATGAAAATGGATTTTTATTGAAATGAACTAGTTTTGACTAAATTTAAAACCCAATTATTTTTAAATAAATAAATTAGATTTAAAAAGGGGTTTTAAATAATCGGAATTTCTAATATATTTGATTGGATTTGAAATGGGTTTATCGTGAACGGTGTTTTAAATAACACTAGTTCTTTAACCCGATAATAAATAGAATGTGATTTGGGTTTGTCGTGAACTGTGTTTTAAATAACACTAGTTCTTTAACCCAGTAAAAGGAGTTTTAACGAATCTGCAATTAGATTGAAATGTGAATCTATAATCTAAATTATCAAATTTAGAAATGAGCGAGAATGGAGTATCGCCAGTTTTGCTCCAAAGCGATAGTTAAATCTTTAATTAGATTTGAACGTGGAATGGTAATTAATTTTACCGATAACACCATAGTTAGATATGGAGTATTACCAGTTTTGCTTCATGGGATATATAGGTTGGGATTGGGAAATAAAATAAATAATTACTTCGGTGTGATTCGTTAATCTCGACTAGTTTGAAAAAACCATAATTTGGTTTGAAATGACATCCAAAGGAAGATTATAGGATAAATTTAGAAGAATTTATCTTTGATAAAATTAATGGGGACCTTTCCCTAAGAATGTGATTTCGTGAATAAAAGAATATCCTGAATTGGAATGAGGCGTATGTTGTGTTTGTGTAACATTCGTTTTTAATATACGCGGGTTGTTCGGAAAGGCCGGGTTTACACCCATTCTGAATAACCGATTCGACGATATGGCGAAGATGAAGACGGTGGTTGAAGACCGGAAGTCTTCACATCGTTTGGGTTATTACTGACGATCCTGATTGGGCTGTAAACCCAAGAGGATGGAAATAGTTGGTGGTCGTCCAGACGTACTTGGAGATGGATGGATATGCGAGGAAAGTGCCTCCGGTTTCGTTCAGACCCATAACGGACTTGTAAATGGATTGTGTGTCTGACATTGGATTTTATTCTGTGTTGATTGATTTCTATTAAATGTACCTCTATTTGGCGGCGGAGAATTTATTCTTTTGCTTAACGCCCTTCTCTGAGACGTACGAGCTCAGAGGTTGTATATCGATGGACATCAGTCGCATGGCATGAATTGCCTGTGTGGCGTGCTGAGATGCAATGATCAAGGCTTCTGTTGAAAAGCAAAGCCTTGTGGTTGATGATCAAAGCATGGCCTTTGGGGCGTAGCTTTGTGTATAACGTGAATTCGCGAGCCTCACACTCGGTATGAGTTAAAAACGGGATACGGGCCGTTGGGAGAACACGACGTTTCTTTCTAGCTTTGGTGGTGTCAGTGACTTACCAGCCCTGACATTTATATACTTTTCACCTTTGTGGTTGTTGGAATGAGGCGCCTCGATTATAGGCCTGTAAGGACCAGGAAACGTGTGTTCAGGAATAAATTATCCTCTAACGTAGGTGAGGACCGGCCCAACCGATCCAGGATTGCCCAGAGTGTGTAGTCCTGAGACCTTTGCTAGAGTGTCTCGAGCGCGGAGAGGAGCTTGCCCCTTGCCTCGACTCATGATGGAAATCCAATTTCCAATATGTGTATTGCGGTTTTAATTGTAGAACTAGTATGGCGACATAGTAGATGGTAGCTATGCCGCCTATGATTGATATTTATGATTGAAATTGTTTTGACACTATACACTTATTATAGTATCAAATAATGTGTTTTAAACGTATCAAGCATGCTTTGGCTGTTATAAGGGAAAACCCTATCCTCCGGCTTGCGTTGCATTGTGTGATGGGACCTGGGTCTTACAACAGCTTCATTTTTCTTTATTTAGCATTGCGCTGTTTGTTCTATGCACTGGTATTCTTGGGAGGAAACCCGTTCCGTGTTATACGGCGTGGTCCCTTGATTTACCTAACTTTAAAACCAATATTAATAACTCTTTTAGTTCTCACACCAGTCACATGACTGACCTGGAGTTTATTGTTTTAACCTAAACTCTGGGTGCCCCTATTTTCAACACGGGCAGCTAGTAGTTTTGGTTTTGCAGATTTATATTCACAGGATCCTGGTTTACAGCTGGAATGATATCCGGAAAGCTCTGTTTCCGTATATCACCTTCAGTTGTGCTTTGTATTACTTTTCCGCTGCTATGTAATTTATTGTAATCTCTGATATATATATCGAATGTAATTTATTCATTTATACTCTGTATATTCTTGTATCTGATGGAATTGTTGTAATAACAATGAAATATTCTTCTGTTTGTGTTCTGATTTGTCATGTTCTCAAATGATCAGGGGTTTCGAACGGTCTAGATCGGTTTAACGACTGATTCGGATAGAGCGAAATTCCCGGCCGTCACATTTGGTATCAGAGCTTTGGTTTACAGAGCTCGAGAACTAGACACATTAGAACCATACGAAAGAATTCATCAGATATTGGATTAGCAATTTCCAATTAGAATGACTCGTTAGAGATAGGATTAGTAGTATCCTAGAACGAGTGTGAAGAGTATATTTTTTCAAATGGAAACAATTTTTATTTGAAATTTAAACCATTTTATACGTATTTGAATATTTATTTATATTGAATTTGGACAATCTAGTATATAAAGATTTTGTATATACGCGTCATGAACGTATATTCGAAGTTTTAATATATTAGATAGATATAGAATCACACTCTAGTCGCCCGGACCTGATTCTGATGATTGACGCGTCATCATCAGTAATTATTTTCGTGTTTCGAAGGTGTGATTTCTATATATTTTCATTAGACTAGTGTGAGAACCAAAACTAATATAGCTAGAACACATTGTTGTGAATTGGCATCAAAAACATGATTTTTGGCTATATATCAAATTTATGAATTTGAAACGTTAATTCACTAATTGATTGATGTTTATGTTGTATGTTTATTTGTTTGATAATTTTTAGCCATTTAGCCTAATAGAACAAATATTGAATTGTATAGAAAATTAGTCGCATTTGCTTGCATATACATGTACTTACATTGAACAAGTCATAGCAAGGAGGCTAGAGCAGAGAATAAAATTTGTTTGCCCGACAAATAGGTACATGTTTACTATAATTTACTGTTTTGTTTGGGTGATGATGATTTTATGAGCCTATTGGCTAGCCGCTTGACTTTTTCTTTTTCTTTTTGAGATCAGAAGGCCTGTATGGCAATTTCGGGATTTTCCCGTGGCTCCCGGTGCAGGGGAGGTTATGGCGAAATTTTTCGAAAATTTAGGGTGTTAGCCAAATTTTGGAAGAATTTGAAAATTCTCAGAAACTGAAAAGTTGGAGAATGGAAGCCAGATCGAACGTAGAGTTGATTAATCAAACCACTTTCGACTTTGTTCCTTTTTAGGGATGAAAAGTTTTAAGTGGGGGAGATTGTAATAACCCGAAAATCTGAGCCAGTTTAAAATTTTTATTTTGGCAATTTTAACGAATTTTGAATATTTAAAATGAATTATTTTAAATAATATCGACGATAAATTTATTTTGAATATAATTAGAACGTATATATTTATACGCGTCGTCGTTAGAATATAAATATTTATATATAATTATAAATAGAATTGAAAATGGCGCGGTAGTTCGATAATTCGATTTCAAACTTCAATTGAATGTACCGGATGCAAAACAATCCGTATTTTAGTGAAACCAAAAACATTAGGATCTAATTGATAATATCTTTCCAACGAATCCGAAAAATCGAAATTTCATAGCGGGAATCAAAAGATATGTCCAGTTGAAAATTCTGAATAGTCGTTATGAAATTCAGGCCCATAAAAATGGAAATTTTGCAAACGACCTCGGATTTCGACGAAACCACTTTTGTTGGATCCGGGATGTCAAATTATTGCTAGATTCCAAATAATTTTTCGAATCAATATGTGAGCGTGGCAAAGGAAAACACGTTTGACCAGTTTTAGTTGATTTTAATCGACTGGAAAATGGCCATTTTTCCAACGTTCTCAGAATTCGACGAAACTAGTTTTGTTAGGACCGTATCGTCAATACGAAGCTAGAAAATATTTTTCTGGAATTTTTCTAGTTAGTATGTGACCCCGGTAAATTGAAATGCGCGTTCAAAATCAATATATAGAGTTATATGTTGATTTTATCGGAAACTGATCGAAACGATCGAATCAGCTTATGGTACATATCCCATTGTGTTCAGAATGGGGGTGAAACGCTATGGACGACAGGCGGTGGGCCTCGTTTTGAGGTCGAAAATAAAAGTTGCTTTTTGGTGGAAAATAAAACAATTAAATAAATTAAAAAATAAAAACCTCTCTCCCCTTATAAACCGCTGCCCCCCCCTTTCCTTCATTTTCGTTCAGAACGAAAATTAAATTAAAAAAAACCCAATCGAACGATCGAATGTTTCTCCTCCTCCAGGCGCTGCGCGCCGTCGCCGCCCCTCCTAACCGAGTCGCCGATGGCCAGAGCCCCTTCCATCGCTGCTAAGCCTCCCACCGCCTCTCTCCTTCTTCCCCAAATCCGCGTGAAGCCCTAGCCTTCCTGAAACCGACGCAATCGCCAAGCCCTAGCCTCGCACCACCCTAACGCCCTGAGTTTGCCTCCGCGCCCTGACCTCCGGCAGCAGCACCCAGTGCGCCATCTCCTTCTCCTCCGACGCAGCAGGCGTTTGGAACGAGCGCAGTAAGTTTTTTTTATATATATACTTTATCTATTTATTTATATAACCTTTGTGTTTTAAAAAAAATTGAAAATGAAGTATATATATGTGTTTTAAAATCTGATAGCAAAGATTAGATTTTTAAAATAGCGAAGAAAAGATTTTTAAAATAGCGAAGAAAAGATTTTTAAAATAGCGAAGAAAAGATTTTTAAAATAGCAAAGAAAAGATTTTTAAAATAGCAAAGATTAGATTTTTGAAATCGAAAAAGCGAAATCTTTTTAATTGAAAAGGCGAAATCTTTTTAATTGAAAAGGCGAAATCTTTTTAATTGAAAAGGCAAAATCTTTATGGTTGAAAAGGCGAGATTTTTATATATTGAATAGCGAAGTAAAAATTCGATTTTTATATATTGAATAGCGAAGTAAAAATTCGATTTTTATATATTGAATAGCGAAGTAAAAATTCGATTTTTATATACTGAATAGCGATGTAAAATTCGATTTTTAAATATATGAAGTGGTTATAAAAATATGATTTTTAAATTGAAAGTGAACAAATAAAAATGTGATTTTTATTTTAAAGACATCAGTATATAAAAATGTGATTTTTATATATGTAGTGACTACGGGCAACGAAAGCGAAAAAAGGCGAGAATGGCGATGATTTCTCTAAATGAAGTGTCGTGAAGTTGGATAGCTATCGGTGAGAACTTCTCACTCTTCAATTTCTTTTTCTAGTTATATATATATATATACTAGGATGCAGAAGGTGCTTAGCAGCACCCGACACGCATCATCCATAGACCATGGATGGCTTGTTTGTTTAATTGTTTGGTTGTGTAGTTGGTTAGATTATTTGGTTTTAATTGAATTGTTTAGTGAAATGGAATGGATTTGATTGATGTGTGAATGGCGTGGGCCTTCACTAGACCGGGGATAAGGCTAGGCCTCGTCCCGTTTTTAGTATCGTGCCGTTATGCCGCCGAAATTTTCTAAAATAAGTTAGAAAAATACAAATATCATTTTTATTTTGTAAATGAATTGAATATAAAACGATTTCGAAATGAATTGAATATAAAACTATTTCGAAATGAATTGAATATAAAACGATTTCGAAATGAATTGAACATAAAATGATTTCAAAATGAATTGAATATATAACGAAACGAATTCGAATTGAATTGAAAACGAATTCGAATTGAATTGAAAACGAATTCGAATTGAATTGAAAACGAATTGAAATGAATTCAAATTGAATTGAAATTTGAATTGAAAAGAAATGAATTTTAAAACGAATTTATAAGGAAAAATTCAATTTTGATTTGAATTAAAATGGAAGTTGAAATGTTTTTGAAACGAATTCAAAACTATTTATAAAATTCGTTTTAAATAGAAATCGACGCAATATATATTATATATATTATATATATAATATAATGGCCTGAATAGAACGCGCCGCGCCGTGGCAGTTCGTAAATTTCGACCATTTCTTTCAAACGAACATTACGAGAGATCCGACCGTCGGATTCTCCTAAAACCGGAACCGTTGGGTTCGTATCGAAAAGAGCTTTCTAATGAATATTAGAAATTTGAAATCTAACGGTTGGATTTGGAGATACGTCCAAATCAAATTTGGAAAAGGTCGCTGTAAGTGTAGTTCGATGGCCGTTGATGGAAATCGACTGTACGGGCCTTTATAAAATTATTAAAAATATCAATAATTTGTGCAAAATAGGGTTATATGTTAGGACGAAACTAGTTTTGTTAGGACCGTATCATCAATACGAAGCTAGAAAATATTTTTCTAGAATTTTTCTAGTTAGTATGTGACCCCGGTAAATTGAAATGCGCGTTCAAAATCAATATATAGAGTTATATGTTGATTTTAACGGAAACTGATCGAAACGATCGAATCAGCTTACGATACATATCCCATTGTGTTCGGAATAGGGGTGAAACGCTATGGACGACAGGCGGTGGGCCTCGTTTTGAGGTCAAAAATAAAAGTTAGGACCGTATCATCAATACGAAGCTAGAAAATATTTTGGGGCGTAGCTTTGTGTATAACGTGAATTCGCGAGCCTCACACTCGGTATGAGTTAAAAACGGGATACGGGCCGTTGGGAGAACACGACGTTTCTTTCTAGCTTTGGTGGTGTCAGTGACTTACCAGCCCTGACATTTATATACTTTTCACCTTTGTGGTTGTTGGAATGAGGCGCCTCGATTATAGGCCTGTAAGGACCGGGAAACGTGTGTTCAGGAACAAATTATCCTCTAACGTAGGTGAGGACCGGCCCAACCGATCCAGGATTGCCCAGAGTGTGTAGTCCTGAGACATTTGCTAGAGTGTCTCGAGCGCGGAGAGGAGCTTGCCCCTTGCCTCGACTCATGACGGAAATCCAATTTCCAATACGTGTATTGCGGTTTTAATTGTAGAACTAGTATGGCGACATAGTAGATGGTAGCTATGCCGCCTATGATTGATATTTATGATTGAAATTGTTTTGACACTATACACTTATTATAGTATCAAATAATGTGTTTTAAACGTATCAAGCATGCTTTGGCTGTTATAAGAGAAAACCCTATCCTCCGGCTTGCGTTGCATTGTGTGATGGGACCTGGGTCTTATAACAGCTTCATTTTTCTTTATTTAGCATTGCGCTGTTTGTTCTATGCACTGGTATTCTTGGGAGGAAACCCATTCCGTGTTATACGGCGTGGTCCCTTGATTTACCTAACTTTAAAACCAATATTAATAACTGTTTTAGTTCTCACACCAGTCACATGACTGACCTGGAGTTTATTGTTTTAACCTAAACTCTGGGTGCCCCTATTTTCGACACGGGCAGCTAGTAGTTTTGGTTTTGCAGATTTATATTCACAGGATCCTGGTTTATAGCTGGAATGATATCCGGAAAGCTCTGTATCCGTATATCACCTTCAGTTGTGCTTTGTATTATTTTTCCGCTGCTATGTAATTTATTGTAATCTCTGATATATATATATCGAATGTAATTTATTCATTTATACTATGTATATTCTTGTATCTGATGGAATTATTGTAATAACAATGAAATATTCTTCTGTTTGTGTTCTGATTTGTCATGTTCTCAAACGATCAGGGGTTTCGAACGGTCTAGATCGGTTTAACGACTGATTCAGATAGAGCGAAATTCCCGGCCGTCACAAATAATAAGAATGAGTATCGTCCAGAAATTTAGGCATGTCTGAAACTATACAAATCTCAATGTAGTTTTTTTCAGGTTGCAAGAATATAAACTATCATGGTAAAAAAGAATTGAAGCAACAACAAGAAAATGAATGCCATTTTAGATCAAATCAGGAGCAGCAGCATGCGAGCATTAATTCTCTATGGTAGTTGATCACTTTCAGCAATAGCATTTAACCTCAGGTTATGGAGAGCCATTCCAAGCTAAAAATTGTGGTAACAGCAAGTTTTGGATATTTTAAAATCTCTCAGGAATGAACATTTAGCAATGCATATATAATAACGTTCACATGGATATGCATTTCATTAATTGTAATCCTAAAAGAATTGAAAGTTTCTTATGTTCACTGACGTTGGAGTGTTGACATTAGTGAGCACTCTTATAAGAGTGAAAGGTGCATAAGTCGGTCACTTATGAAATAATTAGGTTTAGTACATAATCATGATTTCACTTATGTTCATGCATTATTTTCTTTTGCTGAACAAAATTTGATATGATAATCTATTGTTTCCAAAATTACTCTTTATCTATGGGTGGCTCTGTTTTTAGCTTGATGTTGGGAACAAAGAATATGGAAGTTTTTACATGCTATAAATCTACTTACAGCTGAAAAAATACAATAAACAATATAGAGTCAATGCAAAAACTTAAAGTTCATTGGAGTAGGGCACACCTGTCTCAGGCAACCGATTATCCCTACAAATGAATTTTCTTACCATGAAATTAAAAGCATCGTCGCTGCTAATGGACTTATGGTAACTGGTCCAAGTGACTCGTCCCTTGGCCTGTGAACCCATACCCATGTTGCTGTACTTAGCATAATAAAGAATACATAATGCAAAGGTTCCGCTGCAGGTCATCTAGATAAACTGCCCAAAACAATTTTCATAATCATCGTCTTAGAATACTCCATCCATGGTTCTCCCAGATATGTTTGGGTTGATACTTATTTGGAAATGCCTATGTCTTTATTTGGATAGATTTGACTTTGGGCAGTGATTGTGTTGCTTTGACCCTTTATAGGTATCCTGGGGTATGTATATGTTACATTTTTGAAGAACTACCATAGCATTGTCAAATATGAAATCTACGATTTCATAAATGTCAGTCTCTACAAAATCATCTTGATGAATGCATGTAGATAATGTTTGTATATCCTTCGAAACTACAACCATGAAAGCATGATAGATCACCTTCGTTTCTTAAAGAGATTGCTTGGTGCTTTACTGCTCAAGTGTGTTTCCGAATATCATGTTTATCACTAGAAATTCTTTGTAACGTCCCGTATTTTCATGGTATAATTTATTTAATTATATAAATAGTGATTTAGAGATTTAAATGGTTGTTTAATTAAATAATATTGAATATTTAATTAATATAAACAATATAATAATATATTTAATTCCGAAATAATCGGAATTAAGTTGAATTCACAATATTGTGTGAATTGGGTTATTTATAAGGTATAATTCAGTTTAGAATTGAATTAAATTAACGAATTTATTTTTAAATGTCAGTTGAATGTATAATTTATATTATAATTGTAATCGAGCTCGAAATGGCGTGACAGATCGTAATTTGGTGATTCAAAATTTAAACGAATATATAGAATCCGTTTTAAGTCGGATTTCTATGAAACAAGAAACATTCGGAGCTGGTGAAGTATATTTTTCTAATAGAAGAAAAAAATCGAGATTTCGTGTTGTAGATTGTGAGTTGTGACCAAATCAAATTTCCGAAAAGTCGCTATGGAATTCGTTTATAATTTATAACGATTTATTTTTATTATAAAAGGGTTTTTAATATAAATTGAATATCATTTTTGCCTGGATTTGAAATATCGAGTTATAAATCCATATATGTATATTTTGGAGCTAGATGATATTCTATGTGAATATATACGATAAGACTAATTTATTAATATTAAATTTAATTATTTTTAAATAAATTAATATATAAGTGAGTTTATTTAGAGCTTTAAAAATAGTCATTTTTGCAAACGACCTCCACTTTCGACGAAACTAATTTTGTTGGATCCGAAATATTAAATTATTGTTAAATTTCAATTTTCGTGATTTTTGGAGTCAGTATGTCGCCGTACGGAATTTTAATCTGAATAATAGTAAATAATTGGACTTTAAAAATACGTTGTGTGAGCAAACGAAGTCGGAATTCGATGAAACTAGTTTCTTAGGTCCGTAATGTCGAACTGTAGCTGTGTGTCCATTTTCGTGATTTTTGGATATCATATGTGGTTATACGGATTTTTAGAAGACAAATACAAGTAGCACTGACAATATAAATTAATATTAAAATATACAAAGCTTCCTTGGTAAGCTACCGTTACCCTATAAATACCCCCAAAACTATCCCTAACCCTAAAACTCTTCATTCAATAGTCAACATTATTTCGGCCGCTACTTTCTACATTCCAAGGGGGAAACCCGATCTTCAAAAATTTCTAGAAAATCAAATAAAAAGTTATAAATTGGAAATCGAGTATTTTTAGCTTGTTGGTAAGATGCTTGTCATTTTGGCATGGGTTTTATTTGATTCGAATGAAGGCTTTCGGCATTTGTTTTTGAGTCCACGTACAAGCATCTATAGTGGTTTTCGGCAATTGTTTCGAATCCCGGAAGGGTTTTAGCACCTGTGTGCCATCTTTTGTGGATTTCGATGCTTATTGGAGGTTGGTGTTTTTTTATAGCAACGAATACAGCTGCTCGACGCAAATCTGAAGGTGGGTTCGAGTTTCATATGAATGGTATCAGGAGGATGAGGAAGTGAAGAGAAGAAGCATGGTGCTTTTTAATTGAAGTTTAGTGTAGTGATGAGCGAGTTATGGGTGGATGTAAGTGCAGAAATGGCCATCGTAAGGAGGAGCATCAACATTCTTGGATTTGGAAGAGAAGGAGCTGTTGTCAGGGTCGATGCGCATGAATTTGGGCCAAGGTTTTAAACAGTGATGCCCATTTATAATTAAACTTAGGTTTATTTTAAATTAAAATAGTACTTGAAATTAAAATGTTAATATCTGGTACGTACATTATCAGAATTAAGGAAATTTGGATCCGTTGGGATCGTATGGACGTTGGTGTAATGACCCAGGTTTTTAGAACCTGAATATTTAATTTATTTAAATAAAAATGTGAGTGAATTAGAAATTAATTAACTTGAATTCAGAAAATGAATGAGTTATTTAAATAACTGAATCGAATATGAAATTTAATATGGAATTTAATTGAATTAGAAGCTTATGAAAATTCGTATTTGAATGGGAACGATAATATTAATTTATTATCGAAGAATATAAGTGTTTGGAAATCGATTGGTATTCATTCAATTTTATTAATACGTAAAATAATATTTTTGCAAATAGTATCGGAATTCGACGAGGCCAGCTTTATCGAGTTTAAAATGCTGTAGTGTAGCAGGATGACAAATTTCGTGAAGAACGGGTTTGTTATGAAGTCACAGGGGATTAAAACATCAATGAGAATATAAGGGAATACAATATAAAATATCTCACAAAATATCTAACTAAAAATATCTAAATCCATCCTCTATAAATAACCCACCCTTCATCCTTGTAACCTAATTTCATTTCTACCAGCAGCAAACAAAAAGTGAGCCGCCACATTTTTTAATACTTCTACAAATTAAAACAACATCAATACTCAACGAAATCATGGAAGGTCAGATCCGTTGGACTCATTGTTGCAAGAGCTTCTAGCTGGTACCATAACAGGTTATTGCGAGGGTCGACTTTCCTACAGTCGTGCTAGGGCTGAGGTGGAATGCCGATGTGGGTGGAGTTGGGTAGAAAGGAGAACGGCATAGTGTTCTTGGTGAGGAGGTGCACCCGACGGTGTCGATAAAAGGAACTTTGGTTGTGTATGTCGAAGTGCGACAGCAGGGTTCATGGTCGAGAGCTACATGTCAGTTTCGGAGGGGGTCTCGAGCTCGGAGTAATGGGGATCGTTGGGTAGCGTTTGCGAAGAGGTAGCGGGTGGCGACAGCTGTGGGGTCGGTCGTTGAGTGATGCAGTGGCAAAGGGGGGTCAAAGGGCAGTCAACGGTGTAGTGTTGGGTTCAGATATTTTAAATATTGGGGAAGTCGCAATTTTGTTTGTGGCACCGGGGATGGAGTTAGGGTGTGGAACAGGTCCGGTTCGTGAAGAGCTTCGCGATGGTGCCGACGGATTTAAGGACAATGGAGTGTTGGGTTGTATCATAGTGGGAATGGGCACGAGGGATACATAGGATTAGTATATCAGGATGAGGAGTAGATTTTGGATTGAAGAAGAAGGGCGTGGGGTGATGTCACGTGCGTGGGATGAGGTGGTGGGAGTTTTACTTAAATTGTTTAAATTAACTAAAGTTTTAATTCTATTCTAACTTGAAAATATTGTAACTATTTCATACGAGATCGGATTTACGAACGGTCAGATTCATTGGGATCATATGGACGGCGGCTATGCAATGGAACTGACTCGGAATGAATTGGAGCTCATTACAATTTATAATGAAATAAGTTGTCTGTCTCAATCAACCGACAATTACCATTATTTGTGACGGCCCACCCCGTACAAGCAGGCATTTCCTTCGAAAGTGCGCTATACACATGCCCGACTAGCACGGAACGGTCGCCAAAGAAAAGGAAGAAGAGAATGAACTAATTGAAAACCAGTAGAATGTCTCACAGCGCATGGAAAAAAATATAATAATAATGTACTTGACATAAAACAGGCGAGACAATGCATAAGCTGATAAATAAAACCAACATCAACATCATCCTCAGAGTAGCGGAAATCCAAATACAGCTTATTACAACTTTCCAAATTACTGTCTCTAAACAAAAGAAAGAAAGGTGCACCACTAATGCCCAAAGTAGTGACCGCAGCAACACAGGGAGAATATCTATATATCATACGTAGAAGCCTCCTGCTCATCTCCGGCACGACTACTCGTGCATCACCAGGTAACCTGTCTCTAGTCTGCTCGTGAGAGCACCCAGAGTAATAAGAAGAGACATAAAACTTTGGGTCAGACAAAAAGTCTGGTATGAGCGATAAGCAGCTAAACAGAATAATAACAGCTATACTAAACCATACCTTAACCTGGACCAGCAACCAACGAGTTAGCACTACATACAGTATAATACTCTAAGGTGCCACTGAACAGTTGGTGTAAAGATAACGGGGTTGGGGGTGTGCGTTGTCATGATGATGGCAAACAAATCAAACATAGCAACTATCCTTACATCTCTCACTCAATGCGTAAAGCATACGATGTCCACCACTATCAATCACTAGACCCATCAAAGCAGTGACGGAGTTCGACTTGTATGACTACTGCTACTACCAAGCTTACCCCATCGAGTCATGACCAAATCTTTACAAATGACCCCACTTCATTGGTTTATAGACCTATAGTCGTACCTAGGCCACTGTGGCCCTGAATCCGTTCATATACCGCTTACACATAGTGATCCAAAGTTATAGACATCGACAGACCCTTAGCACACGTCCCGCAGCAAAGCCCAACTCATGAAGTTAACTCGTTGGTTCCCAACTAGATCCTGAGTATAAACTTACCACTTGGACTACCTTTGCATCTCGGGTTTTGGTCATCACCTTCTTCTCTTGATCGGTCTTCATTTCTTCACTTCTCTGCTTCATGTCGTGGTCATCAGTTCCTCGGTTCGGATCGGAATACCCATACGGGTCGGGTCGTGCTCCTCCAGCAGTTCGGGTCGGGGACCACCTCTTCAAGCAGTTCAGATCGTGGAGAGCTCCGGATTGTGTTCACCAATCGGATCGGGTTGGAGCTTCTGAATCGGATGGTGCAATCAGCTCTCGTGGAAGGCGGTTCAGATCGGAGGACTTCAGGTCATGGCCCAAGCATCGGTTCGTGATCCTCCTTGGCCATTGGTTCCTTAGCTCCTGAAGCAGTTTGTGAGTGGCATCGGTTCGGATCGGAGGTAGGTTCTTGGATCACCAGCTCGTCAAGGCACTTCGGTTCGGATCGAGCTTCCCTTATCTGATCCGATCCTACACAGTTTCCTGCACTTTGTCCAGCAAGCTATTTACGCCATTCGACGGTGTTTTCGACCAATCTAATACTTCTAGACAATCATAAATCATACCATACAGTCATAGCAACATGTACAATCAATCATAAACACCAAAACAACAACCATAGCATGTAAAATGGATCAAACATAGCCAAAAACCCATATTTTTCCTTAAGCATGTTTAAGTAAAACTAATGATATGATTATCAAAACTTAACCAAATCGAACTAAATTTCTAACAGAGGTCTAAAACATTATTTTGAAATTTATAAATATTTTTCTAAAATTTTATCATGTCTAATTTCGTTAATCTTCACTAATTACCCTTAATCAACTGTAATTAGTGCAAAACTATGCAAATCACTCACCTTGACCACAAATAAAATACCAAATCTGAAATGAATCTCTGTTTGGCGTGAATACTGATGTCTAACAGCAGCTCTAACCTTGCTTTGGTGCTAATCCTCTTTGATTTGATGTTTTTAAGCTTAATCCTTGATTAAAAAGTGATATGACGATGTTTTAGAGGTTGGAGGCCATTATTAGGGTTCTTAGGAGGTAAATGGCGGCTAGAAAACTGAAATAAAATGAAAACCTAACTCATTTCAGCCTCCCCATAACCGTAATCCCGAAATGGGTTATGGGCCCATTTACTAATCACCTCATTTGGCCCGGTTAAGCAGTTTTTCACCTTCTGAAACTTGTTTCAGCCATATCTCCCAAACAGTAAGTCCGTTTGGCTAATGTGACCACTCTACGGAATTGTAAACCATCATCCGAATCCAATGGAAGTGGTTTCAGGTCAAAACTCCTTTCCAGTCAAAAGTTATGGCCAAAACAAGATCATCTAAGGGCAAAATAGTCATTTAAAAATCGGCAAAAATCATGAACATGGGAAATGACCCCAATAGTCGTCTCCCAAAGTTACATGACCATACGACTCCGTATGTGAAAGAAATAAATATTCTATGATCCTACGATGCGTAGAATGCGGGTCGTTACATTATTTAACGATGATCGTCCAATGTGAGTAAATCTCACTAACTCTGATTAATTTATATTTTTATAAATATAATCTAGTAATGATAAATGATAATTGACTGTTATGTGATGATTATTTGGTTGAATTGCTGATGTATTTGGTTAAAATTATAGATAATGATATATATATAAATCGTTAATCAAATATTGATTCTGTTTACCAGAATATTTCATATCGAAATGAATCGATCTTATTATATTGTTTAACATCTGTGGATGTAGGGTAATAGGTTGGAGGAATCCAATTGGATTCCTCAACATTTATTTTACTGTTTTCATATGTTATGATATATGATGTGATATATAATCTGTTATTGATTATGCGTGTTAGAATATATTGATCATTGTTATTTGGTATTTTAAATACCATAAGAAATACTGGGATGAAAAAGGGTAATTTTCAACGTTATATTGAAATTGAAATCTTTATAAAATCAATGGATTTTATATAAAAGAAATATTTATAAAATCAAAGGATTTTATAAAAGTAAATATTTCAGAAAATAAATAGAATTATAAAAGGAATATTTATTCAGAAAATAAACAGAATTTTATAGAAGGAATTATTTACAAAATAAATAAGATTTTATAAAAGGAAATATTTGGAAAATAAATAAGAATGACAAAAAGGGGATTTCGAGTTATAATAGAGATATGAATTGATTAATTTAAAATAGATATTAAATCAAAATATGTTTTAACAGATGAATTGAGAAGAGTAAAATTTATAGATAATAATAATAAAGTAAATTATTTATCATTGGATAAATAAAAATAGATATATAAGTCTGAACTTATACAAAGAAGTAAACAGATAAATGAAGCAGATTAAATTATAAATTAAGTAAAATATTTATCATTGGATAAATGGAATATATAAGTCAGAACTTATATAGAGAAGTAAGAATTGATTTTAACATCGATATTTGGAACTGAATATGAACGTAGTGTTAACAAGACTTATTAATGGAATTATTAAAGTGTTGAATATAAAATAAGATTTTATATGAATTGTTTATAAATAGAAGTATAAATAAAATATTTAAAATAAGATATTATTTTAAATACGAATCCAAACTGTTTTAATTATAAAAAGAATATATTATTCATATTGAATATGAATAATGGATTAAGGCAGGTATTTTTGCGAAGAAGAAGATTATAAAAGAAATGTTATTCATATTAAATATGAATAATGGATTAAAATAAATGTTTTGAAAATAAAAACATTTATAAAGAAGATCGGATTTTTTTAAATAGGAATTCAAATAGAAATGAAATTTCAAATGGCTAGGATTAAATAACTTGTTTAATAATAAAAACAAGTAGTGTGATTTATAAACAATGTTTATAAATAAATTAAAAATAATTATCAGTGGATAATTTGGATTGTAAATTCAGCAGTGAATATCGAAGAGAGTTAATCGAATATTAGTTATTCAAAAGAGAATTAAATCAAAGGTAGATAATTTGAAAAAGGAGTTAATCGAATTAGTTATTCAAAAGGAGTTAATCGAATTAGTTATTCGAAAAGAGTTAATCGAATTGGTTACTCGAAAAGAGTTCATCGAAATTAGTTATTCGAAATAGAGTAAAATCGAATATAGTTTATTCGAAATGGAGTTATCGAATATAGTTTATTCGAAAAAGAATTATTCATTGGGATTCGATTATATCAAATGTAGGAAAGTACTATTTACTTTCCGTTTTTAAAACATGATTTAATTATTTATTTAATAAATTATTAATTATTCAATTTAGGGTATAACAGTGTAGTTTGGAGTTAGAAATTTCGAAAGTAGAGATTATAACATTATCGTTATAACCAATGTTTTTATAAAAGAATTAGATTTATAAACTGAATCCGAGAGTTGCGTAAGCAATGATTGAATAAGAAGTTAAGAAAAACGGAGTTAAAGGAAATTAGAAACTAACTAGAGATTAGTTATGTTGAATGGTTTTCTAGGTATCGATCTGATTTTGGTTTCGGCCTTCGGGATTATAACTTAGGGAATCGTTCTCTTACTAATTTACGGTTAGAGACTAATGGACGTGGAATGATCGTGATGCGTGAATAAGAAATGAAAACGTTTTCCAATGTTAATAAGGTATATTTTCTAGATCTAGAAAATAAGGATTTCTGAATATATATATAGAAACGGGAAGGGTAAACAAATAAATTAATGATGAATTAATTTAAAAGGAGAAAAAGTTGATTGATGATTGATCGGTAAGATTTCCATTTGGAAATATGACCGTTGTTGTACACATGTTTTCTTTGATAGTTAAATCACCGACTATCAAAGTTTTTGACCAGTTTTTTGTTGTCAATACAGAGAGACCGGGATCAGATTTATTACCTAAAAACCACACCGTGTGGGCATTAGCGTTGCGAATCAAAAATGATGAAGATAACTGAAGACGGAGTTGTGCAAGGGCTGTTCGGGCAAATCCTATGTAGAAATTTTCTAAGATGGGTTTACAGAATAGTGCCTTCGGTTTGTCTAGTCCCAGGATGACCTGTACGGAAGAATGTATGACAGAGTATATTTAATATATCGCGTAAGTTGATCTCTTCAAACGTACTTACGTTTGGTGGCGGAGGAATTCGTTTCTCTTAGCTGTATACCCGTGGTATTTTTGGGGAAATCAATTTGTGATTTGCCGGGTATGACGATGTGACATTTAAAGTAAATAAAGGTGTGATCTGTACGTTATGGCGTCTAGCCTCACAACCAGGAAATGGTATAAAATCGGGTATGTCGCATGGCTAAGTGGTTAGCTGTCAATTAGGGTGTATTGTCGCCTGATCTAGATAAATTCCATTTACTTCTATAATCTATTTCGATGTTGTCCCTTTCGGGAAACGGTTGCTGATCCCAACCGTTGGTAATAATACATTCGGTACACTCAAGCGAAATGAGTGACCGGTCATGTTTAGCCTAGGTTACAAGATGTTCTTGTTGAACTCGGTGTATTTCCCTCTAGAGATACACTGTCGGAATGTGGTCCCATACCTTGCTAGTTGGAATTCATTACACAATAAGCGCTCGCAGTTTTGATTATATATTATGTATGTGGAATGTGAGATGAAAGCGTTCTGTTAGATGATTATTATATTATGGTTGATAGACATTATTATAATATCAAATGAGTTTGATATAAATATTTTCGTTCCTTTCAAAAGGTTTTTGAATGTTGGACCAAGTGTTTTGGATTCTCATAAGGGAAAAACTCATTCTATTATACGACGTGGTCTTATGAGATATCATTTAATTGCTCAAACTGTTTTAAATGGTTTTACTCATACCAGTCCCATGACTGACCCGAAGTTTATTTTGTTTTGTTTTCCCTAAACTCTTGGGTGCCCAAATTTGTATGGGCAGTCAAGTAGTCAGAATTTTACAGATACACTAGATGGAGCTTGGAGCAGGAGGCTTCAGGATTATGTCGCTATTGTTTATGTTCCGCTGTGATGTTATGAGTTGTAACCTGATAATGGTATGTGTATACAAACAGATTTGTATTTTTAAAGTTATGTTATCAATCATATATTGTTCGCTCCGCTGTGAGATTCGTGTTACTCTGATGATGTTGTATTATGTTCTTCTTCTTCTATTCTAATTCTCTATCTTATCTATTCTCACCCTCTAACTTCTTTCATTAACTATCCGGTATTTCCGATGCTTGATAGTCGACATTGGGTTATATGTCGATAACTCCGGATCGCAAATTCCCCTGGTCGTTATAGGTGGCTTCACAATGGAACTGACTGGGAGTGAATTGGAGCTCGTTATAATTTATAGCGAAATAAATTGCTTGATCTGAATCAATGACGGTTATCGTTATTTAATGATAAACCGACCAATGTGAGTAAAACTTACTAACTTTGCCAGTTTATATTTTTATAATGTATTTTTAGAATTGATAAATGATGGTTGATTGCTGTATGTTGATTGTTTGGATGAGCTGTTAATTGATTGGTTTAAATTATTGATCCAGTAATATATATATATCGTTAATCAAATATTGATTCTTTATCAGAGTATTTCATATTGAAATGAAATTGATGTTATTTATATTGTTTAACATCTGTGATTCAGGGAAACAGGTTGGAGGGATCCAACAGGATTCCTCAATATTTCTGATACTGTTTGTTTTCATATATTGTGGTATATGATGTGATATATAACCGGTGATTGATTATGATGACACTGGTCTTTTGATTTGGTAATTTAATACCATAAGTGATGCTAGAATGTAAAAAGGGATTTTTCAAAGTGTATATTGAAAATAAAATATTTGTATAAAGTCAAAGAATTTTAGTAAAAAGGAATTTTTAAAGTGGATATTAGATTTAAGAATTTTATAAAATCAAGGGATTTTATAAAAGGAAATATTTAGAAATTAAATAAGAAACTTCTGTATAAAATTATTAACAATTATATGGAAGATTAAAAGCCCGTTTGCGTGGAAAACTTAATGAAAGTATTAAGAAATAAATAAATGGTTATATGGAATAAATATGATATGTGGATAAATTAATAGAATTATAAAAAGGAAATTTCCAGTTATAAAAGAATTATGGGAAAATTGGATATTTAATAAAAATCTGTTTTTAACAGATAAATTGGGAAGATTTAATTTATTGACGATGTTTATAAATTAATTAAAATATTTATCATTTGATAAATTGAATATATAAATCTAAATTTATATAGAGAAGTGAAAATTGGTTTTAACACCGATATTTCAAAATGGAATGTAACTTAATGTTTATAAAGGGAATTATAAAGGATGGAAATATTAATTTGAAAAGGGGAAAATCTATTTTTAAAATAGAAATGGGATTTCGATTTGCTAGAAATAAATAACTTGTTTAATAATAAAAACAAGTAGTGTGATTTATAAACAATGTTTATAAATGAAATAGAAATGATTATCAGTGGATAATTTGGATTGTAAATTCAGCAGCGAATGTAAAACAGGAAATTTGGAATTTGTTTTGAAAAAGAAATGATGGAATTTATTTCAATGTTCGAAATATGAATAGGATAAAAATATAATCCTTAAAGATTTATAACTAGAATTCGACTAGGAAAATTGTAATAGAATAATTTATTTTAAATAAATTATATACCAAATAAATCGGGATTTGACAACATATTTAATATTCGGCTTGGAACCGATATTTTAAAATCAAATATAAAGGCGATAGAGAATTATAGGCTTATTAAATAGAATCAAGTATGAAGTTGACATGTAAACGAGAATTGATAATAAAATGGAATGTGGATAAGAAGTTATAAAATGACTTGATAATTGGAAGTTGAACCTGTGTTAGTAATTAAATTATGAAATCAAGTTTTGATTTGATAAAATAAGTCCAGTTTTCTATAAAGAAATAATATTCACGTTTAAGTGAATAAAGATTTAAAAGCAAATGTTTTGCAGTTTTAAAATAGTTATAAAAGGAAACTGATAAATGTTGGGAAGTACTAAATTCAAAAATGATTTACAAGCAAATTATTTGAATAGAGTTAATCAAATATATGTTATTCGAAGAGAGTTAATCGAATATAAGTTATTTGAACAAATTTAATCGAATATAAGTTATTCGAAGAGAATTAATCGAATATAAGTTATTCGAAGAGAGTTAATCGAATATATGTTATTCGAAGAGAGTTAATCGAATATAAGTTATTCGAAGAGAGTTAATCGAATATAAGTTCTTCGGAGAGAGTTAATCGAATATAAGGTATTCAAAGAGAGTTAATCGAATAGAGTTTATTCGAAAGAGAATTTTACGTTGAAATTCGAAAATATCGAATTCGGGAAAGTACTATTTACTTTTCGATTTTTCAAGCAAGATTTATTTATTTATTTACCTATAATGATTATCTATTCAAATATATAAAATAAAAGTTATATTAAATTTATTATATTTCAGAAGCATGGAATTATAACACTATTGTTATAATCGAATGATTTCTATAAAAGAAGTGTATTCGTAAATAGAACCGAGAGTTATGTAAGGAAGTTTGTTAAAGATTCAAAAGGTGAACTTTGTCTATTTCGAGGTTAAAAATGTTGTCTAGTTATGGTCTGACAGTTAGTTATACCCCAACTTGATTGATTTCATTTTTAACTAAGGAATGATTAAGGTTTGATAGTGAAGGTTGGTTAAGTGAATTTTGTTAATGAGTGTAACGGTTTGAGTTGGCATAGCGATGTTTTATTTAAACATCTGTTTAAATCCAATGAAGGAGTTTTGGAGAAGTTTTCCAAATAAGAATCAGAAATGTTTTCTAAAATATAAAATAAGAAATAGGAGTATATATGGAAATGTTTTCCGATGTTAATAACGTATAATTTCTAAATATATAAGCTGTGTGTGTATACATATATATGAGAATGTTTTCCGTTGGTTAAAAAGAAATATTTCATGGAATATAGAACATAAATAGTTATAATAGATGGAAACGTTTTCCAAGAATAGTGAGAGGCTAAACGGGTTTTAAGAAATATATGAAAAAACGGGAAATGGGGAAATAAATTAATGATAACTTAATTAAAAAGAAAAAATTTTGATTGATGATTGATCGATAAAGTTTTTATTTGGAAATAAGATCATTGTGTGGGTATAGATGTTTTCCTTTGATAGTTAAATAACCGACTATCAAAGTTTTGACCATTTTTCTATCGTCAATACGGAGAGACCAGGATCAGATTTATTATCTGAAAATCACTCTGTATGGGCATTAACGTTGCGAATCAAATGTGATGAAGAAAATTGAGACGGAGTTTATGCAAGGGATGTTCTGGAAAATCCTAGGTAAAAATTACCTAAGATGGGTTTATAGAATAGTACCTTCGGTTTGTCCAGCCCCAGGACAACCTGTATGAAAGAATGTCTGACAGAGTATATTTGATAGATTGCGTAAGTTGATCTCTTCAAACGTATTTACGTTTGGTACGGAGGAATTCGTTTCTCTTAGATGTATAACCGTGGTATTTTTTTGGGAAATCAATTTGTGATTTGGCGGGTATGACGATTTGACATTCAAAGTAAATAAAGGTGTGATATGTACGCTATGACCTCAAGCCTCACAACCAAGGAATGGTATAAAATCGGGTAGGTCGCATGGCTAAGTGGTTAACTGCTAATTAGGATGTATTGTCACCTGATCTAGAAAAATTTCATTTACTTCTTTAACCTATTTCGATACTGTCACTTTCGGGAAACGGTTGTTGATCCCAACCGTTGGTGATAATACATTTGGTACACTCAAGCGAAATGAGTGACCGGTCATGTTTAGCCTTGGTTACAAGATGTTCTTGTTGAACCTGGTGTATTACTCTCTAAAGATGCACTGTCGGAAGGTGGTCCCATACCTTGCCAGTTGGAATCCATTACCCAATAAGCGCCTGCGGATTTTAATTATATATTATGTATGTGGGACGTGAGATAAAAGCGTTCCGCTAGATGATTATTTAGTTGTGGTTGATAGACACTATTATAATATCAAAAGAGTTTTGATATAAAGATTATCGTTTCTTTCAATAAGGAATTTGAATGTTAAATCTAGTGTTTTGGATTCTCATAAGGGAAAAACCCGTTGTGTATTATACAACATAGTTTTATGAGATATCGTTTATTTTCTCAAACTATTTTAAATTGTTTACTCATACCAGTCCCATGACTGACCCGGAGTTTATTTTGTTTTGTTTTCCCTAAACTCTTGGGTGCCCAAATTTGTACGGGCAGTCAAGTAGTCGGGATTTTACAGATATACCGAGAGCTTGGAGCAGGAGGCTTCAGGATTTTATAGCAATGGTTTATTTCCGTTGTGTTGCAAGTGTTGTACTTTGATAATGATATTTATATTCAAGTACAAATTTGTATTTCAAAGTTATGTTATACAGTATATTTTATTCGTTCCGCTGTGAGATTCGTGTTACTCTGATGATGTTGTATGTTCTTCTTCCTCTTCTATTCTAACTTTCTTTCTTTCTATTTCTCACCCTCTAACTTCTTTCTGTTAACGTTCCGGTATTTCCGTTTCGAATAGTCGACTTGGTGTTGTATGTCAATTTTCTAAGTCGAAAATTTTTCGGGTCGTTACAGCGGTATCGGAGCGAGGTTAAGTAATTACCTTGGCTCTATGGCATAACTCAATAGAGATAGGGTTAGTAATAACCCATATTGAGTTTGGGTGTATATATTTGAGCGCATATTTGTTACTGAATATAAAATGATTTTATATTGTGGAGATTCATTGGTTGAGTGATTTATGAGTTCTGTCGATCAGTTTGATCCACTGTATCGTTACGAATTTCTAAACACTCAAGTACGATGAACCGACACGTTATGTTTTGAATAGAGGGTAAATGAAATAATTTTACCCCAAATTATATTTTAATATAAAAGATTGATATTGAAATGATTATAATATATTGGATATATTGGTTGTTATTATAATCGAATGAGATTATAAAAAGTGAAAGGTTAGATATAACCAATCAGAATTCGTATTAAGGTAGGATATATAAAGCAAGATGAATGAAACCAGAATTTAAATCAGAATCGGAATTAAAATTCCTAAAAGTTGGAGAAGTGTTTGTAAATAGATTTGGATTAAAGATATGAGAATTTAAAAATCCTGGGAGATTTTAAATTGTTTTACAAACATTGGAAGGATATTTTGAAACAACTTCAAAATGGAAATGTTTAAGAAGGGATTTCGAAGGTGATATAGTGTTGAACACAATTCGGTCACTAGAAAATAATTCCGATTATGACTGCGCAACATCATCGGTGTTCATTTTCGGGTTTCTAAGTGACGGATTACTACCAAAGAGATTTTTCTTTTTTGAATTGTTTTGAGAAACAAGTGGTTTTGATTTCCAAAAAGGAATATTGGACATTTGAAAAGGGTAAGTTGTTTAAAACTCCCAGGAAGATTGTTTTGAATTAAAAAAATAATAATTTGCGAAAGCAAATTGAAATTGAATTAGAGTCAGAAGGGGAAATTAAATAGAAATTTGTGAATGAAAATATGAATTGGATTAAAACCAATTAACTGGAAATTGAATCAGAATATAATATATCAAGTAGAATCAGATTTGGAATTGTGAGATAGGAATCTGAAATGGTATTGGATTGGTGAGTTAGAGTTTGAAATCGAGAATGGAACTCGAATTTGAAATGGAATTTGACTTGGGTATAAGTGAATGATTGGGTTTAAGGATAAAAACTGATTCGGAGTTTGATTGGGATGACATTGATATATGCAGAATTGATAACAGATGGAAAGGATATAATGATATGCCCGACAAATAGGTGCAAGTTTATTTTTATATGAGTTTGGTTATTTTTAGAGCTTGTTTAGCAAGCCGCTTGGTTGTTTGATTTTCTTTTGGATTGGACAAGGCCTAGAGGGTCTAGTTGTAGTTGTACCGATTGAGCCGTACAAAGGAGGTGCTGGCGAAATTTTCCAAAAATTTAAGGTGTTATTTTTTTTCCAGAATTTTTGAAAATTTTAGTTAGTCGAAATGAATTAATATTTAATTGAAATTAATTCGTATAGTGAAACTGAAATTAAGAAGTAAACATATAATTTTAACCCAGTTAATTGGGTTTGTTTTCTACCTTAGCAATTTCGAGGACGAAATTATTTTAAGGGGGAAGAACGTAACGTCCCGTATTTTTACGGTATAATAATTAATTTATTTAATTATATAAATAGCGATTTAGAGATTTAAATGGATGTTTAATTAAATAATATTTAATATTTAATTAATATAAATAATATAATAATATATTTAATTCTGAAATAATCGAAATTAAGTAGAATTCACAATATTGTGTGAATTGGATTATTTATAAGGTATAATTCAGTTTAGAATTGAAATATTTTAACGAATTTATTTTTAAATGTGAGTTGAATGTATAATTTATATTATAATTATAATTATAATTTATATTATAATTATAAACGACCTCCGTTTTCGACGAAACTAATTTTGTTGGATCCAAAATATTAAATTATTATTATATTTCAATTTTCATGATTTTTCGAGTCAGTATGTGGCCATAAGTGATTTTAACCTAAAAATTGTCAATAATTTGACTTTAAAAATATGCTATGTGGGCAAACAAAGTCGGAATTTGACGAAACCAGTTTCTTTGGGTCCGTAATGTCGAACTATAGCTCCGTGTCCATTTTCGTGATTTTTGGATATCATATGCGGTCATACAAATTTTTAGAAGACAAATACAAGTAGCACTAACAATATAAATTAATATTAAAATATGCAAGCTTTCTTGGTAAGCTACCGTTACCCTATAAATACCCCCAAAACTATCCCTAACCCTAAAACTCTTCATTATGTAGTCAACATTATTTCGACCTCTACTTTCTACATTCCAAAGGGGAAACCCGATCTTCAAAAATTTCTAGAAAATCAAATAAAAAGTTATAAATTGGAAAACGAGTATTTTTAGCTTGCTGGTGAGATGCTTGTCATTTTGGCATGGGTTTTATTTGATTCGAATCAAGGCAAGTTCAATGTCCAGTAACCCGCGTAGGCTAGGGTTACTGATTGATCCACGTACAAGCAACTATAGGGGTTTTCGGCATTTGTTTCGAGTTCCGGGAGGGATTAGCACCTGTGTGCCATCTTTTGTGGATTCCGATGTTTATTGGAGGTCGGTGTTTTTTTGTAGCAGTGAACACAGTTACTCGACGCAAACCTGAAGGTGGGTTCGAGTTTCATATGAATGGTATGAGGAGGATGAGGAAGTGAAGAGAAGAAGCTTGGTGCTTTTTAATTGAAGTTTAGTGTAGTGATGAGCGAGTTATGAGTGGATGTAAGTGCGGAAATGGCCATCGTAAGGAGGTGCATCAACGTTCTTGGATTTGGAAGAGAAGGAGCTGTTGTCAGGGTCGATGCGCATATATTTGGGCCAAGGTTTTAAATAGTGAGGCCCATTTATAATTATACTTAGGTTTATTTTAAATTAAAATAGTACGTGAAGTTAAAATGTTAATATCTGGTACATACATTATCAGAATTAAGCAAATTTGGATCTGTTGGGATCGTATGGACAATGGCTTCACAATGGGACTGACTGGGAGTGAATTGGAGCTCGTTACAATTTATATCGAAATAAATTGCCTGATATGAATCAATGATGGTTATCATTATTTAACGATAAACCGACCAATGTGAGTAAAACCCACTAACTCTACAAGTTTATATTTTTATAACATATTTTTAGAATTGATAAATGATGGTTGGTTACTGTGTGTTGATTGTTTCGACGAGCTGCTAATTGATTGGTTTAAATTATGATCCAGTAATATATATATTGTTAATCAAATATTGATTTTGTTTATCATAATATTTCAAATTGAAATGAAATTGATGTTATTTATATTGTTTAACATCTGTGATGCAGGGAAACATGTTGGAGGGAACCAACAGGATTCCTCAATATTTCTAATACTGTTTATTTTCATATATTGTGATATATAATCGGTGATTGATTATGATGGCACTGGTCTTTTGATTTGGTATTTTAATACCATAAGTGATACTGGAATGTAAAAAGGGAATTTTCAAAGTGTATATTGAAAATAAAATATTAATATAAAATCAAAGGATTTTATATAAAAAGGAATTTTTAAAGTGGATATTAGATTTAAGAATTTTATAAAATTAAGGGATTTTATAAAAGGAAATATTTAGAAATTAAATAAGAAACTTCAGTATAAAATTATTAACAATTATATGGAAGATTAAAAGCCCGTTTGTGTGGAAATACTTAATAAAAGTAATAAGAAATAAATAAATGATTATATGGGATAAATATGATATTTGGATGAATTACTAGAATTATAAAAAGGAAATTTCCATTTATAAGAGAATTATGGGAAAATTGGATATTTAATAAAAATCTGTTTTTAACTGATAAATTGGGAAGATTTAATTTATAGACGATGTTTATAAATTAATTAAAATATTTATCATTTGATAAATTGAATATATAAATCTGAATTTATATAGGGAAGTGAAAATTGGTTTTAACACCGATATTTCCACATGGAATGTAACTTAATGTTTATAAAGGGAATTATAAAGGATGGAATTATGAATTTAAAAAGGGGAAAATCTATTTTTAAAAATAGAAATGGTATTTCAAATGGCTAGAAATAAATAACTTGATTAATAACTAAAACAAGTAGTGTGATTTATAAAAAATGTTTATAAATGAAATAGAAATAATTATCAGTGGATAATTTGGTTTATAAATTCAGCAGTGAATGTAAATTAGGAAATTGGGAATTTGTTTTGAAAAAGAAACGATGGAATTTACTTCAATGTTCGAAATATGAATAGGATTAAAATACAATCCATAAAGATTTGTAACTAGAATTTGACTAGGCAAATTGTTATAAAATAATTTGTTTTAAATAAATTATATATTGAATAAATTGGGATTTGACAACATAATTAATATTCGGCTTGGAACCGATATTTTAGAATCGAATATAAAGGTGATAGAGAATTATAGACTTATTAAATAGAATCAACTATGAAGTTGACATGTAAACAAGAATTGATAATAAAATGGAATTTGGATAAGAAGTTATAAAATGACTCGACAATTGGAAGTTGAACCTGTGTTAGTAATTAAATTATGAAATCAAGTTTTGATTTGATAAAATAAGTCCAGTTTTCTATAAAGGAATAATATTCACATTTAAGTGAATAATGATTTAAAAGCAAATGTTTTGCAGTTTTAAAATAGTTATAAAAGGAAACTGATAAATGATGGGAAGTACTAAATTC
Source organism: Allium sativum (assembly GCA_030737875.1). NCBI lineage: Eukaryota > Viridiplantae > Streptophyta > Magnoliopsida > Asparagales > Amaryllidaceae > Allium > Allium sativum. Next base: position 1,054,366,185 of record CM060926.1, on the reverse strand, counting down.
AAAAATGAATTTAGAAATTGAGTTGACCTGAAATGGTAAATTATTCAAATAGAGTTAATCGAATATATGTTATTCGAAGAGAGTTAATCGAATATAAGTTATTCGAATAGAGTTAATCGAATATAAGTTATTTGAAGAGAGTTAATCGAATATGATTTATTCGAAGAGAGTTAATCGAATATATGTTATTCGAAGAGAGTTAATCGAATATAAGTTATTCGAAGAGAGTTAATCGAATACAAGTTATTTGAAGAGAGTTAATCGAATATAAGGTATTCGAAGAGAGTTAATCGAATAGAGTTTATTCGAAAGAGAGTTATATGTTGAAATTCCATTATATCGAATTTGGAAAAGTACTATTTACTTCCCAATTTTTCAAGCATGATTTATTTCTTTATTTACCTATAATGATTATCTATTCAAATAATTAAAATAAAAGTTATATTAAAGTTATTATATTTTGGAAGCATGGGATTATAACACTATTGTTATAATCGAATGATTTCTGTAAAAGAAGTGGATAAGTAAATAGAACCCGAGAGTTACGTAAGGAAGTTTGTTAAAGATTCAAAAAGTGAACATTGTCTATTTCGAGGTTAAAAATGTTGTTCGGTTATGGTCTGAGAGGTAGTTATACCCCAACTTGATTGATTTCATTTTTAACTAAGGAATGGTTAAGGTTTGATAGTGAAGGTTGGTTAAGTGAATTTAGTTAATGAGTGTAATGGTTTGAGTTGGCATACCGATGTTTTATTTAAACATCTGTTTAAATCCAATGAAGGGGTTTTGGAAATGTTTTCCAAATAAGAATCAGAAATGTTTTCTAAAATAAAAAATAAGAAATGGGAGTAAATTTGGAAATGTTTTCCGACGTTAATAACATATAATTTCTAAATATAGAAGCTCTGTACATGTATATGTATATATATATATATATGTGTGTGTGTGTGTGTGTGTGTAAGTGTGTGTTCGTCACTTTTCTATAAACTAGAAAAGGGCGAATTTTAAAATAAATACTGCAAGCGCACAGACCGTGTAATATGCAGGTCGAATCACAGAGAGGCAAATTAAAATTTATTATTTGTAGAATTTCATGGGCGAGTTAGATGACTTTTTAGATTTGGTTGAAAATAGAACAATTGAAATGGCAACAATTAGGATTATCGTTAAAACTAATCAAACGATTAATCACTAATGAAAGTAAATTGCAAATCAAGAATAAAAATGCAGAAAATAAAAGTTAAGAATAGAAAAAGCGACAGAAATAAAATTAGGATTATCGTTGAAACTAATAAAACGATTAATCACTAATGAAAATAAATGTAAAATACAACTAATACTCTACCAAATCTATTTGTGTAGATGACACTAGTTGCTAAGAAATAGAAAAACGAAGAAAATAAGAAGAAGAACTTTGTTAATGGAGAAGAAGATATAAAATGGGATGGTGGCTACAATGAGATTACATGGGTATTTATAGGAGATAATGAACCTAAACCCTAATTACGAATGGGCCTCAGGGAAATCACAAAAGAGTTTACAATGAGAATTACAAATGGGCCTTTGTGAAATTTAGTAAATTTGGGCCCTTCCTCTTTTCCTCTTGTTTCCTTGACAAATATTCATTGATTTGTGATATGCATAGCCTTTCTTCTAGTTATTTTCTTGTCCAAAAAGCAATGTGATGTAAGATCTTCATCTGCAAGTCTTCAAATATATATACATAGCAACTTGACCTCTGTTTTCCATTTTTCTGACTGTAAATGGCTTAATTGGTATATCTGTAAAAGTGACAAAACAATACCCAAGTAATATTTATTTATATACAAAAGATAAGATATAACAGCATAAAATAAACACATTTCTACGCTAATCAAATACCCCCACACTTATCTTTTACTCGTCCTAGAGTAAAAAGAAAAAAAATGAAAAAAATGAAAAGCTAAACTTAAGAGGTCACACTTTCATAGGAAACACGATTGCATTAAGCATATGCAATAAGCCGTTAAACCCCTAAGTGTCCCTAGTAGGACGAGTGGTGTCTCATGAGGGTTTTCAGCGGATACTAGCCACAAAATCCAAATGCAGTATGCCATGGTTCTAATGCAACTACATGAATGAAATAGACACATGCAAATGAAAATAAAAAAAATTGAAAATATGACTTATTTCAGGAAAGTGGTACAACAAATTAAGTTAACAATTTCTAATCAGTTGATTGTACTTTAGATACCTCAACCTATCACAAATTTTCAACATAATTCAAGTTTTCAAATGTTAAATTCCAGTTTGGCCAGTTGGTTCAGTCGATAACATAGTGCAGCCATGAAATAGATTCTTAGTTTGCTTGTCAAGTTTCTAAAGTGGTATTCTAATTTCCTTGTGTATGGCTAGTCAAATCAATATGGTCAAGAAATGTTTGGGCATCATCGCTTATTCTCCATCTCTATAAAAATTGAAATTTACGATTAATTACATACACCTAACTTAAAGACCAAGGTATATCACCCATACGCTGCCTTGCGGACTGACGGAGAGTTGGGACAGAGCTTGGCGGATTGTGCAGACCGACGCTGATTTTGTCAACAACATGTCGGTAATCCTTAGGTGTCCAACTCATAAAATGAGACCAAGATATTCCAATGCTGACTTTGTCAACAACATGTCGGATAGAGCTTGGCGGGTTTGCACACCAACGCTGGATACACAAGCAATGTTGGACACCCTTGGATTGCTATTATTATTATTGAAAATATAAGAAAAGAGAGAGTTACACGATTTCAGCTTAACACAACTTAGTTTTAAAGATTCGAAAAGCCAACATAAGTATTTTAAGTCCTCCACTAGTTAAACAAAGACTTCAATTTAGAATAAACTTCACGGCCATCACCTAAGAATCTCCCTATGTACCAGTTACACTATTATCCCTCAAAATTCAACTTTTCATCATTTTTCTTATTCGATCTTAGTTAAGACAAAAAAATAGTATCAACTGATTAACAATCGTTAACTTATTTTGTTGTATCAATCTAAAATGAGTCGTACTTTCAAAAAAAAAATGGTATGTTCCTATGATCTAGAATGCATGATGGTCCTATTTAAATGCGTTAAAATGAAAAGGAAAAATTAAAGAACAATAAAAATGAATGCAATGCAGACCCCCCCCCCACACTAGAACTAAACAGTGTCCACACTGTAACACGTTTCCTAAATTTGAAAGATCGTACCCAAAGGTAAATGAGATGCAAAATTATTTGTAGAATGAAATGCAATTTAGCAACTATATGCAAATGCCAATTATATACAAAATGAAATCTATAATGATGGTGAGTTTTATGTGAAAAATGAGATTTCCTTTTCCCCCCACACTTGCCTCTATCGAAAACGATGTACGATGAGTTCGTATCTGAAATTTGAGGTACAAGAGGCATGTCAATGACAATTGACGAAATTGGCTTAAGATTATCTTTGAAACGTTCCATATATTCATTCTTGCCATTTACAAGTTTGAGTTCGTCTTCAAAAATCTCTTCAAAAAATATAGTAGATACATCTAGTGAAGTGTTAGAGACTTTCTGAATTGGTAAATGTATCATGTCAACAACAGTTTCTATCATGTCGACTTGTCCAGTTTCAGAATCACGGTCATTCGAAGAAGAAGGTGCTGACATGGGAAGTGAAGGAGGTAAAGTATAGAAGATGGGTTTTTGGGATTGCCAACATTCGAAAAAGATGGAGATTTGGAAGGTTCAGACGAATTGGCCTTGGTTACCATCTGAAGAGCGTCAAGATTCTGATCTGAGGTTGGAATCGAAGGATTATCGGAATTGCTGACATTATTTTCAATCGTTTTTTCCGGGCTTAAGATTTTTATCTGAAGAGTATAAGTTTTTGAAAAATTCAACATTTTTATTCTGTTCAATTTCTAAAATTTCAAGTTTCTCGCAGCATGAAAGAGAAAGATCAAAATCTGAGCTTAAATCTTTTTCCTGAAAAGAGTTGAAGTCCAAATCATTTACTGAATTGTGAACAACTTCATTTAGATGGTTATTCTCAATTTCCAAAGTTGTTTTCTCTATCAGTAAAGAACGGATTATTTCCTGATTCATCGCATGTTTGAATTTGATTTTGTTGCTCGAATTGTTCTTTAATAGACGTCATTAAACAAAGAAGTTCATCAAGCTGTCTATCTTTTTCATCAAGTTGTCTATCTTGCCTTTCTACCCTCTCTCTAAGAATGTTAAGATGATATTCTTCAGAATTGTTTATTTGAGAGTTCTAGTTTTGGATTTCTTGATTCTCAAAATTATAGTCCACATCAATTTCATGATCAATATTATTTCCAATGTGGTGGTTGTTTGAATCGTCAGAAAAATGACAAAGATATTGGAAATCATTTTGATTGCAAAAATTATGCTCGTAACCAAAATTGTTGAAATTCAAGGGAAAATTGCAATTTTGGTTATCTTCAAGATGTTGATATGGGCTATAACTTTGAAAATTTTGGCTTACAACCCGATATTGATGTGGATCAGAGCTATATTGGGATTCAAAGCTATTTTGATGTGGATATGGCCCATAATCGAAATTATTGAAATTTGAATTGAAATCGCAATTTCGATCATATCCATGATTTTGAAAATTATTGGCATTAGGCTCAAAAAATTTGGAAAATTTTTCGTCATGAGTTGTAATTCATACTCATGCTCTTCAAGAGGACGTCTACTCCGGTTATTAACCCACAATTCTCTCAACGATTTTTTTGAATCAGAAACTGAATGAAATCAAGGGAAGACAAAAATTATTCTTAGTTCAAAATAGTATAAAAGAATGAGTTGTTCTCTATTAATTAACTGACTTAATTAGAAGGGCGAAGAGGGTCGTATGGCCATTCACGTATAGTATAAATACTAAGGGATACGACTAATATTTTACGGGTAGTATGCAACCTCTTTTGCTAATAGTTCAATAAATTGAACTACTATATATCCGCGATCCAATTATACGAGACAGTCAACTTCACAAAGCACCACTTTTCAATTATATTATCTTATATGAGCTCGTGTTTTCCTAGAATCAAAGTTTAAAGAGAGTGATTAATTAAGTCATGGAAATTCATTCCTAACAAACAGATTCAGAAATTTCAATCATAGAATAGTCACAGAATAACAGCAGAGTTGAAAAAAATTGTACAAGAAAGCCGCTGCCCCTGAAGAAGATTTTTACAAACAATTTCTATATTTTTTTCTTTACAGCAGAGCACCTGTAGAGTTTAGAGAATTTTAAAGTGGGGCATGGCTGTCCTTCTGGGAATTGAGTAGCTTGAGCGATTAAAATCCCAGTGTTTGCAATTTGTCTAACCTTCGAGTCTTTATTTGTTGTTTGAATTTTTTCTCACTTTGATTCTTTGAATCCTTGATTTGTTGCTTGACTGTATCCTTTGATTTGTTTGCTTCTCAAATTCCTTCCTCACTTTAATCCTCTGATCTATGATTCTATTTTTTTAAAGAAAAGAAACAAAACAAATGAAAAGGAACACAGAATTGAAAACTAAACTAGACTCAAATATAAAAAATGACTAAACTAAACAAATAAAAAAACAAAACAAAAAAATAAAAAATAAAAAATAAAAACAAGACTCAAACAGAATTAAAAACTCAATAAAAAAAAACACACTACCCAAAATTAAAACCAACGCATCAAATTAAAGTTCACACTCAACTCAAGCAATTAAAACAAGCATTGAAAAGTTTCACTCCCAAATACACGCAAGGCAAGGGGCCAGATGTAACAATATTAAACTCAAAACCCGTTCAACCACTCTAACAGGGTAGTTGGAGCTAAACCGTCCTCTTCCGAATTGCACAAGAAATTCCTTTTTCCAATCCTGATTTCTCAGTTATAAATTAAATCGCGAACCCTATTAAACAATCGTACTCTCACAAAAAAAAATTGATCCGCCGTCTCCTTTTGTTCTCAGTAACAAAAACAATTTCGAATCCTTTTTGTTTTTATAGATCAGGTTTGATTTGGAGTATTCGTTTATGGATTTGGGAATTTGGCAGACGCTGGGTAGCGGGTATTCCAGATCTGGAAGTTGGGGTTTTGTGTTCGAAGTCGGAGTTATGGTTCGGAGCAGATGGTTCGAAGTGGTGGAATGTGGGTTTATGAAGTGGGAAGGTGACGAATTTTGTTGAAGTCGCGGTTATCGGAAGTGATGGGTCCGTGAATTTTGTTGAACGAAGTGGACTCGGTTTGAAAGTTTGAGTTTTGGTAATTGGCAGAGGGTATTTAGGTTTGTGGTTTCAACGTTGCTGTGGAAGTTCTGTAATTGGTTTGTGAAGATTCCTGCGTTCAATTTGGGTACAAATTGGGGTTTGGCTGTTTGGATCTTCGTGAGTTGGCAGAAGGGGTTTCAAGTGATTTTACAAATTGGGCTTGGTTTTGTCAAAGGAACTGATGAAGTGGACATGTGTGATGAACGTGGTTTGTGCAATCTGGGACTACGAAGGGATGGTTCGAAACTTTGGAGAGGGGCTTGCGATTTAAGGTTTTCGGTTGAACTTTGTGAAGTTTTAAGATTTTCTGTAATTGGTTCGAAACTACGAAGGGTTGTTTGTGAAAATTTGGATCTGGTAGAGTATGTTGGCGATCTGATCCGGGCAGTGGGAGAAGACGTTTTGATTTGAAGATGATGAGGGACTTTGTGGTCTACGGTTGAGAAGATGAAAGAATACAGGGAAATAAAAGGAAATGTATTTTTTCTTTTGTAATTTTGTGTTTTTTTTCTTTTTTGAGGGAGAAATCAAGGAAGATATGAGATTGGGAAAAAAATGTAAAAAGGGAAGGAAATAAATAAAGAAAAGGAAAGAAAAATCAAAGAGAACTGGCAAGTTTTTTCCTCTCTCTCTCTCTCTCTCTTAGAAGGCTACACTATCAGTAATTAATACCGAATCAACCAATCAAGATTTTTTTCTGTATACACAAGAAAACATAAGGAAAAAAATTAAATAAAAACTAACATGAATCAGAAATTAAATAAATAATAAAATTTAATTGTTACCTCCCCGGCAACCACGCCAAAAGCTTGTTCGTCACTTTTCTATAAACTAGAAAAGTGCGAATTTTAAAATAAATATTGCAAGCGCACAGATCGTGTAATATGCAGGTCGAATCACAGGGAGACAAATTAAAAATTATTATTTATAGAATTTCGTGGGCAAGTTAGACGACCTTTAAGATTTGGTTGAAAATAGAACAATTGAAATTGCAACAATTAGGATTATCATTGAAACTAATCAAATTATTAATCATTAATAAAAGTAAATTGCAAAACAAAAATAAAAAAAGCAGAAAATAAAAGTGCAGAATAGAAATAGCAACAGAAATAAAATTAGGATAATCATTAAAACTAATCAAATGATAAATCACTAATGAAAATAAATGTAAAATACAACTAGTACTCTACCAAATCTAATTGTGTAGTTACACTAGTTGCTAAGAAATAGAAAATTGCAGAAAATAAGAAGAAGAACTTTGTTAATGGAGAAGAAGATAGAAAATGGGATGGTGGCTACAATGAGATTACATGGGTATTTATAGGAGATAACCAACCTAAACCCTAATTACAAATGGGCCTTAGGGAAATCACAAAAGAGTTTACAATGAGAATTACAAATGCTCCTTAGTGAAATTTAGTAAATTTGGGCCCTTCCTCTTTTCCTCTTGCTTCCTTGAAAATTCTTCATTGATTTGTGATATGCATAGCCTTTCTACTAGTTATTTTCTTGTCCAAAAAGAAATGTGATGTAAGATCTTCATCTGCAAGTCTTCAAATATATATACACAGCAACTTGACCTCTATTTTCCATTTTTCTGACTGTAAATGGCTTAATTGGTATATCTGTAAAAGTGACAAAAATACCCAAGTAATATTTATTTATATACAAAAGATAAGGTATAAGAGCATAAAATAAACACATTTCTATGCTAATCAATATGAGAACGTTTTCCTTTGGTTAAAAAGAAATATTTTATGGAATATAGAAAATAAATAGTTATAATAGATGGAAATGTTTTCGGAGAATAGTGAGAGGCTAAACAGGTTTTAAGAAATATATGGAAAAAGGGGAAATAGGGAAATAAATTAATGATAAATTAATTAAAAAGGAAAAATGTTGATTGATGATTGATCGATAAAATTTCCATTTGGAAATAAGATCGTTGTGTGTGTATGGATGTTTTCCTTTGATAGTTAAATAACCAACTATCAAAGTTTTGACCATTTTTCCGTTGTCAATACAGAGAGACCGGGATCAGATTTATTATCTGAAAACCACTCTGTATGGGCATTAATGTTGCGAATCAAATGTGATGAAGAAAATTGAGACGGAGTTTATGCAAGGGCTGTTCTGGCAAATCCTAAGTAGAAATTGCCTAAAATGGGTTTACAGAATAGTGCATTCGGTTTGTCCAGTCCCAGGACAACCTGTATGAAAGAATGTATGACAGAGTATATTTAATAGATTTCGTAAGTTGATCTCTTCAAACGTATTTACGTTTGGTGGCGGAGGAATTCATTTCTCTTAGCTGTATACCCGTGGTATTTTTGGGGAAATCAATTTGTGATTTGGCAGGTATGACGATATGACATTCAAAGTAAATAAGGTGTGATCTGTATGTTATGACCTCACCCCTCACAACCGAGGAATGGTATAAAATCGGGTAGGTCGTATGGCTAAGTGGTTAGCTGCCGATTAGGGTGTATTGTCACCTGATCTAGAGAAAGTTCATTTACTTCTTTAACCTATTTCGATGCTGTCCCTTTCGGGAACGGTTTCTAATCCCAACCTTTGGTGATACTACGGTACACTCAAGCGAAATGTGTGACCGGTCATGTTTAGCCTGGGTTAAAAGATGTTCTTGTTGAACCCGGTATATTCCTCTGTAGAGATACACTGTCGGAAGGTGGTCCCATACCTTACCAGTTGGAATCCATTACCCATAAGCGCCCACGGATTTTAATTATATATTATGTATGTGGGACGTGAGATGAAAGCGTACCGCTCGATGATTATTTAGTTGTGGTAGATAGATACTGTTATAATATCAAAAGAGTTTTGATATAAAGCTTATCGTTTCTTTCAAAAAGGAATTTGAATGTTAAATCAAGTTTTTTGGATTCTCAAAAGGAAAAAACCCATTTGTGTTATACGGCGTGATCTTATGAGATATCGTTTATTTTCTCAAACTGTTTTAAATTGTTTACTCATACCCGTCCCATGACCGACCCGGAGTTTATTTTGTTTTGTTTTCCCTAAACTATTGGGTGCCCAAATTTGTATGGGCAGTCAAGTAGTCGGGATATTACAGATATATTGAGAGCTTGGAGCAAGAGGCTTCAGGATTTTATAGCAATAGTTTTTTTTCGTTGTGTTGTAAGTGTTGTACTTTGATAATGTTATGTATATTCAAGTACAAATTTGTATTTCAAAGTTATGCTAAACAGTATATTTTATTCGTTCCGCTGTGAGATTCGTGTTACTCTGATGATGTTGTATGTTCTTCTTCCTCTTCTATTCTAACTTTCTTTCTTTCTATTTCTCACCCTCTAACTTCTTTTTGTTAGCGTTACGGTATTTCCGATTTGAATAGTCGACATGGTGTTGTTGTGTGTCGATTTTCTAAGTCGAAAATTTTCCGGGCCGTTACCAACCACACCTTAAAATAAATGCGTTTAAAAGGTTACATTAGTTGTTAGGGTTTCCCCGGGATCTCTACACAAATAGATTTTAAAAGAAGGAAGAAGAAAATAATAACAAACAAATTCCTCCAATCAAGCCTTTATTATTCCACCAATTGATTACAAAGAATGATCTAAAATTGAGAGAATATCTCATTTCCTAAAAATAAAAGCAAGTTTTTTCTCCCTTCAAAGTACAAGTAAATCTATCTCTATTGAGATGTTTATATAAGCAAATATAAAGACTAGGTCAGTACCCTAATTGGGACTTAAAATATCTCATAAATAAATCCTCCACAAAACTTGGCCAAAATAAATCTTTCCATAAGTCTTCCCATGTAGAAATTTGTTGCCTTTTCTAATGTAATAAAAGAGGCAACTAATTACTCCATAAAATCTACCAAATCTTTAAATATGCAATTAATCAATCTTCAAAAATCTAGGAAACCTATAAAATAGGCAACGAATTTTGAGTCATAATTCCATATAGACTCAAACATATCCAAGATCTACATAAATATGGAATGTCGTATCATAGAAAACCTAACAATGTCCATGTTGATACTATATTCCATATATGCCATCCAAGCTCCACCTAGATATGAAATCACTCCAACAATCACGAATTTCAAAACAAAATCCACAAACCAAAAACCACCTACAAATGATGCATCTTCCACATGAGATGCACCACTCAAAAAACATCTCAAAATGGTTTGTAATACCATAATGGCCTCCATGTAGGCTTTGTGGTTTTACTTTGCTGGCTCCACCTTGATTCAGATGAACTTGCCTCTCCCAATTCAGTTTGAGTACCCATAACATTCTGCACCGTTTTTCCAAGCAATTTATATATGTTATCATTTCCCGGATTTGCGCGCAGAAGCTCCTTGTTACCCCTCCAAACCCTTGTGACTCCACCTCTAGTCGAAAGATTGCAGCCTTTTTGTTCCAACTTCATTATTCACTACACCATATATGCTAATTAGGCTGTGTTTTTAGCCGTATCTAAAGCATTTAGACACGGTAATAAGCCAAATCAAAAAATGGCACATTAAATTATTAGATACGGTTATAAACCGTATCTCACTACTAATAACATACGGCTTTTAGCCGTATCTAAAGTGTAATCAGACACGACCTTTCACCGTATCTAATTATCTATGTCTGTATACATCACGCACATATATACATGTGTGTATATATATATATCATATATGTATACATACATACATACATACATACATATAGATATATATATATATATATATATATATATATATATAAACAGAAATTGTAGCACATATTTTTCATAACATAGAGCATATATACCATAATTTATACATAGGAATAGCACAATATATATATATATATATATATAATGAAAGCATTACAAGACTTTTAATAACACGAACACAATGTACATACAAACATATATAATAAAAGGAAACTGTCAAAGATTTTCATCACATTACGAACAAACAAAAAAAAGGTAAAAACATACCAGCCTGATAAAACTCCAGTCAGGGCTGGGAAGATTGAGCGTGATCGCCATCCTGAGTTCAAGTTTCTTCGATTGGCAGCAAAAATGAATTGTGATAGCCAGCCTGAGTTCCAACAGCACAAAAGCACCAAAACCTACAGGAAAAAAGAAGTAAGTTTTTCTGTTTTCTCCAACATGACAGCCTTTAAAATACAAGAAACAAGTTACAAATACTTCAATGGACAGGAGATCGGCATTATAACTCATTGTGACTGAGATGCAAACATGAATATAGAGATAAATGTGTGTCGATCAGTGTGTTTGTGCGGTAGTCGATCACTGTAAGTGGTTCATATTTTTTTTCTTTTCTAAACTGGGCCAGTACCAAACCAGTCGACACCAATAACAAACTAGTCGATTAGTCGACTAATTTCTACCTATGTGCCCGAAATTCATACAGAAAGCAAGTCGAGACTTCATGTCGATGGTTTGATCTCTATTAGTAGACTAGTAGACGACTAGTCGAGCGCTGTACTGATAACAGTGAAGGGCATATTGTGTCTGTATGTTCGTGTATATATATATTAGTCAATTGCGTATATCTTAACATGTTTATGATACTAATGACATGATTTCATGAACTTGTGTAGAGAACCTAGAAACATACCAGCATCTCTTATGCTTTGTGGTTTAACATGACCTCCAACATCGTATATAGGAGATCGACACTGTACACATGAATACAAAGAAACTGAAATAGCATTTGGTTCGAAAACAAGTTTTCTACTTTAACCCTCATCCATGTGTTTGTGCAGTCGATCAGTATATGTCTCAAAAATGAATGAATACACATTGTAAACTGGTTTTGCTATGACCATAGGCTTTTAAATGAAATTAACTGTGCATAGGAGCAGAAAATTGATAGTCATTAAAAATGCAAGCCCAAAAGAAGAATCACCTGAACTATAGTCGAACTGCAACACCGGTAGTTCGTACCCTAGAATACAAAACATCCTCCTATACACACAAAAAGGAACAAATAAACCAAAAAAATATTCAAGATGTGCTCACAACATGTTCATTCAATTCTTATGTAAGATACTACATAGAGTTAAGTGTAAAATAATATATACCTGCTCCAACGTCTAGAGATACCGAATCATAATCTTCGGATGACACACATACTCGACTTTCTGATTAAGAATTTACTGGGCGATCCACCAAGTGGATGCATTTTAGCTAACGTGCAGGGTCAGTAATCCATTCTTATTAGCTTTATACAAATGTCGAGTGCCACTTCACTTAACCTTTAGAAAAGGCTTCTTGCACTTGAAACTTTCAGTTTCTTTGAAGCAGACTGTGTAGTGAAACTTACACTACAGTCTCTGCTACAAAGTAGGGGAAAGTAGCTAGTGAAAACAGATTTTTACTAAGCTTAAGTGCAGCAGCATTCGACATTTGGATAAAGCTAATAAGCATGGATACCAGACACTACGCGTGAGCTAAAATGCATCCACCTGGTGGATCGCCCATTAAAATATGAACCATAAAGTCGAGTAATCATCCATCTACCAAAATTTCCAACAAACCTGTTAATATATTTTCAGTAAACTTGTTATCTCTCAAAACAGAGTAGCAATCACAAGTATACTAAGACATACCAATTAAAATCAGTATCATTTGTAATAGTAATACATACCAATTAAAACCCTAAGACAACCCAATTCAATACAGTAATACACTAAGTGAACTAAGCTATTTGCCCCCGAATTCAGAGGAAGACTAGGAGATGAGAATAATGTCTTTGATACAATTCAGCATAAAACAAACAATCAAAACAGCCAAACAGGCAATTTTTACCTACAAACAAAATTCACACAAATACAATTCACATTGGCAAATTCACACAAATAAACTTAGTTGCAAACAAAATTCATTGCAAATATAAATCGATGAAAACAACACCTTGAATTATAACTTCTGTTGATTGATGATTGACAGAGGAAGCAAGACGGAAGGAATTTGGTGTTTAGGATGCAAGAGGAGGTGATTCCAGAGAAAGGTGGAGGTACGTTTTGGTGACCGAAAACCCTAATTTGGGTTTTCGGTCACCATTGAAGTAAAACAGAGGGAATGAGGAGCGATCAAAATTTTATTCCAAGTGCCTAGTGGGATGCACAATATGACACGCATTCGATTTGGCCCTAAGCCATATAAAATTAACCTATCCGGAGCATTCGCGATGGACGGTTAGATTTGGGGTATTTAGGGTGGTGTGGATCGCAAACTGTTGTTTGATACGGATCTGTGCATTATCAAATTTGATATGGCTTTTAGCCGAATCTTATACCTGTATCCTTTTGTGCCAAATTCGCTGATATGGTGTAGTGATTGAAGCAAGATTCTTCTTAATTTCTGGGATGTACCTAATTCTTGTTAGCTTCACCACCTTCCATCATTCATCTTCAATTGAACTGAACCTATGCCTTTTACATGCAAATCTCGACCGTTGGCAGATTCCACCTTACTAGTTTGTTCTTTATAATCAATAAATTCTTCCTTTTGATGGCATACGTGGAAATAAGCTCTTGAATCAAGTATCCAATCTTTGCTTTCGCCTTCATTAACACATAAAATATTGCCTTCAAGTTCCTCACCAAAATTCACCTCATTACCGTTATTATCTTGTTCATCCGACTCTTCCTCCAATGTCTTCATATTCTCCTTATCCCTTTTAAGTTTTATGACAAAATCTCAGTTGATGACCGGATTTGTCACAATAAAAACAAATGTATTCCTTTTTCATGTCTGGTCTACTCGGTTGGCTTTCCATATTTCGTTGATTAACCCTCCTTCCAATAAAATCTTTTTCAATTAGAGTTCCAATTTCCGTTGCCTCCTCCATATCTTTTCCTTCCATAAGGCTCGTCCTCCGCATCTCCTCATTAAGCAAGCTACTAACCACTGATCCATTAAAACAACGCCATCCAAATTTGAGTTATTTAATGCAACTACAAGTATTTCCTAACTCTCCGGTAATGAACTCATCATCATTAAGGCTTGTGTTTCATCATCCACCTTGAAATTCACGGTAGCCAATTGATTCACAATTTCCTAAAAATCATTAAGATGCTCTCCAATTGATCCACCTTTCTTAAGCTTTAGATTCACCGATCTTCTCATAAGAGCCTTATCTGATGCAGAGTTCTTTGCATAAACCACTTCCAATTTCTTTCATATCACATAAGCAGTTGTTTCATTAGCAACAATATGAAACACTGAATTATCCATAAAACATCGAATAGATGCAACAGCCTTCCTATCCAAAGTTTCCCATTTTGCTTCAGATACATTGCTAGGTTTTCCCCATTATTCTCCAATGGTTGATGAAGATCATTAAGATAAAGGAAATCTTCCATCTTTGTCCTCCATAATTCCCAATTTCTTCCATTAAGTTTTTTAATAACTATTTTATCCATATTCAAACCCTCTTCAAAAGTTTGTGTAGAAGGCTCTGACACCAATTGTTAGGGTTTCCCCGGGATCTCTACACAATTAGATTTTAAAAGAGGGAAGAAGAAAAAAATAACAAACAAATTCCTCCAAACAAACCTTTATTATTCCACCGATTGATTACAAGCAAAGAATTAAAATTGAGAGAATATCTCAATCCCTAAAAACAAAAACAAGTGTTTTCTCCCTTCAAAGTACAAGTAAATCTATCTCTAATGAGATGTTTATATAGGCAAATATAAATACTAGGTCAATACCCTAATTGGGCCCTAAAATCTCTCAAAAATAAATCCTTCACAAAATTGGTCAAAATAAATCTTTCCATAATTCTTCCTATGCAGATAATTTGTTGCCCTTTTTACTACAATAAAAGAGGCAACTAATTACTCCATAAAATCTACCAAATCTTTAAAAGATGCAATTATCAATCTTTAAAAATCTAGGAAACCTATAAAATAGGCAATGAATTTTGAGTCATAATTCCATATAGACTCAAATATACCCAAGATCTACATAAATATGGAATGTTGTATCACAGAAAACCTAACATTAGCTATATGTGTATTTTCAAAAACAATAGACTGATATGAAGTGTAAAGGAAACAAAATGATATATACCGATGTAGGGGAATCGAAAGATGTCCATCCAGCAATATTGTTATGGTCTCCAGTGACAAATGTCTGGTAGCTCATTAAATTATCAACCACCTTTCTTGTAGTGTTTTCATTAAATAATCAGCGAGCACATTATTAATTACAATTTTTCATTGCTAACCAAATCAACAATGTCTTAAAGAACCACAGTATCGAGTTGCAAGTTTGACAAACGAAGGTAAATAGCTGATGCAAACTAGTGCCCTATTGAACATGATTAAATTAAAGCATGTATTTGAGATATAATTCAATAGACTATTGCTAATTGAATTTTAAAATGCATTTGAATTAGTTTGATATTATGAACTTGGACAGGGATATAAGTAGATAGGTAAAAATGAGGTAAAATTTCATAAGCTTGCATACTACCAATCGTATGCTACATTTTTAAGGCTTAAACTTTACTGAGATAATAACATATCTAGAAACATGAGAATGGCTTTGGGATAAAACTTGACCAACATGATTATTAATAGAAAAGTTATGCCATGAAAGTAAAAAATTGTCATCATGCAGATATGACATTCAACTACGGTCCATCCTCGAGCATATTCAATAATTTATTTTAAAAACACATATGGCAAACATAAATTAAAATTGGAAGAAGCATAGAAGGAATAATTAATACTAAAACATACTTGTTTTAAACCAAGTTGACAATGAATCACAAAACAAAAAATTGAAACAAAGTATCGACCAAAATTAATTTTATAAGTTAGAGGCCACTAATATTGTATGTATTGCACGTCGTTACAGCAACAAAGTATTAAAGCATTAGCAGTAGTTAAATAGTAATAACATAAAGTCTAATTGCAGCAACTATAAAATAGTTAATGACTGAAAAGCAATTTGAAACAATTGAGTGAATAATTGTGTACATTGTCCATAGGATAAACCCTGTACATTTAGTATAATGATCTGGATTTTCGGCTGTTTAAGCCGACAAAAGTCCACGCATGTCAACTCAAACGAATCCAAAAATATAGATAGTTACAGGGATTAATATAAGAAAAAGAAGAAAGAAAAAAAACATTTATATAATCTCGCAGCGGAAGGACAAAATATAATAAACAAATAATAGTTCATGAAGCTGTTAAAACATACATTTGATTGTACTTTACAACAATCATCGGAGTTAACTATCACATAACATACCAATATATGCAGTGGAATAATACTAATAAATATGTTTGTCAAGCTCCATCTTCATCTTTATATAATAAGGTCTTCGATAACTGAAAACTCAGGCTGACCCAATCACAAGTGAAAAGGCAAAAATACTAAGATTAGAACTAAAATATTCTAATATCAGTCAAATCAAAATCAGGTAATAATATTACTGTCACTGCGTTAGAGATACTTGCGGTAATTCACATCTCAATATATTCGTGAGTGTTATAACTTAAGAGATGTTCGGAGAATTTCCGTCCTCCAAGAATTTTTTTAAACTAGATACAATATAATACAATAAGCTATTTTAACAATGTCTATGGTTAAATATAAAATATTAAAATAGCATAAGTAGGATTACCATTATTACCCTTACACCATTTATAAACAATGTAGTCTATATGGTAATGTAAAGCCACCATAAACTGGTGGCATTAGGAGCACTCCATAGGAACAACATCAAATCAAATCGTAGGGAATCAATCAGGATAATATGACAATGCACACAAGGAATGCCCAGAGTAGGAATCTACTAGTTGCACGCCTGTACTGGTGGTATCGAATAGCTGCAACTATCGCCCATCTCAGAACAACACTCCTAAATCAAGGATGCGCATCAAATCAGATCAAACGGGGGGACTCTAGTAATAAAGGAAGAATTCTTGCCGATAGGGGAAGCTAACCCACTTGTTCACAATATAGCTCTGTTTTAGTCATTTTAATTATAGCCCGAAGGTCAAAGATATCCATCATCGTTCTCTTACTTCATTCCAATAGCGTTCGGCAAACCAACCTACCTCGTTTTGGATTCTGCACCATGTACACAGTTGTTAAAGTGGTTTTCAGTATTCGCAGAGAGTGACAATATTTTATCCTGGCCTTTTTAACAGCCAAACATTTACATTTTTCATACTGGTCAGTTCTTTTACATTTCATAGGGGTTCATACTTCATATCAAAATATCATATTTTACTTTAACAATCATTTCGATAGCCAAGATAGAATATTCTTCATATTAAAATCTTCTTTTAGAAACCAAACTTAGAATCTTGAAACAATTCCAATCTTAACTTGATTTGAATATTTAAAATAGTTTAAAAGTATATTAACACTATTTAGATATATATTAGAAATAGTTTGAAAAAAATTAGTCAGGACAATAAAATTCAAACAAATAGTTTGGAATAAAAAGAATGGTATTTGTCAAAATTTAGTTAAGTATATACATATAGTCAAATATTAAACAAGTTTATAAAATGGATAGTTGATTGCTCAAATGTTTATTTAAAATAATTAATATATATAAGTTGAAAATAAAATAGTTTATTAAGTGAATAGTTTATAAATGAAAATAGTTTATAAGGTAATTTAGTTATTTGTTAAATTATTTTAAAATAGTCATTATATATATATAAGTTAAAGATAGAATAATTGATAACCAAAATAGTTATCTACTAAAATAGTTCATATAATTGTTTAAAATACTATAATTGGAATTAGAGTTGTTTCTTCCAAATTTCAATTAAATTTTAAGTCATATTCTTATTTTAAATCAAATTAATTCAACTTTGGTATTTCAGTTCGATTCAACTTCCAATTTAAATTCAGTTCAACTCATACAATTCGATTCAAATATTTGAAGTTTTCAATTAGAATTCTCGAAATATTTCAATTTATAATAAATGTAAATTCAAAATTCAAATGTCACATTAAATCTTGTTAATTTAAAGTAAATTTCAAAGGTGGATAATCAATTCAAATTCTATGGATTCAGTTTATATTCAATGTGATAGCTCGAAAATTTGTACTATTTGAGTTGACTAAAACAACACACGTCCAACTCAAATAACACAGAATTACGAGTCTTTAAGGTTAAAGATATATAAACAGATAGGAGATAAACAAAGAAAACATCAGAATCTCATAGTGGACTAAACAAAATATAATATCATATATCATAACTTTGAAGTACAAATCTGTATTGTATATACATACCATATCAGAGTACAATACATACACATCACAGTGGAAATATTTTAAATAACTAATGGTGAAGCCTTCTGCTTCAAGCTCCTCCAAGTGTATCTGTAAAAGCCTGAAACACTTGACTGCCCGTACAAATTTGGGCACCCAAGAGTTTCGGTAAAAACAAACAAAATAAACTCTGGGTCAGTCACGGGACTGTTGTGAGTAAACTCCGACCATATTGTTTAACTTTGAAAACCTTTTGAAAGGATAATAGTAAGACCATCCCACACATAAACATGGATGGTTTTTACCTTACTATAACCCAAAACATTTTTGATATCAAAATCACGTGATATTATAAAAGTGTCTAATCATATAAATAACCAAATAGCAGAACGCTTGTATCTCACACTCTACACATATAGTATAAAATAAAAAACCGTAGGGTGCTTATTGGAGATTGGATTCCAGCTATGACAAGGTATGGGACCACCTCCCGATCAGTGTACTTTAGAGGGGATACACTGGGGTTCAGCAAGAACATCTTGCAACCCGGCCACACATGACCTGTCATTCATTTAGCTTGAGTGTACCAAATATATTGTCACCCGCAGTTGTCGGCCGTCCAACTGTAATCCGTAAGATATAGAGTCGAAGGAAGAGCAAATAATTGAATTTTTCTCTAGATCAGTGGCAAATATACCTTGCTTATGTGTGACCCAACTAGCCATGTTGCCTTCCCGATTTTTGTCATTTCCCGGTTGTGAGGCTTGAGGCTACGTATACATTTTTAGAACATCTGGCCACCATATACTTTGAATGTCACCTCGTCAAATCCGTCAAATCACTAGTTGATCTTCCCAAAAGTATTACAAGTATAAAAAGCTAAGAGAAACGAATTTCTTTGCCACCAGACGTAATATACGGACAAGACCGTCTTATGTGATTCATTAAGAATACCCTGTCAGACATTCGTCCATGCAAATTGTCCTGGGTCTGGACAAATAGAAATGCCCTTGCAATTTACCCCTTCTTCGATTTTATCTTCAAATAATCTAATTCGCAATGCCTATGCCTATAAGGAGTGCTTTCCGGATATTAAATCCAACTTGTCTCTCCGTATTGACAACGATGGTCAAAATTCTTTGATACCTGGTGATTAAAGTATCAAAGGAAAATAAACATCCATTAATCAATGAACCTTTCTAATATTAATTAAACTACTTTCCAAATTCCTTATCGAATTTTGTATATTGATATATTGATTTCTAGTTGTCCAAATTTCTTAAAAATATTCTAACTCCTTAAATTTCCGGAAAATTTCGCCAGCACCTCTTTTGTACCGGTCAATAGCTCAAAACCCAACTCACCTCTTTAGGCCCTTTCCATTTAAAAAGAAAATCAAAAGGCCAAGCGGCTTGCCCAACAGGCTCATAAAATCTCATATGGAAATTTAAACATGTACCTTTTTTTGGGCACTTAAGTCATAATCTTCATTCTCTCTTCATACTCTTCATCCTATACCAGTCTATCATATACTCATCTAATTCCAATTCAATTCAACTTTAAGATTTCAATCACATTTACTTTACCATTTTATTCTCAATTTACCCTTTTTACTTATCCACTTTCAGTTTGAACTTCTCATGTTCAAATATACATTTATTTGCATATATATAAGTCAAATTCAATCTCCAATTCAAATTCCACAATTTAATTCATGTTCCATGCTTGGACCCCAAATTCAATTAACAAATTCAAATTACTTAAACAAAGTTAAATTCGACCAAAACTCTATTAACTAATTTCAAGGAAATTAGTTAATCTCATTCGATAATTAAAAACCTGATCTTTGTTCCAAAAATCACTTCATTTACTCCACTTGAGTTCATATTTAATTTATAACTCAATCTGGATTTCTACTATTGGAAATACGGATTTTTATTCACAAAAACCCCTTTATTTTATTTAATAAACCGTTATGGTTTATAAATGATTTTACAGCGACTTTTCTAAAATTTGATTTTGATATAACTCAAATCTATAAAACGAAATACAGATTATTCTCTTTAATTCGAAAACTACTATTGTATAGGCCTGAACGTTTCTTGTTTTATCGAATTCCGACTTATATTGAGTTCTATATACTCAATTGAAGTCTGATTCATCAAAGTGCGAACTACCATGGCGCGGTGAGTTCGTTTTAATTATAGTTTAAATATAAACATTAACTTCGTTTATAAAATAAATTTCAACTGCCTTTTCAATATTTTAAAAATAAATTAAGCCGGTTATCCAAGTCTAACTTCATAATTCATATTATTCAACTCATCGATTATTTATTTCTACATTCATAACTCAGTTATGAATTAATTCAAAACTCAAATTTCTATATTCAAGTCTAATTCACATGGAATTAGATTATTTATGAAATATCGATATCGTCGAATTCTAGTTATAAATTTCTTTTATGTAAATTATTAAATTCAACATCCCTTGATAATAGTGAAGTCGTTCAAGTAGGGGTATTTTATTTACCTCTCAGACCTTTACCGACAACGTTCTTATCTTGAGACCGGCAAGAGTTTGTAAAACAAAACTGACATTTCTTATCATTAAATTCGCCTCTTTTATTCTGTTTAAAAATATGATTTTTAAATGCTATTTCTTATATTTGGAAAAATCTGTTTCCAATTTATCAAATGAAAATTACTTTATTACATTTATAAACGTTTGTTTATAAATCGACTTCCTTATTTTATATTAAACAAGATTACATTTTAAATTCCGTTTTAAACTTGATTTTCATTTAAAATATTTTATTATTATAACATATATATATGCATAGGATCTATTAAAATTCTAAATTTCTATTTAGCACAATTCCAATATCTTTTGGAAATAAATTTCATTTCTATAAACTTTACATCATTGGATTCAAATCATAAATCTCTCTGCATTTATTTCAATCCAATTTACATTCCGAACATCAGAATAAATTTTGTCGTTTCTTCTCTAAACGATTCCAAATTCACTTTTTAATTTCATACTTAAATTAAAAATTCAAATTATCCATTTTCTTTATTTAAAAATATCATTTATAAATTTCACTTCTTGTTTTAAATATTTAAAAAAGGTTTCAACTTCAAATCTTATTTGTAATCCAATTTCCATTCTGGAAATTTTCCTTTTTAAATTCAGACTTGAATTTAAAATCTAATATTATCAAACAATTATTTTTCTTTCCATTTATAACATTGTTTATAAATTCAACTACTTGTTTTTTTAATAAAAACAAGTTAATATTTCTCAATCCATTCGAAATTCTATTTTCATTTCAAAAAGTAACTTTTCATTTTTAGATCCAAAAATCCCTTTTTGATATTTTTAAATATAAATATCTAGAGCAAGTGATATTCAAACATCCAAAAAAACACAATTTCCAATCATAGGTTTCAAACACATCATATAAGATAATATATATGGAAACAATCAATTATAAATTTTAAGGAATCCAGTTTTATCCCTCCAACCTGTTTTTCCTGCATCCATAGATGTTAGACAACATAAGTAATACCAATCCTACTTCAAGGCAGGATATCGCGGTATAGAAGGTCATCCACTATAATATATTATGGGGCGCATACGGTCATCCGCTAATGATACTGCAGGCATCTGCTAATGGTACTGCGGAAAACATCCAATCACCAATATATATATATAATAGCCACAACCACCAAGCCTGAATAACTAATATATATTATAACCACAATTTATCAATAAACAGCAATGCAACCAATCAACCAACAAATAGTGTAACGACCCGGGGGATTTGCGACTTCGGTAATCGACATACAACACCATGTCGACCATTCAAGAATCGAAAATACCGGAACGTTAATAGAAAGAAGTTAGAGGGTGAGAATAGATAAGGTAGAAATTAGAATAGAAGAAGAAGATTACAACAGAACAAAATCAGAGTAGCACGAATCTCACAGCAGAACGAATAAATATATAGTATACAACCTAACTTGAAATAAAATCAGTATCTGTATACAATAACATTATTGAAGTACACACTAATGTTTATTTCCGTTGTGTTGTAAGTGTGTACTTCGATAATGGTATTGTATACAGATATTGATTTTATTTCAAGTTATGTTGTATACTATATATTTATTCATTCCGCTGTGAGATTCGTGCTACTCTGATTTTGTTCTGTTGTAATCTTCTTCTTCTATTCTAATTCTATCTTATCTATTCTCACCATCTAACTTCTTTCTATTAACGTTCCGGTATTTACGATTCTTGAATGGTCGACATGCTGTTGTATGTTGATTACCGAAGTCGCAAATCCCCCGGGTCGTTACAAACAGCATATAAATATTTATATTAAATAAAAATTCAATTATAATAAATTATAATCGAACCAAAAAGTGAGTTTACTCACCTTGATTTTTATTTGCGCTGAACATCCAATATAATTCCATATCGGCTCGACTACGCATCTTCTCGAGTTGTCTACCTGACACCTAAGATTATTCATTTTATTTATCGATTAAACGACTATAAATTTAATTAACTATTAACAATAATAAATAAATTCTCTTATGAATTATAAATTTTAAAATAACATTTACCTTATTTCTTTGTGAATAACTTGATCAATTACGAAGTCTTCTCAACCGAATCTATCACCTATGATTATTAAATTTTTATTTAACGATTAAGCGCTATTTATTTAACTACTAAAATGAATAGGTAATTTATTCTAACAAACTTTAAAATTAACTACTTAAATGAATTATTCCGTGAATTTCTAAATCATATAAAATCATATACCTTATCGTTGCAAACCACAGTGCCAAACAATACGACTACTAGCATCCCAAAATTGCACATCAGCCCCAAAATTTCTGCATTTCCCTCCTTGACATTTCGAAGAACACCATATTGACATTTCCTTTACTTTCCCTTCTCACTACCTCGCGTGTGTCTACCCCCCTTTCCACTTTATGTCAAGCCTTTGCTCCCAACTCCTCACGTCCCTAAGTTGTCCAGACGACCTAAACTCCCCCATTCATGCCTCAT
Organism: Allium sativum; assembly: GCA_030737875.1. Taxonomy (NCBI): domain Eukaryota; kingdom Viridiplantae; phylum Streptophyta; class Magnoliopsida; order Asparagales; family Amaryllidaceae; genus Allium; species Allium sativum. Next base: position 1,054,342,564 of record CM060926.1, on the reverse strand, counting down.
TGAACTCCAGACATTCACCATCGACGGCCCACATTCCAATATCCCTAAAGAAAACAGATCGAACCACTATAATTACCCCAATGTCGATCTCCATTCCATCCCGTTCACCTTCAGTAAAGTCAAACTACAGTAGCCAACAATAACAGTGTCGGCCTCAACTGAAACCCAGTGCCGCAACCATCAATTTCTCCTTTCAACGCAAACCCTACCATCGCGACATTCGAACTCACTCGGCACTCTTGACGTCGAATTCCATCTGCCTCTTCCATTGTCGGCCTTCACTGAAATCGCGGTGATCGCACCCGCTTCTTTCAATTTCGCACTCCTCACGCGAGCGTCTCTAGGAGGTCTTCGAGCGAGAGGAAATCTCAGGTTTTATCACGATTTTTTTTTTTAATTCGGTGGAAGGATTACTGGAGAAAGAGAAAAGAGGGAAACTTGAAGTGTTTTTCGTGGTTTCAGAATGTGGAGGAGAATATGAAAGTGATGGCTTGAATTTATGAAAGAATGAGGGAACTAGAAGTATACGACCATTAATTATGTGTTTCCTTGGTATTGAAGATGGGAAGCAGGAGGTTGAGCTCGAGAAAAACATGTCTGCGTGATGTTTTGGTCTGCGAAATGAAGGGAGTCTACATTGATTTTATTTTATTTTAATTAAAAACTATAATATCTAGTGGTCCCTTAATTTAAAATCCTGAACCGTTATTTCAACACAACCACCGACGTTACAAGATTATAACGTCATTCTGAACTCAGTGGAACCAATTCTGAAATTTAATTCAACTGTATAAAAGAGATAACAATTTAAATTAACGATTTAAATTAATTTTGATTAAATATATATATATCGATTTCAAATAATTAAATTCACCGATAATAAATTATTATTACCATTCTAATACAATATACAGAATTTATATTCGTTGACTGAATTTTTTCGGTTCAGTGTTAACTCAACAATAAATTATTTCATTTTTCAGTATCACGACATTTCAATATATTCAAAGTTAAATCGCATATCGATTATTAAATCGATAAATTCAATATAAAACAAATTTAATTGTTCGTTATAAATCGATGAAAAATCCGTGACATTACATTCAATATCATTTTAAACTTCAGTTTACAATATTTATAATCTACTTTAGCTTTTATATTTCAAAATCTAAAGTTCAAGTTCAAAGGAAATCGATTTATAAAATATCATTTATGTTATCTTTAAAATTAAATTCCAAGAATCAAGGTTAATACAAATTCTATTTAACCAATGGGAGACCGTACATAATTTTCTACCTATAGCCAAGTGTTACTTAAAACTTAATTTTAAGTATGTTTAGAAAGTATATATATCGTTTGAATCCAAATCAAGGTCATAGATATTTATCATTTTAAGCTACATTCCTAATTCATTTAAATGATTAATCTTAGGTTAATTTGATGCCCATAACATCTAAGATAAATGATTGAGATTAATCAACACAAACAAACAGTCACTACAAGAAAACATACATATGGTTACATTTATTGGTTGCGTTTGATATGTAAATGCAACCAACATGGTTTTTAATTTTGTATGTAGGGGTTTTGGTTACATTTATTTAACCATTGACAAAAATTCTGGTCACATTTAAGCCTTCCCTCCCATTTCCTTTCGCATCCCTCCTCTATTTTCTTTTTTCCGCCTAAACCTAAATCAGTTTCCTCCGTTCTCATCTTCCCCTAAATTTAGTTTCATCCTTTCCTGTCGTCCTCCTTTCAACGTTCCTCTTGTTCCTTCCTTTCCTAAGTTCCCCCTCATATTTTACCAGAAAATTCATTTTCCCTCTTTCAATTGTCACCTCTCCTTTTCACCCCTCAAAGTTTTCATAGCCTCAAAATATCATTTCAAAAATCTCAAAGATGCAAACTTTTGCCTCAGCTGCATCCATTTCTCTGTTAGGCAGTTGGGATGTGGAAACTAAAATCTGGATTTGCGATGTGATATTTTCTTTCGTAGTCGTCATGTGATATGATTCTCACCGCTGACTTTAACTTCCGAGCCGCTGCCTAAAGACTTCTCGTTTCTTGAAGGTCGCGTCTCCTAATTCACTTGCATTGCTCTTTTGAAAAGGATGCTGAGACATGCTAAAATTTGATTAAGGAATTTGGTTGTTTTAGAGTTTGGATCCGAGTCGAAGCAACCGTTACAGGCATGCTGACGGTGTAGTGAAATCTGATGGGGCGGTATCAGAATTTATGATGTCCTGATGGTGTTGTTTCTAGATATCAATATCTGTTCGTTTTTGTTCTGGCTGTAAGTGCTCTAATTTGGTTATTTCCTTGATCTAAAACTTGATAATTTTCAATATAAGGGTGATAGTTGGTTTTGTATTTCTAAGTACTTACTATCGGTTAGGAAACTCTCGAAACTGGGTTGATAATGCTGTTGCACAACAACATCTTCCAGTGCTTATGTATGATAATTCAGTGTCTTGTATTTCCCTTCTATGATTGTTTTTTTTATCTAAAAAAGCTTGGCTTTATCTCATTAAATTATAAAGTTTTGTTCGTATTGACTGCAGGTTTAAATTCCAAATTTTTATCATATGTATCTTTAGATTTATGTTTTCTGGTGCTTTAAACCTATCCATTTACCATCTTATGAATTACCGATCATTGGTGTCATCATTATGTTATATATATTGATATTTTCTCTCTATGGTTTGCCCAGTGTAAGATTATTCTACTGCTACCGTACAAAAGGTTAAGCGTTTAAATATTATTTGAGCTAATAAGTGTGCTTTCTTTCTTTGTCATATTCAAATCAGGAGGCTTGTGTTTTAAGCCCTTTTGACTGTATTTCAAGATACACGCATAGATACCGTTATATATACTACTTTGTTAGATGTACTTTGTAAAGCTGATATGATGGATGATGCAGAGATTCTTTTCAATGAAATGGCTGGCCAAGGGATCAGACCAAATGCACTTGCATTTACTAAAATGGGTGATCAAGGATTACATACTAGTGCCACTATCTACAGTTTGACAGTTGATGCTTTGTGCAGGGAAGGGATGGTTATGGATGCTCAGCCAATATGGTTATGGAAGCTCAACCAATATTGGAAATAATGTATCAAATTGGCATGAAGCCTAACTTAACTACATACAACACAAGTATGAATATTTCCTTTTGGGTAAAACTCGGAAAGGGTTGAAGATCTTTAATGTAATGGCTGCAGATAATCCCAACCTTAATGAATACACATATTCGACACTCATCAATTGTCATGTTACAGCACGGAAAACCAATAATGATCTTAGGTTGTTTGAGGAAATGTCACATAAAGGTTTGGAGCAAACAATTGTGAGCTACAATAATATTCTTGCTCGATTATATGATGCTGGAAAAGTTAATGATGCAAGAAAAATTCACGGAAAATTGGTTGAGAGTAGGTTAGCCTTGGATGTTGTTACATGCCGTATAATATTGGATGGGCTTTGTAAAAATCAATGCATTGATGAAGTAGTGGACGCATATCATGGTGAAAACTTTAAAAGGTATAGAAATGAAATTGAAATTCTTAATATTATAATTGATGGTTCACTTTGAGTTGGCAGACTCCAAGAAGCTAAGGATTTGCTGAATGATATTTTTGCTCAGGGCATAGTTCCAAATGCTAGAACATACAAAATCCTGATGAAATATTTTACTAAAGAATATATATGAACTGAGTTTTATGATTTCTTTATGTTGATAGAGAAATATGGGTGCTATTTAGATTCTAACATGCTCAACGAGGTGGACTGAAGATTGGTCAAAACAGGTTAGGCAAACAAGGGAAGAGAGATTGTACCAATAACGACAGAGGAGAAACAAGCTGTAGCAAGATGACATATATAATGTTTACCATGTTGTAATTTATAAGTAGATGGAGCACCTTGAGATGATGATAACGATAGTTCATCAATTCACCTTGTTTGAGTTCAAATGTCAAGAAAGGCAAAAAGAGAACTAACAGGTAATTTTTCAATTTATTCACGTGACATCTTTTCTTTATTTTGTCACTCAGTGACTTTTACTATCTGACTAGGGTAGATGAAAAAAAATGTTCAAAACACTAATCAGTATTCAAAATTACCAACTTGATTCTCCTATAAACTCATAACAGTGCGTTTTGTTATCTTCTCTTGGAGCATTTGTTTATAAAGGAGCGTGCATTTTGAGTGGGAAGTAGATTGCAAAACACATGTTCAATTGTCTAGAATGAAAACACTTTGCATTGTAAGTACATTTCAAAATATCCAATATTACCATTAAATGTAGAAAACAACAACAAAGCTATTTCTTTGATCCTAATGTAGTTGCAGTGTTGCTTTTGAGAAGAATAAATATGTAGTCCTTAGTTTGATTTGGTAAGAAAAGAGGAAAACAAGAATTAAAAAATTACGTAAAGTTTCAGACGGTACCTCAAGTGTTACTGTACTGATGCACGAAACCGGTTAGAAAAACCAGTTTCAGTTATAATGTAAATTTAAAAAAAAAACCTCAACCAATATAAAGATTGACCTCAATACTACCAAAATCGAAAGAATAAATTACCTTAAGCAAGATCGACGTCAACTTCTCATCCTCAGTAACACTGACATCTACGATTTGTGCGACGTTGAAGATCTATTATAGCACCTTCAAACCTATCAGTTCCACTATTGAGAAAAATAACAACAGACTTTACAAACCATAAGTATTCAAAGTTTTCAAAATTCCTTATTCCCAGTAATCTTGGTTCAAATTTGTGTTAGGTGCAATGTTTTCAGAAATCAACGAAGATGCAAAATGCATGGTTTGATGTGAGTCAGCTATTATGTAAATGCTGACCAGATGCTCTTCCATTCATATTATTTTCTTTTAAGGGTACATAGCTGATAACTTGATGAAATAAAATTTGGTCTTTGTACTTCAACAAGAATGGATTGTGTCAGCGATGTAGGACTTGCTCGCGCACATGGACATGCTTACGAATGTATTTTTCATCTGAACCTACAAAACTGTCAAAAGTTTGTTTCTAGTTAATGGTCGAGATGCATTTTACTGTAAGAGTAACATAGCTTTGTGAAACGATTTACAGTTTCTTTGGCTTTCATGCTTTGCCAGCAACGAAGTTGTAGGTTACTATAGATGGGTTTGTTCCCATTTTTGTTCTAGGTGCAAATCATACCTCGTGATGTAGGCACGATCTTATATTTAGTGGATTATAGCATGCTTAACATTTGGTTGAATTCCCAGTAGAGTAGTAAAGTACCATCTTATTTTTCTTTTTCTTTTTGGGTTTTCATTGTGTTATGAAATTGCATCTTAAATAATAACCGAGTAAGGTTATAAATTAAATTTGTACTCGAATTCATATTCAAACGTATAGTGGTTCTATTGTGCTTTTGGTTAACAGTCAATTTTTCAACCTTGCTAAAACATCTTAATTCTCCTGTACGTATTATCCTAATCTATTCTCTGCATTGATGAGGTAAATTACTTTTGTCTTAATTTTCATAGGGCTTCTTGTTTACTTGTCTTAATTTTCATAGGGTTTCTTGGTTACTTTCGTGGATTAACATACTCAAATATTGATACTTTATTCCTTGAATGTTCCGATTAAAAATCTAAGAAGATAGTTGGGGTACAACTTATATTCAAATACACTCGAGAATCTAGTTAGTGATATAAAAGCCATGAACTGTGTTATGTATTTATATCTCAAACAAGATCTTACTAGTTTGATTTTTGGTGCAAGGCCAGAAATTGGAACACAGCTTCATGGTCTGCTCACTGGTCATGGTTGAAATTTCTTTGAAATTGATCCAACACGAACCTATAATGACCAGGACTAGATAAAGATTTTCACTCAGTTGGCAAAGGCTCCTTCACCCATGAATAAATTACAAAACTAGAAATTCTAACCCTGATAGTTATTCCAATTACATGTCTATTAGAAAAGCTGAATTATCTGAATACTTCTCCATTAGTCATGTGGTGCCTCATAAATATTGACCCTTATTGTCCGTTTGGATTGACTTATATAAACTACATTTTGATTTTTGAAAGTCAAATGAATTGGTTTTATAGCTTCCAAAAAGATAAAAAAAGGATTTATTTTAGTAGTATCCAAACAAGCCATTAAAGAAGTTAGCTATACTTAGATTTGGAGATGTCTGCTTACTCAGGTGCATGCTGGTAACCATTTAACTGCACAAATGATATTACAGAATTATAGGAAGACGATGAAGATGAAGATCTATAGGAGGAACCAGTGAACAAAAAGAGGGAAGGGTTGAAACTATCAAAAGCTAGCGATTATGGTCATGCTATTAAGTCAAAAAGAAAGGGAAAAGTGATTATTGAGGTAAACTTTGGCATTTCCAAAAATGAGTTTTTTTTTCTTGCATTGGTTTTTCCGATATACCCAGCGCACAAGAAACGCATTGTTTTCCATTTAATTTGGTATTGATAATCGCTTTATAAATAGTCTTTAATGTGTATTCTTTTGACTTTTAAGTTCTTTTTTTTTTTTTGAAAAATAAAAATCCCTAGGGTCATTGATACTTGGGTTTCAGCATTGTAAATTAAGCTCATTGTGCCTAGATCTGATTGGACTATTGAATTCAAACTTCGGTGTTGATTGTTATTTTTTAATTATGAACCATTCCTATGGTTGTGACCTCCACTGAATTTTTATAATAAGACTTTCAGTTTGCAAAAATGATAGTTGCATGCAAATGCATATCTGAGAACACCTTTTTAAATGTTACTAATTTGTTTGCTTTCTTGTGGCAGTATGAAGGGGGTGACGGTATGTCTAGAATTAGTTATCTGAGAATAGTACACAATTATTTACTCATGTTTTAGGAGCCAGTACAAACGTGATTACTCTGCTTTGAGTTACTTTTGGATAGGAGGTACGGTTCTAATTTAATATGAAAATAAAATACAAAACGTGGATCTTTGCTTTTGCTTTTGTTTTTACATTGGAATTATATTCTTTTTCATCCTTGCTTATTTGTTAGCCTTCCGAATGCCCATATGTTTGATTAATACAGCAACAAATTTGTTTAGTACACACGTCGTGATCATCCCTCGCATCATACTACATGAGCTAACATGATTTTTCCCGAGGTCGTGAGCTATGACGATCCAAATCCAATGAGCGTACGGATAGGGGATGCAACAGAGGTGCTGCAAAACATGGGTGCCTCCGATCGCTCTTTTTATGTATATATATATATATATATATATATATATATATATATATATATATATATATATATATACACACGAGTGGAAACCCGTGCGATGCACGGATGCATAGACTTTCGAGTGTTGTAGTTTGCTTGTACTACAGTGGAAGATGAAACTTGCTCCTCTGCTTCAATTTTAACAACCTTCAGTTTCTTTGGTTGTGGTGTTAGTATCGGATCGTTTAATTCAACCTTGGACTTTTTTTTCTTTTCCTTTGGACGTTTCTTTCTTTTGGAAGGTTGCTCTGATCTGCAATGTCAACGGGCATCAAGATAAGCAACAAATGTACGACCAATTAGTACAGCATAAAACTTTGATTAGAATAAATACCCGCTTCATGATTACGGTTGATGGATGAAACTCTTTCAAGGTAAACTCAGGTAAATTATATTGCCAAAGAGAAGAAAAATTAGTTACTAACATGATGTAGACATGCTACAAATAGTTGATGTGCATGCGCATAAATGACGTAGGTATAGAACATTAAAATGACATCTGTCTTGTTGCTTGTAGATGAGAAACCAATCAAATCTAAAACACCAAATGTTTAGGGATATTTCCAACCTAATGCTAAAGTCTTAGGTAGACGTAATACATGTACTATGTTGTAGCTAACACCGTAGTAATGTTTGCAGTTTGCTTTGAAAATGAGAGGCAGTGTACCATAGTAAACAATATATGACCGACACACACATGCTAGGTAGAAAACTATAACTATGTACTCAGACATATACTTGTTGAAAACGATACATCTATTAAACATTCAAATCTCCTAACATGCACATATAATACACATTACAAACGCTGATGCACTCCCCTTTGAAAATACAAACCCATATCGTCCACAAAACAACCAAACCAACCCATAAACTATGAAGGCAAATAAAATCTTAAACTGTAAAAATATAATCTGTAGAAGGTTGCAGTAATATTCAGAGCCCATGATTTACTGCCATTCACATCCCGTAGCATGTACGAAGGCATATTCACAAATATAAAAATCCAACTTCAGCCATTTCTTCTAAACAGAGCAACCACTTCTGTATCTCTCGTGTATCTCTTTCCATCAAGGCGCTTCATTCCAAATGATTCCTAACCAAAGTTGTTGGAATATAGAGCAGCTACAATGCTACTTATATCAGGTAATACGCATTCCATACAGATAACTGTATTGTATGTGTTCGTTAACTGATATGAAGCATTGCCCACAACATAATTCAGATTTGTATGAGAGTCTACCTGGCATGAAATGCAACGCAGTTATCTAATCGTCTTGAACGTGCTCACAATTCAATCCATTATAATATCCCATTCTAGCAAGTTCTCTTCTCTTCTTTAGAAAGGCACATTTCTTATTTGTCAAGGAAGCAGCATTAGAACTGTCATATACCATATATTGCTTCTTAAGCCTTCAAATAATCAAAATGTCATGTATTGATACTCGATGTTAAATTTATTACAAAAAAGGAGCATTAGAACTGTCATATACCATATATTGCTTCTTAAGCCTTCAAATAATCAAAATGTCATGTATTGATACTCGATGTTAAATTTATTACAAAAAAGGATTGTGCATTCCTTTGCATAATCCATATGAAAACTAAGAAGATCAGATGTCTACCTCTATCAGAACCATTTAAATGCCAATTTTCATAATTGTACGACGGTTTTGTAGTTCAAATGCCGATACCCAAAAGAACAATTTGCGCCTCATATGCTTTGGTACATTTGACTACTCCACATAAATAACAAATCCTATGTGATTAATGCAAATATTGTAAATCTAAGCAACACATTTTTATTGCAAAATTTTGGTAACATTACCATCTTTCGCTATAAAATAATTTACTCAACTTTATGTAAGAATCTCTTCTGAAATTCAAATGCCTTTGCACGTGATGCACTGAAATTTTCAAGGCCCAGGTTATCCTTTGATATAAAAAGGAGTAAGGTGTCTAGAGTATCCAGTGTAATCTATTCAAAATGCTAACATGTCACAGAGTATCATAATTTCGTACAGAATAAAGTCTGCAACAGTGCCATCAGCACAGGCACAATATTAATTCAGCATTTGCTTTAAACTGTCAGGGTAAGATAATTAAAAAAAAATGGAATTAAGCACAGTATTGCTAATCATTCCTATTTTTAGCAGAACCTTCACAACTTTTTATTTCATAAACCAAAGAAACAATAAAAAGCGCTCTGCGGCAAAGTCTACTACTCATTTTCAGTAGATGCATTGATCTTTTCAATCCCTTATGTGTTCTTTTTTATTTTTTTCAGTCATGTCCGTCTAAGAGCTGCAAGTAAGATATATATTCTTCTTCTTGAGTATATGGAACACATATATTATGAATTGAGAAAACATACAATGTATATGAGCATACAATATGAATTGAGAAAACATTCATAATATATAGCGAGGCAAAACATTATGAAACAACACCAAAGAACCTTGTATCAACTGAAAATGGTTTTTCAAAATATTCCATAACTTGTATACGAACAGTTCAACCATTATCAATAACTATGCAACATGTTCAAAAAATATGTTAACATGTTTATAATTATTTGGTGACTTTTCCGACATAACCCTGAATATACAACAAATTAATATTGCTTCACACAAATCAATACAGCTATATTCCATAGATATATGGCATGTGCTGGAAGTGTTAAGAAACAAATACATACATAGTTCATGTTACATAGTTTACGCATTTAATCAAACGGTTCATGTGCATACCGTGTGGGTCAAGTAAAACAGCCAATAACTGAGTGCTATAAAATAAACAGTAATGTAAATTATAATCAAATGAACTTTAATCTAAAACAAACAACCGTAAGCACACAGAGGGAAAGAAAAAAAAATAGGAAAGTACCGTCTATCACAAATTTGCAACTGAAGATGCACTAAGAAGAAACGGAGAATAGATCATTACGTAAGAACACAAATTGGTATTGGTGCAAGGGGAAGAAGATAATGGACCGTTAATATAGCACAGCAACTTGTTGGTGGATAAGTGGATGATGGGAGTGGTTTTACGGAGAAGGAAAAAATACGCGTCGTTGCAGAAGCGGAGAAGTATTATGCGAGTGGAGGAACGTGGGAACCGCTGAGAGTAAATTGCAGTCGTTCTTTGTCTTTGCTGAGAATAAATCTCAGCCCCTCTTTGTCTTTCCACAACCGTCCAGTGCTTTTTGTTATATAGATATAGTGGATAATGGTTCGTTAATGGCGACATGCGAATTTTTTTTCGTTTGCTTTTGCTGTGCGTGAGCCATTATCTACCTCTAATTTCGTCTCTTTTCAATTGGACTTCTTTTCGCTAACCTTCAACGTGATTATTATTCATGATCCGTTGATAGGTCTTTGTGTTTTCTATTGTTAATTTCACAAACTTAAATTTGGTTCTAGATTTTATCTGTTCTGATCTGTTTCAGATCCGGTTTTTCTTCAAGAGATTTTTAAGTTTTTATTTTCAGATCTGGGCATCGCTGAGCAGATCTGAGGTGCTTTCGATCTGGAAAACCAATTTGTTGTAAATCAGATTTATACAACTATTTCAACTGCAAAACTGTTCTCAATGCCAGATCTACTCGAGATCCATGTGCGTTTCTCTCTTCCTAGTCCTTTTGGATCTAATTTGTTCGGTTGTGGAATATCAAGAAATTGTGAAATAGGGTCTGGCATTGCCGGCGTAACTGTAACTTCAGTTCATATCTCTCCAACCGATTTTCCAAAACTTGTTCGATCTTAAACTGTATTGGGTGAGCATATTATGGATTTGATCTTGAGTTATTGGATATTGGGTTCAATTTGTGGTTGGTTCGTGGGTAAAAATGAAGATAGTTTACTGGATTCTTAATGGAAAGATTACAAGTTGTGCTATGTATCTATTTCTGTTTTCAGCGCATAGTTTATTGATTCTTCATGAATATATCCTCAGTAGATGTAGTGTATGGCCTAAATGTATACTGTCTCTTCATGAATACATCCTCAGCAGACGTTGTGCTATTGTTTTCAGCTTATAGTTTACTGATTCTTCATGAATATATTCT